>JAKSZU010000025.1:19757390-20358223 GCA_026018925.1 Tupaia tana | reverse complement strand
GGGTCACTGATCTCCGTGTCAACACAGCAGATGAAAAAGAGCTGCAGTGATGTGCTTTGCCAGGTTTTTGAACTCTAATAAACAAGCCAAACTGTGTTTATGAATTCCCTAAAATAGACAAGCAGAGAACACAACAGTATCTCAGTGTGCCAAAATGGATTTACAGGGAGTCATGCATTGCACACACTGTCGAAGTCTTCATTCACTAACACCTTTTGTGATGAGAATACCAGATATACCTTAAAAACTCAAACAGGGACAGTCTCTACACTCAACAAAATGCATGTTTTTATCACACTAGCTGTCATTAAGAAAAACATCATCTCGGTCAGTGTTTTCCTTAAAAAAGTCTGGGATGACTTTTGAGTTGACACTTGCAGAGAAATTATTACGTGATTTACATGTCCCTAAGTACATTAAATGAAGATGTCACTATTTCCAGCACCAGCAGTTGGCATAATGGCTGCATTGCTGGACTCTTACATAGTCTACCATGTTTTGAGACCCAGACCTGGTGCTTAAACTCACGCCGGGCACATTTGAATGTGCGTCACATTATATTATATATTATATATAATATTATATATTATATTATATTAATATATAAATTATATTATATATTTGAATGTGCGTCACATTATATATATATAATTATACAATTATATATATATAATTATATAATATATAATGTAGTGTAATTATATATTATATACAATGTTATATAATCATAATATTATATATTATTTATGTAATGATTGGCTTGACTGCAGTATTTCAAAAAAATAGATGTACATCAAAATAGTACATTTGTGCCTTGAATAGATATAATTTTACTTTTCAATTATAACTAAATAAAAATTATATTCATATGATATTAGCATATAAAGGTTAATGACCACTTAATAAATGGCCAATTGATCTTTCATAGAGGTACCCAAACCACACAATGAATCTAGGCAATGACTTTTCGATATAAGATAAATAGCACAGGCAAAATCTGTCAGAAAATAGACAAACGGGATAGCATTAAACTAGAAGTCTTCTGTGTGGGAATCTAAATAACATGAAAGGGAAACCTATGAAATGAGATAAAATGCTTGAAACCCATATGGAGCTGGTAAGTGTTTAATGTCCAAATTTAAACATAATTCATATAATTCAATAGCAAAAACATAATAATAACCTCATTACAAAATGGATAAAGGAAATTAGTAGACCATCCTAAATGAAAACATACAAATACAACAGGTATATGGAAGATGCTTAACTGCACTAATTACCAGAAAAATGCAAATCAAAACCACAATGAGATATTGCTCCACGCCTGTTAGAATGGATATTACCCAATATAAAAATATAACTGAGGAAAAGAAAACTTTTCTCTGTTGATAAAATGTAAACTGGGGGAACCAGCAGTTAGCGTAATGGCTATGTCGCTGGACTCCCATGTAGTCGACCACGGTTCGCGTCCCGGACCCGGTGGCTTAAACTCACGCTGGGCGCGTGTGCGTGTGTGCCCAAGATCCCAAGAGGAGAATGGAGGAGAAGGGATTGCAGCGTGACCATCCCCCCAGGGGGTGATTTCTCACTTTCTGTCTCTGTGTCTCTCTCTGTCTGTCTGGCGAGCGCAAGCGCCCTATAGTGAAAACCTCTCCAAAAAAAAAAAAAAAAAAAAAAAAAAAAAAATGTAAACTGGTACAGAATTTGAGAAAAAAGAATGAAGTTTCCTCAAAACATTAAAAATAGAATTATAATATAATCTAGCAATCTCATCAGGAAGCACAAACAGAGAAAACATGAAAATTGTGTGTATACATACAAATACACATAGTGCATACATTTATCTGTATATGGATCATAGACTGTATAGAATATGTATATACTGATATGTGTTTGTGTGTGTGTGTGTGTGCATGTATATACAGTCATTAAAGAAATTAAGGAAATGCCATCACTTAGGACCTCAGGAATGAACCTGGAGGACATTATGCTAAATGAAATAAGTCAGACATGGAAAAACTAATACTGCATAGTCTTACTTATATGTAGAATCTAAAATACTCATATTTGTAATTAATAGAATAAAATAGAAAGAATGGAACAGAATGAAATAGAGTAATAAAATTTAGGAGTCAGGGTTAGAAAAATGCGGAAATGTTGATCAAGTGATACAAACTTTCAGTTATGTGAGATGGTTAAGTTTTAGAAAGTTAGTGTACAACAATGTAATTATAGTTAGCAATACTTTGTTATATATCTGAAATTTGCTGAGAGGCTATTTATTAAGGATTCATATCATACACACACACAAAGAAGTAAAGAATATAACTATGTGAGGTGACACATTTGTTAGTCAACTTGACTGTGGTGAATATATATAGTATTTAATTTCTATCTATATCTCATACCAAGATATATAGCTTAATTATGTATAACTACTAATTATAAACTGTACTTCAATAAAGCAGAGCAAAAAAAGTGGAAGTATTTCTTTGGCCAGGATAAGAGAGATGAAGTAGAAGAAAAGGCAGTGCTAATTCTGAAGTCAGGAGTAACTTCATCTGGGCATACTGGCTTAAAGATGAAGGAGACTATAAGCTAGAAAAAACAGGCAGCCTCTTGGAGCTGAGAATGATGCCCTGGTCTAGATCCTGCAACTGCATGGGTCCTAATTCAGCTAATGATCTGAATAAGTATAAAGCACATTTTCTTCTAGAGCCTCCAGACAAAAATCTAGACCTATTAATACTGTGACTTTAGCTTTGTGAGACTCTCAATAGAGAATTCAACTGATCCTGTCAGATTTCAGACCTATACAACAGTAAAATAACAAACTCTAGTTAGAACACTTAATTAGTAGTAATTGTACGGTGACAATAGAGAATTGATACACAGACTGCTTACTCAATAAGCTATTCTACCTGACTCTTTCAGTCTGGTTTCCATGTATTATACAACAGCTTACTCTACATCCCTACATCTTTCTACGCTGCTTCTTGGTCTGATTGGAAGTATGTATAGGTACATTCCACACTTTAACTCCTACTGGAAATCCCAATCACTGAAATAACTGGCAGTCATCTTTTCACTCTAGGGATGACTTGGGAAAGTAGTTTTCTAACTGAAAAAACTCCTGGACATACCTGAAAATTTAAGTGCTGTGATACTCACGAAAGTATATCTGTTTCCAAATAAAATTCCTCACAAGAGTATTACACAGGCCAAGAAGATAGACTGGGCTGGGAGCCAAACCTGGGAGTCTAGCCAGAATTAGATATGCAAAAGCAGTCTGGACTGTGGCCACAATCAAAGGAAACAGGCAGAGTACTCACATATTGCAAGTGGGCACATTCTATTGTAAGCTCACTTCCTGCCCTGAATCTTGAGGAAAGGAACTTCATTCTGATTTGAATATCCTTTTCATTGAGCACCGATACTACGTCAACAGCTATGGCTGATATTGCTGCTGCGTCTTTGTCTTCATCTTCTTTTTCAGATACTTAATTTTATTTCAACTTCTTTTATACATTCAATCACATACATCACTTAGCTTGTAAAGAGAATGTTTCAACATGAATACATTTCTCACCAGTCCAGTTGGGGATACTATACAAGTTATACTGAACAGATAATATCCCACTTCTGTGTCCCATAAATGTCTTGCCTCTCTATTTTGTCTTTATCTTCTCGCTGCCTCCTCTTCATTCTTCTCCTTTTTCTTCCCCCTTTCCTTCTCATCTCAATTATTGTAATGGTGCACAGAAATATTCAAACATCAACATAATTGGAATGTCTTACCTATTGCCTTAGTTCAGTGTATGATGCTATAAAAGAATACCTGAGACTGAATAATTTATAAAGAATATAAGATTAGAGATTGATTTCTTTGAGTCTGGAGGGTGAGATGTCTTCTCATAGCATCATCCCATGACAGAAAGAGGAAGAGCAAGAGAGTGTGAGGGAGAAGGAGTGGGTAGAGGGGTCTCAGTTCATTGTTTTATCAGGAACCCATCCCCTGGATAAGTAACTTCTGTGATTAAAAAAACACCAATTTATTCATTATGGTAGAGGCCTCTCGATGTAATTGTCTGTTAATGTTCTTCCTTTCTGGTACAGTTGCATTGGTGATTAAGTTTCCACACATTACTTTCTGGGGGAGGGAGGAAGCATTCAAATAATTGTACATATTCCAGATTGAAAAACCTGTTATCTTTCTAAACACATCCATAAGAGGAAATTATACTCATCTATTAAAGTTGCATAGGAACTGACAGGTTATGTTGATTCACATTTAAAGAACTTTAGCCCGTGTGCTAGATTAGATAAACTAATATACAATTTAATATATTTCATTTATTCTTTTATAAAAATCAACTTATATTAACAGAATGCTAATAAAGATGCTAGTGATTTGGAAGTAAATATATTCCTACATTCATGGGGTTTTAGTATAGAGGAAGGCAAGTTGGAAATAGGTAAATGCGTTTACTCTGATACCCTGAAAATTCTCAGTTGTTATAACAACATATGGGAAAATTGCCTTTGAGAAAAAGCAGACTTAAGGTTTCCTTTAAAAAAACAACAAACAAAAATCTCTGAATGAATTAGTCATTTCATGTGAGATTTAAAGTTTCAAAGAGCAAATTCATGGAGGAAAGAGTTGCTAACAGAAAAAAATAATATCGTAATGATGCTGATACTAAAAAATGTCTTAGCACATTGAAAAGTAAGAAAGGGTTAATGTGATAGAAGTACAATGAGTACAGGAAATAAAGTTGTTTGAGAAAAAACAGAAGGCAAGAACCCAATTATAATGGGTGTCAAAGAACTGTTAAATTTTAGGGAACGAGCAGTTAGCGTAATGGCTATGTCGCTGGACTCCCACGAAGTCGACAGCAGTTCGCATCCCGGACCCAGTGGCTTAATACTCACTCTGGGCACCTGTGAGTGCGTGCCCAAGATCCTGAGAGGAGAATGGAGGAGAAGGGATTGCGGTGTGACCATCCCCCCTGGGGGATGATTTCTCGCTTTCTATCTCTATGTCTCTGTCTGTCTGGCGAGCCCACGCGCCCTATAGCAAAAGCCTCTCCAAAAAAAAAAAAAAAAAAAGAACTATTAAATTTTATAAATTTTAACCTAAGAGCACTAGGAAGATAATAAGGTGACCTAAGAAAGACTGTGATAGGATTGCATGCACAAACACATGTACATATCAACAAATGATACTGACTCTCAGGTTGACAGATACTAAATTCCTAATGAAATGCTCATAGAGTACTCTAAAAGATGTACAAGACAATAACAGAGGCTTGCAGGATTTCAAGTAATGGCTGCTAAGATGTCTAAGATTCTACACTCTACACATTGCATTTATTTATTTATTTATTTATTTATTTATTTATTTATTTATTTGCTTTGGCAGAAATCATCCTTATAGAAATCCGATGGCAATCAGAATCTCAGAATGCAATATCCAAAATTATCTTTGGAGAAAAGTATTGGTCATTGAAAAAAGTGTTGGACTAATTGCTAATGGTGTGATTATTGGCACGGCACTTTGGTCATTCTCAATATGATATTTTTGACAAATATTAATTATATTCCATGTCATCTGATGCTCTACCTCATTAAGTGACAAGAAAGATAGATTTTTTTTTCATTATGCTTGTCATAGGGCAAATGCATTCAACAAGATTAGCCAATGGAAGAAGTCATTTTCTGGAGAAATTTAATTGTTGGTAGGAGATTTTTCCGTATTGACTCCTGTCATATTAGCAATGGAGGAGTGTAGTTGAGATGGTAGATCTGTGAGAATGCAGCACCCTATACTGCTGAACAATCACCAAAACACCTAGACTGGTCTCTGCCTGTGTGCACAATAAGCCCTGCTGTGCTAAGCCCCTGAAATGTGACAGTTTATTCTTAAAGAAAATAACTTAACCTGCCCCAATTAACACATTATTATTTGGATTTTATATTAGATTTTATTAATAGTAATACAAACCTTAATATTTTTCTCTGTAAGTAAAAAATTTGAGTTGCTAATTGTTCGTATTTGTTCCATACCATTAATGCCAAGTAACACAAGACCTCATCCAGTATTATTTTTATATAGCTTTTTTTAATATTTTATGCATTCAATCACTATACATCCCTTAGCTTGTAAAGTGAATTTACCCAGCATGGATACACTTCGCACCAGACATTCTATGTACATAGTCATGGCATCTGCAAATACAGATAATTTCACCTCTTCTTTTCCTGTTTGAATGCATTTTATTTTATTGTTTTTTCTCTCATTGCATTGGCTAGGACTTCCAGCATTATATTGTGAAGAAGTGGAGAAAGTAGGTAGCCTTGTCTTGAGCCAGGTTTTGTGCCATTTGGTTTGATGTTATATAAGCGTTTTTCATAGATAGCTTTTATTGTGCTGAAATGTTGCTGAGAATCTTAATCATGAAGGAATGTTATATTTTATCAAATATTTTTCTGCATTGATTGATAAGATCATATGGTTTTTATCTTTCTTTCTGTTAATATGGTGTATTACATTTATGGTTTTGCACATGTTAAACCCTTGCATCCCTGGAATAAAGCTTACCTTGTATAATCTTTTTTATATGTTGTTGACTATGAATTGCTAGTATCTTGTTGAGGATTTTTTCATCTATATTCATCAAAGATATAGATCTGTAGTTTTCCTTCCTTGTCATGTCTGTCTGTTTGGGGGATTAGGGTGATGGAGGCTTCATAAAATAAATTTGGGAAGATTCCTTCCTTGTGGATCTTTAAAAGTAACTTGAGTAGAATGGAGGTTAACTCTTCTTTAAAACTTTTGTAGAATTCAGAAGTAAAACCATCAGGCAAGGGTTTTTCTTTTTTGGGAGGTTATTTATTACTGTCTCAATCTCATTGCTAATAAATGGATCTATTCAGGTTTTCTGTGTTTTCTTCATTCAGTCTTGGTAGATTATATGTGTCCAGGAATTTGTCATCTCTTTTAGATTTTCTTGTTTGTTGGCATATAGTTAGTCATAGTATCCTCTAATGATGTTTTGTATTTCTATTACACCTGTTTTAATATTTCCTGTTTCATTGAGAATTTGATTCATCTGGTTCCTTTCTCTCTTCTTAATTAGTCTAGCTAATGACATATCAATTTTGTTAATGTTATTAAAGAACCAGCTTTTGCTTTTATTTATTTTCTGTAATGTTCATTTATCTTCTATTTCATTTATTTCCTCTCAGATCCTAATACTTCTTTTCTCCTGGATTTTTTGTTTTTGTTTTTCCAAAGCTCTGAGGCATGATGTTAGGTTGTCCATTTGCCACCTTTTATCTTTTTTTTTTTTTTTTTTTTTTTTTTTTTTTTTTTTTAGGTGCACTACTTGCTACGAAGTTCTGTCTTGTAACTGGTTTTGCTGTGTCCTACAGATTATGGAAACTCATGTCCTCATTGTCATTGGTTTCCATGATTCTTTTGATTTCAGCCTTAAATTCTTCAGGAGTTGTGAAGTCATTCAGGAGTAGGTTATTTAGTTTCCATATGATTGTGTATGTGCATTTTTTTCCTGAGATTAATAAGAGGTTTAATTCCATCATGATCAGAGAAGATGCTGGATGTAGTTTCAATGCTTGAATCTGTAAAGGCTTGATTTGTGCCCCATCATGTGGTCAGTCTTTGAAAGGTTCCATGTGTGAGTGAGAAAAGTGTATATTTCATAGTTTTGGAGTAGAAGGTTCTATAGATGTCTGTCAAGTGCATTTGATTTATGATATTGACATCTGTATCTCTTTGATTCTTTTTTGTCTAGATGATCTGTCCAAAGTACATAGTGGGGTGTTGAGATCCCCAACAATTAGTGTGTTGCAGTCGATTTCTCCTTTCAGATCTAGCAGTCTGCTTGTGTTTTCAAAGTTTATTCCAAATGTGGCCATTCCACATTTTTCTATACTTAATTTGTTAATTCTCTTTACACTCACTAAAATGTGTCAGTTTTTATTGACATTCCTCTCCCTGAATGCAATCTAGCATTTATTAAGTTATCAAGGTAAACTGTAGGTCATGTTGATCATGATTTCAATACTCATGGTTCCAATGTTGGGCCTATCCTGTCATGTTGAAATGTTATTTACAAGGAGGTCTTTGGAAAGATCGTGGAAATTCATATTATGAAAAAAAAATTATGAATAGATTTCAAAACTTCGTACCACCAAAATAAATGATCATACTTCAATTTCATTTTCCACAAACTTTTTAAGTGCCCTCATAGATCCATGCCACCCATGTAGGTCAAGCAACAGTTAGGGTTTCTATACTCACATATCTTCAAACTGTGGAATATGTCAATATTTATCAAACACTGTTTGGGTAATTACAATTTTCTTACTAAAGACCTTCAGTGGCTTTTGAAGGTTTTTATCTTACCGAGCAAAGTTAAAACACATTGCTCTAGTTTATGAGATTACCTACAATCTGCAAGTACAAGACTTCTTTTATATCAGTCTGAATTTTATTCAGGATGGACGCTCTAAAAATGCTTTGTTTTCCACGTCTATTACTGGCTCACATTTTTCATCATACTTCAAGACATACCTCACAGTTCCACTCTTCCATAAAGGCCCATGAGGAATTTTTAGCAATTATGCTATGCTTTTTAATGGTAATTAAAACTTATGTTACTGTCACTTAGCCTGTAAAAAGAAATTAAAATAAAAGGAAGTAAAAAGAATACCTTCTGTTATTGTAAGTCAAACACTACTGTATAACTGCTGAGAGCTTGAAACTATTAATATAAGGCAGACACTCTGCTAGCCAGATACTGATTTCTTTAATGCTGTATATAACTTTTTTTATAATGTATTGCTCAATATCAATTTTCTTGATAGCACTGGAAAAAATTTGATAGTCAATGATAAAATATTATTTTATTTATATGATTTGTAAAGCATATATTTTTATTGTCCACTTTGGAAACAAAATAAAACAAAACAAAAAGAATGACTGCATTGGCTTTTCCTCACCTATTTTAGAACTAGATCATATCTACTTCCCTGCAATTTTGCTCATTGAAGAATACTTGTCTCTGTGTGATAGGACAAAATGATAATTAGCATTCGACAGTTTGTCACTGAGTCTCAAATAGGCACCAAAGTAATTTATAAGGCATTTGATAAGGTGAACTGATGATTAGCTGTAGGTTAAGTCCCAGCATAAACTTCATCAAATTGCTCTACTAAATTCAAGTCTTTGATTGAGAGAGGATTAAGTAGTGTATAAGAACTACTTTATAATCTGCAGGGTAACACAGGGGTTATTTTAGTCTTTTGTCCTATTTTTTAAGAGACATTTTCAGCAAGAAGTAGCTCACATATACACTTTAACTTATTTTTGACTTTTTACAAACTGAAAGTGTTATACAATTTGATTATTATATTTTTAGTCTGTTTTAGGTTCATTTCAATATTGCTCTTTCATGGTTCACTACATAACTATGAGACTCTACAAGTTAGCATAATTATTACATAAAGTAGGGTTTATAATAACAGGATTATGTTCTTTTCAATTGTACATGACAAAAAGTCCTTCAATGTCTACTCCTGCAAACTTTCACAAGAGGAGTCTTCCAAAAATCCATTCTCATTTTGAAGTATCATGAATGACTCATTTTATCAAAATAACATAATGCATTATTAGGTTTTCCTAAAGTTTATTCATTTATTTCTCCCTTGAGCTAGAGAGATATACAGAAAGAAAGGGAGATAGTGTACCCTCCAGCGTGTCTCAAGAGGTGATCTATGCCCCGGGACCGGCAGTTAGCGTAATGGCTATGTCGCTGGGCTCCCACGTAGTCGACCGCGGTTCGAGTCCCAGACCCAGTGGCTTAAACTCACGCCGGGCGCGTGTGCGTGCGTGCCCAAGATCCCGAGAGGAGAATGGAGGAGAAGGGATTGTGGCGTGGCCATCCCCTGTGGGGGGTGATTTCTCGCTTTCTATCTCTCTCTCTCTGTCTGTCTGGCGAGCGCACGCTCCCTATAGCAAAAAAAAACCTCTCCAAAAAAAAAAAAAAAAAAGAAAAGGTGATCTATATCTAGAATTTAGCCAGCCCCAGATCACGAACAATCACGGACCCAGTGTACTCAAATAGACCTCAGGACTTGAACTGAGAACTCTCCTATGTGGGATTGCCTCACAGAACATTGTTTTTCACTACTATGCCACTAATAGAGCCCTACGATTATGTTTTTTGCCTTTTTTTTTTTTAAAGAGAGATTTTTGCTATAGGACATGTGTGCTTACTAGACAGAAACAGAGACACAGAAAGTGAAAAATCACCCCCCAGAGGGGATGGCCATACTCAATCCCTTCTCCTCCATTCTCTACTTGGGATCTGGGGCACGCACGCACACACATACGGTGTGAGTTTCAAGCTGCTGGGTCCAGGACTTGAATCATGTTCGACTACATGGGAGTCCAGCGACACAATTACTATGCCATCTTCTGGTCCCATTTTTACCTTTTTATAAGTTCATATTTTCCAGCTCAATTTCCTCTTTTGCTCCATTTTGAATGCTCTTTATTTTCCTCTGTCTCTCCAGAGAGTGTACACTATATCAAATTCCAGTGCATATGCACTATATCAAAGATATCTCTTTCTTGAGATATCATATATACGTGTGTGTGTGTGTGTGTGTGTGTGTGTATATACATATGTATATATATATAAGCTACTTAGCAGATAAAGTCCACAGCAAACAACTTTTGGAATGGTCAACAAAAATACTCATAGACAATGGAGTTGATGAATTAATATTCCTTATAATGTGCAAATAATCTGGAATATTGGATTTTTAATATTATGACCCATTTTTCTGAAATATAAGAAGAGTTATAAACTGATAAAATTAATTTATCCTTATCATTGGCAAATATCATCTATATTTTTTAACAGGAGTGATATATTACTAAACTAGATTCAATATATTTCATTCATAAAGCAAAATGTCAAGACTTGGTAGGGATGTCTGCGGTAAGAATTTAACAGGCAGGGTTTTAAAACTTATTAGGATTTTACTTCAACCATATTTAATATGCCTTATAGAAGTAACTAATTCCTGACAACTCTTATTATAATGGTTTAGACATTCCATGGAATGGATATAGTAATTATTTAAGTGGGGAATGCTAGCAAGTCAGGTTTTGATCTGACTATTTTATATATTTATTTTCTATATTTTTTTCCTACACACCATACAGATTGCTTCAAATTATATCCTAGTTTAAAGAGAAGACACATCTAGGACACCTCCATGAAAAAAGTCAATAATCATTCCATTGGTTCGATGTTTATTACTTACATTACATTGTCTGATACATGAAAAAATTGCACAAAGATGTGCTTATAGTCACATTTATAAATTACTAGCTATTAGTATAGAGCATAATACAATAGTAATATAAATTTTATTTCCAATAAATTAATAATACTAATTATTGTTATTATCTAATAAATATAAAGTGTGTTGATTGGCTTGCAACAAAACATTTCTCTGATCATGATTAGTTCCTTGAAATAATTCGCAAAAAAGCAAATTGTTTACTAAATATTTTGAATTACTCTGCTTTGAATATTTTATAAACTCCTGAATCACAATTATAGGTATTTAGGCTATAGAGTAAAAGCAAGTAGGAAAGTAATAGCAAAACCAAAATGGTCTTTTTTTAATGTGTTCTCAATTATTTAGATAAAAATGACACATCGAATAAACAAAAAGTAGTGTTTGGTATGTCTCCTTAGGAATGACTTGGGCTGAAACAGAAGCCTTCTTGCTACTGATAGTAGAAAGACAACGGGATGACATTTCCATGTATCATCCTTCCTACTGACCTCAGAAATACAATTTTGTGGAATCAGAACACTGTCATTTTATCCTTGCATGACAAGAAAATGGGAGCAATACTTTTGTCAACAATATAAATTGGGCTGCCCCAATTTCAAATACATGGCCATTTTCTGTTTATGGCAAAACTAATGTGACCCATTATTGAAATGTGCTACTTGAAATTTTGAAATGGCCTAACATGTGTATCCTGTGATTATATGCCTTCCACATCTTAGTATCCAAGCACCCGTCACACTGCATTTTGTTCTTTTAGTGCTATTTCTAATCCTGTGCTTAGATTTATGGTAAACTATTCATCAATCAAAGTGGCAATGCTTTTAGTCACATTTCGGCGGGGTAGGGGATGGTTGAATTTAATCAACAAATGTGCATTTTACTTCTGCATAGCTAACTATAAGCCCCATTGCAGTTTTAATGGCTTGCTTCAGAGAGTCGCAGACTATCATTATTTATACAAACGCATTTTAATGTTGTTGCCTATTAACACTTGAAATGAAAAGAAGGATGCAGAGGGTCTTTTGGAAGGTTGGGATGCCAATACTGTTACAGCTGCTACTTAGAACTGTCTTCAAATAGTAGACTGCTTGACTGCTACTGCCAATTGGACTTACTTAACTATTATTTCCCTTTAGCCAAAGGCACAGAACTAGGAACATCTTTCTGTAAGGGTTTTGGCAGAATCTTAGCTATTTATCATTTGTGTGGGGATCGAACAGGCCAGGTGCAGTGTTTACTTTAATGAAGCCAGTATTGAGATGGAGGTTTACAATAGCAATATAAAGCATATGCACTTACTTTGCACCTTGTTTGTAGCTGCAGAAGTATGGCATTTCACACGAGAGTCCTGTCTTTCATTCATTTTGCTGAAATGCACACAACAATGACATCACATATTTAAATACGACTTACACTATTAAGTTTGTTTGTTGCTATTTAACATAAAGCTTTTTTTAAAAAAGAAAATTGCCACCATTCTTGATTGGGACACTACGCCATGATTGCAAGATGGAAAAAAGTAGTGCATATCACTCTGAGGAAACAAGATTATTGAAGTTCATGGTCTAAACAGATGTGTATTTGAGTGTAGAATCAGTAGAGGGTGGTAGTTTGTAAAGCAGTCTCAAAGTGTTTCACCTTCTTTCATGTATATAAGGTTGCTCATGTCTCTAACTCCTGCAAATACTTCTTCCTCTTTCAATTTGTTTTCTTCCTCAAGAGAGAAAGAGATGCAGAGAAAGAGAGAGACAGAGAGGCAGTAACTGCAGCAGGGTCTTTGACACTGTGATTCACCCTTATATTTAGCCAGCTGTAAATCATAGGCACTCGGCACACCCAGGGAGGTCTCAGGAAACTACGTGGGGACCTTCCCATGTAGGTCAGTCTCTGAGCATCATGTTTCTCTGCCGAAGCACCATCCTTCCCCACCATAAAAGACTTCAAAACTGTGGTGATAGTGGTGGGGCGTGTAAGCCCATCGGGAATAAGAATAATGTTGATTATGATAAGCTAGACCGGTCTGGTATGAAAATGTATGTGGTGGTGATAATAGCAAGAACATACATGACAGAGAAAGGTGTGACACTGCACAAGATAGGGACTGATTTATCCTGCAACCTCTCATTGCCCTCTCATCCTTCACATTCAGGGATGTTCAGTGATGCTTACTTCATTACCATGTATATTAGATTTTATAATACAGAAGCATGTGAGCATTTTATGAAGCTAGTGAAAATATTTTAAATGACATATTATCTTCTAGTTCTGTAAGTTAGCTTACTTTTTTGCTTTCCCTCAATACTAATGACATTCAGGTCAATAATTCCGAAGACATTTGGCAAGGAATACTATACCGTCTGGTGCCCACTGGTGGCATGTTGCTTGAGGCAACTGGATTCCACAGGCCAACTGCATAATTCAAGTCCTGGACCTGATGACTTAAAAATAATGGGAAAATGGAGGAGAAGGGATTGCAGCATGGGCATCCCCCCCACCCACTGACAGAGTGCATTCTCACTTGCTCTTTCTCTGGGGTAATCACATGTGCCCTATAACAAACTAATACACAAGCAAATAAATATGGGGCCAGACTTGACACTTGCTTTCTCACTCTCCCCACACCCCCACACCCCATCCCTCTCTGGTTTAGTAAAAATAAATAAATGAATAAAGTTAAATGAAATCATTATTTTAAATAGAATAATAACAATACAACGAAGTTAATTAATTAAAATAAAAAGTTTTTTTTTAAAGAAGGATGCTCCTCCTCCACCTATCCATTCAGGTGGAAAAGCATCAATTTTAAGATTGGTCCTTAGTACCACTGAAGCTACTTCTGCCATGAAACTTAAAATCTAGTGGGGAAAAAAGAAAACATTACTAGTTTTAGAAGTTATCCACATAATCATGGTTTCTCGTAGTGCAGGCAGGTCTAAGGAAATAAATCCAACTGAGGACATTATGTTGTACTAATGGCGATAGCTTCATGAGATAAACAAAACCCAAGAGAAAAAGATAAATGAGGGACCAGCAGTTAGCGTAATGGCTATGTCGCTGGACTCCCACGTAGTCGACCGCGGTTCGAGTCCCGGACCCGGTGGCTTAAACTCACGCCGGGCGCGTGTGCGTGCGTGCCCAAGATCCCAAGAGGAGAATGGAGGAGAAGGGATTGCGGCGTGGCCATCCCCCCTGGGGGGTGATTTCCTGCTTTCTATCTCTCTGTCTCTCTCTGTCTGTCTGGCGAGCGCACGCGCCCTATAGCAAAAACCTCTCCCAAAAAAAATAAATAAATAAATGAAGCTGTTACCAAAATACAACAAAGCACCTTCCTGATTCAGAGCCTTCGCACTGTTTACAAATATTTCACTCCTGAAATGATCTTCCCTGGATAGCTGACTGGCTAAACATTTCATTTAGGTTTCTGTTCAAAGAAGACTATCTTGGGAACCAGCAGTTAGCATAATGGCCATGTCGCTGGACTCCCACGTAGTCGACCACGGTTCGCGTCCCGGACCCGGTGGCTTAAAACTCACGCCGGGTGCTTGTGCGTGCGTGCCCAAGATCCCGAGAGGAGAATGGAAGAGAAGGGATTGTGACGTGACCATCCCCCCTGGGGGGTGATTTCTCGCTTTCTGTCTCTATGTCTCTCTCTGTCTGTCTGGCAAGTGCACACGCCCTATAGCAAAAACCTCTCCCAAAAAAAAAAAAAAGAAGACTATCTTGCGTGAAGTGTAGCATCCCATTCGAGTTCCTACCCTGCTTTATTTTTTTCAGAGCACTTTTACTATTACGTGGATACACATAGACATTTTCCCAAGCTCTCATATTTAAATCTATAGACCTGATATTATCAGTTTCCCCTCAATGGAAGTCTGATGGTTTCTGGAACTCTCTCTGCTTTGCTCACTCTTCTCTTTGTCCAGAACAGGGTATGGCTGTGAAGTTCACACCCTGCATATATTTACTGAGTTAATATTTAACTCTATAGTGCCTAGTTACTTCATAAAAAAAATGAGCGAGTTTCTTTTTATTTATGTGATGCCTAAGGGTCCAACCTTTACTGAAAATTTTCACGTGACTGCCAAGCACAGTTCAGCACTACCTATTTCAAATTAGTGACAACATTTATTTGATTATCTTTACTAAGAAATAATGACAAGAACTTAGTATGCTGTGCACTTGCTCTGCCCACCAGTGCCCCCCACACACACACACATAAGAAAGAGAGTATGCCATTCTATTAATATTTCTTTATTGACAATGGCATCATGAAAAGACAAAGCTACCTTTCTTCATAAAACTGGTCTATTATTCAACATCTTGGCTGCTTTGTTTAGTTTTCCAAAGCGCTTTAAGGCTTATAGTTGACATACAATAAACTTCACATAATTACATTTTCCAATTTTACAATTCTGATATGTGGGTGCACCTGTGACCAGGAAAATGTGTTTTACCCATTCAAATTTCTGTTTTACAAAATTAGAGAAATAATTTAAAAAAACAGTTAAAGATACCGATGTGTTGGGGCAGCAGGTAGCATGGTGGTTAGGATGCTGAACTCCCACAGGGACAGCCACTGTTTGAGCCCCAGACCTGGTGGCTTGTTTTCTCACTTTCCCTTTCTCTCTCTGGTGACAGATTGTGCCCTATAGCAGATTTAAAATGATGATAATATTAAAATTAAATAAATATTTCTAAAAAAGAAATCAATGCATACATTCAGAACGATGTTTTCAAATTTAAGAAGTTTGTTATTAGATTACCTATCTATACATCACTATACATCATTTTTTAAAGGATATTTTATTTAAAGTTATAACATCTGTTGGTTGGAATATGTGAAAGGAAATAAATTGTAAACTAATTACACTTTTTTTCCTGTTTCTGTAAATTTATTAAAGGGTGCTTATGTAATTGAGAAGATAAACCCATAAAATCAATTATAATTTCTTGGGTGCCAATATATCATTTTATATTTTTGAGTAATGTAGAAAATTGCCCTTTTTATTAGACTAAAATCAAGCTAAGCTCAGATACAATTAGCTATATTTATAAAGAATTGTGTATTAAACCTACAAATGTAATTCTTGGTTAGATTGGAACCTCCTCACTCCACCTCCTTATTAGAAATATGTAATTTTAAAAGTCAGAGCTGTAAGAGAAATAGACAAACTACCAGTAAAGCTAAAATTATCTGCACCCTCATTTGAGAAAAAAAGGAGTGAATAGGATAATGTTACAGCAAAACAAAATCACTGGTCCAAATATAGAAGTATAATGAATGTAATTTCCCTTTCTTTAAGAGAGTTTCCATCAATAGTCTCTTCCCTTTCACTTTTCAACTAAGTTATTGCTTGTAATGTTAATGTGTCTTTCAGAGAAAAAAAATTCTTATGTTAGTATAAAAAAGTAGAATTACATGGGGAACCAGCAGTTAGCGTAATGGCTATGTCGCTGGACTCCCACGTAGTCGACCGCGGTTCGCGTCTCGGACCCGGTGGCTTACAACTCACGCCGGGCACGTGTGCATGCGTGCCCAAGATCCCGAGAGGAGAATGGAGGAGAAGGGATTGCGGTGTGACCATCCCCCCTGGGGGGTGATTTCTCGCTTTCTGTCTCTCTGTCTCTCTCTGTCTGTCTGGCGAGCGCACGCGCCCTATAGCGAAAAATCTCTCAAAAAAAAAAAAAAAAAAAAAAAAGTAGAATTACATAATCTATTATAAAGATTTCCTTTGCATAACTGGAGTATATTTCAATACTCTATCTTTGATCATAAAATCACAACCACAAAATAGAGTGTATACAATGTAAATTAATTTAAATATGTAATTACATGTATAATGGCTCATTGAATAATAGTTACATACAAATTAATGCAGTAGCACATAAAAAAATTAACATATCACAATGCCTTTACTAATTTTAGCATCTTCCCTGTTATTTTCAAAATAATTATATATTTGTGAGGGTTCCATTTTGTTTTTCACCTGAAATATAGAATGGTTATTTAAAATCCTTGAAAAATAAAACCCATTGTTTTAGAACAAATTCCATTTTTTTACTGGTGTTTGTCATGATGATTAGAAGAATCAAATCACAGGTTTCCAATCATCATAACTACCTTCATCAGCGTAGAGAAATTGTCATTCCAGAGGATGACAGAAACAGGATGATTAAGGTGATTAAGGTGGCTGGATCCCACCTCGTGCACTGAACACCTGGAGTCCCAGAGTGGACAGCTTGAAAAACACGTCAGGTGTTTGTGTGTGTGTGCCCAACATCACAAAAGGAGCATGAGATGGAGGAGAAGGGGTTGTAGGGTGACATTTCAGCACCCCTAACCAGCATGCGACCTGCCATTCCCAGCACAGGATTTCTTCCTCTACCTTGTTTTCCAAGTTTTTCTACAGGATTTGGACATGAAATGAGATCAGACAAGTGTTAAAATATAGGACTTACCTAATTTCATCTTGGTGTATCAGTATTTTACGTTTCTTACCAGAATACTACATATAAATAATAATAGCAGTAGTATCGATATGGTAAATAATTTTTCTTTAAATTTATTTTCATCTCAAGAGATAATGTGCAGTTTTGAAGTATCTTTTCTTGAATATATGCTTTAGGCTCCTTTTGTCTGTAAATACCTTTTTAGTTCTTTGGTCATATGTTTATCACTTTATTTTTTCTCCTATCTTAATTGTCCATACCCTGGAACTGGCATTTTAAAATTGCTGGCATTTTTATCATTAATACTTCATTTATTCATGATGTTTATCATTAGTGCTTTATTTATTTATTTATTCATAGTCTGACATCTCTGTTTTTAATATAAATATAGATCAAATGAATGTTTTGGATTTTTACACATTTACAGTTTCTAAATTTAGTGCCAGCTTCATAGTCCAGTGGTAATTTGCTGTTCAGAAGATACTGGATCGCACGTGGAAATTTCCTGGGTTCAAATCCCCAGTCTAGTCCCCCTAAAGCCCACTGGCCATGTATGCAAGCACTTAGAATCTGAGAGTCAGTAAGAGGAGTATCCTGTGTGATTAGAGCCTATGGATATGCTCCTGTCTCTTGGTCAGACATGTGAATGTTTATGCACTCTATCATGAATAAAAATATATACATATATATATGCACACATGCATGTACATGTATGTATGCATATACATAGAAAATATATTTAATATATAGTATGTGTGTGCATATACATATATACACATATGTATACATACGTAAGTATACACACACACACACAAAGCAGGGATATACAATGCTTGTATTTCAAAGTCTGGCTTGCTTCACTTAACATTAAATCTCTATGTTAGAAATGGAAGGATAGGAAGGGAGGGCAAATGAAGATCCTAGAAACATTATAGCAGGGTGTGGGCAATAGGGGGAAGGAGGGAATCAGGGGAAAACACGTCTAACAAACAAAAATGAAAAGTTGTCTATTGATGATATGCACAAGGTCCTAGCTCTGACTTGATTAATAGGCAGTGTATTCATGCTGGAAAAAGACATTTTGTATACTGTAAGTGGGTACAATGATTAAATATAAATTAAAAAAATAGAAAATGAAAGGGCATTGCTAAACCAATATATACTTCCAAAAAAGAAAAAAACAAAAACAAAGACAAAAACTAGTAGAATGATCATCAAAGGTTGGAAAATAATGTAATGCTCTTTGTTGACGATGAGGAATATGTTTATACCCTCAATTTGACTATCACACAGTGCATACATGCTTTGAAAAATGATACTGTACCCCACAAATATGTACAATGATTAAATGTAAGTCAGAAATTATAATAAAAAGTAATAAAATTTAAATAAATATTTCTAATTTTCTTTGTACTTTTCAGTTGTGTAAGACATCCTTTCCTTCATTTATTCTGTTATTCTTTGTTTTCAGCAGAAAATAATTGAACAATTTCTATAAACATGCATGATGAGAGACATTCCTCAACTTCTGCAGGGTATGAATGGGATATATGGTGATGAGGTCATTAAAGGACAAAGGAAAATGGTTGACCAGAGAGACTAGGACTTCTCTCTCTACGTGATCTACACAGAGGTTAAACAGCATAATGGAAAAAATTCAATTGTACATAAAAACCAATGAAATAGAGAAGCTGTGCTAGCAATAAGGAGGAATGTGTTTTAGAAAAAGAGGGGACTAACCACTTATTCCAGAGATTTTCCTACAAGTCTGAAAGAGGTGGATTAAATTGTTCACCTCTTCCTTTTCATCAATATAATTTAGCAAGCCAGAAAAATTCATAATATATTTTTTTAAATAACACTGAATTCTGTTTACAGTAAGTGATACGTACAAACTGTGCAACTTTGGATAAAGCATTTACTTTCTAAACTTCATTTTCATCCTCTTAAACTAGGATCCTAATGTTGCATAGCTCATATTTGGGTTTAGTGAATTGAATGTATTAATTCAAGTAAACACCTAGAATACCTATTGACATATTGAAATGCCACACTGAATTATTACCTTTGCATTTAAATGGCAAAGGAGAGATGAGGAAGTGGTCAATGCTTCTTAGGATGCTGAATTCTCACATGGTTGACCACGGTTCAACTTCTGGAACTGGTGGCTTTCTCTCTCTCTCTCTCTCTTTCTCTCTGGTAAAACTCATGTGAAAATAATGAATAAATAAATAAATAAATAATTCTTAAAAACAAAGAAACACAAAAGGAGTTGTTACCATATTTTTGTCTCTTCTAAAGACTGTGTTTTTTTCTCTTTGTTTATTCTACATTTGTTTAATATAGAGAGAGGCAGCCATCTTCTACTCTTCGACTTGCATGGAAGTTCTTAATTCCTATTTTGTTGAAACTTCACATAACCTTTCTACGGTATGTTTTTAAAAATATCTTACTGCCTTGTTGAAAATCTGTGTGTTTTTATAGCATGGGATAATCTGCGTTTAGATGTGATGCCAACTGCATAAAATTTTATTTTAGACACTTGACAGAATCAAAGATATGGAACTTTCTTTAATTTCAGTTTATTTAAAATAATCAGTGAAGCAGGATTTGGTAAACCAGAAACTCAGAGATTTAATACATTTTTACATCCAATATCTTACTTGGTGTTTGATTATCACTGTGCTGGTTTGAACCCTCTTTTCTCCCTTGATATCGGAGCATCTCTTTCCCCTCTGCCTTTGAAAATATCCATGCATCTCAATTTGTCTTCAACTATCCTCTGTTAAAGAAGGTTTAGTCCAGCAGATGGCATAATGCTTACATCACTGGGCTCCCATGCAGTCAATGGCGGTTCAAGTCCTGGACCCAGTGGCTTAAAACTCATGCTGGACACATGTATGTACATGCCAAAGTCCTGAGAGGAGAATGGAGAAGGTCTTTCTCTGTCTCTCTGCCCTATAGCAAAAAATTTCTCTCTTAAAATAAGTAAATAAATAAATAAATAAATAAATAAATAAAGGGGGTTAGCAGTAGTTGCGGTGTTTTAGTCTTTCTGTATACATGGTATCCATTAACCATTTCTTTTTTTTTTCTTATGGGGGAAATGGGGTTTAATATAGGGCATGTGCACTCACTGGAAAGAGACAAAGAGAGACAGAGAGAGAGAAAGTGAGAAATCACTCCCCAAGGGGGATGACCACTCCACAATTCCTTCTCCTCCTTTTTCCTCTTGGAATTTCGGGCATGCATGCACATGTACCTGGCATGATCTTCAAGCCATCAGGTCCAGGACTCAAACCATGGTCAGCCATGTAGGAGTCCAGCGCTTTGATCACCATGCCAACTGCTGGCCCTTAACCACAGATGTTCAGCTCTCATTTCTTATCGTTTGGTAACTAGCAATAAACAATATAGTAGTAACATATTGAACAGACTTATTCTGCAGAAGTAAAAGTTGCATTTACTTTATTCAACCTGCATTTCAGACAAACTATACATTCGTTTTTATTGTTTTGAGAAAAATGATTAAACTATATTAATCTTTTTTATCTGCTTTCGAAAGAGTGAGAAAATCATTAAACCTATGACAAGAATTTGAAAGGCTTTGGGAAAGAAAAATCATATTAAGGACTTCCTGTAGCCTATATTAATAAATATATTCTTTTATTTGCCTACATTTAAGTATTTTTTTAAAAAAATATCTATGTGAGTTGCCTATGCTTCAACTATTTTTGACATTTATCCATCTTGCATATACACATATATTTACACTTATAATTTGCTTGATATGATACTTTATATAAGTTCAACATTATTTAGTTATAATCTTAACTCAAACATAGTCAAGCATGTAAGAATATAGGATTATACATGCACATACATATATAAATTTTTTTTAATTTTTACCAGAGGGTGCATGTACTTGCCAGAGAGAGGAAGAAAGTAAAGCTTATGGGAAATGTCCTCGCTGCAATCGCTTCTCTTCTACTTCTTACTGTTTTGGGGATTTTGGGCAGGCACTTGCCTGGCATGTTTTTCCAGCTGCCAGGATTCATCTCATGCAGCTGTATATGTGGAATCCAACCATCTTAATCACCAGGCCACAAGCTGTCCCTGCAGCCCATTGTTCAAATACTTGTGTACAACCATTTTCAGTGAAAATCATTTGGTCTTTGTTAAGTAAATAGTATTCAGGTTTTCATTGATACTTTTGCTAAGGTCATAGTTTAATGTCTAAGAAAAAAATAATGTGTCTAAGTCTTTAAAAGTACAGATCTTGCACAATGGAATGAATTGCTAAGATGCATTGCTCCACTGGCTGGGACCAAATGTGAGGCCTGAACTCCATTCCTGGCCCCACCTAAAGGCTGAACACAGTGATGTGCATTTGTAAGCTCAGCACCTCAGAGAGGCTCACCTAGGAAAATCATGAGCTTGAAGCCGACCAGTGCGACAGAGCAAGATTATGTCTGAAAAAGAAAGCCTGGTGTTATAAGCTTTCTAGTGCATACGTGGTTCCAACTGGGAGATCCTGTCTTAAAAATCTAAGAATAAGAGGAATCAGCAGATGGCATGATGGTTATATAGCAGACTGCTATGTGGTGGACTGAGGTTTGAGTCCTAGACCCGGTGCCTTCAAACTCACACAGGGCATGGGGGTGTACATGTCCAATATTGCAAAAGGAGAACGGAGGAGAAGGAATTGCACCACGGCCATCCCCCCTGGGGGGGGGGGTGTGATTCTTGCTTTCTGTCTCTGTCTCTCTCCGTGTCTCCATTGAATGCACGTGCCCTATAGCAAAAATCTCTCTTAAAAAAAAAAGAAAAAAAAAGAACATAGACATAAATGCCAACTGTAAATTGAAAATATTAATTATAAGAGGGTCAGCCAGTGACATGGTGGTTAAGGTGTTAGACTTCCACATTGCCAAGCACAGTCCAAGTCCCAGACCCAGGGTCTTGAAAATCACACTGGAGGTGTGTGTTTGTGCATGTCCAAAATCCCAAGAGGAAAATGAAAGGATTATGGTGTGGCCATTCCCCCGATAGGGATGATTTCTCATTTTTTCTCCCTCAGTCTCTCTTTGGCAAGCACACATGCCCTATGGAAAAAAATAAAAACCAACTAACTAAATAACTAAACAGAAAAAAATGTAAGACATCAGAAAAGTAGTTTACTTTAACAAAATATAATAATGATCAATATTATGTTATTATAAAAGTTATAAAAAAGTTTTGTTAGAAGAAAACAAACAAATCTTGAACTGTATTAGCTGAATTTTACCTATCTACCAAAAATACTTATTTTATCATAATATGTTAAAGACATCACATATGCTAGTATAAAGGTATAATTGGTCTCAAAGGTGCTGCAATGTATTGTAGAGTGAGGATAAAATAAATATCAGAGCATAATCAATACATACATTCAAGACTAATTAAATTGCATAATAGTTCCCTGTCTCCTTTAACTCTCTATGACTTGTTTTAATAGTAGGTAATGACAGTGAACATCATCATGAAGCATGAACCATAATGTTCTTCTAACCCCGAATAGTAAAACTAGTCATACTTTCTTGTAGCTCAGTAATGAGAAGAATAGTCCTAAGTCAATCATATTTATTCAATTTTTTTTTTTACTTGACTTTTAGCCTTTTTTGGACAGGGTATCTTCAAAGAAAACATTAACAGGACACGGGATCCTTAAAACAGACATTAATTAGACAGGGAGTCCTTAAAACAGACATTAATCATTAATGAAGAACTTCAGAAGTCATTGTTAAAGTTTAAATTATGAATAGCATTACTTAAATTTTCTGCTTACTCATAACATCACACCATTTTATAGCATCATCTGCTTCTCAGTAGCCATGGGATTCCGCCTGAAGTCAAAGCAGACATCTACGAAAATGAGGAATCAGAGAAATATTGAATCTCCTCAGACCTATATACAATATCTGAAAATTCTATTTTTACTAATAGTATTTGTTGACCTATCACGAATGCATAGTAACAAAGTCAAAGGAAGTTCTATTGCAAGCGTCTTATTAAAAAAAAAAAAAGAAAAAGAAATAAAATTGTGAAGAATAAATTTGCCAAGTCTGAAATAATGAAAACAATATAGAAAACATAATGATCTTCTAACCTCAATTTTCTTCACTAGAAACCCACAGAGCTGAGATCACAAAAGTGACAGCTTAACCAAGAAGTGAGCTATCTTATTTTCCCCTTGTAAATATTTGTTTATATTAAATTATGATCCAGAAATTCAACAGAAATTGAACAAACACAAATAAATTAAAAACAGTTTTCAACGTATTTTATTCTCATTTGATTATGGAATTTAGGTGTGTGAACCACTAGATGTTTACTTGAGGCTAGGTGTGGGAGAAATAAACAGCTCAGCCAAAATTTTCAGATATGGACTCAATCAATACTAAGAACTGTGTGGAGATATTACTATATTTACTCTTCCATCTGATATAGAGTTAAAAATGCTATAATGCTTTTTTATAGATAAAGACTTCCTCTTTTTAATCCCAAGACTAGAAATAAAGTTCAAGGACACTGATCAACTTGGCTAAAGACCCAAGAGTTTGGTTTAAGTTTTCTTAAATATCTTGAAAAAGATATCTTGGGAAGACTGAATTTCTTCATCACCATCATTTCATACAAGTCCCTAGATGAAAAGCCTTTCGTTTGTATTTTAAAGAGCTATCTTACCAAGAAAGAGGATGTGTCATTTCTTTTGCTTTAGGTTACTTCTCTATAAGTGTTTCCGGTTATGTTATAACCAGCAATATTTGGAATCTCTCCTTTTACCTCCACTCGCAGGTATAATCGCAACTTCTCATTTTACAGGAGTCGTTCCACAAACATTCAGTTACCTTTTTATCAGTAACAACACAAAACAAAAACAAGTGCGCAAACAAACAAATATTGGCCTCTCTAACTATGGAATGTCTCCCTGTATCTATTCTTCTCTGGATTTTTTAGCCAAGCTGCTACTATTCTTTCTAGTCACTGCCCCAGCCATGGTAGCTCAAATCACGTCAACTTGCTACAAAGCAGCTTCCACTAGACATCAGTGGAGTCCTCTGAGATATCTGTGTAACCAAATTTTAATTTTCCTTTGTAACCTTCAACCCCCTTTTTAATTTTTTTTAGCAACACTGATCACTTCATTTGATCATTCTATGTCCAAATGACCCAACTATTTCTTGAGTTAGCATTCTCTTTCTTTGTTTATCCTTTATTTTGTACTTGTGATTCTTGTTGGAGATGTTTCTTCAACTGTATAGTCTGTATAGTCTCTACTCATGTGATTCACAGATATCGATGAGTTCAATAGTCAGCTTCACACTGAT
Organism: Tupaia tana; assembly: GCA_026018925.1. Classification (NCBI taxonomy): domain Eukaryota; kingdom Metazoa; phylum Chordata; class Mammalia; order Scandentia; family Tupaiidae; genus Tupaia; species Tupaia tana. The sequence goes on along the minus strand of JAKSZU010000025.1, from coordinate 20,333,003 downwards.
GATTCCCAAATCTAGATCTTCAAACCATATTAAATATGTAATAAAAATAGTTATTTTAGGGCTAACCACCCACATGGCTGACTGCAGTTCAAATTCCTTCCCTGGTAGCTTGTATTCATGTGCCCCAATTTCCAAGGAGTAAAGAAATAGAAGAGAAGGGATTGTGACCTGACCATGCCCCCATTAAAGGGTGCTTTCTCCCTCTCCCTCTTCCTCTCTCTCTCTCTCTCTCTGGCAAGTACACATTCTCTCTGGTAGCTAAAATAAAATTAACTATTTTAATCTTCTATCATTTAACTTGGAGCACAAAATTCCTATAAATTAGAAATTAAATACAATTATTTTAGAAAGTAAATTGGAAAATTTAGCCTCATTTAAAAATTTAATTTTAAGTTAATGTTGTGGCTGCTCTTTTTCTAATTCAAATGCTTCTATACTAAACACAGGAATAAAAAAGACTCATGATATCTTTTTTAATAACACATGCATCAAATTATAAAATTATCCAATTGTGTATGTGTGTGTAAATTTATGAACAATTTGTTGCATGCTCATTCCCAACCTTTCCTTTCAAAGAACAGATTATAACCTTGTTTCTCAGAGGAATAGCAAGTGTAAGGGGATTGCCAATAAAAATAACAGAACAGTTTTTGCTGGAGAAAAGTAATTTGTGCAACTGTTTTAAGAATGTTAATTTTATTTCAGAAGCTTAGTTTAAACACAGCATCAGCACAAATAGGTGCTTTAAATTCCCACCAGAATGAGAACCGTTCTTTTTTCTTCATTATTAAGAAAGTGCACATTTTACCTTTTGGGGAATAGTCTATCAGACTAATTCTCAGGATGCTTATTATTAACCATTAAGAAAAAATGGCAGTATTTTCACATCATGTATCTTTCAGTTAAAAATAAATAGTGGGTATACTGTTTCCAGAAGAGCACATTATTAATATTTGCCTTAAACATGTTGAAAATATTGAGGCTGTCACTAAAATAAGATTGTGCAAAACTTTCTTTATAAAATCTCTTTTTAATCTACTTTGCATTTTTACTGGCAGGGAGCTATCAAGTCTGATGAAGAAATAATTTCTTAGCTATGACTTAGATCTACAAATTCCCTGAAAGAATGACCTGGCTATATATAAACTAAGGAAATTCTATCTTAAAATTTGAAGGCATTTTCTTCATGATTGTTTTCTGAAGTAATACTGTCCATGGTGGCCTTAGAGATTAATCTCTCTGATGTAATTAAGAAGGCATCTGCATTTGCTTATTTAATATGCATATTCTTGAGCCCTGAGCTAGAGTTGAAGGTAATAATTAGAGGAAAGAAGTATAATCAATAGGAATCTGTCAAATTTATGTTGATCTGCCTCTGTAAGAGTACCATATCATGAGAACATGAAGACTAAGCAGCATGAAAGTAACAAAGTCCATAAAGTATTTCTTGGAGCAAATGTTCACTTACATACTCTTGGGCACTGACCAAATATAGGAGGATTCATGGCAGCTGCAAGCCTTTGAATGCCCTAAACCATGGCAGTGCCAAGTGGTGACTCAGAGATCTGGTGATGATAGATCAAGGGAGAGATATCCCGTTTAGACATCTGCATTTGTAGAATGAATGGAGTGGTTTCCAAAAGCTTTTTTTAAATGCTGTTCTGGACAGACATAAAACAGCTGTGTTTGTGTGCTTCCATAAAAGCAGCTACGGAGGAGGCAACTCTGACTTTTGTTGGCCAACTGGTATGCAATCAATCGGATTGACCAGGTGACAGTCTAAATCAGTCATTACGATGGATGAAGGCAGTGAATCGAACTTGCTACAATCCAGTGTTTGGGTCATTCAGGAATGAGCTATGTTTACATACCCAAAGTAAATAGATGAAAGAACAGCAGTGAGGTCAATAAGTTTCACTCACCTACCCAGCTTGTTGTGTACAGAATCCCTAACAGCTTCCCAAACTGAGGTCCCAGGGAGCAATCACTGAGCCCACCAGTCATAAATGGCTTCAGTAATTAAATCAAAATGTTTGCCATTTTTGATATTATAAAGGGTAGCAGATCCTGAAAGAGCTTTTATTCTTTCTCATTATTAACTATTTATTAACATTTTTGAGAGTCAAGGTATTTCCAACAAAGCTGCTAAATAGTTATCTCAAAACCTAATATATCTTAAAGTCTAATGATCTATGAATGGAAAGATTAGAAGATATAATGGCAGGGAGGACAAATGTAGATCCCAAAGATTTGATAGAAAGGCGTGGATAGGAAGTGGTGGGATGGAGGGGATCAGGAAAAAATATTTAACAGACACTACAATGGAAATTGATCTGTTGAGGATGATGTACATGGTAATATCTTTGACCAGATTGACAGAAAGTGCATGTATGCTTTGAAAAACCATGCTGAACACCGTAAAGATATACAATGATTATATATACATTTTCAACATTGAAAAAAAAAAAACTATGATAGCTAAAAATAGAAGGCAGGTCCAATATTGAAAAATGAATTTTATTTCACATTTAATTATTGTAGCCCCTGCTGCAATATGTCTCTATCTCAAAGCAAAGCAAATTTGGAGATCTGTAAAAACCATCATTTTAGTTTACTTCTGTTTACTTAAATAATCTTGCTAAGCAGTAGCAAGATCATTTAATATGATTAAATGATTTAATATGATTTAAAAAATCATATTTTTAAAAAAATATGATTCCTACTAATTTTTTTCAGGATATTTGAAAAAAATTCTGTATTTCTGTTAACATTATTTTTTCCCATTGCTTCCTGTAGTACTCAATTGTATTTATCTCCTTAAAACAGTTGTGAGACTTACAAATGTGTTATTTTCTTGGAATATTAGAATGGACTTCGAGGGGTTTGACAAAAACCATCCTCTTTCAGGTTACGCATGATTGTTTCCTAAAAAAATGTTTTGTAGGGGACAGTAGGTGACATGATTAAGACACTGAACTTCCTCATGGTTGACTGTGGTTTGAGTTCTGGAAAGGTGACTTGAAAAATATGCCAGGTGTGTGTGCATGTGTGCCCCAAATCCCAGGAGAAGAATGGAGGACTAAGGATGGCTGGCTGGCCACCTCCTCTTGTGAGTTCTTACTTTCCCTGTCACTGTTTCTCTCTGTCTCTCTCCAGAGAGCACGCACACCCTATGACAAAAACAAACAACAACAAAAACAACTTTTTAGATTTTTAAGAGTAGACAATTTTTATATCAAATTTGGTTCTGATCCCATTCTAGTAGACCCTTGTTTCCATAATACTTTTTCTACCAATACAGCCGCTTTTCCATCTTAAAAGTTATTGCTTCCTGCAGACATGTTAAGTGAGCTTAAAGATTTCCATTTCCTAAGTTTCCTTGCAGCCGTTTGTATTGGTATTTGTGTTCTGATTACTGTTTTATGTCTGCTGCTGTGGTGGCTGGAATCCCCACAGACAGCCTCAGTGCCCTGACTGAGGGTCATCTTTAAGATGCTCATACAACTCGTATCCTCCAAGTGTCAACACAGTGTTCTTAGAAACACAAATGGACGAACAACTGAGGAAACCAACCCTGTCTGACTGCATTACGTGGTTCTTCTGTCAATTTTTTTTTTTCATGTTACAGTGTCCGATAGATTCTAATCGAGAAAGAGACCTTTCAGGGTCTTCCTCAGCCCTTGAAATATGAACTCTTGGCTTAAAAAGGGTCAGAGGGTAAACCATTGCAAAATATCAACTGCAACAACAAAACCTAACCTTTATCCCTCTTCAGCCGATTTGTCAGATGTGCTCAGAGAACAGCACTGTTTCGGAAGGATGTGTAAAGATAGATGGCATTGGTATTTGCTGTTGGTAGGTCAATCCATGAATACTGACTATTCTGATAAACTTCGGATCTTTCACCCTGAGCGCATCCATATTGTTGATCAAAAGTTTATTCATTAAGCTTCAAGTTTATGAAAGTAAAAAGCAGGTGTGGTTAATGACAGGCATCTGACTCAGCAGTCCCTCCTCTTGGTGAACTGATCATCCATCGCTCCAAGTTGTCTTTTGAACAACTTCCCCACAGAAAGTGCATACAGAAAGGTGACAGCTCTGCAAAGTGAAGGGCCCAGTTTTGGGAGAGCAAGCTAAAACCAGGGTTATCCACCAGAAGCCTAAATGCAGTCAAAGATCAAGCCACAATATCAAATTACCTTTGAATGTACTGAAGAGAATATTTAATACCCACCTGTTTAATTCATCATTTATCCATTGTAAATAGTTTTGAAGTTGGGTGAAGACACGCATATTACTGATTAGCTTCCTTGAACACTAAAATTTATTATATGTATATAATACCTGATATAATTTAAAATAGGTGTTGGAATGAAAAGAAAGAAAAGAAAAAAGAAAAGGAAAGGAAAGGAAAGAAAAGAGAAGAAAAGAAAGAAAAGAAAAAAGAAAGAAAAGAAAAGGGTCCATTGATATTAATGTAAAAAGCAATTTGGTGTTCTGGTAATTTCAAACATCTGAAACAATAAGATTCTTTGATATTTTGTGATTACAAAATTAATAATCTACTTCTTTATTTTCCTTTACATTATTTAAATTAGTTGTTGAAAATGATTTCAAGAAGCATCCTTGTGCACTTTAGAGGAACATAAGAAATAAATGCAGAAAATAAGCTAAATATTTTTCGTTATATTTACCAAAGAAATTTCCTTGTCCATACTGATTTAATAAATAGTTCTACCTTAGGCATAATCCACCTAGAAATTCTCTACCTGGTGATGTTGATATGTGAGCATTTTAATGTGTTTTCATTTTCTTAAATGTATAACATGAAGCAACAAATGAGATTGAAAGTAATGAAGCGTGGTTTTTCTCCCCTCCTCACAGAAATCATTATGTTATGAGGGTAATAAACTCTTTAAAAGATAAAGACGCCTGTTGCTATGGGTCAACAAAAGATAGAAGCAAAGTGACTCCTGCCTTAGTACAGTTTCATTTTTACTATGCTAAAACTATTTTTTCTTGCCTTTGTAATATAGTCTTTGTGTATTTTTACTGTTCTTTTTTTTTTCTTTCCTTCATTTATAGTATTTTACTTGCTCCATCCTTGAGAAAGCCTTGGATTCCAGGAACAGTGTCATAATTGCAAGCCAGGATCAAAACTCACAGAGGCAAAGAGAAAGGGATTGTGGAAGAGAATGTATTGTGACTAGATCATGGGTGACACTTAAGGATATGTTTAATTATTAATGATTGCTTCCAAATTATTTATTTTTCTTTATATTAAGAGAGATTTTTGCTATAGGGCATATGTGCCTACTGCTGAGATAGAAAGCGAGAAATCACCTCCCCCAGAGGGATGGCCATGCCACAATCCCTTTTCTTGCGTTCTCCTCTTGGGATTTCGGGCATGCATGCACACATGCCCAGCATGAGTTTTAAGCCACTGGGTCCGAGACTCTAACTGTAGTCAACTACATGAGAGTCTAGTGACATAAGCATTATGCTGTTCGTTGTTTTCTCCAAATTAATTTTTATGGTGAGATATTCTGGTCCAAGATTTTCTTCTTGGAAAATAAGTTCTTTACTTATTTTCATGGGATACACATTTCAAGAAATAAACTGCTGTGTATTAGTCTAGTTGGGAAAAGGTAGCTGTAAGAATGACTAAGTAGGGACTAGCAGGTGGCATGGTGGTTAAGGCACTGGACACTCCTACATTGTTACCATGGTTTGAGTCCTGAACTTGGTGGCTTGCTTTCTCATTTTCTTTCTCTCTCTTTCTCTCTCACTCTCTCCCTGTCAAATTAAAATAAATAAATAAATGAATAGAATTAAATAAAAAAGAATGATTAATTAACTGGTAATAATCAATATATTGCTAAAAGTGAATTTGCTTTTTTTTTTTTTAAAGAGGTTTTTGATTTAGGGTGCATGTGCTTGCAGGAGAGAGAGAGGCACACACACAGAGACAGTGAGAGGGAAAGTGAGAAACCACTGTCCAGGGGGCATAGTCATGCCAAAATCTTTTCTCCTTTATTGTTCCACTGGGATCTTGGGCACACACATATATGTACCTGGCATGAATTTCTGGGACTCAAACCACCGTTGGCCATGTGGGAGTCCAGTGACGTAAATGCTGTGCAATCTGCTGGCCCCAAAACTGCATTTTCTAAACTTATAATAAAAAGATTAACACTTCAAATTCATATCAAAATGCTACTTTATATGATTATTCAGATATTCATCATCAAAATAGAAAAAAATAAACAGCATACAATACTTCAAAAGTGTTATTCAGAGATTGAACATTGTACAGATTTTAGATATGTGAAAAGATACAAAATTGGTCTCAGTTGTGGTATTAGCACAGGAAAATGTCCTGCTTGTACTTTTTCTTTTGTATAATTCTGTAACGTAAATTTATTTATTTGTCATTTGATTTCCTCTTACAATATTGAAAGTCTAGTTAGGTAATTAAGACAACACTATGGAAAAACATTTATAGAAATTTGTATTAATTCTATAACTGTATACTTGGTTGAAATTGAACATTTTTTGTTTTTTACATTTTAGGATGAGATCATATTAATTCGCAGGCCAACCATATCTTGTGAAGGAGAGTAGAAGCCTCATGTAGAATTGGATATATTTTTGGAATAAGTACAACATTTACTTCAGTTATGAAAGCAGAAAGTTAGGGCACAATTATAGCTTCCATGAGGTTCCAGACTGATGTCTGTCATTAAACTAACTGCATGTAGCTTTGGGTTTAAAAATAATTCATATTGACACACCATATTATTAACAAAGAAGGTCAGAAAACAGGGGTTATGTCATTCTTACATAAGTATTGGTGCAAATGTGATTTTCTGTTTGGTGGAGAGCTGAGATTCATTTTTATTTGCCATTGGAAGATACTTTTGCTATCAGTGTATTATATGACAAAGTAGTCAGTATGGAGACAAGTATATTAAGGCATTACATTTTAAGTGAAAAAATCCAACTTTGCTTGTCTTAATTGTATGGCTCTTAAAAGAACTATTTTAGCAAAGTTATAAAAATACCAGTCTGGGGGAAAACTCAGGTTCTCCCCCTTTTGTGCTATTAATACAAAACCTTTTAAAATTACATAGCTTGTAAAACTACTAGTAATGCCGGTCTCAGAAAATTGTTTTGACTGGGAACAACAGGTGGCGTGATGGTTAAGGTGCTGGACACTCCCACATGGCTGACCACAGTTCAAGTCCCAAACCTGGCGGCTTGCTTTCTCACTTTCTCTCTCTCTCTCTCATCTCTCATCAAATTAAAATAAATGAATGAATAAAATAAAATTTAAATAAAAGAAAATTGTTCTGACCATTCAACAAATTAATATGTATAAAGGACATAATCAAGTGGGGTCCATGAAGCAGAGACTGTGTACAGTTTTAATAAATGAAACTATTATTCCAAATTAAAAGGGGTGTCTCTGTATTCATTTTCCAGTTAATACAATCATTATTTATATATCACTCATTGTTCTTTTATTTATTTAACGTTAATAAGATGATTATAAGTATCTTTGAACAGCAGATGTATCGGAATGCAGAGTGAGGAAGGAGGGTGTCACTGGAATAGGGGTTGCTAATCCTGAGTATGGGATTTCTACATGGACTCCCACATCAACCCAGAAGTTCTTTTTCTTTCTTTCTTTTTTTTTTTTTTTTTTTTGAGAGGTTTTTTGCTATAGGGCACGTGCGCTCGCCAGACAGACAGAGAGAGACATAGAGACAGAAAGCGAGAAATCACCCCCCAGGGGGGATGGTCACGCCGCAATCCCTTCTCCTCCATTCTCCTCTTGGGATCTTGGGCACGCACGCACACGCGCCCGGCGTGAGTTGTAAGCCACCGGGTCCGAGACGCGAACCATGGTCGACTACGTAGGAGTCCAGCGACATAACCATTACGCTAACTGCTGGTTCCCAACCCAGAAGTTCATATTCATGAGGGCAATCCTGATATTAGTAATCGAGTGCACGATTAAGATTGGAGTCTCTGCCCCAGCCTACGCAAGTGTCATGTCTAAGCATACCTTCACTCTGAAGCTTTGGTGCATTTCCACTTCCTGTCTAAAAGAGGAGTAAATACTCGAGGATACTCCTTCACCTATGGACACTACTGCGGTTTGGCAGGGCTTGGGGATGAGTGGAGAGTGATATCTTCCTCCTCTTCCTATGGTGTTGGTTTATTCTCTGCAGTTGTGTCCTTCAAAAAACTGACTTGGAACCTCTTTTAGAGTCACAAAAACAGTAGTAACAAAACTATCATCTAATCCAATTACATGTTCTGATAAACATTTGACATAAGCCCTATAAAAACCCCTAATGATGTCGAAATTCAGTAGTAAAATAGAACGGTGGGAGTGAAAGCCTTCTCTTCAAAACCAAGTCTTCTGTAATGAAGAGTCTGCAGCATTCCAGAGGACCCGCTTACCTGGTCATGTTTCTGAGTCTGGCTTATTCAACATGTTATTTATTTATTTTTTACATAGTAGGTGTCTACCCTCTGGCCCTTAACCATCAGCTTAATGGTATTGTAGCAATCTTTGTTTAGTAAAGAAGATCAAACTAAAGAGGTTAAAATTTCCTGCTGAGTAGTTATGAATATTTATTTAAAAGGTATGGATATCTTTTGATTTTCTCCAATCTCTTATTTACTAATGGATTTGGGGTCAAGAGTGCTGAATACATGCATGTAGCTACAGAGTTTTAGATAGATAGATAGATAGATAGATAGATAGATTATTAGTACTGATAATACTAATTACTGATATTACTAATATCAGGATTGCAGTTGTGAATATGAACTTCTGGGATTGACATGGTAGTCCATGTAGAAATATTATATATATAGTATTTTTGCCATAGAATGCATGTGCTCACCAGAGAGAGAGATAAAGGGAAAGTGAAAAAATTACCCCCCAAGGCAGATGCCTATGCCACAATCCCTTCTCCATTCTCCTTTCGGAATTTTGGGCGTGCACTCACATGCACCTTGCATGTTTTTCAACCCAGAATTCAAACTGCAGAGTTGACCATGAGGGATTCAGCATTCCTACCAACTGGCCCAGTAAAATTTTTAATAAATACATTTTTAAACCTTTTGTTTATTTATTTATAATTAAGTATCAGGGATCCACTCTCCCTATCTTCAACGCCATTTAGTTGTAGTCTTTATTCTTCTTTAGTCTCTTAAATTTTATCTTCTTTTTTCTCTTTTGTTTCCATTATACATTCAAAAAAGTGCATACTATTCAGTATTTTAATATTTTTTAAATAAAACTTTTTATTTTAACATTAAAACATTCCAAGGGGTAAGAGAATTTCGCAGAATATAGTCTCGCAGGGAATACAAGGAAAAAACTAAATTTGCCTAACAATTAAGATGTTTATACTGATTTGTTTTCCCGGGGATATTCCACTTTGAATTATTGCAGGGTATAATTTAGGTAGTAAATCTTGAGCATTGGGATACTTCAATTCCTTTCTTTTTTAGATTGCTTTGTGTTGTCTTTTTTTTTTTTTTTTTCCTTTCCAGGTAAGACAAAGATCTCAAGAAAAGTCCCTAACGGTGAGCTTTTGGAAGAGTCAATGCAGTGTTTATGTGAGAAAGAACTGATTCAGGCACTACATAAAATAGGAAAATTCAGATGGGAGTTACAGTGCAGTGCGTTTCAGGAAGGAATTTAGTGTTTTGTTTCATCTGGCTGTAAAAGCATGATTCAGTGGAAAGGACTCTCCAAGGACTTCCTGCAGTCTAACACTTCTAAAGTCCCCCAGAAATATGTAACCAAAAGTTTCATTTGGAATAAAATATGTGATCAGGACAACTCACATACCCTATAGCTCCTGTTCTTTCGTCAAAATGTGTTTTAGAGACTCTGGAGGATTTTCATCTCTCCTACGAAGGTTCCAGAAAGGCTCCAAGGTGCTGCCGGCTACAAATATAATTGGCAAAATGTCTACAATGTATCTTGCCATCTAGTAGGAGTCTCCTGATTATAAGATGAAATCCCCAATCAGACAGAATACGGGGCTGTCATTGCCCTGGAGACATGCAGATGCCAAGAGACTTGCTAATGGTGATGCCCCATCTGGGGAGTTTGATCGCTCGCAATCTGCAGCTGAGAATGCTCCAACGTCCCTACACTTGTCTGGAAGAACAGGATACTGAGAAGAGTACAGTGAGGGAAGGGTTGTGACAACTCTCTCACTGGGGATGCTCTTTTATATTGCAGAAGTGAATTCTTGACTGTGATAGTGTGTAATGTCTTGTACAGGGGTCACTGAAGGATGAGACCAGAGTGTTATGCCTGCTGTCATGCTTAACAAATATAAAAAATATTTAGAACTCTTTTTGTGGAAAATAGTATTGGTGAGTGTCCACTCATGTGAAGAACACATTCCCATTCATTATTCAGCATCAGTTTTTTTTTTCTTTTTTTTAACCAACCAGTGGTTCAATAGTCACATGAACGCACATAGAGTGTATATTACATATACGTTTGTAAATGCACATATAACAAAAGTATAATAAAACGAGCATGTTTCAGGTGCAAAAAATAAGGCAAATCATAAGTAGAAGGAAAAATAAAATATTATCAGCTTGCCTAATTATCTTATTTGTGTTTAGATACAGCATAATTGAACAGTTATTAGAGTGCTTAGGTAGGCACTGGATATTATCCATTATGTGAACAATGCTTTTGATGCTATCAAATCAAGCTAATTAGAGATAGATAAATAATTTATAAATAGATAAATGTACCTTGACTATAATATGCAAATCTACCTATTCGATCAATTTCAAATATATGAAATATTGCCATTATATATATAAATAGGTAGAATCATATATGGAATATATGCATGTCTATAAGCATATATAATATATATAAGCAATACATATAGCATAATAGATATGCTTCAGTTCCTATTCAGAAAAAAAGTCATCAATTCTAAATATTTCTGACAGCTAGTTCAGAATAAATTATAGTATGTTAAGTTTTATTAGTAGAGTTAACTGTGAGTTGGCATTGTTCAAATTATTAATTTTGATAAGTTCCCTAATACTTTCAGGAAATGTATCAGATACAATAAATAGCTCAGTATATTCAAACTCTTCCACAAGTCCCTCACCTACTGTCAGACCAATGCACATGCTTTAGAGTCGAGTTCTCCACATCAGTCGGTAAGAATAGAGACCAAGGCAACTCCAATACCTATGTCTGTTTTCCAGTTTCTCAAGCCAGCAGAAAAAATATCAGACAATTTTGTATGTATCTCTTCTCCTCCATTCTACTCTCAAGATGTTGGGCACCCACACACATGCACCTGCCTGATGGGATGCTGCTGGGTCAGGGACTCAAACCACAGTTGACTACGTGGGAGTCCAGCGACAAAACTATTATGCCATCTGCTGGCCCCATCTTTCTCTTTTAATGAGAACACCAGCCATATTGGATCAGGGCTCTATCCTTAGGGCCTCATTTAACATTAGCTATCTCATTCAAGGCCCTATATCCAAACACAGTTGCATTGGGAGCTAGGGTTTTAACATAAGGATTTGGTGCTGAGGGGTGTGTGTGGGGTGGCAATTCAGATCATAACACTGCTGATGTAGTTGAAATAAAAAATATTTTGGAGAACTTTACTGTTAGTAACTTCTGACTAATTCGTCATTGGATCTGTTGGATATGACAAGAGAGTTCCAAATTTTGGAGTCATTTTTTAAATATATTTAGTAAGCTGACACTTCTTTCACATATCACAGATTCTTCTAAAATTATGCATAAAATGCATAAACAGAGGTTGAACATGAAGCTAAATAATTTAAATTTCGTTTGTCAATATGAAACTAAATACTATTTATTTATCAACTGAAATGTCTACCTGTGATTTGCAGACATCGAAATGACATTACCGAGGTCAGTATGGTTTTGTCCTACAGTACAGGTGGAGAAAGAGTACAAGTTCAGAAAAAGTGGATACTCAGGAGTCACTATGTTTCAAAAGAAAAAATTAGTTTGAAATAGCCTAGTTCCCCCCCCCCCCCCCGCCCCAGTACCCTTCAATGTCATGCTTTGCTGTCGAACTACAAGATACGATTCAGGGGACCAGCAGTTAGCGTAATGGCTATGTCACTGGACTCCCACGTAGTCGACCGCGGTTCGAGTCCCGGACCCGGTGGCTTAAACTCACGCCGGGCGCGTGTGCATGCATGCCCAAGATCCTGAGAGGAGAATGGAGGAGAAGGGATTGCGGTGTGGCCATCCCCTCTGGGGAGTGATTTCTCGCTTTCTATCTCTCTATGTCTCTCTGTCTGTCTGGCGAGCGCACGCGCCCTATAGCAAAAACCTCTCCAAAAAAAAAAGAAAAAAGATACGATTCAGTGAATCTTTCTCAAGTTTTAACTACACCTCTTAGCTGTGCCCATGGGATTTCCAACCTGGGATTCAATGGCAAGATAGACATCCACCGTGTGATGTTGTTGTAGAAGGTGGACTGTTCTCCAGTCTGTGGCATGGAGGTTAAGGTAGCTGGATCCCACAGAGCCAACTTTCCAGTTCAAGTCTCAACCGTGGGGGCTTGAGAAACATTCCTGGTGTGTGTGGGGGGACCCAAAATCCCAAAAGGAGACATGGATGGAGAAGGGACTGTGTTGTCACTATGTCCTTAGGGGATGCTTTCTTTCTCTTTCCTTCTCTGTCTCTGACTCTGTCTCTGTCCATCAAGTGTGCATGACCTATGGCCAATTAAAAAAAGCAGTCATCTGTTCTTTAGTTTTTAATAAAGTTTTTCGGTATACGACCTTACAACGAAATTTAAAAATATGTACTGTATAAAATAGAAAGTAGTTATCAAAACACTTTTCAAAGTGGACAAAAATGAAATTCGAGTGAAGAGGAGAATGCCACACCCTGCCAGCCAGTTTCTCTTCTATTTTACTCTCTGCCAGTCATTGAGATGGGGTGACCCAACTTTACCACTTATTAGAGTAAAGGGTCAAAACACCTGGATTTATTAGCACATAAATTATCTCATTATCATTACAAACTACAGAAAAGTACTCCTTATTTTATGATTCTATTAGTAAGAATTTACATCATAGAGCTCCAAACCGTATCTACATACATTTTTAGCCCTACTTATTACATCCTCTCAAACAATTTCAGAATTTATCAAAAGGTGATAATTCTAAGTATTCAAAGGCACCATGTTCAATCCTAAAAACCCATTTTTTACTTTCTTCCTTTGTATTAAAAATGTTCTCTGTTTCTGAACAAAATTTGGAAATAAAGTTTTTCTGACCGTGACTTTTCTGTCTCTACTAAACATACTGATCTGTGCCTTATAGCCACACTCTGCAAACTCTCTGGACTGGGCCAACTTTTGGTTAATCCTGTACATAATATCAGTTGAAACAGCATGGGGCATTTATATACTCCTTACACATGGTCAAAAGAGGTGTTCTTTCTGATATGTGAACCAAGCATTATGACATAGCTTCAATGTTAAGATAATATCATTGCAAAGAAATATTTTCTAATATAGTTTCTATCGTGGTAATAAAATGACATAGTCTTCCTAACAATTTCATCAAAGTTAATTTTTTTCCCTAAGGTTTAAAATGCCTTTTTATCATGAAAGACATAATATTTTAAAGAATTATGTATACATTTAATTTAATATGTTATTATTATTTTTATTTTTAATTTGAACAGAGAGAAATGTAGAGACAGAGAGAAGTGGAAAGCGAGAAAGCAAGCCACTAGGTCCGGGACTTAAACCATGGTCAGCCATATGGGAGTTCATCACCTTAACCACCATGCCACATGCTGGCCCTTGAAGACATAATTAAAAAAAAAAAAAGAAAAAGAAAAAGAACATAATTCTTTCCATGTCATATCACCTGCTTCTTTAAAATACAGAAGGGAAGTAACTATTCCATTTGTGATACAACAGAATAAATGAGAAGTTTGTGCATTGGTAAAGCACACAGGCTGTGTTCTATCTTCTCTTTGCAAAATAAGGGGTGTAATTTAACTGCTCAATAGCATGATTGATTCTTTCTTACTGTGATCTTGTCTGAGTTAATAAATTGGGACATAGCTACCACCTCCAAATGTTCAATTCTGACCCTACAATTAGCTTTCCAGTGACTCTGGTTCCTGATTATCAGCACAAACCTCTACTTTGAACTATCCCATAATTAGTCAGATAATATAGTGTCATGTGCTAAAATATCCTGGCTGGTAAAACATTTTCTAACCACTCATCTGTCACATCCCCTGGCTGAATCTCACACCCTTGTTTAGTTAAGAGGATCATCGGCCCTACTTCCCATTACACTGACACTAATGTGGCATTCGAAATTGGAATGCAGCAATTAAAAGTTTTTTAAGTTTTTCTTAAATGGCACTAAGCCAAATCCTACTGGCAAAAATTTTGACTGGTCTTTCCCAAGTAAGAATAAAATTTCCCAAATGTTCCTCGGTTTTGAAGGTGCTACACCAACAAAACCATACGTGTAGAATTTTGGTGTGATTACCAAAAGTGAAGACCTACTAGTCAAAATCTGAGACAGATCTTCTTATTGTAAAGCAGAAACAAACTCTAGTGTGCTCTTCTTTGCTCTCATTATACAATATGAACCATATAATTTTTTTTCCTGATACAGTCTTCAAATACTGGAAGGTGTCCAATTATGAATTACGGAGCTTGTAGAAATTTTAAGTCATGGTATATAGTAAGCCTTCTATTCTGCTAATATTCTCATACCATAGACTTCAGATTCAGTGAGTGTTCACTGGGTGAAAGTAAAGGAATGTTTGAGAATATTCAAGGACAAATAAAATGCCCTACTCCAGGATATATATATATATATATATATATATATATATATATATAATTTTTTTTGGTGCCTCCCTCTAATTAATATAAGGTCTTTCATTATTCTTGCCTCACATCTCTCTGTCTATAGTTGCCTTTTTGTGTTTACTTCTGCCCTCTTATACCTCAGAACAAGTTCACTCCATCTTCCATATGACAGCCTTTCAAATATTGACAGCCAATCCCCATGTCCTCTGAGTCTTCACTATCTAAGTTATATATGACCAATTCTATAAAACATCCTTTAATTCTACAATGTGAGTCTCTTCAGTAGCCTCTTTGCTTTCCACTGAGAGCACTGTGATGATTAAAGGCTGTTATAAGCTGGACAGTATGCCAGGTATTGTCCAACAATGCAAGGTACTATAAAGTACAATAATTCATTCTACTGTACATTTAAGGAATTCACGTATTTCTCCTTTCAGCTAGCATGCATTATTATACCTAAAATTAAAAAGGATACCATTTGCTTCTACTACTCTGGGCATTCCTTCATATTAAAATATAATATACCTTTATTATTTTTTTCTAAATTGTATTACTGTTAAAATTTTTAAAAGGAAACTACTTTAAGAAAATACCCAGTACTAGTATGATTTCAAGGAGCACTTTGATATATTGCTGATGGCATTAAGAAATTAGGAGGCATTTGTTAAAGTGAAATGCAATATTGGACATAAACTTCATAATAGTATTTGAACCTATCATGCATCTTTTGGGATTTTATTCTAAGGAAATATTCTCAGAGAATGAAAGCCTATAAATTAAAAATTTGGAAGCATCTCCAAATCTAAATATACACATTGGGAGTACATCTCTTTTTTAAAAAACAGTTATTGGTGAATTGTGATCACACACTAGATAACTTATGAAAGAATTAGGGAAACGATGAGATTTTGGAAATGCAGTCAATTGGAGTGAAAGCTGGGGACCATGCTCAAATCCTCCTTTTAGAGTGAGACAACTCTGTGGATTTATTAAGAGACCCTCCAGGGATGCTTTTTCTATGGAGTTATGCTATTTATCTGAGCAAATGCACTTTCAAATAACTGATAATTGCAAGTAGGATCGCCTAAAAAGACTCGTAGCTGATGACAATGATCAATGGGACTCAAGCCCTACTGGTGTTCACCAGCCATGTTTTTCTCATTTGTGAGTTTTGAATATACATATTCTTGAAATTATTTTCATTTTTCCTTTCAAGAACTTTATTCTCTTTAGTTAAAATACAATAAGAAGATTTATGTCTTTAGTGTTTGGTCAGAAACTGACTCAAGAGAGATTTTTTGCTATAGGGCTTATGCTCTTGATGGAAAGACAGAGAGACAGACAGAAAGCCAGAAATAGCCCCCTAAGGTGATGACTACACTGCAATCCCTTCTTTTCTATTCTCTAGAGATTTTGGGCACGCATAACCACAGGCCCAGTGTGAGTTTTAAACTGCCAGGTCTGTGACTTGAACCACAGTTGACTATATGGGAGTCCAGCGACATAACCATTATACCACCTGCTGGTCACTCCATCTCTTCTTTAAATTGTTAGTGTAGCATCAAAAGCCAGATATACAGCCTGTAGAGCATTTTACCTTTTTTTTTTTTTTTTTTTTTTTTCAGAAGTGGGCTACCTATTACAAACTAATACAAGTTTTAAAATTGTTTTTTCACAAACTTTATCTTAGACATGAGATGGTTATGTTTTTTTGTTTGTTTTGCTCTGTTACTTCATAATAATGGTTGTCTCTATGGAACTTGATTTTATTTTCTTCTCTCATTGCACTGAATGTCTATTCCTACTCCATTTAATCCTAAGATATTATTAGTAATTTACTAATATTCTTATGGAGAAAATAATATTTTTAAACTCAGTTTATTAAGACCAACATCTCTTGGGTTATTATAAAGTTCTGCCTCCTTGGGTTTTATTTTCCATGTCACTTTTGTTAATTTAAAGGCTTTATCAAACGCCTTATTCTAATCAACCCACTGAAATATACGACCCATTATTCTAATCTTTTAACATGAGTTATTTTACTCAAAATAAATTTTTTGTTTTGTTTTGCTTTTAGAATTTGTTGGTTTTGCTACAGGGCTTGTGCAATTGCCAGAATGAGAAAGAGAGGGAGAATGAAATATCATCCCCCAGGTGGGATGGTCACACCACAATCCCACAATCTCTTTTCCTCCAGTCTCCTCTTGGGATTTTGGGCATGCATGCACACACGACCAGTGTGATTTTTAAACTTCTATGTCTGGGACTTTAACCGCACAGTTGGTCATGTAGAATCCAGCACCTTAACCTCCACATCACCTGTTTGCCCACAATAAGGTTTTTAAGAAGAGATGATATGACAATGAAAGGCTAACTGTAAAGTTCTGCACTGTTTTGTACACAACGTTATTAGAGGACGCCAATATGTCTGCACAGTAATTAACATGACCCACGTAATCTCATTCCCTTCAGTGGAACCTTTGAATATGCTGAGAAAATTACCCTATAGATCAGGTGGTGTTATATGAAAAGCATGATTAGATAGTCACTCCTGTGTTTACCTGATGTTATATAAGGCTCAGTTGTAGCTGAGTAAAGAAGTATTCTCTTGCCAGCTTTGAGAAAACATGCTGCCATGCTGTAGAAGACTAGGTGGCTAGAATTTGAGGACAGCCTATAAGATACAAGAAAGACTCACAAGCCAGCAGCCAACGAGGAAGCTGGACTTCAACAATCCCAAGGAATTGGATTATGATAAGAATACAAGTGAGCTCAATAGGGAACCCCAAATTCCAGGTGCAAATTTCATAGTATACCAGACACTACTCTTAGTACTTACATGGATTACAACATACGAATGTACAATGGCTATTTTCATTTTTTAAAATAAATCTATTTTATTTATGCAGAGAGAGAGAGAAAGAGAGAGAGAGATGCTGGCCAGAGTTAGACCCAGGAAATCCAGTTTCAGAACCTACTTTTACTGGTGATACTATTATACCACAGATGTCTTCAAGCAATTTATGTCAGTATTACACGTTTCAACAAGCAATATTGAAAGCTAATGTTCTGTGTTTTAACCAAATGTATGTTTAATTGTTTACAGCTAGAGTGTCTCTCAACACCATGAGAAGACACATACTAAATATCCGAACACTCTCATCTTTATGAATTTGATATGTTCTGACTTAAATGTCTTATGACTTCTTTAGTACATACTGCATACATCTTAAATTATAATTTACCACTGATTTATTTATACCGTGTTGTTGCAGTGTACATATAGGCAATCAAAATTATAGTTACTTTATAGTATATTCATTCTACTCAGAGTTTCAAGCCTAAAGTCAGACATGTGTTTACCGATATGTACATATCAGCTGAAATTGCTATTGAAAGTAGTTAGATTAGTGATGAATGAAGATATTTTGTTAATGCACAAAATGTGGGAGGGGAAAGGAATGGAAAACAACTGTAGACACTAGAGACAGTGTGGAAAGTCGGTGGGAAATGGCAGAGTGTGTGATATAGGGGAAAATATATACATATACATTTATATATATATATATACATATATATTTCATATATATATAAAACAAAAGATGGAAAATTATTTGTCAACAATAATATGTATGATTAAGCAACTATACCGTGTATTCTGGATGGATAATTAAATTTTGTATGCTGTGATGATGTTCAGTGAATGAATGTAAAATTAATTAATTAATCAATTTAAAAAATTATACATAGATTTTTTTTTGTCTGGCAGTCTAAATAAATTACTCATTTTATTTTCAACAGAGTAATTAATTTTACATGATTCTTACAAGAAATTCATCACTTAGGAAACCACATTTGTTTATCCAAATTCAATGTTATTTTATTTTTTGAATCTTTTTTACTCATAGGTTTTGTTTACTCAGAAACTATAACAACTAAAATCCTCAAAAAACCCTTCAGGTATAACAGGGGTTTGTTTACAGAATATTTGATTAAATTTCAATGACAAAGATGTGTTTCTCTTGTTTCACTTTTCTGAAGGTGGGTATCATGAAGAAGTTATAGAGATATATTGCTTTTCAGTAGTTTGAACTTCCTAACCAGGAAAATCAGTCAAATAATTATTTGGGTTTGAAAATAATGTATTCTTATTATTTTAATCAGCAAGCATTCTCACGCCACCCACTTAAAGCCAAGCGAGCATGATCTGACAAATAACACATTATTCCCATGCAATTAATTTCCTCATTTTGCCTGAAAAAACATATTTTTAGAGAGCTACATTATTTGTTGTGGCTAACATTAGGTTAGATTGTCTCACTCTAACTCATGCACAATAACCTTTGTTAGTTTAATAACTAGATTCTTGCTCTTACTCTCATAAACTCTGGATTTAGCTTATGAAATATGGACGAACTCTAGAAAGAGAGTGAAACATGAATTACCATCTTAATTATACTGACCTCATACCTCTTGCGACTGACACATCCTATGGCATTTTATTCGAGAATGTGAAATTGAGAGCAGTCGGGCTGATAGCGTGAGTTAAAAGAAATGCCTGATCTAGAACATGGAAGTGGGTATCCTCTTGGCAAAGTCTCTGTCCATCCACAGTGCTCTTAGATCCACAGAGAGGTAACCCATTTGAGTAGCAATAATGCAATCCATTTGTTACCTAGAGGAAATATGTCTGCAAGTCTGCTCTTACTGTGTATTGGAAAGCCTTCATAAAGGACATTCTCCTGGCTTTGAGACTGTTGGTTTTAAGAGAATCCGTGCTGCTATCTCCCATCAGGGCATGGGTAGCAATTTCTGGCAGAAAGAAAACAAGGCATCTCATTTCTTATTGTTCCAAATAAATTCATAATTGATACTCATGATTAGTAAAGAAAATTAAATTTAATATTTCAAAAAACTCAGTGAGCTTGTTTCTCTTGTCAGTCAAATTTCAATAATAAATATTCCATTCTATTCACCTAATTACAAAACAAGATCTGTGACTGAATATGTTTTGCTTTTTTCTTGAAATAAAGTTCTATTCTTTTATACATCTACATATGTGGCATATATAAGTAGATATTTAGGTAGGAACCAAGGTTTCTAAAAGCTATAAGGTTTATGTGTATCAATTTGTGACTATGTGGTCTGTAAAATATAAGTGAATTCCTGTATTTATATTTTGATTTCCCTCTTTTCATAAGAAAAGGATAAAGCAGGAAATTAACAAATTTAACAATATGAAGGAAAAGAAGGAAAACACACACACATATTATATATATATATATCTATATATATATGACATACTTGTCTCTATCCCTTGTCTTATATTTGCACATACTAAAATAATTAATAAAATAAAAAGAATGCTATTACAATGTATGCATGGTAATATCAAGTGTGTCAAAATTATGATGTGTCAAATGAGCTTTGAAAAGTCATTATTTTGTATTTATTTGGTAGCTTTATATTGAAGATACTTATTAGTGTCTGTAATAATTCATAAATGTGTTCTCTCAAAATAAAAATCTAAATGAAACTTTGATGATTTAAAAATAACTGATTATAGGGTCAGCAGGTGGCGTGTTAGTTAAGGAGCTGGACTCCCATAGGGACAACAGTGGCTTGAGTCCCAGACTTGGTGGCTTGAAAATCACACCCAGTGTATGGGCACGCGTGCCCAAAACCCCAGGAAAGGAATGAAGGAGAGGAGATTGCAATGTAGCCAGGCCCCCCCTAGGGGTAAATTCTCACTTCCCTCTCACTGTATGGGGGACCTCTCTCTCTATTTCTCTTCTCTCTCTCTCTCTCATGTGAGAAACAAAATCAAAGCAAGAGCTTTAAAAATATACATAAAAAACTATTGCAGAAAGGATAAGGCAAGCCCTAATAACTACTCAGATATTCTGTAAACACACCCCGTTAGACCTGAAGGGCTTTTAGAAGTTACTGAGTTATTTACACAGTTTTTGAGTTAACAGATTATGAGTAAAATTAGTTCAAGAATAAACAACATTGAAATTGAGTATATACATGTACTATATAACCATTCTCTCAGTGATGAGTTTCTTTTAAAAATCACTTAAAAGCAATCAGTAGTTTGAAAATATAATGCGCAGTTTATATAGACTCAGAAAAAAAAAGGCTTTTGCCACAAGGCACATGCTCTTGCCAGAGAGAGACAGTGAACGGGAAGTGAGAAATCACCCACCGGGGGATGCCCATACCACAATCCCTTCCCCTCCATTCTTATCTTGGGATTATGAACCAGAGAGAGAGAGTAGCAGAGAAAGTGAGAAATCCCCCTTCAGGGGGATGCTCACAACACAGTCTTTTCTTATCCATTCTTGTCTTGGAATTATGAGCATGCATGCACATACGCCCAGTGAGATTTTCAAAATCCTGGGTCCATGACTTGAACCATGGTTGGCCATGTGGGAGTCTGGAACCCCAACCACTACACCACCTTCTGGCTCTCGTATGCTATATGTTGAAGAAGGCATTTCATTTAAGTCAGTCTATAACAAAGTCACAGAGACAAGAGTGTGTAGACATTTAAATACGTGTCTTCTCGTGGTGCTGGAAGAAACACTAGCAGTAAAACAGCTAAACACACATTTAGTTAACATATATAGTACTAATTTAAAAATTAGTTGTCAGTATATATTATACTGTTGTATGTTATAATGACCTGAAGTCATCAAGTTACATGCACTGAGCCAAGTAAAATGCCAGATATCAAAAACACATTTTTATGTCTAATTTTATAACCTTAAAATATTAGATTGCCAATTTAATTTAAGTGTAGTTGATGTTTTTAAAGAGCATTTTCCATATCATTAATTCTTTGCAATTAAATACACTTCTTTTATATTAAAAGGAGATACATTAATTATTTTCTTAAAATAAGATATATACTTCATAATATTTACTTATGAAATCAAAAAGTCTGTAGTCTCATTAATATAGTCCTTTATCCACAAAAACTGGTTTACATTCCATAAGTTCCACAGAGAAATTTTCACAGTGCTATAAACATAAATTATACTAACAAATAATCTTTGTTGGCAATCTGTTGTTTTTTCATTCTAACATATTAATGCCTCTTTCTTTACTAACTTGTAAGGATCAAATTTTCATGCAAGAAGAAATAGTGGTGGAAAATATAAGTACTAAAAAAGGTCTTTGATGACAGTATTATATTTTTTAAAGTGACACTTTTGTTACAACAACTAAGGTAACTTACTGTTTTTTTTTTTCTTTACGAAGGAGTTATGCTTTACCCTACCTCTAAAGGACTGGTAATAATTATTATTCACCCAATGCAGTGAATACTTTTTTATCAATCACTGAGAGGTGACTGAATTAGTGTTTCCTCATTGTATGTGAGAAAAAGAAAACAATATCACTCACACACAAAAAGCTCATTATAGCATATATTTCACAAATGCACTTCTTGTCTTTAAGAAGTTTGTGTTCTGCATGATAAGTTTATTTAATAAGCAAACACTTGGCCACCACTCACTGGTCTATACATATTCATACTCTCTTTCTTATTTCCTCTTAATCTAAATATACCCAAGAAAGAAGAAAATTGCTGTGCTAATTTCTCTTTAGTTCCTGGAGAGGACTATGGGAAATATACATAAGTAGATCTATTTCCACTGAAGATGTTTACTTTATATAATCAAGTGTTATATGTTGGGTTATATTATTCTTTTTTAGATAATGCATTGTTAAATGATCTTTCAGTGTTAAACAATGACATGTAATTGTCATATTCAGGAAACACTGTATGTGTAAAAGTAGATCACACTAGCAAACTATTAACATGTATAACTTTGTTCCATTGATTTATAAACTTGATATCAGGAGTTTGTTGCCTGGCCAGAAATATGGATGGAGGGGAGGACAAGTCTATATATTGTATGCTGATTGTATTTTTTTTTTTTTTTTTTTGGAGAGGTTTTCGCTATAGGGCGCGTGCGCTCGCCAGGCAGACAGAGAGAGACATAGAGACAGAAAGCGAGAAATCACCCCCCAGGGGGGATGGTCACGCTGCAATCCCTTCTCCTCCATTCTCCTCTCGGGATCTTGGGCACGCTAGCACACGCGCCCAGTGTGAGTTTTAAGCCACCGGTTCTGGGACGCGAACCGCAGTCGACTACGTGGAAGTTCAGTGACATAGTCATTACGCCAACTGCTGGTCCCTGCTGACTGTATTTTTGACAATGAGTGAGTAAAAGAAGCATGTGCTTTGATGACTTGGACTTTTCTGGGAATGTTGAAATGAGAACTAACTCTTCTGGAGGGCGGTTTCTAAACTCCACCACTTCTGGAAGCATGCATCGGTAGGGAGCACAAACACTCTCATAACTGATCAAACACATTCAGGGAGGACTTCAAACAATGGATGGTTTAGCTCTACGAGAGTACCAGAAGTCAGTAAACGATTAATGGACAATGAGTCTAATTCTTTTTGTGCTGGCAAATCAAGGTCTTGTTTTGGTGAGATAATGTGATGCATTGTTTTAGGTAAGTTGTATCTGAGTCTTTTAGAGGATGGTTATCTTAGGTTTCTATTTTTCCTAATATTTGGACCTTTATCACAGTCTCCAATTCCAGTCTTATGAACTAAATTCATGTGAGTCATCCTGATGGCAGACAGTCTTTCTCAATGTGCATATACTGTCTTCTCCAAAGCATGAACTTTTATCTTGATGCATTCTCACCTCTATGATGTTACACACCTGTATTACCATATGGCTAATCACGATGCTTATGGATATTACATTCTACAGCTGGTCTCCTTTCACACTTACTCTATACCCCCAACCAGCTCTGGACATACCCCACTGAGCATTTATGCTTCCAGGACATATTTTAACTTCCTAGGCCTGGCCATTTCATAAGATATGAAAGAAGAAGCAAGAAAGGAAGCAGAACCATAGCTGTAAGCATTGTATGTTAAAAGGACTAGACCAAAAGGAATGAGACAATTCCAGCTGTTACACTGTTCGTACAGAGGGGTTATCTATAATTTATTTATCTTCCTTTGAAGATGGAGTGTGCTAGGGTATATTTCACAATATTGACTGTGTTCATCAATCTCTCTTCCCAATAGGAAAAGAAAAGTTTGTAAAATTTGCATGTAACAGTGAAAGCATAAACTATTTAATAAGTGTGTCATTTGCTTGACATCATATTCAAAGATCGAGCCATCAGGAAACATTACTAAAATAAAAGAATTATTACAACATTCAAATTTTTTATGACTGATAAATATGATGTTACTAAAGCTTGTGACCCACAAATACTCACAATAATAGGTTATAAAAATGAAATTTGCTTATTTCATAGTAATCAATTACTCTTCTATTGATTGTGAATTCCAGCTGTCTGAAATTCAAACTAATCTTGGAGAGAAAAATCAATAAATAAATTTATATTTAATCCATTGAGTTGACAATATTGATGAGAGAGTGGTTGAAAAGGTATCCCCATGACCTCACTAAATAATAAATTTATCCAAAGTTGGAAATGTTATTCCCTTCAGTTCACATATGCTTTTGTGAAGTCTCCCCAGTCCCTAGAATATATATTAGAGTGCTCAAATATACTAACAATAGCTATTCAGCATTGCAAATTTTGATCCAATTTTACTTTTTCGAGTTTCTAAAATAAAAATTTGTTCAAATCTACTGGAAAATTAAATTTAACTTTTTTCAAAGCAAGTTGTAAAATATATAAAAATAAAAGGGGAGAATACCATTACTGGGCTTTATAAGTGTCATCACCTACCTTCAGTTAGTACCAAGTGAAGCATTCTGTGTGTGAGAAAGGGATCCACTGACCGTGTATGAAGCTAGAAAGTCAGGTTGGATTTGATTTCCCAAGGTAAGATTTTGAATTTTATTGTTGCTAATAAGGTTTGTATTTGAACAGGGAATGTTTCAGTAGACCTGTTAACTTACAAGAAGATACAGAGACTGATGAGAGAGGGAAAGCTGAAAAAAACTATTATCTAAATAATAAAAAAAGAAGACTATTGGGACCAGCAGATGGCATAATGTATTATGTTGCTGGACTCATAAAACAATGAAAGAGCCAATTTAAAAATGGAAAAATGAATTAAATGGACAACTCTCCAAGACTACAACATGTTATTGTAGTCTACCACTTTTCAAATCCCAGACCTGATGGGTTAAAACTCACACCAGATGCATGTGAAAGACCTCTCTCTCTCAAAACAAACAAACAAAAACATAAAAAGAGAAAAAAATAAGACTATTAATTACTAAGCACTTTTAATTTTATTTAATTTTATTTTTTTAGAGAGATGTTTACTATAGGGTGCATGCACTTCCCAGAGAAACAGAAAGTGAGAAATCACCCCCCAGGGGGGATGGTCACATCACAATCTCTTCTCCATTCTCCTCTAGGAATCTTGGACACACACATGCATGTACCAAGTGAGTTTTAAGCCACCGGATCCGGGACTTGAACTGTGGTCGACCATGTGAGAATCCAGCGATGTAACCATTACATCATCTGCTGGTCCAATTATTAAGCACTTTTTATGTTACCTTAAAATCATTGCAAAGACTACAAAGAATTTAGGTTGGGTAGTGACTAAATAGAATAAACTATTTTTATGTTATATCTGGCAGTAGAAAACCATTGGAGATGGACACATGATGTTTTATGGAAATTACACTGAAGTTAATTGCTCCAGTTCATTTGAAATATAGTGCCTCTTTGGTAATGGATAAGAAAAATGCAGGAGGAAGGTGAACCTGAATGCCCTGCACTTACAACAAATTTGAATTTGAGAACTGAGGGAGAAGGAAGGATTGCCCCCGTGATCAATTGCCTCATGCATGTTCTAAGACTCCAAGTTTACTGAAGTTTGTTACATAGCAATTGTTCACAGATATGAGTGAACATATGGCAGAAACTGAAGTACCAAAAGTATAGAAATAGGATCAGTAATGATACATACCAGAAGTTGCTTGGGGGGTGTGGTGTTGCTTCATGAGAACATTTCTAATGGACACAAGAATTCATGTTAATTCTGAGAAGATGCTTTGAGATACTGCATCAAAGCATAGCAAAAATACAACTGAGTGCAAACTTTTAAAGAACTTTAGTAGAACTACTAGCATGTGCAACATGATACAATGTTCAATGTTGAAGAAGATGAATATGAGCATAGTCTTGCTTTGTTTATTGCACACCGTATACATACTATTGCCCAAAAAGGGGATATATATATATATATATACACACACACACACACACACACACACACACACACACACTCACACACACATATATATATATATGTGAGAGAGAGAGAGAGAGAGAGAGAGATTATATATAAACCAACAATAATAAGTAAATAAATAATATATATCTGGATGCTAAGTTTAAAGCTTCCATGAGACTTTGAAATTTCTCTTTAAGTAGTTGGTTAAGTGCTGGAAGTAGGAACGTAAAGTTCCAAATATGTGTGAAATAGCTCTATGTAGAAAATATTTGGAACCATGGGAGTATGACCTTTCCTTCAGAGAAAATGAAGATGAGAAGAGAAGCACCAAAGCAGAAGTCCTGATGCACTTAGGTACTTAATAGAAAATGAACCATATTCCCTAGGAGGTTAATATACTTTGGCAAACAGGCTGACCTGAAAGAACACTCTGCTCATGGGAAGATGCAGATATTTGACATCTTTATTCAATACATTTGACTCAAATGTCAAAAGGAAGGCTAAAGACACAAGAAAAAAGAGAAAAAAAAGAGGTCCAATTGAATCATTTTATTTTACTCATTTTTTCATAAAAAGTTTGAGCAATGCAAAACTTGTATGATGCTGTTCAACTGTTATTAATGTCGCTCATTTCCATTTTAAAAATAGCAGAAAGATGGAGACAGAAAATGTAACTGCAAGTTTTCAAGGGGAAGATATCAGCAGCTTTTATTTCAGCTTTGAATGTTTTTTAATTTTCCTGATTCTCTTGACCTCTTTTAGCTATCAGAAATTCATTTGCTGATGATTAATTTAACAGGAAGAAACCCATGATCTCTGCTTTAATATTTCTTAGGCACATTTTCACTCTGCTCCTTTGTAAGCCAGAAAAACCATAAAAATTACTGTTGCTATGATTCACTTTTCAAAACAAAAATAAAAATATCAAATGTCAATGTGGAACAGTAAAAGATGATGTATTATTATTAAAATCTTAAATGTTCTCAATAACAAGAGCTCTCAAAAAATAAGTATTCTGCTATTTTAAATATTAATTAATATTAATACCTGCATTTTATTTATTCATGCAAAATTTAAGGTTTATAGAAAATAGACTACATATGTAAATACTTTTTCTAAGAAAAAAATACAGTAATTTGTAATCCACTTAAACTTGAAGAAATTAAATGTAATGCAGATCATTTTGTGGCAATATATTCTATTTTTATGTAATAGTTTTTATTTTTATGTAATTGCCACAAAACTCTCAGTAGAGTGATGGCAAAAGGAGAAGAAGGGATTGTGGTAAGGCCATCCCCCCAAAAGGTGATTTCTTGCTTTCTGTTTCTGTTTTTCTGGTGAGCACATGTGCCCTATAGCAAAAACATATCTCTTAAAAATATTTAATCTTAAATATTCTATAAAATAAAAGAAAAATACACAAAAATATTGTCTGTTTACACTTCTAAGCACTATTTTTAATTCTTCTACTACTTTCCTGTGTTCAAGAGCTAAAAGAAATGGATTCTTGCATCTATGGTAAGCAGGATTCATTACTTCAATAGAAGACATATGGGCAAATTCAACAGGTCTGAATAGATATATTGCTGTTTAAAAGATAAAGGCATTTGGGCTTTGGCAGAAGGCAGGTGTGAAATCTTGCCCTGACCTCCAGACATCCTCAGAGAATCGCTTAGACTTGTGCTCCAGTCGGTTGAAGAAACAGTCAAGAATTAAATGCAATTCCTTCACTAACAAATTTTAGGAATGACTACTGTTTTCCCAACATGTCCTTTGGTTTTAATATCTCTATTTCCTTCATTCTATACCTTCTTAAAGTATGCTGAGCACTTTGTTTTAATGAATCAAACTATGTACAGAGACATGGAGACATCTATAATAAAACAGTGTCCTCATGCAATTATAAGCACTTTCTTTTAGACAAGTCATGAATGTATTCAGGAAAATGACAATAAATAAGCCCTGGATAAAACGTAGTGAAGGTTGGGGTCAGCAGATGGCCAAATGGTTACGTTGCTGGACTCCCATATAGTTGATCTTATTTCGAGTCCAGACACGGAGGCTTAAACTCACCCTGGGCTCATGTGTTGTGCGCCCAAAAATCCCAAGAGTAGAATGGAGGAGAAAGGATTGCTGCATGGCCAATTTCCATAGGTGGTGATTTCACATTTTCTGTCTCTCTGTCTTTCCAGTGAGTGCATGTGCCATACAGCATATTAAAAAAAAAAAAAAAAAAAAAAAAAAAAAAAAAAAAAAAAAAGTCTAGATCCTGAGGGTTTATATGACATTAATTAATAGTTTGGAATTTTGGCCTAAAATGTGTAGCAATGATATGAAAATCTTTATGTATAAGAGGGCAGGGTTTATCAGAGTTGAGAAACTTGGTTTCAGCAAAAGTGTGGAGGCTGCTTTAGTTTTTCATTTATATTCTGCTATTGACAAATTCTTTTAAGGTTAGAGACAAATTTTTAATTGCATATATATCAATATGGAAATCTAATATACTTCTGTGCTATCAAAACTGTTAATTTAATTTCTCATTACTAAATTGTTTTTTGCTCATTATATTTTTTTACCCTTAAATGAATGGTTTATATTTTTTGGGATATCCTTAATGTTTGGTTGTTTTCCAGGACTTTTCCAGTACATGTCAACATTTCAGTTCCTAGAGCACAATAAATATTTGCTGTTTCCTTAAAATAATTAAAATCTCCCCTAAAAGTACACATTTAACTTTGTAATCAGTCTAGTTTATGGAGAACAGGTGTTAAATTCCAAAGAATCATTTTCCCAAGGACAGGCTGAATTACTACACAGAAAAGAACCAGTTAAAATTTGGGAGTGAGAAATACATGTAAACATTTATATACATATGGATAGAAAAATTATGGCACATACACTCCATGGAATATTATTCAGGCATAAAATACAACAAGGCCCTGGAATTTGATAGAAAGTGGATGAATATGGAAGATTTGTTGCTGAGGAAAGCAAGTCAGGCTATGAAAGAGAGACATTGTATGTCTCCACTTAATATTCATTGACTGTCCCCACTGTATGGTAGAGACTGAAAGACTGGAGGGCATAAAAGCAATAAAAATTGTAATGGACACTAGAGACAAATTAGAAAGAGAGTGTGGGAAGGGAAGAGTATAGGAAAGGAAATTTGGGGGGAAAATGGAGAAGTAAGACACTTTTGGGACACCAGATAAGGTTTTTTTATATGTTGACAAAGATGTATACAATAGTATCAACTTGTATATCATGCTGTGTAAAGTCTCTTCACAATCTAAATGATGTATAGCGTTTTAATGTATGAATAATCATTTTTAAAATAATTTAAAATATATATAAATGTATATATGTGTGTATGTAATCTGTGGAAATGTATAATGTTCCTGTACTGAAGATTTGTTTTTTCACCAAGATATAAATTTCTAGGGAATAAAAGTGAGCTAAAACCTGGAATGTATTACACATTGCTTGGGTCTGATTTCCTTTAACTCAGAACTAAAATTGTAAAAGGGCAATTCAAAGAATCAACTTTTTGAGTATTAAAACTTTTAATATCCTTTTAACTTTTAAAATTAGCCAAGAGTCAATTTCTTTCACATAAATATTACGGCCCAGGGAACCAGCAGTTAGCGTAATGGCTATGTCGCTGGACTCCCACGTAGCCGACCACGGTTCGCGTCTCGGACCCGGTGGCTTACAACTCACGCCGGGCGCGTGTGCGTGCGTGCCCAAGATCCCAAGAGGAGAATGGAGGAGAAGGGATTGCGGCGTGACCATCCCCCCGGGGGGGTGATTTCTCGCTTTCTGTCTCTATGTCTCTCTCTGTCTGCCTGGCGAGCGCACGCGCCCTATAGCGAAAAACCTCTCCAAAAAAAAAAAAAAAAATATTACAGCCCAAAAAATACAAATTAATCAACAAAGTAATGAAAAGAAAATACCAATGCATGCACACATAGCTAAAATATATGCTATATACCTAAATAATTCATTTTAAGAAAGGAAATAATTTGATAACAGGGTAAAATAATGTTCTAAAATACCATTTATACTTACTTTTATTTCAATTCTTTTTTTTTTTTTTTTTAGATTTTAGACCCTTTATTTTATTTTCATTTAAACATGGGCATTGGTTCATCTCTTTTTATTTCAAGAATTTAATCTACCATTTGAGGATCAAGTAGCAATTCCATGATTATAGTCAGTGTTAATTTTTGATGAGGGGGAGGCCTGTAAGTTTGAAAAGTATGTAATCTATAAATAGTAATAGGGAAATCGTGTTGTCTTTGACAAAAAACTGACAAGTCATACTAAACTTGCTTCTTCATGTTTTATGCTGGCCAGGACTTAGTCAGTGGCTTTTATTTCAATTCTAAGACATGGAGATTATTGTTTCAGTGCAACTGACCCCAATATTTAACTTATTTTAATGGTAAATGATTTCTAATTTGATATGCTCCTTTTAAATAAATATAAACTATTCTTTTCACTAAAGGAAAGGATGGAAATTTGCATTCATAGCTAGAAAATAGAAATGTTGGCATATAATTGAGCATTTTTATATTCTTCCCTTAGTCTCTGAATTAGAATCCAAATTGCCTGCCTTTTAGCAAACACAACAGCTACCATTGGGATAATAACTGATTTTAAACTTTAAATTCTAATAAAATTAGAAATTCTTGGAATATTTGAAAGTTGAGGATGATGAAAAAAATGAGGGTTGATCTTCTTTGGGTGAAATGTGAGTGTGAAGGAAATAGTTCATTAAACGGACTAGAGTATGTGTGTATTTGGATAAAGAATAAGTTAATATATGAACAGCAGTAATAAGTTAATAAAAAGGGTGTAGATGCAGTATCAGTTATACACACACACACACACACACACACACACATACATGCAAATATATACGTTCTTTAAGAATGAACTTCGTAACAATTTCAAAGTAGTTTGAAGTAAATACCAAAATCTTCATCCTGTTAGCAGGACTCTACACAATTTACTCTGTGTAGTTGTGAAAATGATACACTTAATAAAAAATTGAATTTTGCATAATGGGTTCTGATATTAATTTCTAAATTATCTAAATTAAAACACTAGGAATGCCTAGGGGATTATTTTTATTAGATCTAGATAGTTTTCTCTTTTATAGAGAGATTTTGGCTATACGGCATTTGCACTTGCCAGAGAGTTAGAGAGACAGATAATGAGAAACCACCCCCTAGAGTGGATGGACACACCGCAATCCCTTCTCCTTCAGTCTCCTCTCAGGATTTTGGGCATGCACACACATGTGACTGGTGTGAGTTTTAAGACACCAGATCTGGGACTCGAACCATGGTCAACTACATGGGAGTTTAGCAATGTAACCATTAGACCATCTGCTGATCCCTAGATCTAGATAGTTTTCCGACAGCATTCACTTTTCCTCACACTGCACAGTTCTATGTTGTGTCTTTCCAGGCAAATATTAAATTTTAGTCTTTGGTTATAGTTATCTCAAATTGGAGTCCTAAAGAATGAAGCCTCTACTAGTTTGTTTACAAGGAAGATCTCTTCCTTCTATCACATTTTATTTGTTGGTTTGTTTGTTTGGAGAAGTTTTTGCTATAGGGCACATTAACTCGCCAGAAAGACAGAGAGAGACAGAGAGTCAGAAAGCGAGAAATCACTCCCCCAGGGGGGATGGCCACGCCGCAATCCCTTCTCTTCCATTCTCTTTTCGGATCCTGGGCACACACACACACATACCCGGTGTGAGTTTAAGCTACTGGATCTGGGAGTCAAACCGTGGTTACCTACATGGGAGTCCAGTGACATAGCCATTACATCAACTGCTGGTCTGACCAGTTTTTTTTTTTTTTTTTTTTTTTTTTTTTTTTTAAATTTAGACACAGACTTTGTTTTTGTTACGTATTTACATTTAATCACTGTACATTTTTACAGAGTACAACGTGGATTTTTAGCATGAATACAGTGCATATTAGTCAAGCCATACAAATTACCATATACATTATCATCAACAGATAACTTTCCATTTCTATGTCTATTAAGTGTGTTGTTTATTTTTTCCCGATTCCCTCCCTTCCTTACCCTATTACCCAGTTCCATTATCCACCCCCTATTCCTATCCCTCCCTTACTGTCTCTAGCATTTATGGTTTGACCTCCCTGCTGTTACAATCATACAGAATGATAAGGGTAGCCCTGGTTTTTAATTCTTTGGCATAGAGTGTGGAATTCTGGCTTTTATCTGATTTTTCTTTTCTATTTTGAAACCCGGTGTTTGGGATGCAGTGAAGTGTGGGGTAGTCAAAGTTTTCCTAAATCACTTTCTGCTTAGATTCTCCTCTAAAAACAGATCCTCAAAGACAGTGATGGAACATTATAATACATCTTGCAAATGTCATTGAAATATCTCTTCTCAGCAGTAGCTCCTGGGAATTACTATCCAATAAGTTTTTATACCATATCAAACAAAGCACTTAAAATTGTAATATAATTTCACAAAATACTGACTGCTTTATTTTCTTGGTTGTCTTCAGGGGAAATCTGTGAGAGAGATTGTCAAATGTTTTCTCATATCTCCAGGTCAGACTGACCTTAAATTAAGCAATATTCCTGAAACAAATGTAATGATTCCATGGCTACAGGATGAAGCTAAACTATGTCTGTGACCATGAACAAAAATGGTAAGAACAGTTTTTACCTAATAGATAAACTGGCTTAGTCTCCCCTACTCAACCTAGAGACTCTGTAGATTTTTATTTATCCCTGTATTTATTTTTAACAGAGAAAACGTAGTTGAAGATTTGTGGACAAGTTAGTCTGACCTTGGCTACTTATAAGTCAATGCTATTTTGTGTTAAATTACTCTGAAATCTGCTGCATGAATGAAAATCAGCTGCAAGAAGAAGCATTTACCTTAAGAATGTCTATCTTCAAGTGCAAAGAGCTTGCTCTCTCTTCTGTTGGTCGTGTTCTAACTGATACCAGTTCCACACCCTTGTATTTTACTCTGAATTTACTCTCTGCACATCATTTTTTTCCTTCACTGAGATTACCACTCACAGTGCATTTTCCATCTGCTTCACTCTGCATCTTATTTTTCTCTCCCTTATGCCCATTTTGCCTCTTATTTATTTATTTATTTTACGTTTTTTATTTCGTTTTCTTTTATCCAGTCAACCACATTATTTAGCTTACAAAGTGAATATTTCAATATGTGATCATTTCTCCCTAGTCCAGTTGATAAAACTATAAAATATCTTCAACAGATTATACCACATTTCTTTGTCTTTTGTCCTCTTTTCTACATTACACGTCAGGCCAGCAGTTGGTGCAGAGGTTAAGGCAACTATATCTCACTAGCCCCATGTGTGTTCAAGTCCCAGACCCGGTGGCTTGAAAATCATGGCGGGTCCATGTTCGTGTATACCCAAGATCCTTCAAGGAGATTAGAGTAGAAGAAATTGCAGCATAGCCATTCCCCCTAGGCGGCGATTTCTCACTTTCTCTGTCTCTCTGTTTCTGGTGAGTGCATGCATCCTATAGTAAATGAAAAATTAAAACTAAAAATTAAAAACATTGTATTATACATCTTCTGAGCTGTTCATTACATAGCCTTAAAATGATTTGTCTTTTATTTCTTTTTGTTTGAAAAGTTTCAATCTTGTGGCAATAATGTGTTTTTATGATCTATGTTGTGAAAAGTGCTCATCACAAACATTGTTTTTTCTTATCAGTGACAATTGATGTGCCACGTGCAGACTTATCTTCTGATTTAATTCTTTTGCAATAGCTAGGACTGAAAACAGACCAGTTTATATCAAAACAGCTTTGTCTCATGCTTTCACAATCTCAATCGGTTCTTTGAACTATCGGAGGGAGTATCTATCACTCCAAGAGACAAATCTCAAGAGAAAATAAAGGAGAACTTCAGGACTCAAACGAAGCACCTGGCTGTGATTTTCGTGGGGAAATATTAACCTTGCCATACCTTAAGGAGAGGGTTCTAGTCCTGCTGGAGTGCCATGAAAGGAGACACCACCACTTGCTGTAGATGGTTTGTTCAAGCCATGAAGTCACTAGGTCTGTTGTAGTGCATGTATCATGGATCCTAAGTTTCACACATGGGTTGCTGTTCAGGCAAAAGGACTCCTTATTTGGGTACGACTGAGCTGCAATCATCACATTCTCTTCGGTAGTTATTGCAATGATACTCGCTCAACAGATAAAGCATAAACACTCAGTGGCTTCATACAGTATGTCATGTTCATGTAAAGTGCACAACAGGTGAGGAGTGGTCAGTACGTGGACGATTCTCTTGCCAGTGTTCTTTGAAAGAGGCGAGTGACTTGTTTGGTGATTTCTCCACCTCAGGCATATCTTTCATGTTCGTCAAGCTGGTTTATGTTACTACCCAGAAGCAGAGAGAACAGAGTATCAGATTTTAGAGGTGGACTCACAGTATCCTGTCAGGCCTCAGACACAGTTGGCCAAAGATAACTGTAAGAGAAACTAGTCAATTCGTTATAGGGGAATGTCCCCAAAGGAGGAAAAGTTGCTCAGTGAGTTGGAAGTTATTCTGTGCCTCCACATCATCAATTGATAACTATGTTGGAGATAGAGGTAGAAAATTTATTAAATCCACTCTTGGAAGGGATGTGTTTTTCTTCCATAAAATATTTAGGAATGATTACTCATATCAATTATATGGATTAATGACATTAAACACATTTTATAAGATTAAATACATCTGGCCATTAAATTGAGTACTGAGGATTTTAGGCAAGTGGCCAGCTAACCAATCAGTTAATTCAACTTTTAAACATAGCATGTTTGGAAAGAAGTGTTCCATGCTGATGGGTAGCCTCTGAGGAAATGCTACTTTAAAGACATGAACACTTTAAATAAAATCCAGTGTAAATATATATATGAGGGAGGCATGAGGGAATGTGAGAGTTTGGGGCAGGAATAAAGAAATAAGGGAATGCATTTAATTCAAAATATTGATCTGGATATCTTTTAGACTGTCTACACAATGCGTTAGAATAAGCAATTATATAATTGATTTTATTTCATGCTTACCTTATTGCTGTAATTGCCCAATTATTTCTTTGTTGATAGAAACTGTGGAGTTGGGATTTGAAGGTAAATATCTTTGCCTTAAAACATTGGATAATAAAAGTTAAGAGTAAATACTAAAGCTGGAAAAATGCATAAAAATGGTATTGCGGTAGGTAAAAGGTACCGCCAGCTCCCCCTCTCAGAGTCTACAAATGAGTATCATTGCAAGGCAACTTCACACGTCTAATTAAGGTTACAGACATTCAGATTTTTATGTTGGGCCCAATCTATTCATGTGAACTCTTTAAGTTTGTTTTTCCATGAAAGTGAGAGCTAAAGGGAGAGAGAGATCCCGTCAATAGAATCTTCACACTGCAATCGATCCCAGCCTCAGCTGGCCTGGATCAAAGGCACACACACACACACACACACACACACACACAATACGTTCAAGAAGGACCTGGGATGAAAACCTGGGAACTTCTCATGTGGGTCTATTTGCATTTCTACTCTGCCACTGTCAGGTCAGTAATAAATGCCAATAATTTTCTCTACTTAGAGTAGAAAAAAAATGTGGCATTGGGGAACGTCAGAGAGTCAAAGACAGAGGAGGACCCCACCTGCGTGGAAAACATTAGAAATAATTACGGGCAGTCTTCAAGTGCAAAGATTGACCCATCACCTGACAGCAGAAAATGGGACCTTGGGGCCAGTCTGCATCATGGTGGTTAAAGCAACTGGATCCCACATGGCCGATTGCACATTTTTAGTCTTGGACCCAGCATGGAGAAGGGAGTGGTGCAGGACCATCCCCTCTGTGGGTGCTTTCTCACTTCCTTCTCTTTCTCACTCTATCTCTGTCTCTCTCCAGTGAGCACATGTGCCCTTCAGTAACAATCAAATCCAAAAATAAATAAAAGGAACTGGGGCCTGCAGGTGATGTAGCAGTTAAGATGCAGTACTCTCACGTGGCCAACCTCAGTTTGAGTCCCAGACCCAGAGGGTTGAAACTTATGCTAGGCCCATGTGCATGTGTGCTCAAAATCCCAAAAGGGGGATGGAGGAGAAGAGACTGAAGTATGACCATCCCACCAGGGGATGATTTCTCACTTCTTTCTTCCCTGTCTCTCTGGTGAGCACATGCACCCTAATAGCAAAAATTTCTCAATAAAAAAAGATGGCAGGAGTGGGAGGGTTTGGTTCACACTCTAAGAAACTGAATTCAGCCAGAAGCCAAAATGAGTTCGAAAGCCTATTTTTCCCTGGATTCCCCTGGAAGAGATGCAGATAAGCCAACACCTTGATTTCTGCTTTGTGAGACTCTCTATGGACCTAGGGAGCCGTGCTGTGGCCGGACTTCTGACCTGCAGAATTGTGAAATAATAAATTTATGTGGTTTTCCTTACTAACATTTCTGGTAATATGTTCTGAAAACATAGAAAACTATGGCAATTATAAAATAAGAAAGAAATATGTAATGAGGAAGAAGAGTCCTATTTGCATTGTTGAAAACAATTCTAATATCTACAGATGGCATACAAATGCCACAGACACAGTTTACATGGTTCAGAACAAATTTAGGCAGACATTTTTAAAATATAACAATCCTGGATGACTGCAAACAAATTTAATTAGAGATTTGAAAATCCATTTTAGTTTTCATATATTATTTAAAAAAACAAATTAAGTAAAATTTCATGTTTTATTCTTTTATATCTTTTCACAGGGGCAGAAATTTAATTCATCATTCTAAACCTGTTCAGAAAACATGGGCTGGTAGATTTTAATTTTAGCTTCTTCATTCAAAAGAGTCAATTTCTTTTTTCCTAAAAGCATGTGTTTTTGAACTCTTTTCTAGAACTCACAATCATGTTCTTAATGATTTTGTTTTGAATATGTGTATATCCTTCATATAAGGTTTTTATCTAGTATCAAAAAAGAAATAATCTTTTTCTTCTTTGGTCTAATTTTTAAATATTGTTTTGTTTTATTATGAACATTTATGTATCTTCTTAAATAGATATTATTAATTTTAAAATTTGATAAATTATTCTTAAGGAATTTGAATTTAACCCTTGCAATAAAAGGTTTTTTTTTTTTTTTTTTTTTTTTTTTTTTTGGAGAGCTTTTTGCTATAGGGCGCATGCATTCACCGGAAAGACAGAGACAGACAGAGAGACAAAAAGCAAGAAACCATCCCCCCAGGGGGGATGGCCACGCCACAATCCCTTCTCCTCCATTCTCCTCTTGGGATCTTGGGCAAGCAAGCAAATGCACCTGGTATGAGTTTAAGCCACCGGGCCCAGGACTCGAACTGTGGTTGGCTACATGGGAGTCCAGTGACATAGCCATTACACCAACTGCTGGCCCCAGACATAGATATTTTTTTCTAAAAACAATAAAATGTATAATAATTTAATTCAAGTCTTACTTTGAGATAAATACACAATCCTTTGCAATTTGAGAATTAATGATATAAAGTTGATACTTCATATTTTGTGTAAAAATTATACAGTCACAAGAAAGAA
This sequence comes from Tupaia tana, assembly GCA_026018925.1. Classification (NCBI taxonomy): domain Eukaryota; kingdom Metazoa; phylum Chordata; class Mammalia; order Scandentia; family Tupaiidae; genus Tupaia; species Tupaia tana. The sequence goes on along the minus strand of JAKSZU010000025.1, from coordinate 20,295,211 downwards.
GAAAATTCAAAAGTTATTTTCATTAAACTAGAAATGATTTTAAATTCCAAATATTATCTATATTTTAGAGATTTTTTTGCTATAGGGCACATGTGGTCACAGAAGAGATAGAGACAGAAAGTAGGAAAGCGCCCCGAGGGGAGATAGCCATAACATGATTCCTTCTCCTCCATTCTCCACTCGGGATTTTGAACACATGTGCACTCTCTTCCAGCATGAGTTTGAAGCCGCTGGGTCCAGGACTCAAACCACAATCAGCCATGTGGGAGTCCAGAGGTGTAACCATGATGCCCTCTGCTGGTCCCCAAATTCCATATTTAAGATAAAAATAAATGAAAAATAGAGTGGAAATTAAACAGCGCCGCATATGAAAGAAAATCTTGAAAACGTTATAGTCTACCCTTAGAGACATTCAGAAGTAGACACAAATACTTCACAACAGCCTGAGATACAAAAACAAAAGCTTTCTGTGGGGCGACCAGAATAGAAACATACATTAATCACCCAAACTCCCTTCATCATGGTTGTTTTTGAACACCAAACATCAGACCTTCATGTCGGGAAGCTGCCTACCTCTGTGACAAGGGGGCTAACGTGTTACTTCAATTTTAAATCTTTCTCCAGTTGAATACTACTCTTAGATGGAGAAAAGTGATAACCGATTGAACTTACACACAATTCCATCTGTGAAAAGTTCTTGTTTTAGAAATAAGTAATGAAGATAGAAATAGACTGTGAATACGTATCATTGTAACAAGAATAAAGAAAATATGCGCTGTGAAAACCCAGTTGCATGTGCATAACATTTTCTAGGAAAAATGTATGATATATATATATATATATATATATATATATATATATGTATCTACCTGTACATACATGTATACATATGTGTGTGTATATATATATGTGTGTGTGTGTGTGTGTGTGTGTATATATATATGTGTGTGTGTGTGTATATGTGTATATATATATATATATATATATATATATATATATATCTTATCCTACAAGTAGAGTGAGTTAAATTCTTGATCAAAATATACTGAGCTACATGACAGTGGAATGAGTCAACGACTTGTATGCATATACTTTTAGACAGGTACAACTTGTAACCAAGTGGAAACAAGGTGATACGACTATAAATTATTTACCTTGTAGTAAATGGACTGTACCTGTTATCTACAATTCTGGCTTTGCTATTTAGAAATGCTTTAATTATGACATGTGTTTTGAGAGCACAGTTCTCTTTTTATTGCCTTTCTGCTTTGAATGAAATGAGCTACTTAAATTCCTCTAACAAAAGCAAAGATACTTTTAAAATGCTTGACATCAAATCTCCAGAAATGTGCTTGAACTCGCTTATATTCTTTCATTATTGCTATCCTCAAGTTCTTGACAGAATGAGGGGCTTCAGAAGTACAACTGATAAAGCTATAAATCTGTGCTATAAGAGACAGTCTAACATTACCATGAAGTTTTGCAACAAGCCCTGTCTCCACTCCCCACCCCACTCTGAAAAAGCACAAAAGTGTATTAGAACTAAAATAAGGCAGGCTAATACCCATTAGTTTCAACCTAGTTTCACATAGTATTTAGAAGTTGTCCCAGTTAAATCCATCAAAACACAAACCCTGCTAGGACAGGGGAGTTTGTCCCTAAGGGCCTTTTCTTATCATTGCAGACCCATCAGATTTTTAAGTCATATGGAAAGTCAATATGGAATCTCCAGGGAAACCAGTTCTTCCTAACTTTTCTATTTCTCTATTACTATGTTCACCTCATTTCAACTCTCATTCAAATTTTAACAACTGCAAGAGTAGGCTTTTTTTTTTCAGAGCCTCTTGACATACATTTTTACCTGCTAGAAGATTCCAATACCCTTAGGGACCATATCAAAAATGCCCCACTTAAAAAGAATTTGCTGAAGTGCATTTATGAGCTCAGTCTCTATGTATTCTGGAGTACAAGTCTATAATTTTCCCCAAATGCAGCTTGGCCTTTGAGCATAGTTATACTTTATATCAAAGTCATATGCAATTATAAAAATGCTTCGGAAAAAAAAAAAAGAAACAGCACCATTTAAGCAGCTGTTCTTATCATAGAGGTCAAAAACTGCCAGCAATCTGTTTCTTCTATGCCCTGCCTCCAGTCAAAACTTTATTACAGTCACCTAGAAAGATTATTTCTTCCTGAAAAAAAATCTCCAAATAGTCTATATAGAAAGATATCAAAAAACGTAATATCTTAATATATTTTTCTCATGATGCTAAGAAAAATGGATATTTGACGAAGAAAATGTATGGTTACTGATTTTACATTTGGATTAGGAAACCCTGTTAAAATAAATAGCAAGAGACCTCAATTACCAAAGAAGGAGCAAATTAGCTGTACTCTCCTGTAAAAGCAGGTAACTGGTACATGGCAAATTATAATCCATGAATATTTAATTTCCCACAGGCATTTTACTCCTGTAATATGGCAAAGGGTATATCAAGAAGTGATTCTTCAAAAAATGCAAATTCCTCTCTGAATACTGAAGTCTTTGTTAATCTGATAAGCTGTTTTTTCTTCAGTCTTCAGCTATTACAGAGAGAGAGAGAGAGAAAGAAAAGAAAAGAAGATAAATCTCCTGAAGTAGTCAGACAGAATTTCTATCATAATTATCTCTTAAAATAAAAATAAATATGTAGGTATTTGGTGATATTTTAATAAAACCAAAAAATAATTACTTCAGATTAAAAACTCTATTAAAATGTTCAGTTTTTTATATAAATAGAAACTGCAAGATTTTATAGAATTTTAAAACATTATTTCGATGACACATTTATAGAAATTGAATATTTTGTCGTGATAATGTTTTAAAAATGTTTTGCTAGAGGGCATGTGTCCTACCTGAAGGGATCAGAGGGAGACAGCTGGAAATGGCTATGGTGCAATCCTTTCCCCCCATTTTTTCCTCTTTTTAGGGATTTAGAGCATGCATATAGATATACAGCGTGCTTTTTTTTTTTTTTTTTTTTTAGTTTTTTTCACAGGGTGTGTGTTCACCAAAGAGAGAGAGCGAGACAGAAAAAGACAGAAAAACACAGAAAGAGGGAAAGTGAGAAATCATCCCCCAGAGGGAAATCCCCTCTTGGGATTTTAAACACACAAGCATGTGTGCTGGTGTGATTTTCAAGTCACCGGGTCCAGGACTCAATCTGCAGTGGGATATGTTGAAGTCCAGCACTTTAACCACTATACCACCTGCTGGCCTTTTCCAGCTTGGTTTTCAAACTGCCCATCCAGAACTTAAATCTTGCAGTCAGCCATGTGTGATCAGCTTCCTTGACCACTACTCCACAGGCGGGCCCTGCCTTCTTATATTAATATCAGCTATAACAAATATGATTATATGGTATTATTTTATGTTTTATTAATTTGTGTAATGAAATCTTATTTATAGATATAGTGTCAAAATAATGTCATATATAAAGATTTGGGAGGACATTTTTATGCAAATAAGAGAAGTTAAGTAAAACATGTCATCAGAAAGACGCTATTTTCCTTTTCTTGAAAGATCCTTTCTATTAGCCAACACTTCTCTTTTTCCAAACAAAGAAAAAAAAATACTTCCCTAAAAACAAATGCCAAAAGCAGGGAACTAAGTTAACAGGGGCAGTAACCAAATTTCTCCCTGAGAATTGAAAACACACTGCTAGGTTGTATTTTATATCTAATTCGTGCTTGTGTGTATGTTGTTGTGTGTGGTATAAAATAATTTAACCTTCTGGCATTTTTGGTATAGAGGTTGATCTGTTTGAACTTGGTATTTTTAATATTGAAAACTTCTATTTCCAGTATAGTACTTATTTTATCTAGATTTTGTGATATCTGAATAATGTTTTTTATATGCAAAAATATCTTACATCAAAACCATTTCATGCTAAGGGACAGCAAGTGGTGTGGTGGTTAATATACTGGATTTCATTTATAATAAATGATAGATTTAGAAAAATTATTGGCCAAATTTCACAATAATAATTTATGCAAAATTTATTAATAAACACTAAATTAATTGAGTCAAATTTTGAAAAGTAATGTGATATTTACATAGGATCAAAATATCTCCCTGTCAGGAGCTTATTAATTACAAATGATAAAATAGATCTAGTGTGAAATCACCACTAGATAAACCTTCACTAAGTTGAAGCTAATTATTTTTGAGTAATTAGTTATTTCTAACGTGAATGTGCACAGGATACAAAGTTACTAACAAAATAAAAAACACTGAAATTATTGAATCAAATTTTGAAGAGTAATGCTTCATATTTAGAGTGTAATCATTTGGTAGATAAAATCTTATCAAATAATAGAAGCTAGTATTGCTTATAAGAGACATGAGAGAGAGAAAGGGAGAAAATAAAGAAAAGCAGGGAAGGAAGGAGCTGCTAAGATCCTAAAAATAAATCTAAGCAACATTATTTTTTACGGTTAAGAATTGGGAATCCAAATATTCATCAGCAGCAAAATAGACAATAAAATATTCTGTATTTACACAGTAGAATATTAAAAAAAATCAACAATGATAACACAAGTAAATAAATAAAATCGTCTATGAACTGTATATGGGCCAGACATAATGGTAAAATAGAAGGTACTTCCTTTAAAGAACGTGTGAAAACAAGCAAAATGAACCAATGGGGAGAGACATCAGAGTAGTTCCCATTGCAGTGCGCTTACACTGGGATGAGACACAGGGCTTCTGGAGTATTGGTAATGTCATACGTCTCAATCTGTGTGGTGGTTTTATGAGTATTGTTACTTTAAAAAAAACTGAGCTGTGTAGTTAAGACTTGTCACTTTTTGTAGATTAGATTTCGGTGGAAAGGATAAAAACAAATGAATCACATTACTATTTTCTGTCTAGATGATAGTAAAAAGTAGACTTTATTTCTAACTTAGTTCCTAAAAGCTTTGTAATTTTAGTATTTCCTTTGTAGCATTATCTGTGGAATTTTAATTTGATTATTAATAGAAGCTAGACTATCCAACAATAGCCATTTCACTGGCAGTAGAAAACAGGAGAAAAGGTGAACAATAAAAAAGGAATTCCTGAGAGAACCAATTTAGTACTTGAATAGACCTATCAAGTTTTTTGTTTTTTTTTTTTTAATTAATGTTTAACAGATTTTTGCTATTGGTTCTATTTGCCAGAGAGACAGAAAGACAGATAGAAAGTGAGAAATCATCCTCCTAAGAGGATGACCACACCGCAAACCCTTCTCCTCCACTCTCCTCTTGGGATTTCAGGCATGCATGCTCACACAGCTGGCCTGAGTTTTCAGCTGCCAGTTCCAAGAATTGAACCGCAGTCAACTACATGGGAGTCCAGCAATGTAATCATTACACCATCTGCTGGTAGTCACCTATCAAGTTATTTTTAAATAAGAAAGATTGGAGTAAATAAAGTCAAAATACAGTCCATGTGTAAAACGTGCTACCACAAACCTAACCCACATAGTCTTAACTTGGATTTTGACATGTATGCAGTTTTTCAAATGTTAATTTTATTTCAAATTAATCTCCTCACTGAGAGTATATGAACACCCTTCCTCTTCTCACTATTGTTTGGTGAAGGGTGAGTCTAACATTGGCTACAATTGCAGCTCAACATCCACCAATCTAAATGGATGCCAGTCCTCATCATCAACTCACACAATCCCACAGAAGTAACTTTGCTCAATATCAGCAGGGCCAATTCTCATGCTAATGTGCCTTCAAAATAAATATTTGTCCTGTAAGCTGACTCCAATGATCACTAACACTGTAACAAAAATCTAAGAAATTATGACGGATATTACAAATTAGTATTGAATTATTACAAATGATTAGTGCTTCTATACTTAAAGGTATCCTATTTTATTCAAAAATTCTAACCTAAGATGGATTACCTCAAATTAACATTGACTTAAAAAGATAACTAGAATAGATTTTACATTTAGATAGAGTGCTAGGGGAGTTTGCATTTGTAGATTTTTATTTTAAATGTTTCTTTTATCTATATATAGTTCTAATATTATTATTATTATTTTATTATTTATTATTTTGGAGAGGTTTTTGCTATAGGGCGCGTGCGCTCACCAGACAGACAGAGAGAGACAGAGACAGAAAGTGAGAAATAATCCCCCAGGGGGATGGCCACGCCGCAATCTCTTCTCCTCCATTCTCCTCTCGGGATCTTGGGCAAGCACGCACACGGGCCCGGCGCAAGTTTTAAGCCACAGAGTCCGGGACGTGAACCGCGGTCAACTACATTGAAGTCCAGTGACATAGCCATTACATAATCTGCTGGTCCCTATGATTATTATTTTTTAAATTTTGCTAGAGGACACACATGCTCACCAGAGAGAGACCAAGAGACAGAGAGACAGGAAGAGAGAGAGAAAGAGGGGGAGAAAATACTCCCTTTGGATAGTAGTCACACCCCAATCCCTTCTAGTCTTTTTTTTTTCTCACATTTGAGATTGGGGACATGCATGTACACGTGCCCAGCATGTTTTCCAAGTTCTGAGCCTAGGACTGAAGCTGCAGTCAGTCATGCAGGGTCCAGCCCCATAAACATCAGGACACCGGTTGTTCCTCAATACTCTTTATTAGAATATATTCAAGGGTTGGCCCAGCCACTAAGATTTTGTGCTCCCCAGGTTGAGTCCATATAGAAGATCTGACTTTTAGTCCTGATCCAGCCCTAGAGGCCTGGTACAGTGGCGTGCACCTGTAATCACAGACTCAGGGAGGCTGGAGCAGGAAGTGACAAGGTGGAAACTGATGGCTGCTGCATAGCAGATGCTGCCTACAAAGAAAGCTGGGCTTGATGGCGGTGCTTGTGGTCCTATCTTCTTGGGAGTCTGGAAGGGGAGGATTGCAATAGGAAAACCTACCAAATTAAAAAAAAGAAAGGATATATTCAAACTGTTGAAAATCTTATAAAAGTGTATGTTATCTGAACCTCTCTTGGTGTATGTTATCTAAACCTCTCAATTTAAATTGTAATTTGTGTATTAGGTAGACAGACTCACATAAGAATAGCCCAAGAAACCAATAAATACCTACTAAGGTTTCAGCAATTCACGTAGCCATTTCTCAAGACATTCTTGCTTCTCTGTCACTAGATTAGCAGAAACCTTTTCGGAAGTTCCCCTATATTTGTCATGTGAATTTGATCAATTGAAATTGCCCACGTAAATATTTTACTTCTCTGTGCCTGTTTTTAATGGACTCTGCCTTCTCTTGTTGGTTAGTACGCAGGGCAGAAAAATCATGGTTCTCCTTGACTTTTCTCCTTCTCTTTCAGTTAGGTGCAGTAAACACCGACTGTTATTTCTGCTGCTTCTATGGTATCTGCCCATTTGCACATGCCTAAATGCTCTTCACTAATATCTGAATACTCTGATTTGAAGATTTCTACATGGATGGATTCCTTTTGACTGCATCCAAGGCTAATACAAAATAGTATTAAAATAAACTCTGGTAATAAGTGTCTAAAACTTTATAAAATAATGAAATTAAACTCATGATCCTAATATCATAGCACAAATATACTAGCAGGATGATTTTGCAAAACAATACAATATCCTAGGAAGTATAAAAAGAGCATATAAATATAATTCTAATTTTTAATCCTCCTTGTTTTGAAAACTTTTTTTTTTTTTTTCAATTGCTAAAGGGTGCATGAAATCACTATAGTAAGAAAGAGAGAAAGCGGCCAGCAGGTGGCATGGTGGTTGAGGCACTGGACTCCCACATGGCTGATCACGGTTCAAGTCCTGGACATGACAGCTTGTTTTCTCACTTTCCATCTCTTTCTCTGTGTGTGTTTCTCCCTGGTCAGTTAAAAATAATAATAATACATAACATTTAATAAATATTTCAAAAAAAAAGAGAGAAAATATCCCCTAATTGGGACTTAATCATGCCACAGTCTCTTTTCCATACTGTTGGAATTCTGGGCATATATACACATACACATGCACCCAGCATGATTTTCAAGCTGCAAAGACTAGGATTCGAACTGTAGTCAGTCATGTGGCATTTGACTCCCTTAACCACAAGGCTCTGGGGCCAGGTCTTTACAAACTATGTTTAAGGGTCTTTGTTTATTTCTTCCATAACAGAAAAAAAGACTGGGAGAGAGAAAAAGAGAGTGAGAGAAACAGCCAGCCACTTGCAATAGGATCTTCACATTGTGATCCACTCCTAGTCTCAGCTGAACCCATGAGGTCACCTGCACCTGTGCCGGACCTGCTTGGGGAAGTCTTAAAACAACAACCTGGGACCCCCATGGGTCAGTCTGTGTCACTGCTGTGACACCGCCCCGCCTTGACTTTTGATGATTATGACAATTGTATGACCGTAAATGTTGGCTGTTGTAAATATATAGCAATCAACTAACGATAAAATAGTTTTCACTGTCTTAGACTTGCAAAGGATCCTATGAGAGTCTACAAGTGATCTGAGTGATATTTGAGCTGATGTATCATTTTTTTTCTTTTGATAAGTTCCCATGAAACAAGCATATGTAATGAATCATTTCCTAAACTATATACCACAGTGATATTGATAGAGTTATTGGGTAAACCAGCAATTCTCATATGAAAACACAATAGAGTAGTCATTGTTTTTCTTTTTTCATGTATTTACAAAACAGTCACTAGATTCAGAGAAGTATGGTGTTAAGATGTACATGTTTGGAAAGGATAAGTTCTTTCCTTTCACTTAATGTGTAAAATAATCTAAATTATAAATATTTATCATAAGATAAATTCAAAGACACTAAAATACTTTTATACAGTATTTTAAAGATTTTGTTGACTATACGTTTGCATTAATTAATTCACACACATCAAATTTATTGAGAACTACCATTTACTGTATACCAAATGATGAGATGAATACTTTTGATTTTAAGGAGATTACTGAAAAGCCAAGGAAACAGTCATTGTCATAGCTTTTGAAAGCAATTTCAAAACACTTTACACTGTATTGTTAAGGGTAATCATTTGACAATAAGACAACATCATATGTGGGTTTATGCTATTGCCTTATTTTCCGAAGCAGAAAAATTCAAAAGTGAGTTAAGAGCATAAGAAGTAAACAATAAAGTTATTAAAATAACCTTATAATCTACTGATTCATTTAAGCATTTGACTAATATAGTACCCCCCCATCTGCAATTTTGCTTTCTGAAATTTTAGTTGACGAGTAAGGTACAGTACAATAAAATATTTTGAGAGGGGGAGACTGCATTCACCTAATACTTATTGCAATATTCTGTATTTTTTCTACTTTATTATCAGTGTTGGTTTTAATCTTTTACTCTGCCTAATTTAAAAATTAAGCTTCATCATATGTATGTATGGAAAACAGAAAAAACATATTATACATACAGTTTTGCACTATCTGCCCTTTAACCTACCCACTGTGTATCCTGGAATAAACCCCTTGCAACTACTGTATGCATCTATTAGCCAAATGTGACATGTGATTGACTAATTAAAGAAACATGTTAGAAGTTTTCTTTCCAAGATTGGCATTGTAGAATGAAAGATAGGCTTGAATTACATTATTTTGGGCAAAATCCTAGGAGTGAAGACTTCAGGCAATTATCCAATCAGATCATCTTTCTTTATGTTCTAGCAGGGTCAAGGTGTAAGGGAATGCCAGGCAAGTCCTAAAAAAGCAAAACCTCTTTCTTTCAGTCTTTGTTTGTTTGTTTGTTTTTTTGTCAGAGGGCATGTGCACACATTTGAGAGGGACAGAGAAAGAAAGAGAGAGGGAAAGTGAAAAAAAAACCCCTTTGGGAGATGGTCACACTACTCCAGGGTTCCTCCTTTGAGGACTTAGGGCACGCTCACACATGCATCTGATATGTTCTCTCAGCTAGGAGTTCTAGAACTCAAACCGCACAACCAACCATGTGGGATTCAGCTGTCCTGACTGTGGGGACACATTTAAGAGAGAGAATCTGAGGTGTGGGGACATGCTCTGAGCAAACACCACATGCTCTTTTGGGGTTTGGCAGAACCTTGTAACTTGTCTTTCCTTGACCTTGGCTGCAGACAGAGCAAGGGTGGAAATTGCTAGGGGTGTTCCAACAGACACATCTGATGGACTTCAAGAAACATCTTGGCCCCAATTAGTAAAATCCAATCCCTGCTCTGCATCTGAAAGGTTCTTTAGCCTACTCTGGTTGTGGTGGTGTGAGAAGATCTTTAGCTCCTTCCCCACACCTAACAGCTAGTTCTTTGCATTAGAAAGGAAGATGAGATTTTTCTCTTGATGGGATTATCACCAAGGGATACACCTGGCCTGGTGTGACTAAGCCCTCATAGATTTGTTAACTGCTTCTTATTGTCTGTAACCTGGCAACCAATGTATGAAGTGTCGTAAAACATACATGTGTAATGTCTCCTTGTTCTATAAATAAAGACGTCCAGTTCATCTGGGCAGCACAAGTTGCTTGGGCTACCTAGACTCAGGCTTCCTGTGTCCATTTCTACTCTATCCCTTTGTCTCATTCTTCCCAATTCCCAGGTCCTGGCAAGATGGAGGGCTTTCTCTTTCTCGTCCTCTTTCTCTTCCTCACCAGCAGCCCCCTGATCATGATTCAGCCAGACCCAAGCCCTGGGGCAGACGCCAACACCTGACCACCATCCTGCAGGTGGGCCCTTCTTTTTCACTTCTGTTTCTTTGACTATAATGTGAGTAGCTCACATGTCCTCCTCTCTAATAGAGTACAATTATTCATTCAGTTCTCACCTGTCCTGGAAAGGCCAGTGCTGGTAAGCCTGACATAATTCTGCTTAAAGAAATGGGACAAAAAATCATTCTCTAGCATATGGTGAATAATTATGACTTAGCATTATTACTAAAGAGCAGCAAGATGTAACGTCCCGATGTGTGTTTAATGCAAAGCATTGAAAATTAGAAATTTCACTTTGCTTCATTTCTAGATCTTGGGATAACTCTAGATTCTGAGACAAACTTGTGTAGTTCCTCAGTCTAGGTCAAAATGAACTACATTAAGATTGGGGGTTTATTTTTATCTGCTGTAATATAATTTTCATCTTACCACAGTATGAATATCCTACTGTTTAAAGTTCTATACCAATTATCAGAATGAATTTGTGCCAGTGTGAGCTATATTGTAACATACTATATTCTTTTTACCTAATCAGAAAGCATAAAGTGTAAATGGATAGATAGAGGACAGATAGAGATAGCTTTTGGTTAGATTGAAAACACATTTTTGTAATAATTAAGAATTTTGCCTAATGATCAAATAAAAGTATAAAAGCTAAATTTACTTTTTTGTTTGAATTTCTGAATTTTTAAAGTCAGAATTTTCTTTGTTGTTTAATATGGCTCACTGCCAGAGTTATGATTAGAAAATGATAGGAATGAAGATAAAGTAAGAAAACTAAGTCTCTGAGGAACAGAGTAGCAAAGACCTTTGATAATTAGAATCAAATCCTTTTCTAGTGGCCAGTTCAAATCCAGCAGATTTTAGTAAAGGCCAATAGTTTGATGACTGTTGAATATAATTTATGAAACAGATACAGAGGAAAGACCCCCCCTTGGGTAATTAATATGGCCCTTTCCTGGGTCTTCAGCAATCGCTTCTTCAAATCATCACTAGCAATTGAAAAACACATTATCTGGCTCTAAAAAAAGATTGTTAGGATGAAAATAGAAAAAGAGGGTGACTTATTGGATATAGGTCAAAAGGAGATTTTTAGAGAAATACTAGCTATTTTGTTCTTCTCTTTCTTTTGCTCCAGACTAAATTTGGCCTCTGAGTTTTGCAACTAACCTTTATTTGGGTGGCCATAAGGTTACAGGGCACACACTCCTTTCCCTCACCCACCCTGATCCATGTTCCTATTAACTTAAACACTTTATTCCCAACTACACAACTGGATAGAAATACAAACGCCTAAAAATATGAGTAATATTATTTCAGTCGAGATGACGCTAAAATTCATGCTTAGCTTCGACCCATAGCAATGAATGATAAAACACTGAGAGAGAAATTACAAAAACAAAATGTTATAATCCAACTCTTTAACACGAATGAAAAAAGAAAGGGAATTTTAAAAATAACAAAACATAAAAGAGCGACAATGACTGAAGAAATATGTCTAATCACACTTTTGTTCCAGAAGAATCTAAGGAAACCAGAAGTTGGGCTCATATGGATAATAACCTGAAAAGTGATCATGTCGTTTATTCATTAGGATGTTGGTTTGGAATCTTCCCAGCTTTATAAGGAAGTGAGCAGAAATGTTGCTACAGGGGCCAGGAGGTGCTGTAGTAGTTAAGGCTCTGGGCTTCCAAGTGACTGACCACAGTTCAAGTCCCAGACCTGGAGGCTTGAAAATCCTGCCAAGCGTATGTGAGTGTTGGACATCCTGAGAGGAGAATGGAAGAGAACAGACTGTGTGTGGCCATCCCCCATGAAGGGGGGCTTTCTCGCTTTCCCTCTCTCTGTCTCGCTCTAGCAAACCCAGACGTCCTATGGCAAAACAAACAAACAAAAACCCTAAAACACTGTTATAACTTATTGGTACCCCATGTAAACTGTATACATAATAAGAAACAAGAAATAGAGTTATCAATTGTGGGTCAAGATTTGACTTTGATCGCTAAGATTTTGATTAATCTATCTCTGATTTCCTTCATATAATTATTGGTCAGACAGTATGAGATGCTATTATCAGACCTAGTAACACTGGGCAGGACCCAAAGATGCCAGCTAAAACGAAATGACCCAACTATCACAACATGTGAGATTGCACAAATACTAACTGAGAAACAAAGGATGGGTCGGGAGAAGGGGATGGAGGGAAGGAGAGAATGAGAGTGTGAAAGAAAAATTCCAAAAGAAGTGAAGAAAACTGACCCTACATCAGGTATCTAAATTCAAATCTAAGAATTGAATTTAGGGCTCTCAGAATTAAGAAAATTTAAATAATTGAATGGGAGTTAAAAATGAGTGTAAAGGGATACAGAAATAAAAATAAAATATGGAATACTCCTGTAAGATAGAAATGTATTTTAAATTTAAATAAATCAATCAATCAATAAATAAATGGTAGTCTTGTATAAGCAGGAAGAATCACGAATCCAAACTTTTCATATCACCCAAATTTTACTACTTTTCCCTAATAAAATCTCTTTAAAATTTTTTTTTTATTTTTATTATCATCATAATCTTCTTTATATTACATTGGATTACATATAATTTTACAGTGCATTACATTGCTTTTTTTTCTTTAAATTTATTTTTTACATTAATTCACTATACATCATTACAGTATACAAATGAATTTTCCATCCAAAATACACTATATATTGGCTCAATCAAGCATATCAACATACATGTTATCAGCAAATAATTCTCCATTTCTTTTTAAAAATTTTTTATTTTTTAATTTTTTTATTATCATTATAATCTTTTTTATATTACATTGGATAAGATATAATTTTACAGTGTATTACATTGCTTTTTCAAAAGGGAATGCCATGCATGTCAGTCAATACAGAGACATTAATCTCCCACTTCATCATTCAATATCTTTTCTATGTTTTTCCCAATCATTATTATTATTCTAATTATTTTTTGAAACAGTCAATCACTATTTCTCATTTTGCTTGTAAAAAGACTTTACCCATCATGAAATACTTCTCAGACGAATCCAGTTGAGAATACTATACATCATCAACAGGTAATAAGCCATATCTGTTTCTCACTAACGTCTTGCCTCTCTATTCCTAATAAAATCTTTATGTGTGTGGGTATATATAAAAGCATACATATATATATATATATATATATATATATATATATATATGTACACACACACACACACACACACACATATATATATATATAGAGAGAGAGAGAGAGATGAGAAATATACATGTGATGTCTGTGATTCTTTATTGTCACAGAAGCTATTGAATACATAGCTTGTGAGCTTGTGTTGGAAGGGACAGTGTGTGTGTGTGAGAAACAAAAGGCTGAAGTCTTCTAATAAGAGAAGAAAAGCAGTAAGTATCTTACCATTCCGCATTGTTCTCTCAAATATTTAGTACATCTTTTAACATAATTATTCACTACTGAAAAGGTTTTAAGAAAGCAAAGGACGGAAAAGAAAGCAAATCTAGCAGAGCAAATTTAGATATGTAAGATATAAACGTATGTCATAATAGTAACATCAATGTCGTCTCAAATTACTGTGGCAAAGAGAACTTAAAAGAAAATACATTGTGGGGCTCCATGGTTTCTTTGATGAGATGAAGATTTAATAAAGATTTCAAAAAACACCAGAAGTGTTTGTCTTACATGACAGATGTGCTTCCATTACGCATTCCAATTGAAAAACAAATGGAGAAAAGAGAGGCATTTGGAAACCAATGAGGTGGATATATTTATAAATGATATACAATAAAGTTTCGAAATGAGCAAAAAAATGAAGTATGGGAAGAGGAAGATAGGAACGGAAATGAGAATTGCAGAGAATAATGAAAACATTCTGTCTTGAAACATTGTTTAGTGCAGTAACAATTAGCCTAGCAATAAAATATTTTGTAAATGTGCTAGTTTACACTTAGGAATAGGGAAACATATCATTGCAAATTGATTTTTTTTCTTGTCATTTAACCGAAAGAAAATAGTGTCCCTTTTAACTAGGAGCTCATTCATTTCAGTGATGGCTTTAATGATAGTTAATCATGATAATGGCAGTGGCTGATGTAACCACTCCTGATTAGTTCGGGCTTGTTTTTGTGTATATTTAAAGCAAAAGATAGGTTTTTCCAAAGACTTCAATTGTTTCTGCTCCATTTCCTCTTCCAAGTTAAAATTCAATCTTTAACGTTCATGCTTAACCATAGTCTTTCCACATAGCCATATATCAAAGGATGCAGCCTTTCAAGGTACTAAATCTACTTTGTTTTTGAGTCAAAAACATATATGGTTCTCAGTGAATTCCAAGGTTGCACAAAAAGGCTTCTGTCAACATATTTCCATAGGCTTCTAACTCTAACACCACACAGCAGGTTAATAAGAAGAGTTGTGGGATGTCGATGCAAAATCTGGACGATGTGAAAAGTATGGTCCCTAATTAATTATGTGCTATCTGGTGACAGCTCTTCCTAACACATTCCGTGTCAATTCAAAGCAAAACAACAGTGAACCATCAATTAGCCAGTTTAAACAGAAAGCTATAAAAAATATAAAAATGTACAAAGAATTAATAAAAACTCAAAACTCCAAAAAGCAAGGCTAACAGCCTAATTCATTGTTCATTAAAACTATTGCCACATACACAAATGTGGAGTCATTTTTCTTAACAATTGATGATTTACAATTCAGAAGAGTTTTAAACTGCAGGATATTCCCATAGTTACTTTCTCAAGAATGTCCTAATAAAAGAGACATCAGAAACTTGATTTATCCTATGATTTGAAAAAATATATTTTTAATTGTCATTTCTTTATCTATGGTTTAAAATAAGGGTAAGAAAGCTAAGATCGTTCCTCTATTCTGGGACCAGCAGTTAGTGTAATGGCTATGTCGCTGGACTCCCACGTAGTTGACCGTGGTTTGCGTTCCAGATCCGGTGGCTTAAAACTCATGCCAGGCGTGTGTGCGTGCGTGCCCGCCCAAGATCCCAAGAGGAGAATGGAGGAGAAGGAATTGTGGCCATCCCCCCAGGGGGGTGATTTCTCGCTTTCTGTCTCTCTGTCTCTCTCTGTCTGGAGAGCGCACGTACCCTATAGCAAAAAACCTCTAAAAAAAAAAAAAATAAGATCGTTCCTCTATTCTGGAAATTATATTCTGTAAACATTTTATTTCTATGGCTGTCATTCTAATCATCTCAAAAACAATTTACTTCTATATCTACTTTTCATCTTGAAATATGATTTTTCTTTCCCGCCCCAATAAGGAACTTAAATGTTCAAAGTTAGCCTTCCAGAAGCCCTCTTCAGTGATGGAGTCTGAGTTAGAGTTCTATTCTATTTCCATACTTTTAGAAATGTACCACATGAAAATATAAAGTGGGGCAAATGAAATATAAGTAAGTAAATTACATATACTCAGAGATAAGTGTTTAATCAATGAAAGCATTTTTGATCTTTGTCATATTTTCTTATCATTTTCTTCAAAGTGACTTCTCTCTTTTTATACTAATTTTCTCTTTTTTTAAAAAAAAATTCTTAATTGTTCTTCCAGTGGGGATATGTGCTTCCTGGGGAGACACAGAGAATTAAGAAAAAAGGGGAAATAAGAAAACAATTTGGGGCATTCACCCACATGTATCTGGCATGCTTTAAAAGCCATCAGATTCAAACTCACCTACACCATGTATGTGGACGATCAAGTTGGATAAACCACCAGGCCCATGGGCTGACCCACTGATTCTTTAATATCTGTGTTCATCCCAGAATTATAGCTATAATTCTTCTCATATTCTTCACATATAGCTAGAGTTAAAATAATTTTAGAAGTCTTTAAGAGAAAAATATGGTTAAATGCTAAGATGCCACTTTTAGTTCCTAGGTATATGTATAAACAAATCTGTAAAAAGTTTATTTCCATTCTCCCCCATGTCAATTATTCATTAAATATTTTACTTTGGTTTTCAACTGAGCAATTAGCTATTTCAGTAGCACACACTTAGAAAACAAAAAAGTATTTCAAAGAAAATACTAGACAGTATTTTTGTATCTTGACAGCCAAAAGTTAGAATATGTTACATTGCTATTGCACAAATATACAAATGATTTTGAAATGAGTAACAATATTCAACATCTTTCCTAGAGTCAATCAAAAGATAATTTCTATACATTTGAAAAACATTCAAAATATATTTGTCTTTATTTTGTAATCCCCAATGTGTTTAATATTTCCCTGTCAACTCAGAAATTATAGTTTAAAGCTGTTGCAACTTCTTTTTCTTACTTCAGTTTAAATGTTATGATTTTATGTCTGTAACTGCATTTTGGTGGCTAATATTCTTTAAGAGATGTCATGTATTTTTTCCAAGACAGTTATTAAAACATCTACATTGAGAAAACTTAAAATTAGAATGGCAAAAAAAGCAAGAATAACATATAATAAGCATTTACATTTGTAAAAAAACTTCAAAATTTTCCTTTTTTTTTTTTTTTTTGAGAGGTTTTTCGCTATACGGCACATGCGCTCGCCAGACAGAGAGAGAGAGAGACATAGAGACAGAAAGCGAGAAATCACCCCCCCAGGGGGGATGGTCACGCCACAATCCCTTCTCCTCCATTCTCCTCTCGGGATCTTGGGCACGCACGCACACGTGCCCGGCGTGAGTTTTAAGCCACCGGGTCCGGGACGTGAACTGTGGTCGACTACGTGGTAGTCCAGCGACATAGCCATTACACTAACTGCTGGTTCCCAAAACTTCAAAATTTTGTGGAAAAAGGAATTAAAGTACAAGTTCATTTTGGTGCAAGAAAAATTGAAATCCATTCAGAGCTTTTCTACATATGTTTACCATGTTCTATTGAAGACCCCTGTACAAATAATTCAAGAGTGATAAAAGCATAGGACATTGCTTAGTATAGAATTTATAATACCTGAGGTTGATATGGATAACATGTGCAATATGTTTGAAAAACTTACTTATCATGTGATCTAAGGGGAAAAAAAACAGTATCTAATTTGATATTGGGTGACACAATTGTTCCATTAACATGAAGAGTCACAGATACAAAGAGAAAGATTTAGAGCAAACAAAACATTCAGAACACAAAAAGACAAGATTGGAGCTACAGATGGCGTTCCAATAAGAGCAGAGGCTACAGGTAAATGGAGGCAGAAGCTAGACATCTTTGAGCATCATAGTTAGATGCTAGAACTTAATCCAGTGGCATCAGGAAAACATTAAAAAGCCTGAGTTAAAGAGAGTCCTGGTTAGAACTGGCAGTACTGGAAGATGCTCTGGTGTAGAATAGAGAACATGTACTACTGGTCCTATTTGTATTGATCAGAACCAGGAGCCAGGATTTTGCAGAAGAAATCAAATGAGTAAATTAGAGCAAAATCAGAAAGAAACACATACACACACACAGGCACACTACAGTAAAGAAAATTCCTGGATAGCATACGCTGCCAGGAAAAGGTCTTAGGTGCCCATGTGTCTAGTCAACTCCTTCAACAGCTTACGTGTCACAGATTCAGAGCATGCTGTCCTTAACCCTAGAATTGTGTTTGTGTAACTCTGGTTTTTAGAAAGCCTTAGGAGCTGTGGCAGGAAAGGGCAAACCTAGGGTAGGAATAAAAAGGGAGAGTAGGAAAAAAAAAAAAAAAGAAAGAGGGAAAACATCAAGACTGACATGCAGCGGTGCAGGTGGTAGGGTTGCATGTGTTTGGACTCCAGGTCTCTCTGACAAACCAGACACACCCATACCCTGGGGATTGGAAGATTTAGGGAAAGATTTCAGTATCACAAGAACCTATCGGGATTTCTCTATCTTTTGAAATACATAAATAAATATAACAAAATAAAAAATAAAAAAAAAACTAATTAGAATTTATGGTACATGCTTTTTAAGTCATGTAGAGACTCTAGTGATTTTCCATGCAATTCCAAGTTAGGAGTCCTCTTTCTGTTACTATCTCTCTTAATTTAGGAAAATGAATTTAACTCATTCTAGGCTTTCTTCTCTGTTAAATGTGAATGATATTGTGGGTATCAGCTGTCTCAATGTGCTATCATAAAATGCAATTGAGAAATGTAATTAAACATAATTTTCCAAATTAAAAAATCATATTACAAACATTAGCAATGTTATAAAAGACCTTTTTAGCCATAAGTGAGTATCAATGATGGAACTAATGTAGGAATTTAGCAAATTAAAAAAAATAATAAGTGTAAAGAAAAAATCCTATAACCTTGTACATTAAATAAGAGACTTCTGATTATGAACATTTTAATATTTTTTTCTTATGTTTTTAAGGGACAAAAAAAAAAAAACCCAAAAACCTAACGTATTAAAGTAAAAACTCCCCTAACATATTAAAGTATCTATTTTAGAAGGTCATGATATTTTGTTTTAAGTTTCAGTTTGGTATGAGCAAATGAACTGTCTTTAGTTAATATACTTGCTAGTTATTGCATTAATGGGTCTATTTCCGTTCTATTATAATCATCAACTAAGTCTATAATGAACCAGAATGAGAGAGCAAACCCATAATGTGCATGGGTGCATTTATCTTAATAATTAAGTTGTTATAACTAGATCATTTAACATGGGTTCATTCTCTGCCTCAACCTTAATTGAGGGAAAATGGTTCTGGAGGATTTGGTTGTGTAGTTGGTGTGTGTGTAATGGGAAGATTCAAGGAGAAAACATTTTCTATTACACAAGTCCTCCCCAAATCTCACAACACTGAGAGTCTAATAAGACACCCTATCTGCTTTGCCTTTCTTTTCCCCTCACTTCCGCACTATCAAAAATTCAATCTGAGGATGAAAATGCCTGCCTACATGAAAATGATTAGAATGTGATCCTGAAGGCATTCAACCAAGAATAAGGATCTCCTTTATGGCATATATACAATTTTGTGTGTGTGTGTGTGTGTGTGTGTATCTTTAAGGGAATTAAAAATACACAAAACATGATACTCACATCAAACCTATCAAGAACACAGTTATCTAGCAGGATCACAAAATAACAAAATGCTAAAAGATTATGCAATTAAATGGTTCCCTTTTAACCTATTAGGACAGGATTCTGGTGTTGTTTATGTTTTCGCAGTATACAAGGCAAGGATATTAAAAACAAAACAAAACAACCTATTCTTGAGCCTACCCATTGCATGGTGGTTGGGGCAACTGCATTCCATATGGCTGACCCATGGTCTATGTCTAAACCAGTAGCTTAAGTATCCTCCAGGTGTGTACAGGTGTGTATGTGTGCCCAAAATCCAAATTTTCAAAAGGTGGAAGAAATAAAGGAGAAAGGATTGTAGTGTGACTATTCTGCATGGGAAGGTGCTGTCTCATATTCTCTCAACTTCTCCCTCTTTCTTTGTCTCTGGTGAGTACACGTGCCCACTGGCAAAACTTCAGAAACAAAGGTTAGAGAGCATACGATTGTCTTAAAAATAATAATAAAACAAAATCACAAGAGGCATGGTTTGGCATTCAAGGTACGGTCTGGCTTTGGTTGTCCTCTTTCTCCTTGGTAGGTACCTGTTTGGTGCTGGGGGAACCCTAGAAATGTACTTGTAAAGAACTAAGAAAAGTGTTTTAATGACAGAACAGGTCACATCTCAGTATCTGTCCCTCCCATAAGACATCCATGCAAAAGCGTAGCAATCACAAACACACATTTTTTTCTTTCCCATTGTCCTTCTACTTCTGTTCACCCTTGAGAAACTGAAAATTAAATATGAGAGGAAGGATGAGTTGGACATCCCCTCTGCATTTGTATAAGAATCCACAAATAATTTGGGTTTGACTTGTCCTTTAAAAGTTAAAATTTTAAAATATACAATTATGTGATTTTCCCCCCCAGAAGCTTTATCCAGTTGTAAAAGCCATGTGTAATGTTCCTTCAGTTTATGGAGTAATAGAATAAAAGTCTATCGTGTGCCATGAGACAGAGTCCTCCATGTAACATGGGTCAGAAGCATCGCGAAGAGGATTCTCAATACAGGTATCAGAAAGTGCAAAGCGTTGGTCTGTGGAACTCAGCTTGACATTTTCAGTAATAGCAAGAACAATTTAGACACAGTGTCATATAGTCAAATGTAAAATTATCAAACACATACACATATTTTTGCCATACAGATGTATTTGCAGAGGGACTTCTCTGAGCCTGTGTTTTGAACTGGGTCCTATCGTAGAGTACACCAAGTGCACAGTGGTGGAAAGACCTTCCAGGAAGAAAGAAAGGCTATGGAAAGGTGAAAGCAATACCCCATGATGGACAAGTACAAGCTGAGCAAGAGAATGGATTAGAATCGGAAGGAAGGACTGTTGAAGACAAGGCTAGAAAATAGGTTAGGACCATAATAAAAATATGGACTTTTGGGTATGCATGAGAATTTGCAGTCAATGCATAGTAAGGATGGGATTTTATTACTAGAAAAATCCTCTGAAAAAAAGGAAAAAAAAAATCACACAAGTTTATTTTCTTATTGCGGCTCTAATACATCACCACAGACAAGTTCAAACGAACAACGCAAATGTGGTTTATTTGTTGTTGTTTTTTTTTGTTTTTTAATTTGTTAGTGTGTGTTCTTGCAGGAGAGAGACAGAGAGAGAGGGAGAGAGAGAGAGAGAAAGAGAGAGAAAGCACACCTTATAGGGAATCCTAGACCACAATCCCTTCTCTACTTCTTGGGATTTTGGACAAGTGGGGAATGTTTCTTAAACTGATGAGTCTGAGACTTGAACTGCAAGGTCAGTCATGTGGAATCCAGCTGTCTTAACTAGACAGGGCATCTGGACAAAATATATACGGAGTCTGGCCTTTATATAATACGGAAAATTACTGAGTATAAGAAACAGTGAGCTCCTATCTATTGACTCAACATGGATGGATATAACTTAATTTTGAGTGAAGTCAGCTGGTCTTTAAAAGATACATTTTGTATTTCCCAGCTCAATTTGTACCAAGCATCTGAATTCTGTGGCAGAGACTGAAAGATCTGAAGATGTGATAGTGGAGAGGATGAGTGAGGATGCTAGAGACTATAAAGGTGGAGAGTGGATGGTGAAGAATGAGTGGTGGAGGGTGAGTGGAAGGTGCAAGGGAAAAACATTTGACAAATGGAAAAGTGTAAAATTCTCTGTTAGCAAACGTAAATATATACATACATACATACACACACGTACACACATCATTATGGAGACTTTCTGTAAAAATATGAAACTAATCTGAAAATAACAACAAAAAAGGATTTCATTGTTCTCTCATATAGGTATTTGGTGTAACCATGAACATCAAACGTATAGTTCAAACACCCTAAAAGTTAGACACAGTTGCACAAGTTGAAATCTCACCAATTTGGGATACTGAGTCATGTAGATTGTACCATGTCAAGTTTCTGTATAAAAATAATTTAAAAAAAGCCCTCCCTCTAACTACAAAATTATGCATGACATCATTCCATTTTATATTACGTTATTTGTGAATGTGATAAATAGTGACTCATAAAAAATTCTGCTTTCTCACATGAAGAAAGTGGCCAGTGCACAGTACACTTTAAAAGTTATGAAATGCAAATGCATCTCCTTTGTTTATAGTCAGTTAATAAGGACTTTGTGGTATCACTATACCTAGCTCCAACAATGATGGAAAATATAATCACCAGATGAGTGACCATATGTTCTGCTGAAATTCATTGTGTTTCATTAAATGAACAAAATGAAAATGGATGATACAGTAATAATGCAGTGTTTGCCACAGCTAAAAATCTCATCACACAATCTGAAGGATAGGAGATAGAGTTATAAAAACAAAAAATAAATTTATACATACACAAGAAGTAAGAAGAAAGAATACAATGGAAATTAAGGATAACTGTATCAACAGTACCAGATGTTGCATAGATATCTGTATGGTTAAAAAAAAAGTATTGCAGATTATTAAACATTGCTAGTCAGGAACAGAAAAATTATAGAGAATATCAAAGAACATAAATAAATTAACCGCATTAGCATATGTAAATATTATGTAGTAAGAAAATGAATGTTCTATGTCTTTTGGGAATACTACCACATGGTCACTATTAAATAAATCAACACATAAACTTACTGAAAATGTTCCTTTCCTTTTGATTCTGTGATATCTTTCCTATTAGACTGGCTGTATGGATACTAAGGAGCATCACTAGTTTCTTTTGATAGAACTGATAAATGAAATCCACTCATACAATTAAAAATTGAACCCAATGACAAGTATTAATAGATATTATTGTTAAAATTACAAATTTTGCCCCTGGATAAAACTCAGCCTCACAGAAAAGTTTTAATTTCACATAATGAGATATAGTACTTCCAAAAATTTATTTCACTTTAATTAAATACTACACTTGGCAATTTAAAAATTTCTGTAGCAGCAAATTTGTATTATGAAACTTGTAAAGAGTTGATAATCTTACAAGCCAAGATGACCGAAGAGTTACTTTTTTTTTTTTTTTTTTTTTTTTTAAGAAAGAGATTTTTGCTATAGAGAGTATGCAGTTGTCATAGTGACAAAGACAGACAGAAAGTGAGAAATCTTTCCTCAAGGGCAATGGCCACTCCACAATCCCCTCTCCTCCATTCTCATCTTGGGATTTGGGGCATGCATGCACACGCACCTAGGTGAGTTTAAGCCACTCATCTGGGACTTGAACCATGGCCAACTATGGTGAGAGTCCAGTAACGTAGCCATTATGCCATCTGCTGGTCTGAAGAGTTACTTTTTCTTTCTTTTTAAGAAAGATTTTTGCTATAGGGTGCACGTGTTCACCAGAGAGACAGACAGAGCCAGAGAGACTGAATGAAAGAAAGAAATCACTCCCCGGGTGGTGATCTCCTCCACTCTTCCTCTCAGGACTTTAGGCACCCAGGGACATACACACAGTGCGAATTTCAAGACATCAGGTATGGGAGTCAAACCATGGTTGACTACATGGGAGTCCTGCAATGTAACCATTATGCCATCTGCTGGCCCCAAGAGTTACTTTTTTAAAAGTTAAAAATCAACAGGGCCAGCAGATACCACAGTGGTTGCATTGCTGGACTTCCACACGGCTGACTGCAGTTTGAGTCCTGGACATGGTGACTTGAAAAATCACACCAGGCACATATGCATGCATGCTCAATATCTCAGGAGGAAAATGGAAGAGAAGGGATTGTGTCATGGCTATCTCACCTTGGGGGTGATTTCTCGCTTTCCCTCTCACTGTCTTTGTCTCTCTGTCTCTGGTGAGTGCACTATGGCAAAATCTCCTAAAATGTAACTTGAAAATTAACATTTGAGAGCTGTGCTTTTTTTTTTTTTTTTTTTTTTTTTTTTTTTTTTTTTTTTTTTTTTTTTTTTTTTGAGAGGTTTTTCGCTATAGGGCGCGTGCTCTCGCCAGACAGAGAGAGACATAGAGACAGAAAGCGAGAAATCACCCCCCAGGGAGGATGGTCACGCCGCAATCCCTTCTCCTCCATTCTCCTCTCGGGATCTTGGGCACGCACGCACACGCGCCCGGCGTGAGTTGTAAGCCACCGGGTCCGAGACGCGAACTGCGGTCGACTACGTGGGAGTCCAGCGACATAGCCATTACGCTAACTGCTGGTTCCCGAGAGCTGTGCTTTTTAAATGTACTCTTAAAATGAAAATCAGTTTATGCTATTTCCTAAATTCAGACAAGAAACATCTTCCCCTATCCCAGAATACTTAAAAAATAGAGATCTTAATTGATTAAACATATATATCACTTTAGATTTTGAAATAATTTGTATTTTAAAAATGTAGGAAAAAAAATAGCTTTTCCAGTTTAACAAAAAACGCTGGCCCTGAATTTAAGACCTTAAAACAACTATCATTTGCATGATTCTTTGTGTCAGAAATGTGGACTGGATCTAACAGAGATCTGTGTGGTCTAAAAAGACTTATTTAAATCGGGCATGAGTTCATTCATGCATGTTTGGTGAACTGCTGGAATTCTTCGGTTGTCTTTCTGCTGGATGCTCATGTTCTTTTCCACATGTCTACTCATCCTTCACCAGGTTAGCTCAGATTCGTACATACAGCCTGAAGTGTCCAAGTTCCACAAAAGATGGTATATCCCTGTCAAAAAGATGTTCCATGCCTCCACTTCTGTCAAATTTGTTAATGTTTCATCTGTGTTCAAGGAGTGAAGAAATACACTCTCGCTGAGTGCAAGAGGTTCATCAAAGTCACATTACAAAACTATGGATAAAAAAGCAAAACCTTTTTTTGATCACTTTTACAATTTATTATATGCAGCCTTTATTAAATTTAGCAAAATAAATCACAAAAATCTCTTATTTTCTTAAATATTTATTTTTAAGATACTGGAAATGACAACTTCCTATGATTTACACTGAGGCAACATAAGTCAAGACTATAAAACTCATCTACTAGTCTTATTCTAGAAGATAACTTTTGATATTTAAAAATATTAATATAATAATAGCTTCCTAATGAACTACTGTTTCTTTACTTTTTAGAAAATATTAAATGTAATCACTAGTCCCAATTACTAGCTGATTTTTACAAATGTAAACATTATTTCTAAAATATATTTTATTCTTCTAGAAGTATTTGAAATATTTAAATTATTTAACATTTTAAACTTAGATCGTGATTATTTATTCTATTTCTGTCATCACTTTATACATTGATTCTTGGCAATGCATTTTGTCATGGCCTTCAGAATACAACTGAGTAAATACTAACACAATTAGAATAAATGCTTTTATTTCATTAGCTTCATGATTTGGGGATGTTAAACAGCTAACTTCTAAGTTAAACATTTATCTTTACAAATTTTTTGAGCTATATTGGTAGAGGTTATAACTTAATCTCTGATTTTTTTTTCCTTAAAAACTCTTGCCAAATTATAAAACTAAGATGTTCACCTCCTAGAGAAATTGAACATGTTGATGTTGGGGTAGACTTGGTTTTGTTTGCCATCTGGTTACCTTGGAAACTAGACTCTTGGAAATGAACTGCATTGCTGAGTTTGAACATGTACCATGGAAACCAGGAGAGAGTAAGTCACCTGGATGACAGAAGATTGCTGAAAATGTAGAGGGTAGGAGTAAGAGAAAGCAGAAACAGACATGTGTTCATTTATCGTTTCTATTTTTTAATTGCAGAATTTTGAGCTAATTAATATACTAAAATCGGATAAAATTAAAGGAGAGCTGGGAGCTTTTGTGATATTTGACCCAGCCTCTGAATCAGAGGATTAATACTATACTTATTATGATTAAAACATCATAGCACTAACAGAGGTCTTGGTCAGCAGCAATCTACAGTCAAGAGTTCACATTGTTTTTGCATTACCCAAATGCAATCATTTTAGGAAAGACAAAATATATGTGCAGAGAAATTGTGAACTTTGAAAGAAAATTCAGTTACCTGTTTTTATCTTTTTGAGTTTATGATTTTGATATGTAATGTAATGTTCTATTCAACTGTCCTCATCACAGGTTTTGTAAGACTAAAGAGCCCAGAGTAGTCAACAGAATTCTAAAGGTTTTCCTTTCCCTAGTTTACTCAATAAAACACCATTTTAAGAAGGCCATGAGGGCCAACAGGTGGCATGGTCATGGTGGGTAAGATGCTGGACTCTTTCATAACCAGCCAGTTTGAGTCCTGGACCCAGTGACTTGAGAATCATGCTGAGTGCATGTGTGGCCAAGGCCAAAATGCTGAAAGAATAAAAGAAAAGAGATAGTGATGTGGCCATCCCCTCTGGGAGATGATTTCTCATTTTCCCTCTCTCTGTCTGTCACTAGTGAGCTCACACAGCCTACTGCAAAACTCTACAAAACAAAGAGCATGTGAAAAGGTATTCACACAGTATCAAGACTGTCAAATAGTTGACCTGAAAACAGAGACAGTATCCTGAATGATCCATGTCGGTTCATTGTAATCACATAAGCCAATAAAAGTAGAGAGGAACCAGCAGTTGGCATAATGGCTATGTCGCTGGACTCCCATGTAGGCGACTTCGGTTTGCGTCCCGGACCCGGTGGCTTAAACTCACGCCGGGCACGTGTGCGTGCGTGCCCAAGATCCCGAGAGGAGAATGGAGGAGAAGGGATTGCGGCGTGACCATCCCCCCGGGGGGGGGGGTGATTTCTCACTTTCTGTCTCTCTGTCTCTCTCTTTCTGTCTGGCGAGCGCAAGCTCCCTATAGCAAAAACCTCTCCAAAAAAAAAAAAAAAAAAAAAAAAAGCAACCAGCCACGGAGCTCAGGAGGCCTCTTCAAGTTCAGAAGGACTTGCAACTGGCAGCCAAGAAGAAAGCAGTCATAATCTCAATCCTACCACAACTGCATGGAACTGAATTCTGCCAACAAGCTGGAAGAGCAAGGAAAGACATTCTTCTCTAGAGCCTTTAGAACAAATGATATGTTGATTTCTGCCTCGTGTACCCACAGCAGATAACCTAGTTGGGATGACTCAACCGCTGACACACAGATGTGAGATGACAAATTTGCTAGGTGTTAAGGATATCATAATATGTCAGGGTAGCAGTAGAAAACTCAGGTAATTCCTTTGACATTTGAATCATCATATCTAATCCATTATTATGGCTTTGATTTGTAAATGCATCTTTTTGTGTTATTCAGTTTATTAATTCAGTAAGTAGATATAAGGAGAGAAAGATACAGGGAGAGGGGGAGAGAGAAAAGAAAAGGGAGAGGAGGAGAAGGAATCTTTCTAGCAGTTATCATGGTTAAAATTAAACACATATCTGAGTGCTAGTTTATTTACTTATTTATTTTTATCTGTGGCCCTTTCAAGAAAGAATGTTACAGAAAGAGGATCTGTGTTTTCATTGTTGGCCATTATAAACCAAGCAGCCAGCCAAGATCTAGAGATTGGGGACATGTTGATTGAGTTAATAATACTAAACGTATTTTCTGCATTCAAGAAATGTACAGCTGTATTCCATTAGAGACGATGTAGCCAAATAAACATGAGGAAAAATATAACTGCAACTTCTATGAGAATAGAGAAAACAATAAAGGCCCTAGAACTTCAGAGGAAGAATGAGGCTATCTGGTTACTGTGAGGAGCAAAGGATTTTTGAGTAATAGTAAAGATGCCTGTGGTCACAAATATGACTAGATTGTTAATAATCAGAGTTTATATGGGCAATATCTAAAAGAGATGAAAATTTATAAAAGACTTTTTAAATTTTATTTATTTATTTATTTATTTATTGGAGAGGTTTTTGCTATAGGGCGTGTGTGCTCGCCAGACAGACAGGGAGAGAGACATAAAGACAGAAAGCAAGAAATCACCCCCCAGGGGGGATGGTCACACCGCAATCCCTTCTCCTCCATTCTCCTCTCGGGATCTTGGGCACACACGCACATGCGCCTGTCATGAGTCTTAAGCCACCGGGTCAGGGATGCGAACCGCGGTCGACTACGTGGGAGTCCAGTGACATAGCCATTACGCTAACTGCTGGTCCCTTAATTTTATTTTTTTGAGATTAGACAAGACCGGGAGCGTTTAGGGTGGTATGGTCGTTTGCTGTAGGGCACACGGGCTCTCCAGAGAGAGAGAGAGTGAGAAGTCCCCCCCTAAGGGGGAAGGCCACACCACAATCCCTTTTCCTCCAGTCTCCTCTCAGAATTTTAGGCACACATGCACAGGTGCTCAGAGTGATTTTTCTTTCAAGCTACCAAGTCTGAGACTCAAACCACAGGGTCAGCCATGTGGGTGTCTAGCACGTTAACCACCATGCCACCTGCTGACCCCAAGACGATTTTTTTTAAAGCTTATTTATAATTGTCATGGAAAGCCTGAGTGAGCTTACATTGTAGGGGCCCTTGATTCAAAACGCCATTGTTTATAACACTCAGGAACTTGTGACTGGGACTATTCAGCATCCACTGGCTCTTCCCCCGTGTGACAGCACATGTAATATCTGACCATGATTTTAGGTCTTCTGTAATTGGATGTCAGTAAATTATCTTAGCTTGTCCAAGTTACTTGTTGCTATGCACTGTTGATGTCTATCCTATAAACCATTCCAAGGTGAGTTCTTCACTGTTGATGCAGATAACTGAGAGGCCACGAAGGTTGGAATCTCTGTGTTTCCCTCACCAGATACCCTGAGAAGGACAGAGATTCTTTCTCCCCACATCCCTGGCTATATTCCATCCACAGGTGGCAAAATTGTATCTTTGAGAAGAGAGCTTCAGGGTCAAATGCTATTACAGTTCTCACTTAACATGCTACTTAAAAGGTACCAAAATTAGGCTGACGTCTAATATTTTAGCCTCCTTTCTCACCCAAAAAGTTGATGCCTGCTGGTGATCCCAGCTACTTGTGAGGCTAAGGTAGGAGGATCGTCAGATTTACATTAAGTGAGAAATAGACCCTGCCTTGAAAGAAAAAGAAGAAAGAAAAAGAGGAGAAAAAGGTAAGAGAATAATACACTTTATTTTTTCTTGTGAAGATTCAATGAAATAGTGGATTTAAAGTACTCATCACTCATCACAGTTCACACAGAGTATAAATGCTTGAATAATGCTATGGAATATAATTTTCTTCAATATAGTCCTGATGTCTAGACAAAGTGTAAGAAGCAAAAATCAATGATGGCATTGGTATTTACTTAGAATAGCATATTATGACTAAAACATAACATTCTCATACATCTATTAGAAATCACATACAATTTAGATGTATAAAATCTCTTATTAAAATAACGTTAGTTCTAATAATGTTATTTCTATTATTTAAAAAGCAAAATTAAATTGATCAAACAGAACATGATTAAAGTCCCCAAATTTTTAGGATTTCCTACAAAGAAAGAAACTTGAATGGATATACAAAAACTATTCTCTTTATATGTCTACGTTATGCCAGTTTTGCTTTTTATCATCCCATTGTTCTCTAATTATACACATTTTCTAATCTTATGAAATGCACCATCGTATTATCCTAAGTCACCCTTGAAGCCTTACCAGATCATCTGGCTGTTTATAGAGGGCATCTTCCTTTGAGTTGTTCAAGCTTCTTGTTGTCTGTTTCTGCCCTATGTCAATTACCGATATCTTCTTCTGTTTTGTCTGTTGTAGACAATTCTGATCATTCGTGACAGAGTAATATACTACTTCAGACATTTTCAGCCTTGAGTGGATTGAGAAAATAATGATTGCATTACATGACTTTGTGGGGTTAGAATCCAGGTAGAATTTTATTGGGATATTTTGGCCATCAAATGGAATCGGGTCATGAACTTTTGTTGGTGGCTGGGTAGAAGGTCCAAGACAGCTTGGACATAGGCACACCTGGCACCAGGTAGAAGTCTCACAGACTGGGCTCAGTTGTCTACAACTCCCCATTGAAGTCTCATGATGTCTCAACATCATTTCTTAGTATATTCACATTTTTAAAATATTTAAATTATTTTGTACATTTAATTACTGTACATCAACACGGCTTGTAAAATGAATTGTCCTAGCATGAACACCCTGCACACCAGTCCAGTTAAAATTATCATACATGTCTTCATCAACATATAGTCCTCCACTCTATGTCCCCTACATGTCCCATCTCTCTACTTTTCCCCTTGATTCCTTTCCTCTCAACCTCTATTTCATCTAAGCCAGATGAGGAACTTCCTGAGACCACATTGGAACCTGTCGATTCTTTTAAAGTTTGATTTGCAAATACCATTACAGTACTGTAGCTGTCTTCTATTACTGAAGTCTAACCAGTCAACCTCAGTTCAAGGAGAGGAGAAAGATGCCTCACCTCTCAGTGAAATTATTTTGGGCCATCTATAATGCTTTACTTGATGGTATTCTATACTACTAAAATAAAATGTTATAATTCTCAAGACTTCATGGTAAGTTTTAGTGTTTATGGTATACATGTGGTTTTTTTGTTTCTTTTTCTTTCTTTTTTTTTTTTTTTTTTTTTTTTTTTTAGACATATCTTTGCTAAAGGGTGCATGCTCTCTTTGGAGAGACAAAGACAGACAGGAAGAGAGAAAGTGAGAAATCACCCCACAGGGGGAATGGCACACCACAATTCCTCCTCCACTCTCCTCTCAGGATTTATGGGCATGCACACACATGTACCCAGTGTGAATATCAAGCTCCTGGGTCTGGGACTTGAGCTGCATTCAGTCATGTGGGAGTCCAGTGATGCAACCATTCCACCATCTGCTGGTCCCTAAATGTGTTTTCTTATATGTTTTTTGGTTATCTCACAAGACATAACTACTT
Organism: Tupaia tana; assembly: GCA_026018925.1. Taxonomy (NCBI): domain Eukaryota; kingdom Metazoa; phylum Chordata; class Mammalia; order Scandentia; family Tupaiidae; genus Tupaia; species Tupaia tana. The sequence continues at coordinate 20,264,181 of JAKSZU010000025.1, read as the reverse complement.
ATAATAATCTCAGAAATTACTGCTGTTATATACATCACTGCTTTGAGGTGTTTGAGATGTTTTAATAAATAGCACCTTCTTGACTTTTCAAGTTTTATATTGATTGAGGGTCAGAGGGTCAGCATATGAAGACGAGAACAACAGCTTTGGGGATCTGATTTTGAAAGATATAGCTTATATCTGTGTACAGTTATTACGGTTTGCATGAAAGTGAGCCCCAGAGTTAGTCAGACTTACACATGTCAAGGACTAGCAACCTCGCCTGGAAGACAGAAAACAAAGCAGAACATATGTCCTCAACTTTCGATCTCACTCTCAAGATAAATGAGACAACAGAAATGTGTCTCACGTGAAAAATGTTCTCACTTCTCTTCCCCCAGAAAGAATTGTGTATATTGATGAAGTGATGCCAAAGAAAGGAAAAATAAATGTACACATGGCAACCCCCCACTGCAACATCTACCAAAGAGAACGCCAATAATCGAAAAGATGAAGAGATTTTCATTAGACTCCAATGGTTGTAAGTTGCAGATTGAGACCTTGTCTAGATCTTTTCATTCCAGTATCCCAAGCTGTTTGCAGTACGGAACATGGAAGTGTTATTAAACCTTGATATGACAGATCTTTCTATCTGCCAAAGCACCTTCCAGGAGGTCTTCCACAATGCAATCATGTAATTCATCTTAGTAGCATCTGCCATAACAAAATAATTGCAAAATTTTGCAGACTGTTAGTCTTTACATACAGAACAGTGTGTTTTATGGCAACATTTGCTTAGAAGAATACCAGTAAGAGGTTTCATTTCAAAATTCTAATTTATTTCTAAATTGGCCTCACAATTCTTTTTAGAATTATTTTATTTAATTTTATTTATTTATTCATTTTTTTATTTGACCACACACACACACACACACACACACACACAATGACAGAAGAATGAGAGAGAGAGAGAGAGAGAGAGAGAGAAGGAAAGTGAGAAAGCAAGCCACCATGTCTGGGACTTAAACCGTGGTCAGCCATGTGGGAGTGCCCACCACCTTAGCCACCACACCACCTGCTGGTCCCCTACCTCACAATTTTAATAGATGTCTTAGTAACCAAATTTTCTCCAATAAAAATTTTCCAATAGCAGTTCCTCAAAGATTAAAGTTGAACTGAGGATGTACTTTGGGGATTGAAAGCAGCTTTATTTTTGGTACTTTAAATGCCATGGTCATTCTTCAAAATGTTTAGTAAAAAGCAGAAGCGAAGACAGAAAAACCAGAGAACAAGGTGATTTGAAGCCATTATTGAAAATGTTTAAGCTTGTATTAAAATGTGAAATATTTGAACAATGTTTATGTCAATGATTTTAAGATAGTATTCTGACATTTGTTAAGTCATGTAGCCTATAAATAAATTACTTTTTATATGAGTTGGGTCAACATATTTTGTACAATTTCCATTATTCTTTTAACAATAGATACATGATTAGGTGACACACAAGCATCACTAGGAATAAACTAGGATAGAACTGGGCTGCAGAGGAAATCATAAAGTAGTCAATGAGATATTTACCTTTTCATTGTAGGCTTAAAGTTTACAGATCTGTGACATTGTTTTGAAGATTAACTTTATTTATTTTGTACATGAATGAGAGTAACAGAGGAAGAGTGATAGACTGGAAGAATCTTGCCACCACAACCACCACCAGACTCAGCTAGCCTGGGATCATGGGTGCACACATGTCTGGCATACTCAGGAGAGTCTCCAGACATAAACTTGGAATCTTTCCATTTTGGGTCAGCTTTGCAGTGTCTCGTTTTATCACTGTGCCACCATCTGGCCACTCAAATCTGTGACATTTCTAACAGACAATCTGACTACTGTTTTCCAAACATATTTCACTTGATTTTCTTGTTTTTTTAAAGAGAAATCACTATGTCATTAGGGAGGATAACTGAAAGGGGTAAACCTTACTCTTATTATTTTTTATGTGTTTTGTAATTTCTTACATAGTGATGGAGATGTATAGTGCTGTGAAAATATTGTGTAATTATGATAGGGTCATTGTCTGGTTTATTATTACTACTGTTATTTTAACCATTGGTGCAGTTCATCAGTTTAGACATACATACATAAATGCATGCATAAAATAACTTCCCTGAGGTCAGCAGGTGGCACGATAGTTAAGGCACTGGACTCCCATGAGGCTGACCGTAGTTTTGAGTCCTGAACCTAATGGCTTGATTTTTCATTTTCTCTCTCTCTCTCTCTCTGTCTGTCTCTCTCTGGTGAGTCCACCTGCCCTATAGGAAATTAAAAATAATTGGGGGAGCAGGTGTCATGACGGTTAAGGTACTGGACTCCCACATGGCCATCTGTGGTTCAAATCCCAGACCTGGCAGCTTGTTTTCTCATTTTCCCTTTCTCTTTCTCTCTCTCTGTCTCTCTCTGATCAAATTAAAAACATAATATCAAATGTAATTACATAAAAAATAATTATTTTACAGTTATAATAAATAAAATAATATTAATTATTCAAAAAAATTTAAATTACTATCTTAATAAAACACATCACTGACTGAACCATGGGACTCTGGTTTGTGTTTTGGCAAGACAGCACACAATGGCCCCCTCTGAATATGGCGTGACTTAGAAATATTCTAAGCAACCTGAGCTTGGCTTTTAAACCTGGAAATCAATGTACTAAATGCTTAGAAGTCAAGTATCAAGTATCTATGTCTTTTGATTTTTTTATTCATAATTTGATTTATTTATTGCCTTCAATTTTTACTTTTTCTTGACCTGATTTATAATTTTTTTATATATTCTGTGCAGTTAGTATTTGTTATGACAAAAAATTGTGCTTAAATGTGTGGTTGTTTTTAGTAGTTCATTTCTTTTTCTGTAGCTCAGTTTGATCTTCCCTGACATAATGTAGATAATTATAGCAGCAACAATACAAATTAATTACATGTGCTCTTGATTTCTGATACTCCCGCCCTGCAATACGATACAGTTTTGATTTTATCCTTAAAGATTCTTAATGAAATAATTTCCTACTCCCTTAACAAAAAGTTAAAGGAAAAAAAAAGAGTAGGCTTTGTGATTCTTTAAAGTGTTTAATTCTAAAGGAAATTTTAAGTAAGTGTTAAAATAGTTTTAATAAAAATTTCACAGACTTGAAGTATAAACGTAATCTGTTGTCAATATATACAATAGCTTGTGAGTCAGATTTATACAGCATATTAATCCTACTCCTGTAACATTTTAGAATATACTAGCAAATTTTTTTTAATTGAACTTTTTAAATTTTTTCTTAAAGGTTTTTCCCCTAGGGCCCTTGCACTCACTGCTGAGAGAGAGACAGAGACAGTGAAAGGAGAGTGAGAAAATACCCTCTGAGTGGATGGCCACACGACAATCCCTTCTCCTCCTGGGATCTTGAGCACGAAAAACACACATGCCCAGTGTGATTTTCAAACTACCGGGTACAAGACTAAAACATATACAACAGCTTTTGTGTCAGATTTATATAACATATTAAACCTACTCCGGTAACACACACGCCCAGCGTGAGTTTAAGCCACTGGGTCCAGGACTCGAATTGTGGTCGACTACATGGGAGTTCAGTGACACAGACATTACACTGGTCCCAGCAACACTTGTTTGATCTTTCCATCCCTGTGTCCTTGCATGCAAATAATGTCTTCTCCACATGAAATTGGCCAAATTATTCCTTTCTTCCAGAAAATAAAAATGCATGATCGTAGATAAAAACTGATAAACATTTGTCTTTTCTCTATTGATATTGTTACTGAACTATTTTTCTAATGTTTTGTGAAAACACAGAAACCTATAGTCTTTCCCATTAGAGAATTTGCTTTTATGTTTATTAAGTCTAGTCATTAAATAACCTGGACTTATTTTAAAACATGAGTATTTAGAAGCCTACATAGATCAAGAGTTTCATTGTAATATCTTTTTCAAGAAGTATTTATTTAGTTATTATTATCATCATTATCATTCTGTTTGTTAGAGGGGATGTGTGCTCACCAGAGAGAGAGAGGGAAAGTGAGAAATCAAGATGCCAGGTCTGGGGTTTGAACTGTCATGTGGAAGTTCTGCATCTTAACTGCCATACCACCTGCTGGCCCCTCATTGTAGTATCTTACAGAGTGAGCTCTTTCTTTGGTAAGGCTATTGTCATAGATGTACCTAAGAACTAAGAGAATTTACTGTTCAACTTCCTTCATCCACCATTATTAAATACCACATGGGAAAGTGAAGTGTTCCCATAAACCTCTCTTCTTTCATTGCAATTGTGCTTCATATTAAGTTTTATAAATCAATAAGCACCTTCCATGATTATTAACACATCTGGATGCTGACTATGAGTGCTTTAAAGGAATTTTGGAAACAGCATTTCTTCGTATTCATATATGGTGTTCATATATGGCACTGGGTATTTGCAAGCAATTTCCAAGCTGTCAGAGACCTGTGCATCGCTGATCAGAATTTATTGAATACTGAGGAACATGAGAGGGTAAGAGAATGAGAGTTAAATGGAGAAATATGGTTTGCAGCCACCAAAGAATCTCTTATATAGTATTTGCTGCAAATATGCTATAGAAAATTAGGGACAATATACATTATTGCATACATTTCAAGCAACTAGAGTAATAGAAACACTATTTTATACACAGGGTATATAAAATCTGTGTACAAGGATCTACCAAGTCTGCAAGGAGGTTGAAAGGGCATTAGCACTGGGTTACTCTTTTATCTTAATTAATCTCTTTCCCTTTGATGGGAATTAATCTCTAAAAAGGAAAGACAAAAGAACAAGGAAACTGGAAGAATGCTACTGCTATAGTAAAGGCAGGGATGATGATGAAATAAATCTGGGTTAAACCTGTATGTACTCATGTATTTGTGCACAAACTTACACTTGCACACCTACTAGGCTGCATCGCCTAGACATACATCATACCTCACAGCTGGAAGGTTTTGAGGCAAAGAAGAGACTATTAGGACTAAGCCAGAAGACCAGACACAAACTAGGACCAGTCCTAGGCAGCCGCCGGAAACAAGGGTCTCCTTATATAAATTATGAGTAAGTTCTCCAAGGTAGTAATGGTGCTAATATAATCAACAAATCACTCACAGCTTTTACATAGCCAGACTAACTTATGGCCATACTTATTTATGGGTAAGTCATCCACACAATTTTTTTTAATGTATCAAGCTCTGTTTCACATTAAATGCCATGAATTAGATCCATTCCTCAGTACTAACACGGGATCCACAGACACCTCCCTGTGTCCCGTAAGTGTTCTTGTCCTTTCCTTCGCCTCTGAGCCTATGTAGTTTAATCTGTGCCATAGGAAAGACATGTTCTGATTTGCAATGACTTTAATAACCTATCTGTAGGCAAATTTTAAAAAGGAAATACCTGCAGAAACCTGCCAGGAGGTACATTAACGGTGAGGCACAGCGACATTCATTTGACATTACTCTCTTGCAGGTTATATTTCCAGTTGATGGTCTCAGATCTTTTTTTTTTTTTTTTTTCCCCTTCAGATCTATTAGTCTGTACTGTTGCAAACTGAGTACCATTTCCTTGTGTTTGAACGAGTTGCCTGACCTCGGAGGTTTGCAAATAGTTTTGTCTCCATTTCATCCCTATTGATTTTCTTTTTGTATAAATCTACTGTAGATAAATTCACTCTTTCTCTTCTGCTGTTCCTTTTACTTTGTGTAAAATGATTTTGTCAAGAAAACAAACGACATTAGTCTCAAGTGAATATTTTCACACATACCTCTTTTCCTTTATAGTTTTGATTCCATGATTATGTGTAACTGTTCTTATCCAAAACATAACATCTATTTTGAATCATGTAACAGATATGTATTGAAGATTTACGTAATCATCCTGATTTGGAGAACAATTCTATAATGCATCACCATCTACTTCTTCTCCTGCTTTAAGTAGGACTGCTTAACTGTGCTTCAAAATCAGTCAGAAGTAGAGTTAAATCATGAAGAAAGTCGTCCTACTACCCAGACATGGACTTTGTGCTTCACCAGAGATCACAAGCACTCTCCAGCTAGTTTGGGGGGGGTCTTTCGTTCAAAGTTTAGACTACACAGTACCACCTGGGAATGGCTTACGCCATGTGAAACTTCACCACCGCCGTGAGAAAGCCATGCTACTTTAAATTACCTTGTGATTCTCCTCCCGGAAGTGGTAAGTGCTACTTCCTCAACTTGATTAGCTCCTTGCTGTCCTGACAACTCAATCTAGACGGCATTTATTATAAGACTTTCCTCAAACTTGTTTGTTTGCTTCCCTCTCTTTGGAACAAAAATCTTACTTTTCTGCCTTTTTTTTTTTTTTAATTTCTCTCTATGAAACACTTCTTTCAGGGGTAAGAAAGTTCAATCTTCAGGGCAATGATCATGACCCTTCACTCAGCAAATAAAACCAAATCTTCTCTTTGGTGCTTACTCTTCCATCTCTCCAGAGCATCGCTTGACCTCAATAAAGTGCTCTGTCCTAAGTGCTGTCTCTGTGATTTTGCTCTTAACTCTTGTTGCACACATCGATCAAGGAAGTATAAGCTTGTAGAACAAATGCTATTCATGTTTTTCTGAACTCAGAGGTTAAGGATTATGTTAATGCACATCTTTTGGTACATTTTTATTATTTCTAATTATGTATATACATTTCAGTCTTTTATTGTTCTATTCTTATCTTTTAGAACCCTCCTATGCAGTTATAATGATTGCTTATTAACTCATAATAGATTAACATTATCTCCTCTACAAATATCAACAATTTAATCTACTGGCAAAAGAAGTATAATATCCTTACGTTGACACTTCATCCAACCCGTCTCTCTTTGTCTTTTGCCTTCCTTCAGCCTCTGGAAAGAAGCTATCTGATGTTGAGAAGTCAAATTCCAATGTAACAGATTTTAACAAACAGTGAAGATCTTCTCTGGGAATGAAATAAGCTGACCAATGAGTGAGATTTGGTAACATTATGTTTATAGGATTTGTCTCATGACAATAATGGAAAGGTATGCTTAAGTTATAATGCCGTACTAATGAACCCTGGGAAGATTCTAGGTGAGTAAAAGCAACCCACTTTGTACAATACTCATCTAGATGGAGTAATTAGTTAATTCAAGTACCAATTAGAGCTACGGAAGGAATAAGCTATGCTGTGGCACCTGGTAGTCAAGCTGGATGTATTTAACGCAAATGGGTGAGTATTTTAATCTCAGACCATTTCTGCCCAGTCAAATAGGAGGTGTAACTAAAATTGGTTCAGCTAATTCAAGCCCATATTGGCCACATTACCTGCAAATTAACATGTAGACTCTAGTCGGTTGATTTCTAAAACAATTAAATACAAAACAGCCCTGGCTTCAGCACATCTAAATGAAATCTCCCCTTGACTCAAATAACCCTAGCCATTCTACATTTTGCAAGCCCTATCAAGGTGCTAGCGACTATGTTATTTACAGTGTCCACTACAGAAACAGTGGAAGGTGATGGCGCTCTGAGCACAAAGTCATGCTGTCTTCCTGTTCCTAAAAGATTTTGATAAGGAGAAAAAAAAAAATCAAGACCGTAACAGTAATTAGCTAGGATCTGAGGTTGCAGATTGTTACGCATCAGATAAGTTTTTAAACCCTAGGTATAGAAGAACACATTGAATTATTATAACAGCATGCAGAAGTAAGAATTATTATTATTTCTATATAACAATACAGTCAACTAAAACACAGAGATAGTAGGCTATTTGCCAAGGGAAGTCATTGTCAAAAGCAGGCTTTGTGCCACAGGGAAGTAGCTGCAGAGAAGGTTTTCTTCAAAGATTCCTTTTCCATTTCTGTGCTCTGATTCCCTCCTCCTCCAAACTGACAGTGCAGGGGAATTGCATCAGGAAGGAAAAACACTTCTCTCTGCCCAGGGCAAGTAAAGGCTGAAGGACTAGAGGGGCTTGTGTGCTTCTCCAGTTTGCATAGAGAGAAGAAAGATTAGTCCTGATCATCTCCACTCTCAGCTACCGGTCATTTCCACATGCGTCCCTGGCTATCTTTCTCAGAGCTAAGGAAGCTGGAGCTACTTTAAACCTCTTGAAACATCTTTCCATGAAGTAAAAACTTCTCAACGCTCAGACTTTAAAAGAAAGGAATAGTAGCATGCTGTCTGAAAATCCCTTTCCAAAACAAAGAGTTAGCAATGATATCCAGAATCTGACATAGTTGGTAATGTTAAAAAATGAATGAAGCATTTAAGGATAATACTGTATAAGGAGTATTCTTTCATAATTTGTTCCTTTGCCTTAGGATTCCAGATTTGCAAATAAAAGATAATGTGTATCAGTAATATTTATGTATGCATATCTTCTGATCTATTTTGAATATGCTCAAGGATAATGAAACACTTACATAAAAAAAGCACTTAGGTATTCAAGTTGTGGCCCAGCTTGCAAGCACAGCTGTCAGCAAACAACTGCAGTGCTGGAATAACACGGCCATCTGTGGGCAAGGATACTCAGGTCTGTGAAAACGCACCTGGTGCATGTGTATATGCCCCAAATCCCAACAAGTTGCAGGGCTGGGGAAAGGGAATCAGTGTGAAGAGATGCTGCAAAAATCCTTCCTCTCTCTCTGTAGTACATGTACAGGTGCTCTTTGCTCTGAAATAAGTAAAATTTTAAAAAAGATTTTCATATTGTGAAATCTCACTGTGAGTGAGTTGATTGACTTTATACTGAGCCAATACTTTTTCTAAAATTAAGGCAATGGCCTCTGAAATGGTTGCCTTCATTTTCACATGACTTGTTCCCAGAGAGCAAAAAAGGATAAAACATTGTACAAAACCACACAAAGTATTAAATAAATATTCCATGGAAGGACATTTAAAATCCATTGATTTATCTTATGTGTTATAAAATGACAGTGAGCCATACCTAGGGGAGAGGACGTGGAACAGTGGCATTTGAAAACACTTTCTGACTTTCTATTGATTTGCAGCTTCACATTCTTTCCTGAATCTTTATGAAACCCCACTAGTTAATTTCTTCCCCCCATGATAATAGTTTATGATATCAAGTGATCTTTCCACATTGGACTCATTTGAACAAGCCAGTTTCTTGATCTTTACTCTTGTATCCAGAGTTATGGCTAACCTTTCAAAGGATGTTGTTTATTTTAACGGGTACTATGTATGTCACCTCAGGTCCTTATGGAGGAAAGACACTCAATAAATCTTATGTCTGTGTCTTATTCCTAATTGGGATTACCATGAGTGGAAAGATTCAAGGTTGAATCCTCGTTGAACTTTTTCTTACACTCTCTCTGATTCACTGTACCTGTACAGCAGGAAATAAAACCTATCAGGTTCCCAATAAAACTTGATGGGTTTTAGAACACATTCTACGACTGCTCATTTAAGATATGCATTACACTGGGGTTATTACGACACTCACTAAAAGCTGACTAAATCCATTTCAAAAAAGCTCAAGCTTTTAACACACTTGTCAGTGTTTTATCAGATGCCATGGCTAGCAACATCTATTGGTTGAGTTTACAAGTATGACTTTTTTGGTAGAAATTTATTATCAACATTTCTGCAAAGTGGAAAACACCAAAGCAATAACTAATCTAAATAATAATAATAAACATAATTATATGATGATTAGAAAATGAGGTACTGGAGTCAGGGGGTGGGTGGCATGTTGCTTAAGGTGTTGGACTTCTGGACAGCTGAACGTGGTTCAAATCCTGGACCTGGCAGCTTGCTTTCTCACTTTCCTTCTCTCTCTTTCTGTCTCTGGAAATGCACAAGCCTTATAGCCAATTAAAATAATAATAATAAAAAATAAAATTAAGTAAATACTTCTTAAAAAAAAGAAAATGAGGTGCATACATTGTTCTTAAAACTATTGTTCCTCATCCTGTATTGGGAATTTCAAAATTTTAGACTATAATTAGAAACTTATTTCTTTCTCCAGAAGTCAGGTTCACTCATGGAGAGAGACAGAAAAAAAGAGAAAGAGGGAAAAAAAAAATATCAAAGCACCACCTCCCTACCCCCCAGGGAGATTGCCCACTCTATAATCCCTTCTTTATTCTTCTCTTGGGATTTTGGGCACAAACACACAATCCTGGAATGTTCCACTTCCTTCTTTTTTTAGTGAATTATTTATTCAATTTTATTTATTATTAGCATTTTAATTTACTATAGGGCACATGCTCTAACCAGAGAGAGAGGAAGAAGCCACCAAAGAGAAAACTAATGAAGAATGTAAAGTATAGTTTAATAACAAATATATATATATGTATATATGTGAACGTGAATATATATATATATATATATATATATATATATACATATATATATATATATTACACACATGTTAAGCTTTAAATATTTTTAAGTATAAAAAGTAATAAGTAATTTACAACTTTGGAAATTTACTTTAAAACATTCCAATATGGGCTAACCAGTGGCATGGCAGTTAACACGGCTGAATCCCACAGGGTTGCTGGGGTAGTTTGAGTCCTAAACTGTTTGGCTTGAGAAACATGTCAGATGCACGTGCATATGCTCATGCCCCCAAATTCCATCTCTCTTTGGTCAGCACACATGTCTTTTAGCAAATTTCAAAGAAATTCCCCCAAAATAAATCACTACAGAAATATCAAAAGGTAATAAAATTAAAAGCATCTGAAAAATTCACTGCGTATAGAGACCAGCAGATGGTGTAATGGTTATATCACTGGACTCTCATGTGGTTGACTGCAGTTCAAGTCCCAGACCTGGTGGGTTAAACTCACAGTGGGTGTGTGTGAATGCATGCCCAAGATCCAGAGAGAAGAATGGAGGAGAAGGTATTGTGGTGTGGCCATCCTCCTTGGGGGATGATTTCTTGCTTCTTTTTCTATCTTTCTGGCGAGTGCATGCACCCTATAGCAAACCTCTCACCCCCCCAAAAAAAAATAGTTATGAAAGACAGTAAAGTTGACCACTTGAACAGTGTGGTAAAGACTATTTAACTAATAGAATAACTGTGTATTTCATTACCCATGGTTCATTAACATTTCAAAGACATGACAATACTACTAATAATAGAATTTAGATTCAATATTTCCAGTTGTGCTTACAATCTTACCATGGTTAGACATAGCAAAGTCCAGTGACTAGAATGAACAAAGCCAGTCATTCTCTGGTGTACGTCTAGTTTTGCTAGCAATCTGTTAGATATAACAAGAAGCAGTGACTAGAATGAACAAAGAGAAAAATTTTACAGATTTGCATTCTGGCAGAAAACATGAATAGGCGGCAATATGTTTGTAAAGCACAGCTATGTGACTCAGTTAGATAACATTGCATAGGTCAAGATCTTTGTGATGTCAATAGCTCTGGCCTTTACAAATTTTTTCTTACTCATTTGTGACTTAAAAGTTAATAAAACTCTAAGTATCCTAATGGCAGCATCGACATTTATTTCCAATGCTGTTTGGAGATTTGCATAACATAATTTAGGTTCATTTGTATTATTCACTTATATTTATTCTTAATTAAAAGGCAGCAAAAAAAGCAATTTCCAAAATTGTTAAAATTCTATTTTAACATAAGAAGTTTTATGGGGTCCTTTTGGATAAACATGCATACATATAGATAAAAAAAAAACTGGAAGCAAAGCTAACATTTTTCTCTCTCACATGCACCCATGAAAATAGCACATTTGTTAAAATGAGCATTTTCAAGATCTTAAAAATATTCAAATATTCATTTCTTTATTCATTCATTTTTATGGTAAGAAGTGTGTATGCATTCATGAGAGAGAGAGAGAGAGAGAGAGAGAGAGAGAATAATCCTTTCTTCTCCAATTCTGTTTTTTTTAGGAATTATTTATTTATAATTGTACTTATTATTATTAATAATAATTTTTCTATAGAGCACACATGCTCACCAGACAAAGTGAGAGGAAGGGTGTGTGTGAGAGAAAGCTGCCAGGTCTGGGATTCAAACAGTGGTTGGCCATGTCAAAGTTCAGTTCATTAACCACCATGTCACCTGCTGGCTCCTTCCCTCCAATTCTTCATGCTGTCAGGATCCTGGGCATGTGCACTCACACCCAGTATGTTTTTCAAGGTGATGGAGCTTGGATTTGAACCCTGGTCTGCCATGTGGGATCTGGCTTATTCTGTATAGTGCTCAATTATTTTGCCATGGAACTGGGTCTATTCATTTATTTCTTCAAGAAGAAAAGATTGTGAGAGAAAGAGACAGAGACAGGACCTTTATGCCGTGACCTCTCCTGTATCTTGAGCAGCTAGGTCATGGATGCACCTGCACATGTCTGGCATGACCAGGGAGGTTCCAGACACAAACTTAGGACGTTGCCCGTGAGTGTCCAATTGAATTACCATTGTTTCCCCACCTGGATCCTAAATATTCTTAATAAGATCAATTGGGAGAAAGAGAAAAAAATTAAGTTTTCTTTTGAAAAGCAAAGCAGTATACTGCTTTGAATGAACAATATTTTACATATAAAAGAGTAAAAATAAATCTATACTTAATGTGTTCAGACAAACTTGGAAGCAGCAGAGATAGTCTTGCTTTGGCATTAATGAATACTGTAAATTTTAAAATAAATATAAGTGCATATGCTTTTATTTAAGTCAAAGTGAATATAGCAATGTGTGAATTATGCAATTAATCCTACTAATGGCAGATTTAGCAAAACCTTTGTTTTACTAGCAAATAGCCATTCTTGGGGACTTTTTGATGAGTGGCACTATGGAGACTACATGAAGAATAAAGGATTACTAATTACTTCAAGCATAATGTTCATGTGCATAGTGTAATGATCTCATAATCAAACCATTCACTTGAGAAGAAAAATGCCTATCTTGTTCTGCTGTGTATCTATATGGCATTGAGCAAAATGTATAGTGCGCCTGACTCTAGAAGGAGTATAACCATGGGTATAGTTGTGACCACTCAGCACTGTGGTCACAATTTATGTATGTTGTTTCTTTAAATTCTCCTCATAAATATATGATTTAAGAGCCATTGTTGGACCAGTAAATGGTGCAATGGTTGCATCACTGGACACTCACGTAGTTGGCAGTGGATTGGGTCCCAGACTGGGTGGCTTAACGCTCACTCTAGACACATGTGCATGCATGCCCGGAATCCCAAAGGAGAGTGGAGGAGGGATTGAGGAGGAGGTCATATCCCCCCGAGGGGGGGGGCATGATTTCTCACTTTCTGTCTCTCTGTCTCTCCAATGAGTGCATGTGCCCTATAGCAAAAATTCTCTCAAAAAATGAAAAAGCCATTGCAATTTAAACATGAGAAAGCTGTGGCTTATTAAAATTAAGTTCACATCATTTAGGGAGCAGAGCTGGATTCTGAATGCAGATGTAAATAACAGTATGCTTACGGTAGAAACACTCAAGCTGGGGACCAGCAGTTAGTGTAATGGCTGTGTTGCTGGACTCCCATGTAGCTGACCATGGTTCAAGTCCCAGACCCAGTAGCTTAAACCCACGCTGGGTGCGTGTGCGTGCATGCCCAAGATCCTGAGAGGAGAATGGAGGAGAAGGGATTGCGGCCTAGCCATCCCCCCTGGGGGGTGATTTCTCGCTTTCTGTCTCTCCGTCTCTTTCTGTTGTTCTGGCCAGCGCATGCTCCCTATAGCAAAAACTTCTACAAAAAAAAAAAATAATAATAATACTCAAACTGTAAACTGTCACTGTAAATGGTCCGTAATGAGGCAGTCCCCTTCTTTACACATTTACTAATAATCTTTCTCTTCCTACTTCTCAGGTGTAGGGAGGGGTAACAGCTTTCTACCAAGGTAAGAGCAAGAACATTTTCTCTTAGCTAGATGAAAGTAATAATTCTGCTTCCATGACTTAGAAGTATGGTACTTTATGTCTTAGAAATACCAAACTAACTGATGGATGAGTCCTGCCTTTGTAAAATAGTATAAAAAAAAAGTTAACTTTGTATACTTTATATGAGGCTTAAAGTCATCTATGTAATGGTTTCTGTGTGAGGTGCACTGCAAATGCAACGGGAAGATACTACTTTATGAGCTTTCTTTATCACGTTCACATTACATAGTAGTTCAGAACAAATTTCAACTCTGCTGGACTCTCTTAAGCACGTTTCAGCTGATGGTGGAACAATTAGGATGAGAGACAAAGAAGGAAAAGCGAAAAAAATGGTAGAAAAAGATGATATCTTCCAGAGATTTGCAAAATGGTGTACCGTTCTAGTTGTTTTTGTTGCTAGTAGTAGAAAATGCTTGAAACTGAGTGGACTTATAAGAATAAGGAATGATTTTATGAAAGGATGGATAGCTAGTTCGATAATGTCAAGGCAAATGAACACGGTTCACAACTTCACAAATGAAATACTAAAATGCAAAGAATATGAGGTGTAGGCTGCCCCAAGTTCTGCCAGAGAGGATCCTAATGACCTCACAGAATGACATACCTGAATAAAGGCATTCTGGGAGCAATGCTACCATGCTATTCATTGAGTTATGGCAACACAATATACATACAGAAAACAAATAAGATTTTTATGTCCAAGTACAACTTGAAGCCATATTCCCAGTCACTGTCCCGCCACACGTATTGCTAAGCACATATGCACAACTTCTGACAGTGAGGTCTAGCATATTTACCATGGGTATGTTCTTGACAGAGCACATAAGACTTGATTCATTTCTAGAGCACTCCATTATCAACTCTGACAGCCTTACAGCTCTGTCGGGAAATGAAGGATAACAGCGGGTTACTAAGCAACTCTGCAGCTTTTTAAAAGTATGTCTTGGAACTCACTTGTTCTCCTAATTGATTTCATCCACATCATTTTGAACATAAATGGGACATCATGTTTAGAAATATGCTGGATTTTTACTTTCTGCTAACATGTCTCGCTACCTTTGCATAGCTAAATCGAGGGCTGGCATATAAATGTCATATTGAAAGCAACTTTTTATTTCTCTTAATTGCATTGAGTTTGTGTGTGTGTGTGTGTGTATTTACAATTTTTTTTTTGGCTGTTCACGCTAGTGTCTGAAGTTATCTGCACATTGTCAGAAAATAACATAAAAGACTGAGGAGTGATTCTTTTTTCCTTTTCCTTTTACACAGGATAAACTTTTAATTAGTCCATCTAACTTACCCTCACACATGCCCAAATATCATACATTCTGAAGTAATACCAAATCTGTCTTGCAACATTACAGCCACGTTGACATTTTCGCAGTCACTAAACCATTAAGCAAGATAGTATCTCATGCAATCTTGAAATATCAGTGATAAATGCATTCCCATATCACAGTTTTTAAGGAGCAAAGTAGGCTTTTATCAACTTTGACTCCTCTTTCTATATCAGAGGTAAAGAGTCAACAATAAAACGTTATGAATATGTTATATTCAGTATATTTTTCGAAGGACCTATATGCTCTTAAGTATACGTTTTACATTATGCTTAATTTATTTACTAACTGAATTCATGGACTACTTTGCAATTTGATGAGGGTCTATGATGCAGAAGAGATGAATAAATTTGGAAAATCTGGATATTTTTACTCCATGTCTGCTTCGGAATTGTTGAATTATTAGGTTTTTAATTAAAATATGACCTTTCACCAATCCTTCACCACATAGACATTTAAATTATTTGATTGTATAAAAAGTATGTGTAGTCACTTAATTGGGAGAATATATTTTCTTACTTTATTTTGGGAGCGTAGTACTTACTTTTTAAACTGTATGTGCAATGATAACAAGAAACTTGAGTTTATATCAATCTATCCATTGATCCCGTCACTGTTTACAGATCAATGAGGAATCACACGATAAACACTGAACTGAAAACAAGGCCACAACTGCTATTTTTTTTTTTTTTTAATGTGCTAAAGGGCATGTGAGCGCCTCAGAGAGAGAGACAGTGATGTAAAGAACAGCTGAGATAGTGAGATAGTACCCCCCACGCCCAGGGGTTGGGAGGATGGCCACACTACACTGCCTCTTCCTTCATTCTCCTCTCAGAATTTGAGGCACACTCACATGCACCTGGGTGTATTTTAAACTGCCAGATATGGGACTTGAACCATGCAGTTAGCCATGGAAGATCCAGCTGCCTTAACCACTATACCACTGGCTGGCCCCAAAATTCCTTTTAAAATTCAATGTTGACAAAATAAATATACTACTTTAAAGATAACAATAACTGTAGAAGTGAATGTTATTTGCTGTATTAGAATCCTGTGCTAGTAATCAATATTACATGGCTTTAGTAGTCAGAGAGAAGTGTGTATGAAAATCTAACTATAGAATGGTGCTGAGGATTAACAAAGCAGGCTCTTACTACAGTAGTATCAACAAAGTCAATGTACAATAAGTGAAATTGCAATTATTTATAAGAAATATCGAACTAACACATACTGTAATACAACGCTTATTAGAGCAGATACGTATTTTCAAAGTTCTTACGTATTCTTTTTTTTTTTTTTAAAAAAAGCACCTCTTGTACTCAGCTGATAAAATATCTCAGTTAACAATTTTTTTCCTATTTGAAACTAGCCTAATCATGGAAATATTCTGTTTACTTGCTGGTTAAGAAGAACAAAAGTGAAAACATCAGCCCCTGTAAGTGATATTTTAAAAGGAAATTTAGAAAAACTGAAGTTAAAAAAAAAAGTATACAAAAAAAAAATGTACACAAAAGAACTACTTCTACCATTTCAATCAGTAGATGACATCCATTAGCAGATTTTACAATGTTTGCTTTGAGCAAAGAAATTCAGAAAACAAAAAGGACTCGTCAAACTGCTTTTTACCCTCTGAACTGACTCCACCTCTCCAATATGATTTCTCTCAAAGCATTTGTCAGCCTATAGTTTTTGGTAGCTTCAAGCAAGATCAATCAATAAGGAGAATATCACACAGCTGTATCAGATTGCAGCCGTGGACTGAAGCGCCCTGACGTGAATCCTAATTTAACCTCAGTACATTGAAGAGCATTTTCTATTCACTATGAAAGCACAAAGGCATGGGTTTCCCAGATGCTTTCCTAAGTAGCTCAGTGTTGAGAAATTAAGTTTCTTTAACATATGTTCCCTAAAGAAAACAGTTTAAAATGATGTTACAGAATATGATATTACAAACACCCAGACCTGAAGACAAATACAGAGAGCATAAGTTGAAACATATTATAATTCTGCGATTTTTAAGAATCAAACTTCATAGTGAACAGGCGTATATGGCTTTATACCTTGTGTATAAATGGCATCAGTTTTGACCTTCTTTTATTTTGATCTCGTGGATTTGAAAATAGTAATAAACGTTGCTTTTTTTTTTTTTTTGAGAGGTTTTCGCTACAGGGCGCATGCGCTCGCCAGACAGACAGAGAGAGACATAGAGACAGAAAGCGAGAAATCACCCCCCCAGGGGGGTTGGCCACGCCGCAATCCCTTCTCCTCCATTCTCCTCTTGGGATCTTGGGCACGCATACACACGCGCCCGGCGAGAGTTTTAAGCCACCGGGTCCGGGACGCGAACTGCGGTCGACTACGTGGGAGTCCAGCGACATAGCCATTATGCTAACTGCTGGTTCCCAACGTTGCTATTTTTTATACAGGCAATTACTTTTTAATATTTGTTTATGGACACACTTTTTAAAGCTATTATGTGGTTTTCTGAAGCATTAAATAAAAGTATTTGATATAGATTTTAAATAATTTATTGAATCTGTCACATTTATGTGATTAATAATTTTTAAATTATTTTTTAGATTTTTTAATTTCTATTTTTATGGATTACTCCAATGAATGAGAGAGACAGAGAGATAGAGAGACGACACCTCCAAAGGGGTCTTGCTGCCATGATCTGTTACCCATCTACCCTTGGAGGATGATTTCTCACTTTCTCTCTCTCTGACTCTCTCTCTGGTAAAGGCAAACACCCTGCAGATAAAAGCCCAAAAAGAAAAACAAATCTCTGTAGCAAATTTTAGCAGTGTTTTTCTCTGTTCTGCTGATGTGATTGATAAAATCACTCTGTAAACACAGTATGGACATCATTCCTATTAGAAGCGTTTTTCACTTCTCTGTTAAAAGATGACGTCACAAAAAAGGGCCTCTATTTGAACCTAACCCTTATAACTATAAAATTGGGTTTGCTCAAGGGTTGCCATTTGAAGCGTACCCCATAAGATAACATTGCTGTACCACTTGAAAGATCCCCCAAAGTGGCATACTCATGTGAAAACTTGAAAATTTCTGAGATTTTCCTATTTTCTTCATCTTTCACTTTCATACCTGCAAAAGGCTATGCTTTCCTGGTGTCCACCCATTGTCCATAATTTCTGTTCTTCGAGTAGGCAAGAAAAGCATTTAGTCCCATAGGTCAAGTTATTCTTGGTGCTAAAGTAGATCTGATTACTTGATAAAGTATAAGCACACACTTTCTCTCACTTTTTGTTTTATTTGTGTTCTTTACAGATAAGACCTGGTCTAAAAATTGTGCAATAAAACAATTTCTGCTACTTCTTAGAATTTTTCTTATTTGACCTACTCATCCTCCCAAATACTTAGCTATTACTGTCAAACTAAAGTCAGATGGTAGGAGACAAAATTCCTCTTGGGAGATTTACCTAATTTAGATTGGCAATCTGTTTGCATGAAACTTTAACATCTGAATGTATTTTGATTTTTTCACTGTCAATTACAATGATATATTTTTTAATAGTGGCTCCTATTATGTTGAGATATTTTATTCTCGATAAGCATTGCTCTTCTTTTTTTTTTTTCTTTTTAAGAGGGTTTTGCCATAGGACACATTTGCTCGCCAGAGAGAGACAGAGACAGAGATAGTAAGAGGGAAAGTGAGAAATCGTCCTCCAGGCGGCATGATTATGCCACAATCCCTTCTTCTCCATTCTCGTCCTGGGATCTTGGGCATGCATGCACACATGCCCTGTGTGATTTTTCAAGCGACCAGGTCTGGGACTTGAACCACAGTTGGCCATGTGGCATTTCAGTGATGTAACCACTATGCCATTTGCTGTCTCTGCTTTTCATATTTTTAAAAACTATTTTCTATTTATTTCTTTCATAAAATGGAAAAAGATAGACGAAAAAAGAATACAGGATCTTAACACCATAATCCTACCCCCTAGCCAGCCAGGGTCACATCTATATATGTACAGGAAACCCTCGGGACACCGACCTGGCCCTTCAAGTGGAGTTTGGTATTGCAGAGGTTTTTGTTACTGCGATGCCAGTGCAGCTGGCCAGTAGGGCTCTTTTTTGGCCTAGAATTATTCCTTTTTCTTCATATGGGTGTTATGTTAAAATGACTGTCTGCCCTAGATTTTATTTTAAGTTGAAAATATTTAGCATATGTCTTAAAAAGCTAAAGTAAATATATTTTCTTAATCCCAAATCAGAACACATTCTGACTGTTGGTGTGCATAATTCTTAGACTACTCTAGAAAAATCTAAACTAAGTAATTATCATAATGGATGGGGCAATTCTAGTTCTTACTCCAGACCCAAGAGAGATGAAGCATTTCTGTAGTATAAGGCATGTTGCTCTCAACAGGAAACAATTCTAGTTGTCAAAGTTTTTTTAAAAAAAAAATTAAAATAAGGCTTGTTCTTCTGCTAGCAAGAACACTTTCAAAATGTGCACAAGTGAGGCAGACAGTGGCACAGAAATAATACAATTGGACCGTCACGGGAGAGCCATGGTTTTCCTTCAGGAACCCTCTTGTGAAGCACCTGCACACGCTGTGATATGGGTGACTGAGGCTGGAATTGGAACGCTGGAGAGAGGCTCTGTTGGGGATGTGCATGTCTATTTTTCTTTCCCTTGGAAGAAATAAATAACTAAACTTACAGTATTTTCCCAAGCAAATGTATTTTTCAATATTGGATAAAATGTTGGCAGTGAGTGATGATATCATGGAAAATATTTTAGATCTTAGAGTTGACTGTCTGCATGTCATCATTGTGTTCCTGCCCCTTTGTTGTGTGGAATTAAACTAAGAATGAAAGCACTCCACACTTGCTTCTAAGAAATAAATTCCAAAGAGCATTAGTTTCTTCTTCTTTTTTTAATATATTTATTTATTCATTCATTTATTTTAATTGGACCAGAGAGAGACAGAAACAGAGAGAGAGGGAAAGTGAGGAGGCAAGCCACCATGTCTGGGACTTGAACCGTGGTCAGCCATGTGGGAGTGTCCAACACTTTAACCACCATGCCACCTGCTGGTCCCCTTAGTTTCTTCTTGTCTGGCTCCATGGTGCAATGCAGATGTGTTACTCAAGGAAAGATGGATCCCACAGGGTGACTGCCATTGGAACCCTCAACCTGCTCAGCCTGGAGCATGACGGGTATGTGAGCAAGTGCCTGGGATCTGAAGGGTTTGAGGATAGGAGGAAGAAAAGGTGGCATGACCAGACCTTGTGGAAGGTGCTTCTCTCTCTTTCTCTCTCTCTCTCTCTCCTCTCTCTCTCCCTCTCTCTCTCTCTTTCTCTTCCTCTCTCTTTATCTCTCTCTCCTCTCTCTCTCTCTTTTTCCTCTTTCTGTCTCTTAAACATGCAATCACTCATGGTGAATAAGGAAAGATAAATGTATTTTATATATATGTATGTACTTTAAAAATATAACATCAAAAAGTAGTAAATTGAATGCATACTCTATTTTGCTGCTCAATAATGACATGTGAATAATAATTGTCTGTTATTAATAATTCAAATGAATTGCCAGGAAGTATGTTTATAAATAAGTTTTTTTTTTTTTATTTTGTTTTATTCTTTTCTTAAAGCTCAAGTAAAATTTTTTAGATCGCCAGGAAAGCTACATGCTGCAACCTCAAGGTAATTCATAGTAATTTATATCTACGGAAAGGCAAGAGAAGCAGCTAATACAATCAAATGTCATTGTTATCTGGAGTGCATAATAGAAATGCAGGATGAATCAGAATGCACAATTGCAGTCCCAGAAAGTGCTGCTGAGTAGACTTCTCTTTTTAGATCAGATTTCATGATTCTTTTAATCTGAGAAACAGTCAGAAATACCCACAGAATAAAAAATTCCTAGCAATAAGAAAACTATCTTGAACAACAAATGCTATTCCTAGCAGTAAAGTTTTTAATAGCTTAGAGATCATTTTTAAATAAAATACAAAGATACATTTGTATTCCAAAACAATTTCAAGAATTTTCATACCTGTTCTATTAGAACTGTAATTTTTATGAACTGAATTTAGCCCCTCAAAAATTATATATTGAACCTCTAAATCCTGTACCTTAGAATGTGGCAATATTTGGAGACAGACTTTTTAAAGAGGCAATTAGGTTTAAGTGAGATCATAGAGATGAGTTTTTATTCCAACAGGACAGGTGTCTTTATGAGAAAATGAACGTATACCAGGAAAGCAAGCATACACACACCCTGCATGAGTTTTAAGAAACCAGGTCCAGGACTCGAACTGTGGTGGACCATGTGAGAGTCCAGTGATGTAACCATTCTGCCATCTGCTGGTCCCAACCAAATATTTTTTTAAAAGATGTATTTATTTAATTTTATTAATCGTGATCATTGTGTGTTTTTGTTGTTGTTTACCAGAGAGAGAGAAAGTGGGAAAACAAGTTGCTGTCGGCCATGTGAGAGCCCAGCACCCCTTGCCATAACACCCATGATTGGCCAAAAATATACATGAAGATGATGTTCTGAAAGGATTATGGAAGACACAATTTTGCTCATACAGTAGTCTAGCAGGGGAAAACTGCAGAGGTGTAAAATGAGCAGCAGTTTGTAAGGATTCAGGAACAAGCGGTTTGATAAAGTCCTGGCTTGAATATATCCCATTAAAATTGCTGTGTTGAGATTGGATTGTAACTTAATCTAATCATGGAGAGGCAAGGTGGGCCTTTTACTTATTTATTTATTTATTTTTATTGCTAGAGGATACTCTCAAGATAGAGAAAGACAGAGAAGGAAAAGGAGACAGCACCCCCAAATGAGGTGTGGCCATGCCACAATCCCTTCCCCATTTCTCTGTCCTGCTGGAACACTGAGCATGCACTCACAAGTGCCCACAGTGTGTTTTCAGGCCAGAAGGGCTTGGACTTGAACCAAGTGGCTGACCTCATGGGCTCCAACTCCCTTAACCACTAGGCAATGGGGCTGCCCAAAAGGTGGGACAATAAATGCATGTTAAGTTTGAGATTATCAGTGCAACTGCCATGATTAAAGCCTGGTGGGTTTCTAAAGCAAAGGGAAGGACGCCAACACATGGACACACACAGGTGTGCTCTTGCTGTATTCTAAGTTACTTTGAGATCCGAGAGTGTGAAGACTCATCAGATGTGGTCCCTGATCCTTGGACCTTCAAACTATGAACTGAGTGGCACTCTTTTCTTTTAAAATTACCCAGATTCAGGTATTGTCTTTTAGGAACAGAGCAGGCTAGAACAACACTTGAGTAATGGGACGTTTTAGGTCACTGAGACTGTTCTGTATGATACTATAAGGGTGGATAAATGATAGGACACTTTCATCAAAACCTATAGACTGCAGTATAAAGGATAAAACTATCCACAAATTTAAATAACCAGAAAGCTAATTTAGGAGATTGGAAAATCCCAAGATGAAATGCAGAATATCTATATCTATATCTATATTTTATATATCTTTATCTATATCTATATCATTTATATCTATATCTATATATAGATATAGGTGTGTGTGTATATATAGGTGTGTGTATATATATATATATATATATATATATATATATATATATATAAAACTGAATTACATATATAGAAAAGAGCTCATTGAAAGGAGAGGAAGAAAAATGTTGACCTATGTAAATGTGGAACACAATAGTTTCTAAAACTATAGGTGGAAAAAATGACGGAATCAGATATGACCACTACAATTTTTTATTATGATTGCTTCCCATGTGGGTATAGGTTAACAGTTTTGAAACCATGCAATTGAACAATTACACAAAAGGAAGGTATAATATAGTAGGAGCCAGATTTCTCATGCTGAAGTAAGAGGTTACAGGTAAGCAATGGAGAAGGTAACAATGGACCATGTGGTAAGAGTTGAGTATGGGAGGCATTGGTAGGACTCATGTTTAATTTAACACAGGCACAAATAGTTACGTATAGAAATATTTACCAATGTGCAGATATAAACAAGTCAGGATACATACATGTATCTCCATGATAGCTCAACCAAGTGATACTAGTAGAGAGACATCATCTCTGTGGCAATAAATGCGTTAGTGTCCCAATCTTTGTGTCTAATATCAATAAGACAAATTAGAAATACTTGGAGAAATGAGTGACTCTAGGATTGGGACAGAGAATATGCAAGATGAGCCTAAAATATCTCATAGAAAAAAGTAAGAAAGTGCTAGAAAAAGAGTGAATTGTGTCTATGATAAAGAAATGCAACAGCTAACTGCAGTGAACTGGAAGTTTGCAATGGCCACAGCTGAAATAATTTGAGCAAGAAAATAAGGAAACTAGTATTGAGTTATAGCCCAACATGCAAAATAAATCCTTATAAACTAATGGTGATATAAACAAATGATAAAATAAATACATACATAAATAGGGGAGAAATCTATGCAAGTAATCCCAGATAATGAATGTACATACTTCTGCCAGTAATGAATGAGGTGGGCTGCAACTCACACACCTTAAGAATGGGTTGTGTAGAGAGATTTTCAAGAAGTACAGGTTTCAAAGAGAAAAAATAGTAATGTTTTAGTAAAGAAATCTGTCCAACTGTAATTCAGCCTGGTGAAACCATTCAACACTGAGATGTGCACTTGTGATTCATGAAAGGACTGATATTTTCTTCTGGTTTTCCTCTCAAAAAGCTCTAACGCTAGACTACCCATGACAGAAACATTAGGCAAACCCTAGTTGAGAAACATGCCACAAAAATACCTGACTCCTCCCCCCATCAAGGTATTCAAAATCAAGACAAATCCAAGAAATGGTCTTAGCCAAGAATAAGATTAGACCACAGAGATAAAATGACTAAATGTAAGGAGGTTAAATTCCAGTATCATCTGTAAGTACTGTATACAAAGGTATCAAATTTGTAAGACATATGTAAATTTAAGAATTGGCATAGCATCATCTTATTCATAGATACACAAACATTTTAGTTTTTGTGTAATTAAAATTCTGCTACTCTTCTTGAACAATAACGTATCGGTGAATCTAATTGCTTTAGGAAACAATTCTTACAATAGATAAAGAATAATCAGCAACAGTACAAATAGTTATTTCTTGCTTTTTATCGAAAGAAGACTAAAGGTTGATCACATAAAGCTATTGGGCATCTAAACAAGAGGCTACATTTTGCAGTTAACCTAAGTGTAAGAACTCATACACTAAATAGCCTATCATTACATTGAACCATCAAACTTCTCCTTAAGAAAATTAAGTAGAGCATTAGGTTGTGCTTTTATGGATATAGAATGGGCCTATCCTTTACAATAATGAACAAGCTATTTGCAATATTACAGACATCAAGTTGGTCAATTCACAAACTGGGAAGACCAGCCCATATTATTATTATTTCTTCATTCTCTACACCAACGTTCAGTGAATCATATCAACTACAGCTTTTTTCATTTATTCTTTATATCTACTGTTATGGTGTGGCGTTCAACATCCATTGTTTAGAGCACCACAATATTTATTCTATTCGCTCTGTTGCTTCAATTTTTATTTACCATCAAACCATATTACTTCTGGGGTAGTCTTTGTCACACGAATCTGAAATCCTTTCAATAATTTACAAAACACCTTGAGAATCAACCATGTTAAGAAGATCTTTAGGGTGCAATGGTGACTGTTGAGGAGAATTAAGGAAAGCTCATGTAGGGCAGTAATAGCACCCAATAGAAACTCTCATTATATGCCATGCATATACCCAGGTCACATGACATTTACAACTCTGACACCATCCAAGCATAATCTTTTGCCCCTTCATCCTCATCTTCCCCCCATATGTTGTAGATTATATATTATCTTTAAAACAGTTGTCAGTCAAATTATATTAAGCAATTTCAGAAAGAATACTTTTCGCTTAACACAGTTTGTGATTAAATTTTAAAACTGTTATAAGTTGTACGTTTTTCTCTCCCTTTTTGATATACAGTAAGCAAAATTCCTTATTTGGCATGCTTTGTATAGTTTTCATAATGTCTTCATTTGTATGAAAATTAATTTTCTATTCAGGTGAATAAACAAGATATACTATACAATAATTACTTGGAAATAATCTCTTTTGGGAAATCAAGTGTAGATCTGGAAACATATTAGTAAAGGTGATCCATTCTTTTATTATTTTAGCTTATTAATTCCCCACGATGGGTTTCATTCCAGATGTCAAGATTTCCAGTGAATGTCCCAAGGCAGGGGCATTTTGGAGAGATAGTCAGAGGAAAAATGAGCTAGTCTTCCACTAAAGAAAAGGACAAGAGAATGAAACATATTCAAAGATCATTGGCGATGTAAGTCTTTCCTGTTTGGGTTTTGTAGTGACAGTGTTAAAAATCAAACAGGTCATAGCATCAAGTTGGGAATTCTAGAAGCAGGGCTCATCTTGGAAGTAAAAAGCTAAAAGACAAAAGGAGATGATTAGAGACTAATTTGAATAAGCCACCTGAGCATAAAGAGGGTAAAGAGAGGTTGTAAACCCCTGTGGAAATTTACAGTCCTTTTGCCTGCCAGACTTTCTGGATCTTAGGTAACAAAAGAAACAGCTTTGAGTTTTGATGGTCAAGTGTAGAAAACTCTGCCAGATTTGGCTTTGACTAGACAGGGACCTCTGTAAGGAGCTACACTTAGAAGCTCTGGACTCCCACATGGCTGATGGAAGTTCGAGTCCCAGACCCAGTGACTTGAAACACATGGGATATATAAGAACATGCCCAAAATCCTGAGAGTACAGCCGGAGAAAGAGTTGTGGCATGACCTTCCCCTCCCAGGGGAGTAATTTCATACTTTCTGTCTCCCTGTCTCTCCAACAAGTGCACATACCCTATAGCAAAAGTCCCCTTCTCTAAAATAATAATAATAATAATAATAATAATAATAATAAAATAAAATTAGGATAGGCCAAAATGATATTGTCTCTTCCTTTCAGGACTATATAGTCTAACAAAAGGTAAGGTTCTGTGTGGAATGACAACATCATGTGTTATGTGTAAAACAATTATTAAAATATTTTGGCAGTACAGAAAGCAGACTAGACCAATCTATTAATGTTGACTACGATATTCATTTTGTTTAAAGTTTTACTAATTCTGGAGGATCATTTGAAATCCTCAGCCTGATAGACCCAAAGTGATTATTCAGATAACTCATTTTACATGCTTTTTCTCTATAGACAATCATCCTTTTCACAGGTACTGAATCACTATAATTAAATAGCATTTCCCCCTAATGAACTGCATTATGTTCCATTAAGTGACTTTCTACCTTAAAAATGAATTTATAAGAGGAAGTACTCACTTGAAATACAATAATAATCTCTTTCTGATGTTTAATTAGAATTTATCTTTTCAGTTTGTGATGAGAGTAGTTTCCTTCAGAAGATACTTGTATCTTTGAAGAAAATGAATTAATCAGTAGCCTTTCATTATAAATTCTGCATACATTATTTATGTTAAATCAATAATAATTGTGCATTACTTTTACTAGATTGATGTAAAGAAACTTCTAATATTCTGACTTTAATTTGGGTTATTAGATTCCTAATTGCTTGCATGTCCCTGGGATTTTTCCTTCCTTCCCTCTTTTAAATAATGCCAGTTTATTGGTGTCTCCAATTTGTGCTTCCATTTCCATAAAGTGCTCTTGAGTGAAGGCAGCTTGCTCATGGGGACATTATTTAAGAACTAAAAGTTTTACCTGCAGTTAAAATACTGTTCAAATAATATCCTTAATTGAATGCAAAGAAAATGGAAAGTTATGACCTTTATTCAACCTTTCCCTTCAGCAACATTTAAAAAATACTTTATAGATTTGTCAGTCTACAGGTCTGAAAACTTGATTTTACAAATATGTGGGGAGAGCAATGCAATAAAGAACAAGTTATAAAGAACATCTACAGTGTTTAACAAATTCAAAATAAATATTCAATACTTTACATGCAATGTTTTTAGTATGTTTTGTCTATAAATTTCACTCTTACCTTATTCACCATTTATTGTCAAAAATCTATTGGATTGTTCACATTTATTTGCAGAAATTTTGATGAGAACAGCTTCAACTTTTAATATTTTCATCCCAATTCCTGAAGTTGCTAAGTTCTTATCCCTAAAGGTCTATATCTTACCTTTCTTTCTAATTGCCTTTAATATTTTTCTTGTGTTTTAATTAAACTTTCCAGAGGCAATTATCTTACACATGATTTCATAGCCAGTTTTTTCTGCACAATATAAATTCCACATTACGTATCATTGCAGAGTTATATACAGCCGAGCTGAGGTGGCACAATGGGCAGTGCTCATGAGGCTGAGACCACATGGGAGCTACAGCCTAACTTCCCAGCCCACCCTTAAAGCCAAATGCAGTGGTATGGACTAGTAGAGCCAGCTACTCAGGAGGGTGGCTCAGGAGGATCTCTACATAATGACACTATCTGAAAGGAAGGAAGGAAGAAAGAAGGAAAAAAGAAAAAGTAAGAAAGATAAAAAACAAAGAAGGAAGAAAGAGAATGAAAGAAAGGAAGAAAGGAAGAAAGGAAGAAAGGAAGGAAGGAAGGAAGGAAGAAAGAAAGAAAGAAAGAAAGAAAGAAAGAAAGAAAGAAAGAAAGAAAGAAAGAAAGAAAGAAAGAAAGGGAGGAAGGGAGGAAGGGAGGGAGGGAGGGAGAAAGAAAGGAGAAGAAGGAAGGAAAAAAGGAAGGGAGAAAGCCTACATAGAAAAACAGCACAAGTACTAACTACTTACCCACTTGCTAGGGACAAAGGAGAGAAATAGAGTAGAAAAAAAATGTCTTTTAGGTATCTCATACTATGATATATTAAAAACCATGGAATACCATAATGATATAATATCTCTTATCATTATGATCACTCATAGCAGGACATTCTTAAGGCATCCATCACATAAACAACTCAGTATTGTGAAGAACATTTAATGTTGTATTAGTATCATCAATGTCATCAATCTCTACATTTAAACACAGACATTATTCCTGAATGCTCCTCCATTTAAATGGGCCTGGAATACTTCCCATAAAAACTCATTTTAAGAGGGCCAGTAGATGGTGTAGCTGTTACGTCACTGGACTCTCACATGCCCAATAGTTGTTTGAGTCCCAGACCCAGTGGCTATAAACTCAGGCCGGGATTGTGTGCCCAAGATTTCAGGAGGAGACTGGAGATGGGATTATGGCATGGCTATTCCCCTTAAAGGGTGATTTCTCACACTCCCTCTCAGTCTCTCTCTCTCTCTCTCTCTGAAGAGCACACATGACCTAAGGCAAAAACCTCTAAAAAATATCTTAAAGTTAAGCTGCTGAATGTTTGGGAAAGTTGGAAAGGTTTAGATAAATTTAAGGAGAAAAATAAAAGTGATGAGAGATGGCAATAATTTTTAATGTTCAACCATGTAATCATAGTTTTAAGGGTTAATATAAATAACTATGTTAAAATGCTATTACTGTTCAGATAGGTTGCCTATTTATATTTTTGCTAGAGGACATTTGTACTTTGCAGAGAGAGACAGAAAAACGAGAGAGAGAGAGAGAGAGAGAGAGAGAGAGAGAGAGAAAGAGAGGAGAGAGAGGAGAAAACACTCCCTTGAGGAATTGGCACACACACAAAAATCCCTTTCCCTTCATCTCTCCCTCCTTTTAGGATTTTGGATATGAGTACGCATGTGCCTGGTGTGTTTTTCACGATGCTGAGTACAGATGTCGAACCAGGTGGTCAGCCATGTGATATACAGCTGCCTTAACCACTTGGCCACAGAGAAACCCTGGTTACCCATGTTTTAATTGGATCATTACTTTTCTTATGTGAATCTCTTCTCCTGCATCATCTTCTCTGGATTTGGGGCACACGCACATGCCCCCAGAGTGATTTTCAAGCTGCCAGATTTGGTACTTGAACTGTGACCCACCATATGGGAATTCAATGCCTTAACCAACATGCCACCTGCTGGCCCTACTGCGGCACTATTTATATTAGATTGTCCCAAAAGTTACAATATGTTTTCCTATGCTTTTCTATGCAAAAATGCATCAAGACTTTCCCAACAACTAAGATATGGAATTAACTTATGTGCCCGATATCTGATGAATGGGTAAGTAAAATGTGTTAATATGCACAATGTACTATCATTCAGTCATAAAAAAGATAAATTTCTGTCATTTTAGGAAAAGTGACTATATCTGGAAGAAATAATACTAGGTGAAATAAACTAGACTATGAAAGACAAATGCCATTTGTCATCACTTAATAAATATCATGTGTCCTCGCTCATGAGCAGAAGTTAAAAGACTGGGTTGAATAAAAGTAGAACAGAATGATGTGTATCAGGAGCTAAGAAGGAAGGAGGGAGATAAGGAGAACTTGTTTAATAGGGATCAGTGCATGTAAACAAGTAGAGTGGGTTACAGAATATCATAGCACAGCAGAGTACAGAATGCTCAAGGAAGGAATTCAATATTTATCTCCAAATAACCAGCACAACATATGGTGCACAACACAGCCATGATAGATGTTGAAGAAGGAAGATATGTTTGGTTCATTGATTTATTATACATTGTATGCAGGCTCTGACAAATCACACTGTACCCCACAAAGATGTACAACTATTATACAAAACTTAGAAATGACAATACAAATGACTTTACAGTATGACGTTACTTTATTCAATAACTTACTCTATCTACTCCATGAGACAGGTGTTGCCCGACACACAGTGACAAAGATGGAATTTGAGTCCCTTTGTCTGGTCTCTGCTAGTCTTAATTGTTTACAGTAAACTATAATTTATTGCATAGTACTTCACAAATCCCATTTTCTTTTTCTTTTTTCATTCTTTTTGTGATAACAATGACTAATTTGAGATATACCCTCTTCACAAAACTTCAGTGCACAATACAGTGTCATTAAGTGTGGGTACACTATTACATAACAGATCTCTGGAACTAATTCCCCTTGCACCACTGAAGTTTTATACCCTTTGAACAATGCTCTGCATTTCCTCAACTCCCTAGACCCTAGAATCCACCATTCTCCTCTTTGTTTCTATACATTTATCCATTTTAGATACTTGATATAGCACAATCCTTCAGTATTTGAGCTTCTGTGAATGACATATCTTATTTGTGTATATACCATATTGTATGTATACCCATTTCTGCATTTATTGTACATTTTACCAAAGCAGAATACAAGTTCAACGAAGTACATTTTTTGTTCCAGTTCCTCATTGTTTTTTCTCTGAAACCTAGGAAAACACCTAACACACATCAATTGCTCAATCAAATAATTTATTATTAATTCTGTACTATGTTCTATATGTTATAGACACAGTAGTAAATGAAACATAGAATGTTTTGTTCTTATTGAGTATAATCTACAATATAAGACAAATGATAGAGAAAATGTTTTATCGGGGAGTTCTAAGTCTTAAGCTATTGTTTTTGCTGTATGTAATGAGGCATAATTCATTGAATGGTATGAACTAAGTCATTACCTTTCACTAACTATATAAAAAAAGCCAAACTTAAGGTTTCTTTCCTAAAGATTGGAAAGGTTGTTTTTCCTTAGAAGCTCTGGAATATGAGGGAATCTCAAAAAGTTCATTTAAAAAAATGGAATTAAAGTATGAGTTTATCTTAGCATAAAAAATTTTGAAAGCCAGATTTTTCATAATACACATTTCCCATGAACTTTTGGAGGGCTTTTTAATATATGTCCTGGACTATATTGGAATGAATGTTGAATAAGCAACAATGACCAAGCCCCCATCTTGCATCATTACCATTCTTACTCTGCCACTCAACAAATATCTACCAGGTGTCTCCTACACTCCTTGCACGTCTCTAGGTTTTGGAAATTAATTTCCTAGGGGTAGAATCTGAAGGAAATAGTGAAAGTGTTTCATAGAATATAACCTCAAAGAACAGATGCAAGAACAGAGAAGAAAGGAGAGACTTCTACTTGGTATCCTGCATTTGGAAACCCGTACAAACAACTGCCTTTCAATACTTGCTTCCTGGGATAGAAACAGAAAGCAACAAATACAGAGAAGCCCATGCACTCCTGGTACTATAGTCTGAAATTCCTCCACTTCGCCACTATTTCTATCTAACTGCACTGCATTCCGTGTAATTCCACAACTCCAGTAAACATTCATGGAAACCTAGTGATGGGGAAGTTCCAGGTAACATATGGAGAGTAGGTAGCATGGACACATCCAAGTGAAACTTGTTCAAGACCTCAAAGAATAGGTTGCATCTGTCACTGATCAAGTCCCCGGAAACTAGGAGATAGATGAGACAAACAGGACATAAAATGGTATCTTAGAGAAAGAAACATCCCTGCTCACATGGGGCTTGTAGTCTCCAGGATTCACAAATAGGATGAACTTGAAAAGAATTATACTCCACAGTATATTAATAACTATGTGTTTATTGACTGAATAAAATTAATTTTGATGTGGATATGATTTGGGAGCTAAGTTTCTTTCCTTTTTTTTAAAAAAATAGAATTATTCTATTTAACTTTATTTTATTTATTTATTTTGTTTGTTTGTTTCTAATTTGGCCACAGAGGAACAGGGGTGGGGGACAAGGAGTGAGAAAGCAAGCTGCCAGGTCTGGGACTCAAACCGCAGTCGGTCATGTGGGAGTCCAGGGCCCCCAACCACCACACCATCTGCCGGCCCCAGGTAGCTAGGTTTCTAAATAATAAACTACATAATGGATTTCATCTCTTTGCAAATTGTCTCCGTGCTAAAGTTTATGTATAACCTTTACTGTCAGTGAGTTTGATCATAACGCTTACCTTCCCAGTACGCCTTTTCAAATACGGATGTGAGTCTCATTGCCCCAGGCACGTTAGGCTAAATACGCAGGTTTCTCTATATTTGCAGTCTATTTTTTCCAGCACTTCATGTCCAATAATTTTATGCGATTTGCCCCCTAAATATTCACTGTCATCTGTCTTTTTTAATTTTTCTGATGAAAACAAATTGGACAGAATCCTTGTGAGACAAGTGAACAGATTTCTTTTCATTAGCAATGATTATTAATAAAATCCCCAAATTCTTATATATTTGTGTCATTAAAAATGTGTGGGATTGATAGTCTGGAATGGACTGTGATTGTGTTGGTACATGGGTGATTATCACCTTGAACTTACGCAGTGGAAGACTTTCTACAGCCATACTAAAATGACCCAATCTAGCTCTTGCTTATTTACGAAGACAATCTCCTAAAATAGTTCTCTCTTTTTTTGCGTGTTTTCATTTCTTTTTTCTCTTACCCCTTTTTGAGTCAGGTCATGATGCATTACATCCTTATAACAAATGACACTGACACGTATCAATGAGTATTTATTTTCCACAGATGTTTTCTGTCCATCTTGGACTACTGAGACACCCTGACTCTGTTATTCTCTCCTCAGAACACAAAGTGACAAGGGCCTTCCACACCTACCCTATCACCACTCTGTAGAAGGGAAGCGGGAATATAGAAAATCATGCGCTGATTTTTCCAGCTTTGGCCTGCAGCATGCCAGATCTTCTCACACGTCCTTGGCTCAGGCAACTCACCTGGCCATAACCAACTTCTACTGCGTGGGAAGCACATATAATCCTCTAACATACACCTTACTTTTCAACTGTATGTAGGGCGCACTTCACACAACAAAATAAAAATTTACCACACACATAGCAATAAACCCAACCCCTCGCTCGTCATGGGATCAAATAAATTGTGTGGGATTTCTAGGACATGTGAGAAATGGATAAACCAGAAGGTCTGGACATTTGCATGTCCACATGCTTTTCCTAACATACAATCCACATGGGGGAACAGGTATATATCATTAAAATAGTCCCCGAACCCATGCTGATTTAGGAATGAAGAAAAGGAGTGGTCATAACAGGCAGAGGACTATAAAAATTCAGATTATCAAATGGGGTGGTGATCTTTCTTCTTCATTATTTGACCTTGATTTGGTTCCCCAAGAGGAACTTACTAATATAGTACCCTTAATTTGATACTTATTTGTAGAAAAAGAATTAAATCCTTTTTCTAACTCACTATAAATGCCATGTAGATGCCTTCTGATATAATATTTGCAGTATAGACAGGATACTACATAGCTGCTTGCTTGGAAAAAGTGTACCTTTATATGTCAAGTGTACAATTGTTTTTCAATTTTATTTATGTATTTTTTTCTTTTCTTGTTTTAGAGATTTTTGCTGCAGTGCACGTGCACATACCAGAGAGACAGAGAGAGACAGAAAGCAAGAAATTGCCTTCTTGGGGGATGACCACAAAGCAATCTCTTCTCCATTTTTTCTCTCTGGATTTGGGTTAGGCATGCATATGTGTCCAGCATGAGTCTCAAGCCTCTGGGTCCAGGATTTGAACTTTGGTCAGCCGTGTGGGAGTCCAGTTACACAACCATTCTTACATCTGCTGGTCCCATGTATTACTTCTGAGAGGAGAGACATCAACCACAGTTTCTTCATACCATGATCCAATGCCAGCTTCAGAGAGCCAGGATCAGGGGTATGTATTTGTGGATGTATCCAATGTGTTCAGGGAGACAGGGAGACTTCCAGAGATAAGTCTCAGCATCTCAAACATCATGATTCCACTGTGCCACCAAGGCTGGCCATGAGGAACATTTTTAATTTCTTTGCATGAACAGCTTGAAATTATAGAGTATCTGTTCATGTAAGTACCTGCCATTCAGTAATATCTTAATATTGGAATAGTGGTTAAGGGTCTGGATTCCCAAATGGAAAACCACAGTCTTGAATCCCAGACTCAGCGGTTTGAGGATTACGCTGGGCGTGTGTTCAGGCGTACCCAAAATCTCAAGAGGAGAATGAAGGAGAAGGGAAAACAGTGTGGCTATCCTCCCTAGAGGATGATTTCTCACTTTCCCTCTCTCTGTCTCTGTCTCTTTTTCTCTCTCTGGTGAGTACATATGACCTATGAGAAAAAAGAGATAAGATAAAAAGTAGTATTGAAATAAATAAAGCTGAATGTTCAAATGACTCAAAATATAAGAAATATTTATTTTCTTCTTTTTTTTAAAGAAATATTTCAATTTATTCCAGTCACAGCTGTATAGCTGTAGTTTATGATGATAATTAGTGAAAGAAAAACACGATGCACATCTTATTTCTATAAAGACAAAAATTACTTACATTTTCAACTTAACTAATGTTCTTCTAAGATTTATTGTTACAATGTTCCCCGAAAAATTTTCATTTGAAGGCATTGATGTCAACATTTTGATATAAATTTTTCTTGCCAACCATTCATTTTTTAAACTATTGTTAGTCTCACAGTAAAAATGACCTTAATGTAACTAAGTTTTATTGCGCTTCAATTTATGTTGACTGGAATTAACTTGATTTCTATAAAATAAATTACTTTTACCCATTTCAATTCCTAAACCATGTTGTAGAAGAAATATTTGAATTCATCAATTTTAGAGAGACATTGAATCATCCTTCAAGCAATATATGATGACATTTTGAGCACAAATATCAAGATTATTATTTTTAATATTAAATATTACCTGAGTGTTTAAAGTGGCTGAGAAGCATATTAATATTAAATATTATTTCTGACATTTTAAAAAGGTCAAATATGCTGCTGTTATACAAAAACTATTAGCAGAAACATTAAATTATTTTAATCATTCTAAACACTAATTTGGTTTAAAAGTTAACATTTCGGGAGTTTGGACTCAATATTTCTTCTCAATGAAGGTCAACATAATTTCACTTCTCAAGTTTAAGCGCCAAAAATTTCACTTAGTTTGAAAATACTAATTTAAATCTACCTAGACTTTTTGGGCAAGTCTTAGTGAACATTTTAATTTTTTCTTTCTGACTACTGCTACCAGAAATAAAAGTAACTTTTTGACTTCTAGTTAACGCTTCCGCAAAGCATAATCATTGAGTACAAATGTAGCTTGGAAACTATGAAGTTGAGAAGGATGTTTGCTTCATTGTATCTGAAAGAACAGATTCCGCCCCTCTATTCACCAGTGCCTGAATAGAGGGCTAGACCTTGAGCAAAAATCCAGCTTTAGTTTCCAAGAATCAGCTGCCTATTTAGTATTTCAAACTTATTCCAGTTATGGATTTAAGTACATTTTTTTTCTTTCTTTTTTTTTTTTTTGGTATTAAAGCAGTAATCAGTCACAGGGAGATTTTGATGGACTTTCTGCATGTCTTTCTGTTCTCCTCCATATAAACATTGAGTCAACGTTTATCTTACTTTAAACATTTTTTTTTTATTGTCTTCTCTTTGCAATTTTCCATTGTATTTATTAGGTTTGGTCTTCAGAAAGATTCATTTCTTTGTGGTGTAAACAACCTCAATAGTTGTTTACAACTGTAAGATCCTTAAAAATTTGTGAGACCAGGACCAGCAGATTTAATAATGGTTGTGCAACTGGACTCAAACATGACTGACTGAAGTTCAAATCCTGGACCCAGAGGCTTGAGACTCTTGCCAGGCACATATGCACGCCTAACCAAAGAGAAAAATGGAGGAGAAGGGATTGCAGTGTGGCCATCCCTCCCAGGAGGGTGATTTCTCACTTTCTGTCTGTCTCTCTCTGTCTCTGTCTCTCCAGCAAGTGCACAGGTCCTGTAGCAAAACATATCTCCAAAAGAAAAAGAAAAATCATGCGATCAACTGAATTAAAGTTTGGAGAAAGTCCATGACTGAAATATTTTATGTATCAAACCTTTGGCTCTTATAACAATATTCAACATGTACTCCTCTCATGCATTTTTTGTTGTGGTTATAGTTCCCTTTTTTAATAAAATGTAGCTTTCATTTTCAGAAGACACCAGAAACTATTCCAGTGGGGTTAATAACACTGAAGAGATGATTATACCAGAATCTCCAACTTGTTTTATGTCACTTGATTCTTAATTATGCCCATATTCTAGACAGTGTCCTCATCTCCCTTATCTTAATTAAAAAATAAACCTCTAATAAGCATTCATTTATGTTGCTAAATTTCAATGGCACCTGCTCTGGAAGAAAAATCCTAAAACACTAACTTTTCAAATGTTCTTTAGAAATTATTATTTGTGGGACCAACAGTTGGCGTAATGGCTATGTATGTGGATCCCATGTTGTCAATCGCGGTTTGAGTCCAGGACCCGGTGGCTTAAACTCATGCTGGGCACGTGTGCATGTATGCCCAAGATCCCAAAATAGAAGAGAAGGGATTGCGGCATGGCCATCCCCCCTGGGGAGGGGGTGATTTCTTATCTCTGTCTCTCTCTGTCTTTCTGGCAAGTGCACATGCCCTATAGCAAAAACCTCTCCAAAAAAAGAAAAAGAAAATATTATTTGTAAACTTATGTAGCATATTTTTCTAATCTCCTTGGATTCAAGTATCATTAAACCATGTGACAAGCATTTAACATCATTTCATTCAGGATAAAAATAAGTTTAGAACGTCTATAGATCTTGGGGACAAGAATAAACTAGGCAACCTTTTTGTTGTTTCCCTGGAACATAAAGAGGACAGATGCACTGAGTTGTACAAGCTAGTATAATTTTTCTCTATTAAGAAACTCATATAAATAGAACAGACTCTCACCTGTAGCCCTGATCCATGTTTCAGGAATACTAATATATATGTGTATATGTGTGTGAATAAAATATTTAAGTGTTGATGGTTAGAAAATTACGTCAGTGAATAAAAAGTTGTGTTTTAAGGTTTTTGCCTTTGGACACATATGCTCTCCAGAGAGTGACAGTGAGAGGGAACGTGAGAAATCATCCTCTGCGGGGGGAACTGCCCCACCAAAATCCCTTCTCCTCTCATCTCCTCTTAGTATTTTTTGGGTATAGTCTTCAAGCTGCCAGATCTGGGACTCAAACTATAGTTGGTTATGTGGGAACCCAGCACCCTAATCACACCGCCACAAAACAGAACATCATTTTTTAAATAATCATTTTTTTGTTGTCTAGTTTCTGATATCCTCCTAAGTTTGTGTATTCCATTTTCAGAATTGCTGCAGATGGCTGCATTTTTCTCTCTACCCTTTATTTTACAATTTCCTAGTTTCAAACCTCTTTCCTCTTTTTATATAAGACTCGTGCATTCTATCTCTAATTGTGACATCCTTAATGTATGATCTGCAACAATTGGTGCCTCTATTTCTTCATCTATAAGACGGGGAGAGTGGGACCAGCAGTTAGCGTAATGGCTATGTCACTGGACTCCTATGTAGCCGAACGCGGTTTGAGTCCTGGACCCGGTGGCTTAGAACTCATGCCGGGCGTGTGTGCGTACGTGCCCAAGATCCCGAGAGGAGAATGGAGGAGAAGGGATTGCGGCGTGGCCATCCCCCTGGGGGGTGATTTCTCACTTTCTGTCTCTCTGTCTCTCTCTGTCTATCTGGCAAGTGCACATGCCCTATAGCAGAAACCTCTCCAAAAAAAAAAAAAAAAAAAAAAAAAGATGGGGAGAGTAATGATACCTAATCTGAAGTGTCCAGAGTAATACACTTAGATTTTGAAGTAGTTTGTATTATTGTTATGACATAGATTATTCACTCTTACTTTGACTTTCAAATATATGTCTTTGGTTTCCCTCTTTTTTCTTTATGAACAAACTATCTTTTTCAAAACCCAGAAGGTTTAACTTAAGATGATCACTGTCACATTGTACCCATGGTTCTCTGTGACAGGGAGGCAAACAGGTGAAAAGGTACTCAGATTCTTCACTCAGGAGTAGTGGACTTAATCACTTTGGGTTTTGCCATGACATGTGAACATGTTTTCTGTAGTTTTCAAAACGTTGCCCTATCTGTGTTACCTGTTGATGATGATGTGTATAGTATTCTCAACTGGATTGGTTTGAGAAGTATTTCATGATGGGTACAGTCTTTTTACAAGCAAAAGGAGAAATAGTGATTGACTGTTTTAAAAAAATAACTAGAATAATAATAATAATGATTTGGAAAAACATGGAAAAGATATTGAATGATGAAGTGGGGAGATTAATGTCTCTGTATTTGACTGACATGCATGGCATTCCTTTTTGAAAAAGCAATGTAATACACTGTAAAGCTATTTGCAATCCAATGTAATATAAACAAGATTATGATGATAATAAAAAAAATTAAAAAATTAAAAAAAAAGTTGCCCTTAAAATTCCTACCTTTTTGAAAAGAAAGCAGATATTTTCAGATATTCTATCTCTGGTTTACCCTCATGCATATTTGTCTTTCTGCTCTCCTATAACCAGTATTGAGCCTACTGAAAATAAATACGATTTGTTTCTCTGAGTGTGTCTGCAGGAGCCATCTTTTCAGCATGAATTGCATATTCAAGTTGCCTGCTGCTTTCAATCCATCCAGGATTAGCCAAAATTTACCTGTGTACAATAAATGGAATGGATATTGGATATTTGATCAAGGAGAGTCCTCAGGCCTATAGGTTCTTCTCTTTGGTGAAATTTAATGCCTTTTAACCACGGAATGGAGTACAAGCTTTTCACAAGACAGATTGCTCTAATTTATGAGAAAAGTTTTCTGAATGAAGTGGGACCGCAAGGTTGGTTTTATTGGTTTGGGCGCAAAATATTTGCATTTTTATATGACTTATTTGCCTAAGGGGCTCCACAGAATGGGTGATTTTTTTACAGATCTGAAAAACAAATCAATCGATATTAGAATTTGTTGGTCTGTGTTTGCTGTTAGTATTACAATCTCATCTCTCCTGGGACAGCTTCTTCAAATTAAATGAATAAGAAAGAAACCTTGGTGTACAGCCAATGGCTCAGCGATCACATTGATGAAGTCCCACATGGCCAACGACTGTTTGAGTCCCCGACTTGGTGGTTGGAAAAGCATGCTAGGCACGAGTGCATGTGTGTCCATGACCCTGGGAGGAGAATGGAGGAGAAGGGATTGCAGCCTGGCCATACCTCCTTTAAGGTTGATTTCTCCATTTCCCTCTCACTGTCTGTCTCTCTCTGGTGAGCACATGTGCCCTAAGACAAAAGCTCAAAAACAAACAAACAAACAAAAACACGCCCTTGAGATTAGCAGGTGGCATGGTGGTTGAGGCACTGGACTCCCACATGCCTGACTGATTCTTCAAGTCCCAGACCTGGTGACTTGAAAATCATGCCAGGTACTTGGGCATGTGTGCCTGAAATCCCAGGAGGAGACTGGAAAAGAAGGTATTGCTGTGAGGCCATCTCCTACAGAGGGAGTGATTTATCACTTTCCTTCTCTCTGTCTCTGTATCTGTCTCTCTCCAGTGAACACACATGCCCTATATGGCAAAAATCTAAATAAATTTAAAAAAAAGAACCCTTCCAGCATTTTAAGTAATGGTTATACTATAGAAAAGTAAATAGATTCCACTACCTTATATCAGTCTTATTTTAATAAAACATGAGCGTGAGCAGTGCGTTTTTTAGTCTAAAGAGCTACCCATGAAGCCTGTATGTTCATAAGTAGTGTGGTTCTGATTTTTATTGCTACAATTGTTATTGTTAAATTTATTATGAGTTAAATATTTAAAAATCTTTTGTAAATTACATTAATCTGGAAGAATATATTATACTTAGGGGTGTGAATAGAGAACAGGAAGAAATTACAGTGTATATAATAAAACAGGAAAAGATATGATTACAATAGAACTAGGTGACTTTATGAATGTTTGTTATTTAATACATGTTGTTTTCCATGAGATAAATCTAAAGAAAAATATGATTAAAAAAATTTAGGTCAAGAAAAATATACAATACAGCTTTACATAAGTGCTTAAAATATTTTATGTGACTACACAAATACTGTTTGTAATTAAAGAATGGATATAACATTTAGTGAGATTAAAATTTCCTTTGACTTATATAATATTTAAACATAAACACCATTAAGATTTGAAGAGATTAATGCTAAATTTTGAACGTGAATATGTATAGCACTGAGACGAGCACACAGTATATATTTAGTATTAGTTATAGGACTATATCAGGCGTAAAAACTAAAGATAAAATGTGAAAAACAAAGCCATGGTTAATATAGATGAGAAAAAAAGATTATGTTTCTGTTTTATTATTTATCATCTGTGTAACTTAATATAAGACAAATAATTTCATGAACCCCATTTTTTTTTTTGAGAGAGATATTTTTGCTTTAGGGTGTGTGTCCTCACCAGAGAGAGAGAAACAGAGAGACAAAGAACAAGAACTCACTCCCTAGGTAGAATGGCCATGCTGCAATCCCTTCTCCTACATTCTCCTCTTGGGATCTGGGGCACCCATGCACATGCGCCTGGCGTGGGTTTTAAGCCTCCAGGTCCGGGACTTGAACCACAGTTGACTACGTGGGAGTCTAGCAATATAATAATTACACCATCTTTGGTCCCCAAAGGCCCCAACATTTCATTTAAAAGAAATTGACCTGTTATTATTAACCTTAAAAACTTTGCAAATCTGGTATTATAATAAACAATTCATTTATAAATGAATTTATACCTTCAATATATTTGTGTTGGCCAGGTATTCCGTTTGTTCTGGTTGTGTGATAGACTAGTCACTGGGAAGATAGTAAGACCCTCCACTCAAAGACAGCACTGATGTTTACTGAGACCAAATACAAACATGGAAAATGATCAGAACTTATATAAAAATGGAACTGATCCAAAACGTCTGCAGGAGCTAATCCAGGAAACCAAACTACAACTTCTGAACCAATGGTCAGAACTTGATCAATAACTGTCAGTCTTCTCAATTCTGCCCTTTGTTACAAACCAGGACCAACCAGAGAAAGCCAGGTAAGTTCTCCAAACCAATCTCAGAGGGCATTCAGCTTCCTGTTACCTTAGCTCCAGCTTTCCCACGCCAGCAGCTTAGCCGAAGCCTCTCCTTTTGTCACCATAAAGCTTGCATTCTCCTCTGCAATAAAGAATAAGAAAACTTTATCCCAACTCATGAAGGGAGCATTCCTTTTTTTCATTTTACTCCCTTAGCCTTTCTGTTCTACTTAAGGGATGGAGAAAAAGATAGGTTCTAGGAAATAAATAAAAATGTTGTGCTCAGGAGGTGTGGGGTAGCGGATGGGGGCTTAGTACATGAGGAGGGACGGAAACACTAGTAAAGATCATGGTCTCAAGATAAAGGTTCAATGAAAAAACCTTGAAAATCAGACTATTATAGAAACATCCTCCCTTCCCACAACACACACAGGGCTCAGTATAATACAGTCGATTGCAGAAAAGGAGATGCAAGACACTGATACCCTCTACATCACGGTAGATAGAAAGCCCCAAAGCCAGGAAGGCAAAAAGACAAGGATATG
Organism: Tupaia tana; assembly: GCA_026018925.1. Lineage (NCBI taxonomy): Eukaryota > Metazoa > Chordata > Mammalia > Scandentia > Tupaiidae > Tupaia > Tupaia tana. Next base: position 20,222,528 of record JAKSZU010000025.1, on the reverse strand, counting down.
AGAAACTGGAATGCTCCAGTTTATGTAGGCAAAACAAATATTAAACATAGATTAGCACCTACCAGGATTAACATAACCTCTCACACAAAAAGGCTGCTTATCTCAGTTTCTATTACTTGGTACATCATATCCAAACTTCAACAAAAAAGCATCAGGCATATAAAAAGCAAGATAAATATGGTATATTAAAAAGGGCAATTATGAAAACCAGATACAGTTATGACATAGATGCTGGGATAATCAAACAGAGAATTTAAAATAACCAGGATTAATATGTTAAGAACTCTAGTGAGGAAAGTAGACAATATGTAAAACACATGGGTAATATGAGCAGAGAGATCAAATTTCTGAGAAAAAGAAAATATAAAAGGAACTGATAGAAATCAAACCTATAGGAACAGGAACGGAGAATAGATTCATCAGTAGATGCAACAAGAACAAGAGAAAAATCAATGAACATAATGATTGGTCAATGAAATTTTTCAGAACTAAGATTTGGGAGAAAAAAAAAGAACATGCAACCACTATGGGACAATGTGAAAAGGTATAAAATGCAATCTTTAACTTTTGTACTTTATAAAGTAGCAAAGAAGTTAGGCAAAATAGAACATTCTAGGCAGTGACAACATACATGGAAACAGGCAGAGTTGGGAAAAGGTATGATGTAGTGCCAGAGCAAGACCTGGTGCTCAGAGTCAGATTATCAGAGCTCCATACCCCACGGCCTTAAAGCGAGACTTAAGTCTGTGGAGTTTGCGGAGCGGGAAGAGACCTTTATGCAGAGAAACATTGTCATTGAGTTGAGGTTTCTTAAAACTAACTCAGACAGCTGAACTGTGATAGAAAGAACTAATCTGAGTTTCTTATTCATTTATACTGTTATTATTAATTAATTATTTTTTAAGGAAGAAAGAAGGGTCAGCCTATATGAAGATCAAGAAAACCCTACTGTTTTCATCCTCATTCACTATCCTTCCACAAGCCCTCCACTGCCTCATCCTTGCCTTTTAATTTTATTTTCCTAGATAGTGTGTTTGCTCACTGGAGAAAGACAGAGAAACGCTGGATCTGAGACTGGAACCACAATGTCTTCTATTGGTATTAGCTTTTAAGAGAAGGAGATTTGGGATATCTTTATATTTTTATGACGTTTTTAAACAACTGAATGCTTTTATTTGACATAGTAATTTATCTGATGTAATATATTAATAGATGCAATTTCCAACATCCTAGTTGTTGCTCCATTATTTTTCTTCCACTCAAGAAAGCGCATCAGAATGCAAATGAAAAAAAATCTGAGGCTAATGTAGGAATAATGCTATTTCTGATCTAATTTATATTGTTAACAGCTAATCACTAGAGAAATTTGAAATTTAATTATTAGTAGTACTGAAGTAATTATAACACTGTAGAAGTACTGGTGACACACAAATATGTAACGCTATCCCTGAAAAATCCCTATATTAGAATACTTTCTGTTTAATATTAGAAGAATTGTTAAATGTTATAAACACTAATTGTAAACAGAACAAACATTTACTATTCATAAAACAGGACACTAGCAGACTCTTTAAAGCTCATAGGATTGTTATGTTAGTGAAATGATTAATATATTGTGTGTTTTAATATATCTAGTATAACATCAAAGATTAGTAAATATGTACCATTATAATTAATTGCTATTATTATTGCAATAACCTGTACTTTATAGACTACTTTTACATACACTATTTCAACTACCAGAGGCAGCTAGGTTGTGGCTTTTATTCTGTACATTTTTAAAAAGGAAATAAATATTAGAAAAAAAAGTTGAAATTTTTTGTCTGTTCAGTAGAGACAGAATGGTATGGCAGTTAATTACAGAATCAGTCTAAAATGGCATTGTTTGAATCTCCCAGATCTGCCACTTACTGAAGGAATGTCCTTGGAAATTTTCCAATTTCTTAATGTGTGTATTAATGAATTAAACTTTCTAAAGAACTTACAAATGTTGTTCAGGATAGTGAGTCATTTATTTGAGTTTTAAATAAATACAATAAAATTTGAGTAACTTAGACATACTTTTATGAAGTAACAGAACAAACTTCTTGCCTGAAATTGTGTCTGACTCTGGCTCCTCAAAGTTGTCATAAGAAAACACGGTCTTGTTTTAATAACTAAGAAGATATGACTCCAACGAAGCACAATTCAAGAACAGCTTTAGGCTCCCATGAAACTGAGTATGGGAATAAAAACTATCTAAAGGATCATGTACTTAAGCCACTTGTATAGCTTTTGAGCTTCCCCAAGGCCTAGGTGCTCTCTAATAAATGCATCATCTCTTTCCAGAAAATGTACAAATGCTTCTGACGTAGTCTGAGAGCAACTGCACTCACAAGCAAACCAATTCTTATATGCTGGGATTATTCTCAAAACAATGCTATTAAAATTTCCATCTGAATTTTAATTTTCTTAATGAGAGTCACTCTAAATCTCAGAAACATTATTCCAAAACACCAGCACCATAATTCTGCCCACAGATTACCTTTGTCTCTAAAGCATTGTAAGAATTACACATGCTTTTTAATGTCTCATAATTATTCATCTCAATATTCTTTGCTGTCCCAAATAGACCATTAGAACAGTATGGGCCAAGACAGGGGCATTATGGTTAAGATGGCTGAATCCCACATCTTTGACTGCACAGTTTGAGTCCTGGACCTAAAGGCTTAGAGGGAAAAACCCAATAAATAAATAAATAAATAAATAAATAAATAAATAAATAAATAACAATTACTAGGCACTTGTGTGTATATATATATGGAGTAGGCAAATATTTCTAATGCCCCTACAGCATGAACAGTATCTTCCAAGTTAGAAAATTGGGCTTTATAATGCTTCTACACCGCAAATAAAACAAAAAACAGAGTAAAGAGAAAACTCACAGAATAAGAGAAAATATTTGCGTACTATATGTCAGATAAGGGATTGATAACTAGACTCTATATGGAACTCAAACAGCTCACCTGCCAAAAACTAATATTCTGATGAAAAATGGGAACTTATTTGTACAGATAACTCTCAAAGGAGGACATATTAATAGCATGATAACAAGTGAAAAATGTTCAACATCTCTTCTCCTAAGGAAAATGCAAATCAAACCATAATTAGGTACCACCTAATACCAATCATGTTTATAAGAAAAAAAAATGAAAAAGAATAGCAAATGCTGACTAGAATATATAGAAAAGGGAATACTTGCACAATATCAGTTGCCACGTAAATTAGTACACTGTTGAAAGCAGTATAGTGGTTCTGTAAATAAATAAATTAATTAATTAATTAAACAAACTCCTGTGTGGCCCTGTAACCTCACTCTTGAGTATTTACCCAACGGACAAGAGATGACTCAGTTGGAGAAGCATTTGCATCTCCATGTTTATTGAAGCACTATTTACAATAAGTAAGACATGGACTCAACCTTAGTGCCCAACAACTAATGAATGGATTAAGAAAGTATGACATGTATAAACAACAGAATACTACTCAGTCCTAAGTAACGATAATGTCCTGTCCTTTGACACAAAGTGCAGGAACCTCGGAGATACAATGCTAAGTCAAGCAAGTCAGACTGTAAAGACAAAATTGTATATGCCTATGTATACATATATTTTAATTGTACATTTGTAAAACGGAGAAATGGTCAGTGTGGTTTATTATTTGATACTTACAGAGAGTAAATGACAGCAGATCACACATATCAAAGATTGACTAGTATTTTAATATTATGAAAAATTTAAGAATTCTTTCTTTTATTTTTAGGAACGGCAATTTTTTTTTTTCTGGGAAGGACCAGATAATCAATGTGTTAGGCTTTGTCCCAACTACTGAGATCTACTACTATAACATAAAAAGAGCCAAAGAAAATATGTGAGTGAATGATCGCTACTTTTATAGTAAATCTGTATTTATGAACACTGGAATTTAAATACATTATTTCATGTGTGACAAAATGATAGGTTGATGTCTTTCTACCATTAAAGTAATGCAAAAATTCCTTGTATAGATTGTGGGCTGTAGGCTGCTGACCCTGTCATATTGTTTGAGATTGGGCATTTTTGCTCCATGGGTTTCTCAGGCTTATTTGTACATAAAGGGCATTATGGGATCTCCTTACTTTATATAAAAATATGGCAGTGTGGTAGTGGGGAAGGCATACTTGAAATGTTGGCTAGTTGGTCAACTATAAATCAATAAAGATATCTTTGAAAACTGTAAAATTAAATTTGTAAGACTTACATTTAAAAAATATCTTCTCTCCCATATTTATAATTAATTTTAGAGTATCTGTCTCTTTCATATTGGACTATAAGCTTCATAAAGACAAGAATTCCATCAGTTGTGCTTACCCTGATCTCCAGTTAACTACTAGGTTGTTTGGTACATAGCAGGTTTTCAATGATCTATATTGCCCACATGTAAGTTAACAAATAGATAGAAATTTTAAAATTCCATTATTTTATCTCATCTTTCCCAGTTTCTAAAAATTTAAACTTGAGATTACACGTGAAAAAAATTTGTTTATAGGCTAATAAATAATTGTTAAAATAATGACTATAGTTTCCTTCTGGATTGTGTTATTGTCTGTTTTAGCCGTGACCTTGAGTACATGACTCTTATAATATTCCTGGAATCCCGTTAAGGAGCTTCTTTACTTTTCCATTTTCCATTCTCAGGCACTTCTATTATAATTTTTAAATTTTTAAATCTAACTTCATTATCAAATACTGGTAAATAATTTTGCATACTGACTTTTTTCAATCTATGTTCTAAAACACAAACAAATGCATCTATAGACTCTGATAGGTAATGCATTAAATCCATTAGGCACCGTATAGTTTTTTTTAGAGATATTTAGGAAGAAAATTAGTAGACTATTGCTATAATTTAAAAAGTTTTTCTCTTTCCCTTTTCACTTCCATTTTACAATGATCTAAGTAGTATCTTGACTTACATGTTCTACATTTTTTAGCAACTGTTTTTCTAAATATTAAATTTATATATTTTGTTTTTTTGAACATGTTTCAAATTCTGCTTCCTGATAGATCCTTTTTATTGCTTACCTGTCTGAGATACTGTTGACAGATTCTTACTCTTATTAAACCACCCAAGTTCCTGAAGCCTCAGGTAGCAAGCAAAGCTATGGTCAAAAAAATGGGTAATGAGATTCCAAACTTGTTCTTAAACGTGACAAACAGAAAACAAGTTTCTTCTCATTTGCAGTCCTCTGAATCATCTGGCATTTCCCCATAAATTCACAACAGGAAAGTGATGTGGAACTCCCACCAATGTATTCCCCAGAGCTCTTTATAGGAACAGTAAAGAGCTTAGAGGGTGTGAGATCACTTCCCACATCTTTTTAACTTCCCTACTTTTTCCCACTAGATTCATCATTCTTATTGAAGAAGGAGGGAAGGTTCTTATTTTCCGTGCTTTTACTCTACCACAGTGTCCTCAAGGGAGTAATTTGTGGGAATACGGGCTCCAGAGTGCCTTTAAATTTTCTAGCAAGGGCAGACTGCACACCCAATGGAAGACATCTCATATTCTGCTCTATCAGAGGTTTGGCAGTTGGCATCGTGCCATTTGCTTAACATGCTAGGCAGACCAAATTTGATTTATTTTATGTCATTTGGTATTCTTAGGTAATATGCTATATGCTTCCACCATTTGCTTCCACATGAAAGATGCCATTATATTTCAGTCTTGGATCTATGCATTTGAACATTATGAACTTCTGACTGAATTTTGACTTAATCTAAATACCCATTTCTATATTTCCAGTTTAATAACAATATCGTATCCATGAGCATTACATTGTTATAAAGTCAAAATTGGAACTTATTGTTTAAATTATCCTGTTTTCTTACCAGTTTCATAGGTCAAGGATTTGATTTGGGTCAAAGTATACTACACAATATCAACGACAGAAAAAGAAAGGTACAACAGTCATCACCAACAAAGTTTCTATAGCATTAAAAACAGCATGGAGCAAAGGAGATGATTTATACTCTACTTAGCATAGCAAAGAGGTAGAAATGACCTTACTTTTCCATATCTGAGTCCATAGGCCAAGAAACTCTTCAAACAATATATACCTCAATTTTTGTAATACATCTGTTTCATCAACTTCAACTAAGTGATTTTATAAATACTTTATAATAATAAAAAATAATAATGTGTCAACTGCATTTTCTAGTTAAATTAACTAAATTTACTTATTCCTAATTTGTTTTCAGGAAACTTCCATTCTCAGTGGTTCAGATTTATTAGAACTCTCTGTCATTCAAGGTTAGTTGTCTTTCAATCTTTACCCACGTGGTCATAGAACGTTCATATTCTCCAATGTGCTACTATGGCTTCTTCTTGCTCTCTGTTGTCTCTCCTTTGTTTAATTCTAATAGATCCCTCTCTTTCTCTGGACCTTTTTGTCATACACACAAACACACAGGTTATTGCTTCAACTGCTTCCTATTCATTTATTTCTACTTGTATAATTTATCATTTATTAGACATTGCAAAGGTCCATTGTTGAAAAGCAACAGAGTTAGATAAAATATATATATATATATGTTTGTAATTGTATGGTGATTTCATTTCCTTTAATAGTATTGGTGTAAAAAGTGACATGCAATGATGACTAGACTTAATTTTCTGGGACTATAATAGTGGCTGTACACAGTGAAATCTGAGCCATGCAGTAGGATGAAATAAGGCTAGCCTAGTGTTAAAGTGGAAAGGCAGAATCCACGGTCTACATTCCCCACACAAGTGGCCAAAGAAGAAAAAGAAATACGCTTGCCACTATATCCCCTTTACATATAATCGAACCCATCCACGTAATACATGTTACGAAATGTAGCTCTCCATTCATTATACCATTCTCACTATGTATCTCCAATCACATCATCAAAACAGTGACTTTGAAAAAACTCATTACATTTGTGTCCATTACTAATATACTCAATTGCTGTAAATCATCTCATTCTCATAAATCTTCGGAAAAGTTTGAAAAGTTTCACCATCTCTCATGCTGAAACGAGCCCAAGAAAACATAGAAACATAGAAATTTCCATTTAATCATTTACTTTTTTCTGTTTAGACCATTGGTCGAGATGTACAGCAACACATTTGAACACAGAATGTTGCTGGTTTCTGTGGATTTCTACTTGTGGGTTTCAGAAATTAATTTGAGCCCCAAAAAGTAAAGGTGGCAGTTTTCAAAGAAAAAGTAGGAGTCTTTCACAGAGTTCTCAAAGTATAGCCAAGATTAAGGCAGAGGAAAGACTGAACAGGGACCCAGAATGCTGACAGCAAGCAAGGAAATGCTACTTTCCCTCTATTTCTGCTTCCCTGCTCATCTTTACTACTTTTTGGCAAGCTGTCTTCCTCTGCCTGCCTGCACAGTGGAACTGACTTATTTGGGCTCTCTCGCTCATCCCTGTCTCTTTTTGATTCATTCACTTGACACTTTTTATTCCATATACCTGGGTGTCAGGTGGTGATTGCTCCAAGAGTAGCCCAGTCAGTCGGGAAGGAAGAAGAAGGTGGGTTTAGTATTTTGAATGATTGCAAAAGCTATTACAAAGGTCTGGGAGAGGCTGCCAAAAGAAGGGTCCTTGTGCGCTCTTCAGCCTGTTCAAAAGTTACCCTTTACATGTGAGGTGCACTTCATTCCACTAGAGTTCTTAAACCAGAATTTACAGAGTCGAGGTTCCTCAAGTTAGGCCTTACAATAATCAGCAAAAATAGTAAGTTGTTTTTAAGAAATTATGAGAGGTTGTGTGTGCCCACTAGAAAGAGAGCAAAAGGGAGAGAGAAAGTAAGCGTGCCCCATGAGGCATGGCTATGCTGTAATCCCTTCTCCTCTATTTCTTAGTCTTTTGGGGGAATGTTGAGCATGCACACACAGGCACCCACTGTGATTTTCAAACCAGAGGGTCAGGGACTTCAACTGAAGATTTGGCCATGTTGGATCCAGCTCCCTTAATTATGGTCATGGGTTGGCCCCTGATTGCCTTCTTTGAAACAAAGAAATCTGTAATAGACACAAGCTTATCAGAAACTCTCAAGCTACTCTATTCTGTTTATATTGAAGCACATCCTAGCAAACATCGGTATTTATAAAAAGTTATTTATGGAGAATATTAAGAAAGAAATACCATCCTACTAAGGTCATCCATGGATGATAAATTATTACATGAATCCAGAAAATAGATGTGATTTTAGATGTACAAGCATATAATTCTGCCAAATCATTAAGAAGTTTAGAAAGATAAAACATGAGAATAGCTATCATCTTTAGCAACCACTTTTACATGCAGAAAATTATGAGATCTAAGAAAAATGCTTTGAACCTTTAGCCAAAAGTGCTTGTTTAGAAGTAAGTGTAAACTAATTCTATGATTGTAATGAGTGAAAAAAGTGATTCTAGGCAAGACATAATATATAGTAGAAAAATAATATGCAGCAATATTTATTAACGCCTTCTTTCATTTAATCACAAACTTCTCCTCTTCCCTGGTATTTAGCTGTCCATATGGTTTCTCAGCTAGGAAAACATATCTTGTATTATTTTGCAATCTAGTATGGCCATGTTTTCGCTTAAACAATGTGAGCAGAAATGTAACATGAAATGTTCAGATTGTCGTCCACTTCAAATTTTCTCCTTCCTGATTGCAGGGATATGAGGAGATTTGGAGCACCTGTTTGGACGTAAAAACATAAGCCCTGTGCTAAACAGCCATGGTAGCTCTAATATCCCCTCCTCTGTTGAGTTCTGTGCGTCTTCTTTTAGAAATCCGCTTCAATCCCATTTAAGCCCAGGCATGGTGCTTCTCTTTATGACAGCAAAAGATGGCCTTTAACTTAAATGACTTACTTAACAAGGAAAGAGCTCATTATCATTTAAGGCAAAAATAAAGTAGGTTCAGTAAAAAGTTGGAAGCTGTATTTTGTTTGCTGTAGAAGTGAAGTCCTGGCAGCACGGTACAAAAACAAGGCTGACATAATGCTTTAAAGGAGAAACACACATGTGTGAGTAAACAAGAGATCAGATGACAGCTTCCTGGATTTTAGCTGGTAAGAATAATGGAAAAGGAGCACAGAGAAGACACCTAGTAGGGCTTATTAGTTCCACTTGGTAGGATGAACTGTATTCTGATTTATGTACCTCAAATTAATTTTAATGCTCTCATAACAGTTTAGGTGTTGTTTTATTGTGGCTGAGAGAAAACCATGAAAGGATAAATGAAGTCCTGTCAGTGCTCAAAAGATCTTGAGGATAAATAAGCATATTTGGAGTTAGATTATAAAAGTGAGAGGAGAAAATGGCATAAACAAAAGCTAGCTAGGACAAGGGACATACATATATATATATATATATATATATATATATATATATATATATGTATACATATATACACATATATATATATATATGTGTGTGTGTGTGTGTGTGTGTGTGTGCTTTATAAGTAAGATGGATTAAGGCTGACTCATAGGATTATTAGATTATTAGAGAATCTGTAGTCTATATTCTTTATTTTAGAGAAAACTAAGACCTAGAGGATTAGAATTCATGTGGTTAAGATCATATGCTGTATCAGGAGTGGTTTCCATATTACAATCCATAACTCCTTGGTTTCCCAGTCTATCATTTTTGCAGACCTGAGCATAGCCTTGTATGTATGTGTATGTTGACTGGGAGTGCATACCTTTGCATGGTTTTGTTTTATGTGGTGTTTTTTAGAGGTTTTTGCTTTGGTGCATGTGCAGGAGAGAGAGAGAGACCTATAGAGACAGTGAGAGGGAAAGTGAGCAATCACCCTCTTAGGGGGTATGGCCATGCTGCAATTCCTTCTCCTCCATTCTTCTCCCGGGACCTTGGACACGCATGCACACACGTCTTGTGTGACTTTCATGCCACCAGGTCCCGGACTGAAAGTGTGGTTGACCATGGGGGAGTCCTGTGAATTAACTGCTAAGCCATTTCCTGTCCCCTCCCCCACCTTTGCAGGTTTTGGTGTCAAGAATCTGTTGGGGACTAAGGAAAGGAAAGATTCTGTTCCATGATTTTCAATGTTTTCTCCAGCAGCTTTTTAAGAAATGTTCTATCCATACTTTTCAAGCTCTACAAAATATAAGCGATTATCAGTAAGAGTAATTTTTTAGCAAATAAAATCTTCAGAAAACAAACAAACAAAAACATTGGGGGAAGATGGAAATATTTCCCCAGCATTAAGTAGCAGGTTGGAGCCAGCTCCTAGAGTGGACACTTGGTTTAATGCTGCTGCTAAAATGATACCTTTTGGTGCAGTGACTGTAAAGAGCTCCAATGAATGATTTGTTTTCGTTTCTAAGAATGCAAGTGTGTGCAGTGTATATAACTAAAGAGTGAATGGGCAGATGGTGTAAACCTTATAGAATTATTGCCATGGGACTTAATTACATTTTCCCTTCTTATCTAATACATGGCTTCCAATATCTTTCTCTATGAACTACTATCAACTGTGTAATAATTCTAAAATTGACCTAGCTTTACAAACACATGGCAAGTCTAATGCTTTCTGCTTTTGGTAGAGGCAGCAGGATTTATTCTGATACAGTTTGCAGCTAATCAGCGATTTCTCCTTCCAACACAGAAATGCTGCAGTGCTTGGCAACCTGCTTCTTTACTCAGGTATAGCCGTTTATAATGGCACACAAGCCCTCTTTCACAAAGATCTCCGAGTATACCCTATGCTCCTATCTTTTCCCTTCCTCTTTTTTTTTCCTCCACACCTATCTCTCCTCTTTCTTGTCTACTTTCCTCTTTTTCTCCTTGCCTTGCATTGATTTTTTTGCTTTCCTTCCTCCCTGCCATCCTTCCCCCTTTTTTCTCTCCGTCCATTTCTTTCTTGACTCCCCTTCTTCTTTCTCTGCTCTTTCCTTCTTCCCTCCCTTCTTCCTTTCCTTCCTTCCATCTTAAACAGCCTTCAGGGACACAGCCATGCCACTGAGAAACACAGCAGGAGAGGCCAGCAGTGACATTGCTGGACTCCCACATGGCCAACCACAGTTTGAGTCCCAGACCCGGTAGTTTGAAAATCACACTGAGTGCTTATGTGTGCATGCCCAAGATCCTGAAAGAATAGAGAAGAAGGGACTGCAGCGTCACCATTCCCCCTGGGGAGTGATTCTCAACTTTCCCTCTCACTGTTTCTTTATCTGTCTCTTTCTGTCTCTCTCTCTCTCTCTCTCCAGTGAGCATAGCACCCGAAGACAAAAACCTCTAAGCAGACACACACACAACAGGATAATAAATATGAAACACTCTATCTTGTAATGAAAATTTTCTAAAGGCCCAGATGAAACCTCCTAAGCTTTCATGACCATAAGGTGGCAACCACGACCCAAAGGAAGAGACACGTACAGTGTTGAAATCTCCCAACAAGGAAACACAGGAGTGCAACAACACATCGCTCTGCATTATTCAGAATAAAATGTTTGTGCTATTGTTAACCCCCAGGTTTGTTTCCTCTTTCTGCCTGTTCGACCAACCAATCTCCTAAGAGAAACACAAACAAAGTGATTTGGGCAGGACTTCAACAAAAGAGTCAAGCGAGATTACTCACTACCAAAGGACTCTATTTCCTAAAGAATAGCAAAGCAAATGGCTCCCACCAAACTGTCTCTTGGAATATTACATGTTTCTGCTGAGTGTCTTATGACCCTTATTTCTTAGAGCTGTCTTTCAAAGTAGATGAGAACCTGATCATTCCATTCAACCGATATCTCCCAATCCATGTAAGGCTTAGGGTGATTCATTTAATTATGGGAGTCCATTTAAAACAACCCCAGATGGGGACCAGCAGTTAGCGTAATGGCTATGTCGCTGGACTCCCATGTAGTCGACTGCAGTTCGCGTCCTGGACCCGGTGGCTTAAAACTCATGCCGGGTGCATGTGCGTGCATGCCCAAGATCCTGAGAGGAGAATGGAGGAGAAGGGATTGCGGCGTGGCCATCCCCCCTGGGGGGTTATTTCTCGCTTTCTGTCTCTCTGTCTGTCTCTGTCTGTCTGGCAAGCGCATGCGCCCTATAGCAAAAACATCTTAAAAAAAAAAAAGAACAAATGTGCAAACCATCACAAATTGACAATGTGTGGAACACTGATACTAGAAACAATGGGATATCATTTTGCTCCACTTCACATGCATAACTGTTTCTGATTGTAGTCTCTGTATCCTTTCAGATCAAAATATTATGAGCTCCTTTGTATACTGAAGTACCGCATGGCAGACACATCTTCCAAACAAGGGTTTGTGCACTTCAGCAGCTCAGCAGGAAACTGGTTTCATTAAACACCACTCCCCAACAGTCGAGTTCATTAATGATTTTTATTGCACTCTGAAAACATGCCAGATCCCTCATGGAACACAACTACGTTTTGAGAACGAAAAGCGTGGAAATACGTGGAAACTGAACTCTTACCAAAGGCCATCTTTTTTGCTTCTCCCTCTTGTTTTTTAATCTCTCCCACTGAGACACTTTAGAATATAGAACTATCATATCCCCTGCTATATGCACCAACACACAATGTAATGTAAAATATGAAGTGACTGAGAACAGGTAAAATGATATGGCAAAGTCACAGAAAATGTTCTAAAACACACACACAAGAAGTGGAATTACAGTCTCTGGACTTAACCCCTTGGTTGTGTATGAAACGAGGAAGGGGTTCTTGCGAAATGGTTTCTATTCCCCCTGGAAAGGACAAAGTTATTGGGTAATAGGTTATCCTTCAGCCAGTATCCGCACAACTATAAATCTACAATGTATAAAATCAACAGAATTCATTACTTGCCATTGAATTTGAGGCTCAGGAATCTCTGTGGAGAAAAATAACTAACTACATTTCCCTGGTATTACACCATGTCTGTTCTTTATGAAATTTTTTCTCCTTATTTTCTAAGCACTTGAAGCAGAAAAACTGGGCCTATTATTGAATTTATCTTTCCAAGAATACTAGGAGATTTTAATAAATATGTAATAACAATAAGAAGAACAACCTAGAAGTTAACTCTCCATTCAATTTGAAAGCCAGAAATGTCAAAACCAAGCAATAGTTTTATAAGGATGCTACATAAATGAATAAATATATTTAAATGATCAGATATTTTGCAGGTAGATTGAGCATGCTACTTTGTTCTTTTTTTTTCTTAGCTATTTTCCTCTCATTATACAAATACAATTCAAAGTATGTTCTTCATTTTAGGTTCAAAAGCCATACTTATGAAATAATATAAATGATCCTTAACAGGGAGCTTTGTTAGATTTACTTCTGGTGCTCAGTTTTGAATGAAGATCGTGATTCTATAACAGAGAGAAAAATTCTTTTAAAAAATATACCATATAAAGCCCAACTGATTTGTCTGTTTGTTTTTTATTTGTAGAGGTTTTTGCTTTAGAGGGTGTGTGCTTACCAGAGAGAGAGAAGGAGAGACAGGCACGGTGAAAGGGAAAGTGAGACCTCACCCCCTAGGGGGATGGCCACATCACCATTCCCTCTTCTCCATTCTCTTCCTGGGTTCTTGGCATTGCATGCACATGTGCCCAGAGTGAGTTTCGAGCCACTGGGTGCAGGACCCAGTTCGTCATGTAGGAGTCCAGCAAAGTACCTCCCACGCTATCTGCTGCCCACCCCTTCCCCCCCAGATAACCTTTTCTAGTCTTCTGGATAAACTCAAGTAAATGTAACAATAATGATGAGAATAGTCTACAAATCACATTTAAATTAATAGGGTTCCAATGACATTGGAGGACTTTACATGAATGAAACTCTGCACATATTTAAATGTTAATTATATTAGATAATTTTTTTATCAAGAAAAATAAAGTTTAGCAACATAAACCACAGATATGCAAGTACTTGATAAATTATCTTATGAATTATAATAACAGAGTTGTGAGACTCAGTCACAGTTAACTGGAATATCATATAAAATTATGAAAGGTGGAGATAACGGTAATAGCGAAGGAGACAATCATGGTGTCTTTTAAAATAAGGGCACTGAATTCTTCTGGACTATTTACAAGGGAGCACTTATGATGGGCAGGTAGAAAAACGTAATGGAGTTGCTGACTTTTAAGAAAGTTCTTAAATGAAGCCCTATAGTTTAATGAACAGAAACTTCAAGTATACCAAATGGATTTAATATATTCTAGAAATATATTGAACACAAAGAAAAGCAGTGATTTTTTTTACTAAAATATATCATATTTTTCAATGATAGATAAACCATATCCATTATAATCTATTGAAGAAAGTACTGAGTTTTGACAGAAGGCTGATACACCTTATAAAAAATTACGTTTCTTTGTTTTAACTGTTCTTTTTTTATATTTTGAATAAGGCACTTCTTTTTTTGTTTGTTTTAAAGAGATTTTTGCTATAGGGCTCTCATCAGAGAGACAGAGACAGAAAGTAAGAAATCACCCCCCAGGAAGGATGGCCACAGTGAAATCCCTTCTCCTCCATTCTCCTCTCAGGATTTTGGGCATACCCACCCACACACACACATACACACCTATACACACAACCAGAGTGAGTTTCAAGGCTCTGGGGCAGGGACTCAAACCACAGTGGACTATGTGTAAGTCCAGCAATGTAACAATATGCCATCTGCCGATCCCTTGACTAATGCACTTGTATTTGCATTATTATACGGAGTGAATTTGTACGTAATAGAGTCCAGATATATTTGATCGGAATTTATATAAACTAAATCAGGAGATTTTATAAGGTACTATTCCAGAGAACTGTGTTTTGTTTGTTTGTTTAAAAAAAATTGGGAGTACTACACAAACATAAATAAAGAATTCTATAACATTTTATTCAGTTTAATAGTTTAATAAGTATTCATTTTATGTAAATAGAACATTTAAATATAGTAACTTTTAGGGTTCACATTTGTGCATTTTTTTTTCTTTTTTAGGTTTTTGTCATAAGCCACATACACTTGCCAGAGACAGAAAGACAGTGAGAGGGAAGGGGAGATATCATCACCCAGAGAGGATGACCATACCACAATCCATTCTCCATTATCCTCGTGGGATTTGGCACACATGTACATGCACATGCACCTGCTGTGAAATTCAAGCCACCAGGTCCAGGATTAGAGCCATGGTCAGCCATGTGAGGATGCAACTGCATAACCACTAGGCCACCTGCTGGCGTTGTAACATTAGTGCTATTTATTTACTGACGTTGTGTTACTAAACTAAAAAGCTCTGTCACTTGCTGGTCAGAACAAAATTAATAACTATTACATCAGCTGCTATAGAAGGGAGTCTCCATGATGAATTTACTAATGATTCTATGGGGACCAGCAGTTAGTGTAATGGCTATGTCACTGGACTCCCACGTAGTCAACCACGGTTCACGTCCTGGACCCGGTGGCTTAAAACTCACGCCAGGCGCGTGTGTGTGTGTGCCGAGGAGAATGGAGGAGAAGAGATTGCGGCATGGCCATCCTCCCGGGGGGTGATTTCTCGCTTTCTGTCTCTCTGTCTCTCTCTGTCTTCCTGGCAAGCACACGCGCCCTATAGCGAAAACCTCTAAAACAACAACAAAACAAACAAACAAACAAAAAAACAAATGATTCTATGAACACTGGTTTAATGGATTTCACAGACCTGCATTTTTCTAGGTGCATACTTTCTAAAGTAGTCATCTCTAAATATTTTTGATCATGTATTTTTTCATTTTAAATGTATTTATTTTACAGCCATACACCATGTATCATTGCAGCATACATGAGCCTTTTGCATCCAGAATACATTGTATATTGGCTCAGTCTAAGATATTACCATACATGTTATCTTCAACAAATCATTTTCCATTTCTTGTTTCTTATATGTTTTACTTCTTTTTTCTCTCTTGATTCCCTTTCTCTCACCCTCTGCCATTTCCCATCCCCCTCCCACATTGTCTCTGATATCTACAGTTGTCATCCATGTTTTTTTTCTTTTCCACACTTTATTGATCCACAAAAGACCTTTTTTTAAAAAAGAATTATTTATTTAATTCCATTTGTTATTATTATGATTTTCTAATTTGACTAGACAGAGACACAGAGAGAGAAAGGGAAAGTGAGAAAGCAAGCCACCAGGTCCAGGACTTGAAACATAGTCTACTACGTGGAATCCAGTACCTTTAACCACCATGCCACCTGCCTACCCCAACTCACGAAATATCGTAATTAAACTAAATACTTGCAATAGTAAGTACAGTTGATATAAACATACCTATGAACATATGTGTGACTTTAGGCATTAAACTTAGTCAGGAGAATGAACATACTATAAAGTAGCACCTACCTGAGGCTATGTAGCTTACTGCAGTCAATAAATAGGTATGTTTATTATTTATATTTTGTTTTTTATGTATTTTTTCAATTAAAAAATACTTTTAGCTTTAATAAATCAAAATCAAAAATTGTTAAGAAATTGGTCCAGGACTCACATGGCCAACTGTGGTTTAAGTCTTGGTCATGGCAGCTTGATTTCTCTCTCTCTCGTGATCTGTCCTTCTCTTGTCATATTAAAATAAATAAATAAATAAATAAATCTAAATAAAATAATTTTTAAAAATGTTAAGAAAAATTTTCTTAAGACTTAAAGCCAGGAAAAAGGTTAGGTTTGTGTTCAAACAGCAAGTAGACACTAAACATTCAAAAAGTAGATGTACTTTTAAAATAATACCCAGAGTATCTAACAGTAAGGAATATGTTTAGTAGTATTTGCAATTGCCACACATCTAAATAATTGTATAGGCTATAACTTCCATTGTATTTCAAATATTGACATTTTAAAGTGAAATCAGTATGTTATTTTTCAAATACAGATGTAATATAGTAAAAACACCAGACCAATTAAAAAATCCAAGTATATAAATTTAGTCAGTAACTTTTCATGTTTTCTTCTTTAACAAAAATTTATTCATTAAAAAAGTATTTATTAGATGTCTGTTATGCATCAGCCATTTGTATAAGTACTTTACATACACCACTGGCCAAACGTGACAAAGATTTCTGCCTTCATGTTCCAATTTCCTTATAGTTTAATCTCTTGTCTTCTGGATACACAATTTAAGAGATCCAAACACACTTTTGTTTATCCCTAGACACAATGTTCTTTCACTGTGTCTGAGCACTAACAGAATTTTTTCAACAAAACTAAGTTTTTGAAGATAAAATCAAATACCAGTATTTTTTATCTGACCAGTTTCTAATTTAGAAGAATGATCTATTTTGGACTTCAGCTCATCAAAAGTTAAAATTTTTGCTATTGTTCTGACACCATTGTATCCTTTTCCTTTCTCATTTTTTTTTCATTCAGACTTATTTTTGCCAATTGGACTTTCCTAACACCAGTGGGAATGAAGGGTCATACTGGACACATTGGATAGTACAGGTGATACTCACAATATTTGTGGAAAACACTTATTATGAAAAAAACTAGGTGTGGGTTTCAGTTTTTCTTTCATCCATATAAACTATATTTTAATTGCATGTTTCCATGATTTTTTTAAAGGAGCTGTTTTTTTGTTTTTGCTACACGGCCTGTGTGCTTGCCGGAGAGATAGAGAGAGAGATACACAGAGAGCGAGAAATCAGCCCCCTTCTCTTCCATTCTACTCTTGGGAATGTGGTCATGCACGTTCACCCGCCTGGCATAACTTTTTCTTTTTTTTGGAGAGGTTTTCGCTATAGGGCGCGTGCGCTCGCCAGACAGAGGGAGACAGAGAGACAGAAAGCAGGAAATCACTCCCCAGGGGGAATGGCCGCGCCACAATCCCTTCTCCTCTGTTCTCTTCTCGGGATCTTGGGCATGCACGCACACGTGCCCAGCGTGAGTTTTAAGCCACCAGGTCCGGGACGCGAACCGTGGTCGACTATGTGGGAGTCCAGCGACATAGCCATTACGCTAACTGCTGGTCCCAGCCTGGCATAACTTTTAAGCCTCCAGGTCCAAGACTCAATCTGGAGTCCAGCGACATAAACATTATGCCATCTGCTGTTGCATCTAGGAACTTTGTGAGGTAGTCTCATGACTGTCATATAAGAAAGCTTATAACTCTTATTAGGATCTAAGACTAGAGTTTCTTACGGGGACATTTGTTGACCTAGATATGTCACATTACTAAACGGCTAACTCCTAAACATCCCCCAGTGCTGCAGGAACTTTGCATATTTTTTTGACTTCACTTGTGCTTTTATGTTATCTGGCTAGTAAAAAATTGGTCAAAAGATTTTTCTATTCCGTTTTCTTTTCTTCCTTTCTCTCTTCCTTTCTTCTTTCTTTCTTTTTCTTTCTCTTTCTTTCTTTCTTTCTTTCTTTCTCTCTCTCTTTCTCTCTCTTTCTTTCTTTCTTTCTCTTTCTTTTTCAGTTTTTTTTTTTTTGTTTTGTTTTGTTTGTTTGTTTGTTTGTTTGTTTTTCCATAGGGCACATTCACTTGCCAGAAAGAGACAGGGACAGAAAGTGGAGAAAGTGAGAAATCACTCTTCAAGGGGATAGCTATGCCACAATCCTTTCTCCTCCATTCTCCTCTCAGAATTTTGGGCACACACTTACACATACCAAGAGTGAGTTTCAAGCTACTGGATCTGGGATTCACACCTCAGTCCATCGTGTAGGAGTCCAGAGCCTTAACTACCATGCCACCAGCCATCCCCCAGTTAGAACATTTCGGATGCAGTCGCTCATCTTCTGTGTTTCACTTCTGGTGCTCTGACCACTTCACTCGGGGTAGTACTGTGATGACCAACTCTCTTCCAACTCTGGCATTATTTTTCCATGATACTGGGAATCCCCTGTTGCTTTTAAGCCATGATTTGGTGTGATACTTACTTAGGAATAACACATGAACCACCAGAAAAATATGGGAAATTAAAACTCAGTGGGATGGAACTTTGGCCGATGGTCAGTGGGGATAGGGTGTGCATTCTTCATTTTCTCAATGAACTTCTCAGGGTATGGCAGAGCATATAGAATCACTTTTCCATTTGGGTCATCCCAATATTGGTCACTCTGTTAATTTTCTTGAAAAGTATCATTTTTTTTAAAGATCACTATGTGTTCATTATTATTTATGAACATTGACATACACGATCCCTAATATTATTCCAAACATGAGATACTATAGTTCAAATGTTTAATTTGTTTATTGCAGGCTGAAGAGACAGTTTACTCTTTGCCATCAGGTCACCAAAACAAAATTGCAGAGAGGTTTAAATTATGTGATGAATATATTTTTGACAAGAAATATTATGCTGAAATAGTCAGAAGCATATTATGTCTTATTAGCAATGAGAGAAACTTGAACCCAACTTGGTGTGGTGGTTAAAGTGGCTGGATCCCATATGGCCAACTGCGTGGTTCAAGTCCCAGACTCAACAGCTTGAAAAAAAATGCCAGGTGTATGTGTACATATGCCCCAAATGTTGAGAGGAGGTTGAGAAGGGATTATGGCTTGACCATCCCCGCTGGGAGATGATTTCTCTCTTTCCCTGACTCTCTTTTTCCTTCTTTCTCTAGCAAGCACATGGGCAAACTGAAATAATCAATGGGATATTCGATGTCAGAAAGCCTCAGAGTCGCTTCTGCTCAGCAGTTCTTCATATCCGGCCCGGAGGCTTGCTTTGTATCCTGAGTGCTGACACTTCAGTCTACAGATCACTGGGGAATGTAAGAAAGTTATTCTTCCTCAAACTTATTTCTACTATTGGAATATTGGCTCAATTACAAAGTATTTTTCTCCTGGGACCAGAAACATTCTTCAGTCTGGTGACTTTCTTTTTCCCTCTTTGAAGCTATATTGGATTTGAGACACAGTCCCCTGGTCTCAGAATGCCAAACAAGAAATTCTCTTCTGACTCCTTACATATTGCAGGCCGTGGCCCACAGTTTAATTTAAATCATGTAAACTGTAATTATTGGAAACTGCAGGGTGTCCAGACCATTTGTTAAATACGCATCTCCGTGAAGTCGAAATGACTGAATTGTGAAAGTCAAGTCTTAAAAAAGGATGGTCCATTTTAAATTGTTTAAAATGAAATTTCTGGAATCTGTAATATAAAGTTAGAAAACGTATATTTGTTACTGAGAAAGTCATGTCCTTAAAAGACTAGAAAAAAAAAAAAAACAGAATGAAAAGAGGTGCATGCATGCTGGGAAAATGCATTTTGCATGTTGTAATGATATACAGTGATTGCATATGTAAAAATAGTAAAATAAAATAAAAATTAAAAATTAAATAAAGAAAATTAAGAGTTTCCAAAGTTGATAATTGACTATGGTTGATTTAAAGGATTTTTAGCAGACTTTTTGATGCTCTCACAGGTTCAATGGGATGAAGACAAAATTACATTTACAAAAGATAGTGAAATAAAATAGTTATTACAGAAGTCTTCTATGGTAATTAATGTCTCTTTCCAATATCACTACATACTTTCTCAAGTCATCTATCTGTTGCAAAAGAAAGTAATAATCCCACTGCATGTATTAGGTAGTATTTGATTGTAAGAAAGATAGTATTTTTAAAAAGTAAGTTTTCAAAGCAATACAATTGTTAGAAATATCTTTATTGATTATTTCTAAGTAGCGTGTACTTTTGCTGATTTGACTGACATTCAGGTAAAAGAGGAGCTGTCACTGTTCAGCGACAAAGTAACGTGTATTTTGAAAATGCTTTTCTTTATTTCTTTCCTTTTTATTTTTTTCCTTCTGAGAGTTCCCAATAGGAAACTAATTCTGCTTGTTCTTTTTCAAATACTGTATTGCTTGAAGACTTTGACAAACTGTGTAATGAAGGGTTTAGTCCCTAGTAATGAATGTCACGATCCTAACAATAAGATCCAACAAACAATTTGAAGTGATGAAGGGAATGCTGAGTTTGTACAGAGTACACAGGGAGTCTGGCTGGACTGAATAATTACTGGAGTTTGGCGGAGATACGGTGTGTACAGCCCACTAAGATGGCCCCTGCTGAGGCTTTGCATTATTTTGAAAAATAATAGGTTCTTCCTAAGAAATGAATGCTTTACAGTACAGTAATTGAATGCAAGCATCAATACACTTGCTTTCTGGTGTGCCGGAGAATCTTTTCATTTGGGGGTTTTGTTTTGTCAGCCGTGTTATATTTCAGGAGTGCCCATTAGCCTAAACATTATCATTCACTGCACACCTTCAAAGAAGAATCAGTAGTAGATGTTCTGGGAGATGCATTAGCAAGAGATAAGTAGGTGTTCCTAAAGGCTGTAATCTACATGCTTCGCTTATTTGATGTATTTATACATAGATTTGTGATTATAATTGTATGCATATGCATGAATAAGTATGGTAAAGACATGTTTATACTATTATGAAAGTGTTTCTAATGTTCATTTGCTATAGTTTTGATTTGTCTCTTATCTCTTTATGCTGACCTTCCTGTCTAAATTGAGCACACACTCATTCTAAATAAGGAGGTGGTATAGTTGCAATGGACAGCGTACTTAACCCCGCTGGGAAAAACTCATGAGTTTTTTTCCATTGAATTAAAGAACTAAGGCTACAGGAAAATCATGTCTCAAGCTGGTTTGAGAGACAGAAACTTTATGATAAGGCCACAGGCGCTATCCCTGCTGGGTTATTGTTGGACATCTGAATGAATTAGACCATTGGGTTCTCCCAGAAATAGCACTGTACCTGAATTTCAAGAAAAGGTGTCTTTCTGTGTTTCCCAAAGAGTGACTCATTTTTAATTACATTGCCTGACCTAAAACAAGAGGACACAAATTTGGCATGGTTTGCTATTCAGATGGTGAACACTAGGTCAGGTCTAGGTCTTTTAGAAAGTTGTAGCATAGTGTTTAAATGCAAAAGCTTTTGTCAGATGAGACCGTGCAGAGATGGAGCATCTGTGCCCGCCATTAAAGAACTCTTTAATATAATTTTTGCCTTACCAATTGTCCTTCCTGTCTCCCAAATCTTGAAACTTTGCAGCATTCTGTTTTACTGTCTCTGTTTTTCACAGGGAAACAGAACTAGCTGTTGGAGTGGGGCATGCTAACTAGCCAGAGACATTTTTTTAATCCATTTATTGAGTATGAAAATGTATCAAGTGTCCTCAAAGCTTTGTCTTTATTTATATTAAAACAATACAGAGAATTAATCAACTGGAAATCTCCCTTGATGTCACCACTGTCATTTCCTTAGTGGTAATCTACTGAAAAACACTGACAAAATAGGGCTGTGCTTCAATTAATTACCATATATTTATTTTTAGATCCCCCAAGAAAATGTGTGACCTTCTAGACAGATAAAACAAAACTGAGCGTTCTATTTAATCAGAACATTAATTATGACCACAAATAAGTTCTCTTTAACCAAATTAGTTTACTAAGATACAAACTAAAGATCAATAGGACAGAATGCTGGTTCATTTAGGAAACATTAGGCCTTAAATATATAGCTTTTAAGTGAAAATACATTGTGTTTAGGATCATTCGATAAGAGACTGTTCCTTACTTGGAGAGAATATGGAGAGAATATGGAGAGAATATGGAAGGGCAGAATGTGTAGGCTAAAAGAGAGTCAATATTGTTTATTTCTAAGGAATTCACATAATAGAAAATTAAAAAATAGGGATCAGCAGACAGCCTAATGGTTACATCACTGGATTGCCATGTAGTAGACCGCAGTTTGAATCCCAGACCTGGTAGCTTCAAACTCAAACCAGGCGCATGTGCATGAAAGCCCAAAATCTTGAGAGGAGACTGGAGGCAAAGGGATTGTAGCATGGCCATCCACCATGGGGGGTGATTTCTTGCTTTCTATCTCTCTGTCTCTCCGACAAGCGCACACACCCTATAGTAAATATCTCTCAAAAAAAAAAAAAAAAAGACAAGAAAGAAAAAAAAAGAAAGAGATATATTCTCACCTGATGTAGACAATATGGGCAATTCACACAAGCATGCAAGGATGGCACATAATGATTCCTGTATGCCAAACATTATTTGATATTCCTGTGTGTACATGTGTACACATACATGTATATACAGACACATAGGTATTTTATGGGTATATAATTATATTTTATTCTCCTTTTCATTAAGCCCATTTTGTAGAATAGGAAGACCAAGTAAGAAGGCTAAGGTCCTATCACTGGGAAGCAGTCGTTCAGGTTGAAATCATTATACCATTATGTATGTCACGATGTCTCTCAGAAGAAACACAGAGTTTCTTTTTTTCTTTCTTTTTTCTTTTTTCTGTTTATTTTATTTTATTCATTTACATTTTTTTCATTTCATTTCCTTTTATACATTCAATCACATTATTTCGCTTACAAAGTGAATATTTCAACATGTGAACATTTCTCCCTAGTCCAGTAGATAAAACTATAAAATTAAAACAATAAAAAAAATAAAAAAATTTTCAACAGATGATACCACATTTCTTAGGGGGAAGGATATTTTGATTTCTTTAATATTCAAAATTATCCAAATAAAATTATTCAGATTAAACCTTTATATACTTATATTTTAAGGATAATATCTACTGATGAAAAATATACAGGACTATAAAGGTACTTTATATGCATTAAAACAAATCTAATCTGGCTCACTTTGGGGGAAATATGCTTTAGCGATATACAGAAAGATCTCTTAAATGTAATTTTCTTTGTGTAAATAATGGTAATTCTAATACCACTTTCCCCAAATTATTGGCGATGAATACTTGTGTGAGGACCATGCAAACATATACTTTGTATATTTTTTCCTATCGGTATTTATTTACTTCAGTCATGGTTAATGTACATGTTGTTGAATGACTTATATGTTTAATGATTTTTATTCCTGTATATTATTTTTATTATTTAAAATTGATTCTCCATATACTCTCAAATAGATAATGTTTTACAAAAAAATTACATTTTATTCTTAAAACATATATTTGAAACTATTAATAAGTATGAGATGGAGAATGATAATGCAGATTATGTAGATATAGATAAAGAATAATTTATAGCCTATACATAGTATATTTTGATATATATATATATATATACACACACACACACACACACACACACATATATATATATATATATATATATCCTCCAGATATTTTAATTCATATGTAATGGCTACATTTTGGGATACACATAGCCATGTATTTAATATTTGTATCTGTCCTACTGTTACCTTAGTCTGTTTCTGAAAAGATATCAGTCAGTATATTCAAAACAACTCTCACTGCATGGTATGCAGTTTATTGCTTCCTGCATAAAGTCTGTAACAGATAATACAAATAGAAATATCTTTTAGTCAAATGAACAAGTAAAGTCCTTATAAACATCTGTGTATTTTTTAAACGACACCCAGATACCCAAATAGAGCACTGTGTGTGTATGGAAGAAGTTTCCCCACAAACATGGAGGACTCACTAGTGTTAGGAACATAGTGGAGAAATGCTACTTTTACTAGATGGAACTTATCTAATAGTTCTGGTGGATGGGGTTCGTATAAATAAGGCTGACTAGGGACCAGCAGTTGGAGTAATGGCTATGTTGCTGGACTCCCATGGAGTCGGCCGTGGTTCGAGTCCTTGACCCGGTAGCTTAAACTCATGCCAGATGCATGTGCTTGTGTGCCCAAGATCCTGAGAGGAGAATGGTGGAGAAGAGATTGTGGTGTGGCCATCCCCCCTGGGGGTAATTTCTTGCTTTCTGTCTCTCCATCTATCTCTGTCTTTCTGATGAGTGCATCAGAAATCTTCTCAAAATAAAATAAGGCTACTTGTGACTCTTTTGGCTGGCAGAGAGTTGCCTGAAGTGCACATGGAATAACTACTCAAGACACAGAGATGTGAGTCAAGAGGGAAAAGGAGAGGCCATACCAGGTATGCACCTGCTAAGCTTTTCTCATCTTCTGTATTTATTGGGGCAAAAAGGAAAGTTATTTTTGAGAGAAACTAGTTTTTTAGAGAATTTGAAAAATAGGAAAATTTCCAGAACATGTTGGTTTTGTTATCGACTGGGGGGTAAGACTAAATGACACCAGGGGCTGGACAGAACACCTTGGAATCTGGAAAAATACACACACCCGTCTAATGGCCTCCTGGTGTTTACAAATGGGAAAAGCCACAGTCCCTGGGTTTGCATTCACACATTCACCGAGTATATAGATCCATGATGTTCTAGAAGCTTGGCATTTCTGTTGTTCTCTAACAGCTATTTCACTGAGTCATGCAACAGTGTGTTTTGTAACGTTGAACATATGTCCTGTTAGTTTAATATCAAAAGAGAAAAATGATTGGGCTTCGTGGCCTGGTGGTTAAGGCAGTTAGATTCCACATAGCTGATCTTGTGATTAGCTAGTCTTCACCCAGTAGCTTGAGAAGCACACCAGGCACATATGAAAGGTGGTGAGAAAGATGAGCGAGAGAGAGAAAGACAGAGAGAAGGAGGAACTGAGAAATCACCTCCCTGGAGGAATGGCCATACTGCAATCCCTACTCCTCCATTCTCTTCTCAGAATTTTAGGCATGTACACACAGGCACTTGGCATGATTTTCAAGTCTCTGGGTGAGGGCTATATCATGATGTCAGCCATGTGGGATCATATTCTTTCTCTTTAAAACCACAGTATGCAAATGAAAGCATTATTTCTCCAGTACTGTCTTATTTTCCTTCAGGTTTATAGATCTAGTCTACCATTGTTGGAAATATTTAATTTTCTAAAACATCATAATGGACATTATTTGTTAAAGTAGCTATGCCATATTTACAGCTTAGAATCTTTTGAGACATGGAACAATTCCTAGAACAAATTGTGATAAGATTATTGCTAATATAATATGGATTTTCAAAAAACCCTATAATGGGAATGAATAAATAAATGCCAAATTGTAGACAATTTGGAGAAAAAGGTGAGATCTATCAATTAGAACATAAGAAACTGCAAAACATAATATGTGTTCATTTATTTCTTTCAAATTTTGTATATTGTATCTGTAAGTATAAAATCGGGTATGCTGTTATTTAACATTCTCTATTTTCATATACTGAAATTAGTATAGATTCTGTGTATACTAATGTCTTAATATTTTATATATAACATATATTGAAGTATTATATATACATGTATATATTTAATCCCCAGTCAGCTGCATAGAACCTTGATAAGTCTAAATGGCTGTGCGTTTACTCAATACCAAAGATTCAGCAAATAGTGAAATCTTATTCCCAGCGTCAGCATAGACCTCTGAGTTTCACACATACCTTTTGCAATCTCTTCTTTGCTATGGCTACAGGTCTAAAGATCTTTTCTCATTTGAGACCTCTACCCTTTTTTTTTTTTTAGAGATTTTTGCTATAAGGCGCTTGTGTTCACTGGAGAGACACTGGAGAGACAGAGAGACAGAAAGAGAGAAAACATCCCCCAGGGGGGACGGCCACATGGCCACAATCCCCTCTCCTCCATTCTCCTCTGCTTTCACACATACTTGGTATGCATTTAAGCTGCCGTGTCCAGGACTCGAACTGTGGTTGACCATATGGTAGTACAACACCTTAACTTGCCTCCTGAAAGAAGTAGGAAACAGGAAAACATTTCAGTAATCTTTTATATATATATATATATATATATATATATATATATATATATATATATATATTATTTATTTCAGTCTCTTTTATACATTCAACTACATATATCACTTAGTTTGCAAAGTGAGTGTTCCAACATGTATACATTTCTCACCAATCTAGTTGAGAAAACTATACACATGCATTTAACAGATAATAATCCTTTCTTTGTCTCATAAATGCCTTGCCGCTCTATTTTTCTCCTTAATGTCCTTCCTCGGGCTCTCCTCCTTCACCCACCCTCTTCCCATGCTGGTGTCTGGTATTGAGTGCGGAGACTTTGGAAAATGTGAAGGATGGGACAGGCCTCTACTCCGGTGTGAATACACCTGTCCAAGAAAACTTCCGCTAGTTTGTGATGACACAGAGAAACCTGGAAGTCATTACTGCACATCTAACATTTCCAGAACTCTCTGGAAGTTTCGTCACTTCCATCGACCACATCCAGAACTCAGTCTGAGAGACCGAGAATAAGAATCTCCTCAGAGAGCAATGGCATTTCTTGGCCTCGTCTCTCCCCCTGCTTTCTATAGAATGCCAAGGTCATTTGCTCATTTTAAGTTTTGCAAAGAACTGCTGATAATTTGTGTCAAATTTCCTAACAAGTCTCCTTTTATTAATCAAAATGTTCTATAATTGAATGTGGTATTTATCATTAATTAGCTTAACAGCTTTTGGAATTATGATTCACACACTATTTGAGGGAAGGATTTTTGTCTCTTTCTATGTTCTGTAATAGCAAAATTAACACAGGGATTGTAATACATTAAAAGGTTTTTAAACTTCAGCTTGAAAGTGATCTGGATATACTGTTTTTATATTATAATTGAAGTATTCATTTCTGACAGGATGTTCTGTTAAGGTTTTCTAACTATTCAGGTACATTTGGTATTAGAAATGTGTCAGTCATTAAATTTTCAGCATTATTGGAATTCATTTGCAAACACATATGTAATATTTTTTCAGTCTTTTGTATTTTTTAGTTATGTCATTTTTCCTTTTGTAACTGCATCAATTTGTTTTCTAATTTTTAACATTATTCATTAGATTTGCAAAGTCTTTTGTTTTGAGAACTATTTCTTTTTATTCATTATTATTATTATTTGATTTGCTGTTGGACACATGTGTTCGCCAGAGAGAGACAGAGACAGAGAGAGAAAGTGAGAAAGTAAGCTACCAGGTCTGGGACTAGAACCGTGGTTAGCCATGTGGAAGTCCAGTACCTTAACAGTCATAACACCTGCTGGCCCCATGTCTTTGCTTCTTTTAAAATTTTAGTGTTATCCAAGTTTTCTATATTTTTTCATTCTCTGGTTTAGTAATGTTGATTTATATCTTTACCTTTTTTAATATGTCTAATTTTATTATTACATCTCATAGATTTATGATTTTTATGGTTGATACAAATGTTCTCAAAGTACATATTGCTTCCATTTAAAAAATCTTTTAGACCTTTAAATTATCTTCAAAATATATTTTAGGTATGCTATATTAATTTTGTCAAATATGCCTTTTTATTAACTTCTATTTTGCTCATAAAAATTTAGCTTCTGTGTTTTTATCTGATCAAGAGTTCATTGTGGTTTGAGTCCCAGACCTGGCAGCTTAAAACTCATGCATGGCACATGTTTGTGTATGCCCAAAATCTTGAGAGGAGCCTGGGTGAGGGATTGAGGCATGGCCCTAAGGGATGACTTATTATTTTCTGTCTCTTTGTCACTCTGTCTTTCCAGCAATTGCACATGTCCTATAGCAAAAATGTCTTTAAAAAAAAAGTATTCTGGGTACATGACAGCAGAGATATTTAGCATTTCTAATGCTTTACATTCTTTCCTGATGATCTGTTTAAATGGTAGTATTTTTCTTTAGCATGAAACATTTTATTTAGCCTTTCACATTGTGCATGCCTATTGGCAAAGAATTCTTAGTGTTCTTTTATCCGGAAAAGTTTTTATTTTAGCTTGATTCTGGAATAGATAAATTACTCTATATGAAATTATCATTGTTTTCTGTTAGCTGTTTGAAGATGTTTAACTGTGAGCTGACTTATAGTTTTAATTTTTAATAAGTAGTTAGGTTTTTTTGCTTTTCTTCCCTGGTTTTCAAGAGTTCTGTTGTGTTTGCTTATTTTACCTTCAAAAATTTGGGGAGAGGGGGAGATCAGCAGATGGCATAATAGTTACACCACTGGACTCCCATAGAGTTGACTACAAATCTTGGGGCTTAAAATGGACCATAGTTCTGGTGGCTTAAAATTCATGCGTGTTTGTGTGTGTGCCCAAAATCGTGAGAGGAGAATGGAGGAGAAGGGATTGCAGCATGATTGACTCTCATCTTCTCTAGAAGCCACCTAAAAGGTTAATCACCAATGTCATTTCTTTTATTTCAGATTGCCTCCACTCTAGAATTTGCCTGAATGATGAATTAACTTTTCTGCTTTTTATTTATAAAAAGTTATAGCTGATATTTTTAGGAAGGCCAGTTTTATAGACGCTTACTCGGTAGTTACTGGAAACAAGATTTGGCTAATTTCCTTTTAAAAGGTTTTATCTTTGCTGAGCTTTCTCTTTGTTGATAAAATCAGAATATTGATTGCCACTGTGTGTACAGAATTTAATTAGAATGGACACAAGAAAGCTTTGTAGAGTAATAGACATGTTCTAGCTCTTGAATGAGTATATGCAATAGGGGTGAATCTAGTGTCAAACCTACGCTGTTTTTTTTTTTTTTTTTTTTTTTTTTTTTTTCAGGAGAGATTATCGCTATAG
The DNA here is from genome assembly GCA_026018925.1 of Tupaia tana. Classification (NCBI taxonomy): domain Eukaryota; kingdom Metazoa; phylum Chordata; class Mammalia; order Scandentia; family Tupaiidae; genus Tupaia; species Tupaia tana. The sequence goes on along the minus strand of JAKSZU010000025.1, from coordinate 20,193,049 downwards.
AGCACGAGACCGCTATAGAGCACGAGACCTCACCAGAAAGGCAAAAATGGCCATGATACAATCCCTTCTCCATTCTCCTCTTGGGATTTTGGGCACACATTCACACTTGTCCTGCATGAGCTTAAGGCTGCTGAGTTCAGAACTCAAACCACTGTGGACTATGGGGAAATCTCACAATGTAACCATTATGCCATCTGCTGGTCCCACAAGCTAAGCTAAATTTATCATTAAAATTAGTGTTTTTAAAAATATATTGTATGTGGGGAACCAGCAGTTAGCGTAATGGCTATTTTGCTGGACTCCCACGTAGTCAACCGCGGTTTGCGTCCTGGACCCGGCAGCTTAGAACTCACGCCGGGCGCGTGTGCGTGCGTGCCCAAGATCCCGAGAGGAGAATGGAGGAGAAGGGATTGCGGCGTGACCATCCCCCCTGGGGGGTGATTTCTCGCTTTCTGTCTCTATGTCTCTGTCTGTCTGGCGAGCGCACGCTCCCTATAGCAAAGACCTCTCCAAAAATAAATAAATAAATAAATAAATAAATAAATAAATAAATAAATAAATAAATAAATAAAAATTAAAATTAAAATTAAAAAATATATATTGTATGTCACTAAGAAAAATAAATAATTGTATCAATCAGGTCTGATTATGTAAGTATGGTTGCTTATTCCAATGCGAAGCAACCTATGGACTATGTAATATTATTAAGGCTATCCTGGACCTTGAGGTTAGCCTATGTATATCATAGTTTCTGCCATTATTAAGTCTCTCGGTCATCTTGAAAATATTGTATACAGCTCTATTTCCATAGAAGTACAGCCAGTTGACTTCTGTTCCATGAACCCTAACCTGAAGCAATTTATCTGCACTAACCACTTAAAAACTTACGCTGGAGAAACAAATGTTAAATTTAAGCATAAAAGCAATACATAACACAATTGGTAGAACCATTTTGCTAGTAAAACATGGTTGGCAGTAGTACACCTTCGCTTGCACTACAACTAGGAATGAAGAGGTATTTTTAAAAATAGTATTCGTGGGCCCAATAGGTAGGGTGGTGGATATAAGGTGTTGGATTTCCCACGTGGCTTATTAAGCAGTTTTAGCTGCAGATCTGGGGACTTAAAAATCATGTTGGGTGTGAGTGCATGCCCTAAATTCTTAGAGGACAATGGTGGAGAAGGGTTTGTGGTATGACCATCCCCTGTGGTGGGGGGAGGGTGATTTTTTACTTTCTCTATCACTGTCTCTCTGGTGAGCATATGTGTCCTATGGCAAATAAAAAATTAAAACAAAAAAAGAAAAAGAAAAAAATTGTGACATCGCAGGAAACCTGCAGAAGTCAGGTGAATAGGTTAAAATTCTAAGAAAGTACTTGACTTAGGCCGAGTTGAGATTTGTTTAATTTTGGCTATTTGCCATGTTTTGTTCTAGGGAAAAAAAAACAAAAAAAAGTTTTGCTACTAATAAAAACTAGAACAAATGCATACTTTTTAGTACCTACCTGAGCTGGTATAATAAAATGACTAATATTTTATTCTTTATTTTTTGCCAATATGACTCTTTTGAATATTTTCTTACTACCTAGAATAGTTTTTAGTATTGAGGTGAAAAGGTAAAGTAAAATAGCTACTACCTTGCAGTGTTTTAGAGACAAGCGATGCTAGTGAGAGCTCTTTCCCTCAGGATGTTTGTCAGGTTTTTTTTTTTTACTTTTTTGAGGTTAGACACTAAAGAGCTAACTTAAAAAGTCTTTGAAAATAAAATCTTTCAGTATAGAAGAGGTGAATATCTTCCAGGATCTCAGTCAAAAACCTGAATAAATCAAATCCTAGGAAGGATTGCATCTCAAAAGCTTAAAATTTTGATCTTACAAAGCTTAAGAATAAAAAATTTCAGGAGGTGTATACAACTGCTGTACGTAGCATACAGTCATATTCTTTAAATAAAAAAGTACTAAAAGATAACTGATAATCAACAGATGATAAAAAATAAATGAAACAGCTCCACTGATAACTCAGATGTTCAAGTTCACTGAAAAAGGTCTTCAAAATAACCAAAAAAATAATAAAAAATGAATAAACTATAGAAACAAAGAAATTCAATAAGATTTGTAATTTGTTAACATAAAATAATTAAAAAGACAAAAATAACACAGGAAAAAATTTAATCAAGGAATTCTTTGGGGGCTAGCAGATGGTGTAGTGGTTGCATGGCTGACTCCAACATGGCCAACCACAGTGTGAATACTGAACCTGGTCGCTTAAGAATCATGCCAGGTGCATGTGCGTATGTGCCCAAGATCCCAGGAGGAGAATAGAAGAGAATGAATAGTGGAGTGGCTATCCCCACTGGGGATTGATTTCTCACTTTCCCTCTCACCATCTCTGTTTCTCTCTCTCTCTCTCTCTCTCTCTCTCTCTCTCTCTCTCTCTCTCTCTCTCTCTCCCTCTCTCTCCATAGTGAGCTCATGGACTCTGTAGGAGAAAAGAATCAGCAAAATCAAAAGAGACTTACAGCAAAATGTGATTGGCTATTTCCCCAAGAACGTGCACATGTGTGCACACACACAGACACAACGGCAACATGAACATTAAATACTTCAGGTTAAGGGACGATGCTAAGCGTGGTGCCAATCTTTCGGTCTGATTCATCTTTCTTCCTAGCTCCAAAACAGTGCTCAACAGGAAAATAAATATATGTGGATTTAGGGAAAAAAGGACAAGTTTACCAAAGGCATATTCGACTAGAAAGCATATTTATATGTAAAAGCATCACTGGGAATCTCCATGATCCATCATGAGTTAATTTTTATCTTGTGTGGTGTATACACATGTGTCCTAAGACTAGAAGCTCTCAAAATAAATAAACAAATAAATAAATTATTTGATAGCTCTAGTAACAGATCAGACATGATAAAGTACAGAGTTGTGAAATCGAGGTCAAATATATTGAAAATATCCCACCAGAAGCACTGACAAAAATATAAGAAAAAAAAGAGATGTGTGAGATAGAGTCATATTATAATACCTGAAAACAAAGTCACAAAGTTGAAGAAGGGAATCTGAACAACAACAAAAAAAAACAAATGGCTCATGGCAGGTTTTTTAGGGAGGTCACTGCATATTATTGTCTATGAGAAAGAAAAGAAACAGGTAGGTAGGGAGGGTAGGGAGGTTAAATTTATGCTCAGTTGTAGCGAAGGCCTTGGTAATTCCCAAGGGGAGGATAGCCCTTCAAAATTGCCCAGATTGGGGAAAAGGAGCCAGATTCAGTGAACAACCACTGTACATAGGCTGCCCCTGGGGGGAGAATGTAACCTTGATGAAGGAAGACCAGCTTGGCAGAGGGAATTCTCAAAGTCCTTTGGTAACCAAACACTAAAATCTGGAAAAATGAGGGTGAAGGACAGATTTGAATGTCCCAACAGAGCATGTACAGAGTCTACTCTTTGTGAGATACAATCCCAGATCAGTTTTTATCTGCTAGCGTGATTGAAGGGGGAGAGCACAATTCTAGAGACTTTTACACCATAGTTATTTTTTGCCTCACAGGACAAGAAACTAAAAAGTAAGGCACATTTTCTGGCAATAACCACACACCAAATATATCTATTCCAAAATATATTGGGGAATGAAGGCTATCACTGATACATTGACCACTGTCCCAATACATCTATGTGAGGCTGATTTGGGCTAGGCCTCCATTTATTACCTGAATTGTGCATCTTTTTATGCTATTATTCACCATACTCCTCCTCCCCGGCCTAAGGTGGGTGCCATAATGACATTTCCAATATCTTCTTTTTTATTGTTGTTGTTTTAGAGAGAGATTTGTGCTATAGGGTGCACGTACTTGCCAGAGAGACAGAAAAAGACAGAGGGATTGAAAGTGAGAAATCACCTCCGGGGGAATAGCCATGCTCCAATCACTCATCCTTCATTCTCCTCTCAAGATCTTGGGTACACATGCACACATGCCCAGCGTGAGTTTCAAGCTGCTGAGTCTGGGACTTGAATCGCAGTCAAACACAAGGGAGACCAGCAACATAACTATTATGCCATCCACCGTCCCAGTATCTTAATATCTGAATATTAATATCTCAGAATCTGTGTCTTCAAAATATCTGGGCATAGCTTTTTCACTGTGTTTTATTACCTTAATGAACATCTGTAGGTCCCTTTACAGGGCTGTGGAAATAATTCCAATATACAGATCCTTAGGAAGTTCAAGATCCATTTTGTAAAGACCTGATTTTGTTTTCTGCTAATGGATTATGGTCTGATAACTAAATTAATTTGGGAAACTAGAAGCAAGGTTATAGCTTATATTATATTAGAAAAGTTTTTTTTTTCAATATTCTTATATTTTTCTCTTAGATATACTGTGATACTATAGTATCGTCACATCTGTAATAAAATTATCATTGCAAAATGACTTTTATGAAGCTTTTGTATATATGAAAATATACATCTGTAGGAATAATCAGCTTATTAAGATGATTACATTAGAGAATGTTGCATGTTCGTCTGAAGCATGAATTTTCAGAGAAATTTATTTTAAAATAGCTTTTAGATTTGCTTATTTTTATTTAGAACGATAATGAAAACTGTTAAAGACAAAACATGTATTTATGTTGCTTATTAAGATGAAGGATATTCAAGGGAGACCATTGCGATAGTTGAAGAAGTTCTCAAGGAAGCCTGGGCAGGGTATGGTTGAAGAGAAAATCTTGGTCACAACAAACAATAGGAACTAAACTTTCACAAAAAAGTTTAATATGACTTAACTTGACATAAAAAATACAGACATTTGTTGACTCTTTTATTTTATCGTTTATAGTTAACTGGTTTAAAACCGTTCAATTTTAAAATTTTATTTATTAGTAGATCTAAGGTATGTTTTTTCTTCTTTGTTTCAGTTTTGCCAGAGAGTACGTGCACTTCCTGAAGAGAGATGAGCTGTTAAGTGGTGAGGAGTGAGAAAGCAGCCCCAGTGGAGGATGGCTACAATCATTTTTCCTCCTTCCTTTTGGGAATTTGCCCACAACCACATACAGTGTGTTTTCCAAGCCACTGGGTCCAGGACTTGTTCTGAGCCATCAGCCTTTTGGAATCCAGTCACCTAAACCACCATACTACCTGCTAGCTCATTAACTTTCCTTCTCCAACTTAACTAATTTCCTCGATGGAAAAATCTTCCACATCTTGTGCTTATCCCTTGACGTCTTAAAGGAGGGTTTGTAGTTTCAAAACCATTATACTAATCTATTGAAAAGATTTTTTCAAAATAATTATAGACGAGAAAATACCCTTAATCTTTCTGCCTGTGCTTTCTAACACTATCAGAATTTGCATAAACATAAGAAAGGGAAAATAACCTTTTATCTGCAGACCTAGGTATGAAGATTTTTAAGGGTATTTTTACCACTAGCTAATGTCTTAGCATCCATGAAACATAATTCTTGGTGTATACTCACAACAGACAGTGATGCTAGCGCTCAAATAAAAATGTCTGGCTATGAAAAACTATTAAGTGACTGAAAGTTGTAAAAAACAGAAACGACCATGTTATTTTTGGTTACATTCCAGCTGTACCTACTTATTCCCTTTCAGTGTTTGCCAAGTAGAAAAGCAAAGTGCTAATAGTAAAGAAACTTCATTTTGGAATATCTATTACAAAAATTACTATTTTCATCTAAGGAGAATATCTACTTTACTTAATATAGAACCTAGCTATTTCAATCTGCATATGAGAATTCATAACACTGGTGGGCAATATTGAAATAGCCTTTCAATATTTCTAAAGGTCAATTCCAATACTGAAAGCTTTTTCATATTTACTGGGAGATTTTTAAGGATAAAATTATTAAATGATAAACCTCCTGAGAACAAGGGGTGAGTGTATCATGTTTATGACTGTTTTCAAATACCTGGCATGATGCCTGGCACAGAAATATTCAATCGATATTTGCTGAATGAGTAAAGTAGCTCATGAATGAATGAATAAAGACAATCAAAAATCTGATTAAAATACAAGGCTGATATTATTAAATATGATTTTTTTCTTTTTGAAATTTAATTTTTTTTATGAGAAAGAGAGGCAGATGGGGGAAAAGTACCTTCAACAATGTCAACAAGGTCTCACCAGCGTCCCCAGCTGGCCAAGGATCATGGGTATGCACCTGTGTACAGGTTCACTTGAGAACCAAACTTGATCTTCTCAGTGGTCTCTAGCATCACAGAGCATTGTGCTACAATGGTGACACTGCAGTTGTACCTAAGTAGGATTTTTCACTGCAATTGTATGTCAAAACCTGGAAAAATTGGTCTCCAGAAATTAATAAAAAGTTTATTTTAAGAAAGAGCATAGATTTTTAAATTGCTATGCCTGGTCTTACCGCATTTTGCAGCAGATAAAAATTAAAACTAATGAGGAAAACATGCTAATTATTGAAATAGCAAGAGGAAACAATTCTTCTCATGTTCATATAGAAGGAGAATGTCTTTAAATGGCCACCTAAGCATAAGGATCCTGGAGAAAGGAGAGTTTTTAAAATAATTTTGTTTTGTTTTGTTTTGTTTTGTTGTTCACCAGGAAATAACAACATCCCTGGATGGCTATTTTGTTTAAATATTAGAGTAATACTCAAGAGAAACCCATGAATGGTGAATGTGAAATTTCCACAGCTCACAGGATTCTACAAGAACAGGCCACACCAATCTTTTTTTGTGTGTGTGTGTTTGTTTTTGGAGAGGTTTATGCTATAGGGCGCGTGCACTCTCCAGAAAGACAGAGAGAGACAGAGAGACAGAAAGCAAGAAATCACCCTGGGGTGGGGGCGGCATGCTACAATCCCTTCTCCTCCATTCTCCTCTCGGGATCTTGGGCACGCACGACACGTGCCTGGAGTGAGTTTAAGCCACTGGGTTCGGGACTCGAACCATGGTTGAATACATGGGAGTCCAGCGACAGATCCATTACGCTAACTGCTGGTCCCTGCCACACCAATCTTAACAGACTTTCTTTAGCAACCAATCTCATCATCGCACAATGTCTGTTATGCAATATCATTTATAAACCCCTAAATGGCTACCTTGATGTTCACCTCTTCTCTTGAGAGCCATCTTGTTGATTATAGAGAATCGAAGAGCACCGTTTATAGTTCCAACTCATTTTTCCCCTGGTATGAATAGATAATTTCAGAGATAAGGTGTGAGTCAGTTCTAGATATATGTTTACCTGAACTTGTAAGCAAATTTCTAATCCAAAATGGGTGGATTAAAGGTATGTTGACATGTGTATTTAACCCATTCACAAGTTATCTAAAGTATAGTATTGGTAATATCGCTTGTTAAAATTGTGGCAGCAAAAAAGACTTTATCTAATGCAAAAGGTGGTACCTTCCTAGTAAGGGATGTTACACAAGACTTAAAGAATTTCAGGCATACGTTAGTTCACTGTGCAACAGTGTTAACTAATACTCATCATCTGGATTTTGTTTTCTTAATATATTTTAGAGCTGTACTTTTTGGTAGGCAAACAGAGCACATTTCACATTGTACCAAAAATTAGTTTTGCCTATCTTTCGCTAGATATTTATTGTATCAAAGACATAACTTACTTGAAATGCAATTCCTCCCCTCTCTCCCACTCACTACCCTTCTCTAGTGCATGTCTAACACTGTGATAAGGTGCTTTTTATGGTCTCTGGAAAAATTTGTATAGGCACACCTAACCACAGTTTACCTCATGACTTTAACGCTGAAGTCTTTCTTCCTGCCTGGGAGTTTTACTGTGAGAAACTCTTAGAATCCACTCTAGTGCCCAAACTTATGCAATGCAAAAATATGAACCATTATCCTGAAAATGTCCACCAGGCAGAAAACAGATGGCCCCGTGTGACTTATTAAGTTTGTGGTAGCATAGACTGAAAATAATCGAAAGGTGGTTCCTTACTAATCAAAGATGTTAGGTGAGACTTAAGGAACCCAAGGTGTAGGTTAGCACTTGGGGAAAGGCCCACAGAAACAAGAGCTCTTCTGAATTGAGGACTCTAAGAAATCAGGTGGAATTTAGAAATTTTATGTATTTTTTTTTTTTTTAATGTTGGATCCAGGAAGAACAGAGTAGGACTGAGGTTGTTACTGTTGAAGGTACAAAAAGGATATATATGGTCATGTTCTGTGCTGGCAAAATATATCTCCTCTCATCACTCTTTAGGCAGTAGAGTGGCCTTGTTCTATTTCAGTCAGGGAGAGTCATTTTCTGATAGCCATATTATAGGAAAATAAATTATGTTCAACAAGGAAACACTATGGCTTACCTAAAAGAAATAAGCAATAGATGTTAGGACTGCTTTTTAAATTAAACTCATTTTCCCAAACCAATGAGATAAGATGAAGTAAATAAATTCATCCAGTGGCTAGTTTTGAGGCACAGTTTTTATGGCTTCTTGTGGATAAGCCAAAGGCATTAAGCAATTGGTCCCAATCACTGGTGGCCAACTGGATAATACATTTTCACATTGGCTTTTATTTGCCTGCTCTTGCACTTCACCTCCAATTTCTGGGATTGCATTTTTATCACCTTCCCTGAGACTCTTCTGTCTGATGGACTCAAGTATGGCAGTTGACACAAGGAGAGGTTATGAATACTAGATGCTCAGGATGGAGTTTGGATCCAGATTGCACACTGCTGGTGCTAAGTAGAGCGATTACTTCTACACACAGCACATCCTGAATGCTAAGATTTTCACATGTGAATAATTAGGGTAAGTTGCAGCAAATCGTACAGAACCAGAATTACTTTTGATGTTGCTGTTTGAACAGCGTAAGGGCAATAATAATTATAATAATTGTGGATCACTCGGACTTTTTAATAACTGCACTTGAATATTTCAAACAAGAGGATGATGGTCTTAGGGAATATAACTGTTAACATTAGGAAATTTTGAAGGCCTTTCTGGCTGTTCTTAAGGGCACTCCCTTCTCTTGCAGCTGCAGTAAATCGTGCATAAGACCTGTAACAATGATACCAATGCTTTAAGTATTTCTATATCCAGCCTTGATAGGTTTCTTACTTCAAAGGGTAGAAAACAACTGGGAAGGTAAGACTTAGGGTGGAGGCAGCTAGCTATAAGATAAACTATAGTGCTTTAAACCCAGAGACTCCTAAATCACTAAGGGGGAAATAAATTCTCTCTACTTTTACAAAGAAAGCATCATTTCATTTCCAAGATGTTGTGCAAAGAGCTCACACAGGGTAGGTGTTGTGAGACTATTTCTTGACTGTTTCAAGATATTTAACTGAAATATTTGTTGCTTCTGTTTTATAAAAGAAAGGTACGACATAACATAATCCATAATCCATATAGCTCCTATTTTAAGAAGAAATAACCTATGTACTCAAAGAACGCCATGGGGGGGCCAGCAGGTGGCATGATGGTTGAGGTGCTGGATTCCCATATAGCCAACCAAGTTTCGAGTCCCAGACTTTGCAGCTGAAAATCACGGTGGGCATAGGTGCGTGCATCCCCCAAATCTACATGGATGACAGAGAAGGAATGGTGGCATGGTCATTTTCCCTGGTGGGTGATTTCTCACTTTCCCTCACACTGTCTCTCTCTGTCCCATTCCAGTGAGCACATGCACCCTATGGTAAAACCCTGAAAAAAGAAAAAAACAAAAACAAAAAAAAAACTACTTGACCTTGCTAATTTATTTCAGTAATCTACTGAGTATTACCAAGAACTAGTGCCTATTTGCTAGATAGAGTCCATGTAAAATGGTGATTAATATTACCAGATCATCACAAGGGAAATATTTTATAAAATAAATACTGATGTGCACACACTCAATCACATCTCCAGTTATAAGGTTTTTAAAAAGTACCTGTAGATAGCACTAACATTCTCCTAGATCAGGGGTTTCCCCACTCCAATGGTAAGGAAAGGAGTGGGGATAAAATGCCCCAACCTTCTTATTATGCCTTTAATTATGATTTTAGGAATTGTATTATAAAAAAGAGAGACAAAAACAAATATAAATTTCAAACTATTATACCAATGATGGCGCCTGGACCTAAGACTTTTCATTTCTAAAACTGTGAGAAAATAAATCTCTGAGGTTAAAGTCACCTACTCAGAAGTATGTTATTGTCATGGTCCTAGCTGACTAATAAAGCCATGTAGACTGAATATATGGGCATAGAATAAAGACCTGGACTCTGGTCCCTGGTGCAAACTGAGACTTTGTTACCAAGATGACAGTTAGGGCCTGAATTTGGTACTGAGGCAGAGAGAAATCTATAATGGCCCTCCTCACAGTGACCATGATTGGCCTTTCTCACACAAGCGCTTGTTTTTTCTTTATACTGAGAATAAAGCACTTTCATCATCTCCAGGTTTTCTTGAATTTACATTACAACTGCTACTCTGTACTTCTCTCTCTATCCTGTCAAATACAGGACTTGATATCTAAGAACCCACTAAAATTTGCCTACTATCTATCATGGTCACATTGGTAGTCTTTATTATATAGAGGTTGGTCCCTGTCATGTCTCATTCGATTTTCTGTAACAAATAACCATTCTTACATTGCCGAATAGAATGTAGCCTGATTTCTATGCAATATCATGGCATTAAACATAGGACCTTAAGGAAAGTTGACTTTATTGGGGAAAAAATTGACTTGTCTCTCAAAAAATAAACACAAAGTTCTCATTTGTTTTGTTTATATAGCAATCCATCCTAATTGATGAAAATGGCATCATAGCATAAAATGTTTTCATGTTAAAAATACCACTTGAGCAGTATTTTCAGTCTTAATCCACTAGGGCTCTGCAAGCAATTTGACAATTCCTAAAAATGTTGATTTTTTTTTTTTTCAGAGAGAGAGATTTTTCCTATAGGGTACATGCACTTGCTGACTAGGCAGAGAGACAAAAAGTAAGAAATCACCCTGCTGGTGGGGGGATGGCCATACCACAATCCCCTCTCCTCCATTCTCTTCTAGGGATTTTGGGCACTCATTCACACATACCCAGTGTGAGTTTTAAACCATCATGTCCAGGACTCAAACTGCAGTCAACTATGTGGGAGTACAGCAACATAACCATTATGCCCCATTGTTGAATTTTTAAAACATCTATCATTTTTAACAATCTATCATGTTTATGTATTTGGTTTTACTCTAGAATTTAAGGCAGCAAAATGTGTATAAACCACACAAGACAAAAATTAACTTGTGATCGAACCTGGAGATTCCCAGTCATGCTATTATTTATACAGTTGCTATCAAGTTGTGTATACCTTTTGGTAAAAGTATCCCTTTTTTCATGAATTCACATGTATTTATTTTCATGTTGAGCACTGTTTTGGCACTAGGAAAAAGACTAATCAAACCAAAAGACTGGCACGCCATTTCCGCATTGTCCCTCATCCTGAAGTATTTAATGTTCATGTTGCTGTTGTGTGTGTGTCTGTGTGTGTGTCTGTGTGTGCATGCATGCATGTGCATATATTGGGGAAGTAGTCGATCATGTTTTGTTCTAAATCCCCTTGGTTTTGTCAATTCTTTTCCCCTACAGGATACGTGAGCTCACCAGGGTGGAATTAGAGAGAGAGAGAGAGAGAGAGAGAGAGAGAGAGAGAGAGAGAGAAGAGAAATCACCTCCCAGGGAGGTGAACACACCACAGTTCCTCCTCCTCCTTTTTTCCTCTCAGGATTTAGGGCATGCACACACATGTGCCCAGCGTGTTTATCAAACCACTTGATCTGGGACTTAAACTGTACAGTTGGCCCTGTGGGATCCAGCTTCATGAACCTCCATGCCACTGGCTGGTGTGGTTGAATTGATTCTTAATATCATAGTATGAGCTTAAAAATGGAACTTTCCAGGTTGTTAATGGTTCATACTAAACAGATGAAGTTTCTCCTATTAATGGTGACAGTTTTAAGATAATGGGTAGGTTTTGCTGGTTGATCTCACTAGTATGACATTTATATAACTTTGTTAAATTATTTTTAAGAATATTATAAATATATTGTTACTTTATTGAATTTGTTAAAAATTATAGTATAGTAAATGTTGCTTTAATGTATTTTTAATCATGCATCACAAAATTAATTTCTGATATAGTTGACACCATGTCACTTAAGGTGCCCTATCCTAAACCAAGTAAGAATTCCAAGAAAATAATTTTATATTATAGCAATTGTTCATTCCCACTCCAGTGTAATTTATATACGATTAGAGTATTTAGATATTCACAGAATTTTACAATAAAATCTATTATCACAATAACACAGGGAGATGGAAAATATTCTTAGGTCTAATAGAAATTTCACTTAAAAACTAAAATAGAATATTTAAAATTTCTATGATAAGAAGGTGTATCTTAAAACAAATGCTTCCAAATATTTGTATTTGTAATCACGTATGTCTATAAAAGTCTATACATAGGTTGGAGGAAGTTATTTTGGTTTTTTTAGAAACTAGTTAAAAAGTATTTGAAGGACAGTAAGAAAAGTCAATAAAACATGTTATAATCTCAATATCTTAAGTAAATATACCAGATGGAGTAACATCAGCAAATAATAGTCTATTGAAAAATAAAATACATATGATGTTTCTTGACATGATAAGTTATAAGCTTTTGATAGGATATTCTTTTTATTTATTTATTTATTTATCTATCTATTTATTTATTTATTTATAATGGCCAAGGAACACATGCTCTAGAGAGAGTGAAGCAGAGCAAGAAATCACCCCCTAGTGGAATGTGTTAGTTGTGTAGTCAAGTTCTCCATTTCTCACCCCATCAGGATTTTGGGCACGCTTGCACACACATCTGGAATGATTTCAATCTATTGGCACTGGGATTCAAACAGAGGTGGATCTCCTGGAATCCCACTCCTTACAAACAGTGTTTCATCACTGTGCTGCTGGGCTAGTCCAGATAGGATACTCTTCTGAGAGAGCAATTTCCTTACAGCTTTTCATCCATTTTCAACTCAAAAGGATGAAATGTTAATTTTTATGTCTACCTCATCCCCACTCTACAATTAGAAAGTCAGGATGTTCTTCTCCAAAGAGAGTTAACAATGCGTTGCTTTTCAGTGGCTACCCTTGAGAAATAATTATAACCCAGATCCTTATTATGGGGTTGGGATAGGGAAGACAAAAGGCTTGAATTTGATTTAATGGTGAAGTATAGGGGGCTGAGACTGAGAATTGAAGATTCCAGACGTGAGGCAAGGAGATGGTTGGCGAAAAAGAAATTATGGAGATGTATTGATGTATTTGTATTTTCACATAAAATTCTGGAGTTTACACGATTTTTAAAGGCTATCATATGAATATTTTGAGCCTACAGAATACATGCTTAGGGAAAGAATGTAAATTAAGTTACAAAAAAAAGTTTCAGGAAAAAAAAATATATCTATTCAATGACTGCAGTAAGATATATAGCCCCAGCTAGGTGCTACTTTATAGGATGCGTAAAGTTAGACTTGTGTTCATGGAAATGTATGTATCACCTGTGTTTGCTACGAAAATATTTAGATTAATTAAGGTCTTTAGTAATTCAATAAAATGTGGGGGGGAAACAGTATAGAAAGCAAACATAGATACCAGAGACAGTGTGGGAGGAGAATGGGAGATGGCAGAGGGTAAGAGATAGGAAATCAAGGATGTGGGGGGGGGGAAGCAAAACATACAGAAAACAAGAAATGGAAGATTATTTGCTGACAATAACATGTTTGTTGATTTGCTTGATTGAGACAATATACAGTGTACTCTGGATGGAAAATCTCATTTTGTATGCTGTAATGATGTTCAGTGAATGAATGCAAATAAATTGAAATAAAGAAAAAAAAGAATACACCAATCATGATGGCTTTGAGGAAGGCAGATGGATTCTTGTTTATCATAGTTAAATTGTAAGATTATGGATGATTCTTAACATCTTTTTTAATTTCTACCTCATTTTCATTAAATTTTAAAATGTAAGTATATGACATATATATTCACTTATCCACAGTGCATTCTAGATTCATATTTTTTATTACAACACTAAAATCATCAAACTCTTACCTTACACAATGGTCCTTTGAACTGTCAATTGAAGCAAAGAGATTGGGGGGCATTTTAGGAAAGTTTCGTATATGCACCAGAAACTGGTTAAGTTTGTGTCCACTCCGAGCCCAGCTAAATCTCTTCTTGGGAAACTTTTGCAATTTGAAACCTAAGTAAACCCCTTAGTCTGTGCTTGGTAAGGTCACACATTCCAAACAGGAATTTAAAAATGAGAGGGAGAAGGACATTCCCTGTCCATTCTGATGAGTGTTGAAGGGTGATGACCAGTTATTTGGCTATACTAGGCACCTCTAATTCTTAGTGATTTGGGAGACTTTCATATGGAAGGTGTCACAGAGCATGCCAGATGTGACAACTGCTAAAAGTCCTTTGCAGTGCTTTAACCATTTCAATATCCATGGGCAGAAAAATAGTCTTGAATTTAACGAAGACATGATCATAGAGATCACTTCTCTATGCTTTCCTTTCATTGGATTGTATAGAACTGGGAGCTGTTTTCCCTCTAAAGTATGTAAAGGTGTCCCTTAGTGTCATTCATTAGGAATGACACTATATGTATTACAGAGACCAAGACTGAGAGATCATAAAAAATAAATAACAGCTTCTGTCTCCATAGAGCATTGAGACAATGTTAATATGAATATTGGGCTGATAAGGGTCATGTGACCTACTATTTTAAAGCATACTATGGTCTTGGAGAAAAAAATACATGTCCTATTTAATCAATCAAATTATCTAGAAATAATTTTAAAGCAAAAAACAAGAAAATAGCTAGCAGTGTAATAGATATGTAAGTTTTCACTAGTAGAACTGAATATTAAGTGGTCTAGATGTACTTACACATGTTTTCCTAATGTTCCATTTATGATAGAAGCCCCCAAAATAGTTTGCATATACACTAGTTGTCAAGGACATGAGAGAAAGAGAAATATGAACATCTTAGAAAAATTAATAATTGTTTATATAATATTCGTACAGACAGACAGCCGCTCATATAAAAAGCCTTTCTATTTGATTTTTCTACATCCCAACTCACTACAGTAGGAGTCAGTGTCCTACTAACACAGGGGAATCACACCTCACTCTATCTGTAATTTCAGTCTCCCTAATCTTCCTCACTGCACCTGGCTCATTGTCTCCATTTACTCAACCAACTTCCACAGGCTAGAGTAACAGCCTTAACTGGCTCCTGGCCAACACTAAACAAAGAGAAGAAAAGGAGAGCTGCTGCATCCGTGCCACCCCACAAAAGCCACCAGCAGAGTAAGAGGCTTTTAATTACTACAGAGTTTCTTTGTATGTAAAACATGCCATTTTTGTTTTCAGTATACTATCTTTTAGGAGTTTTAGGTTCTCATTTCTTTAAAATATATTGAAAACAATATTTTGAAACCATGGTGAAGTTTAATCTGTAAGAGATGTAATGGCATAAATTCGATATTTATGGTCTTTGTAGTATTAGTTGTTGGAAAGGAGTGAAGTATTTTTCTCTGTTTAAGGATTTTTTTAATGCAAAAATGCATCTTGCCTTTCCCAACAACCCAACAGTTACTCCAAGGTTTTACTACAGTAAGCATTTTTTTTCTCTGGACTGATTTTTGGTACATTCTAGAAAATTTTATATGTATTTTAGACAAGAAAGATGTATCTGTGCAAATTGATGTAAGGAATGTTACATATTATGGTACATATGCAAACTTGTTTATAAAATATGCAAATAGCTTGTCATTATTAATACTAACACCTGCCCAAACCATGTGTTCTTCTTAGAGAGAGTTTTTTCTTTTGTATTTGTTGTAATGTAGAGATTTGCTAGTTTGAATTTTTTTGACAATTTAGTTTTACACTTTTTTCCAAGTTTTAGTTTTGGCTCCCAATATGAGAGAATAAAATCAAAATATACCATGGTTTTATGAATAGATTTCAAAGCAAATGTGGTTTAATAAGTATAGAAAAGTAATCAGGAACAAAACATAGTTTCAGGTCTAAAATGTACTTTGGTTTTGCAATCCTTCTCACTCATTTCAACCAATTATTGTAGTCAATAATATTCAACCATTATTGTAGTCATGTTTGGTCTCCAAACTCATTGCATCTTTAAAACACACTTTCTTAAGCAAAAACTATAGTGTAGACAATAACAACCCAAGCTGTAGATAAGTAGTATATGTGATAGATGATAGACATCTTCAGAAAGAGTAGAAGGTGTACATAATTCTACCCAGGGGATCCAGAAAATTCAAATTGTCAAAGACACTGTAGTCAAATTTTGTAACAGAAGCAAGTATTTGACATGGGAATCGATATTATCCTACCATAGACTTTATGGGAAAAGTATTTAGGCTGTACTCACTTTTTATTAAGCTACAATCATTTTTTAAAAAGACACATGAGTAGTCATCAGAGTAAAGATCAGTGTTCACAAATCGGTCAAGACAATCCGTAGACATGAGAATTCTAACAGAACACAATGAGTCGTGCTTCTAACCTCCGTAGTAGAACGGCTATGTGCAGTGACTTTATGTACATCGATTCCAGGTCAGGAACTGTTCAAAGTCCACCGATTGTAAGCATTTTTTAAAATATAGTTTAAAGCAAATCATGTATTCTGTCTGAACATCTTCTTTGTGTTTAAAATGGGAAAAATTAGGGACAGTCACTGGCAGTGGTTCAGATGAAGGAAGGCCTCATGGCCAACCGTGCTGTTTGAGTCCTTGACCTTGTAGCTTGAAACACAAGCTGGCGACATGGAGATGTTGTGGGTGCATGTCCGAAATTCCAAAAGGAGAGAGAAACGGAGGAGAAAGGGTGACCAGGTGGCCAACCCTCTCGTGGGGTGCTTTCTTCTTCTTCTCTCTCTCTCTCTATCTCTCTCTTTCTCTCTGCTCGGGCTGAGAGTGACTGCTCGGGGCCTGGGGCAAATTGAAAAATAAATAAATTTTTAAAAATAAATAAAATAAGATGGGGATGATTTAAACATCTACCTCATTGCATTGTTAAAATTAAAGAAAAACTTTCCATGGACAATGTTTTGCAAGTGTTCCCCCAAGTTTAGGTGAACTATAGTATATTCCTAATGGCAGCAAAAAATGATCATCATTTGATTGATAACATATTGAGTTTACTGGTAGACACTCTGAATTCCATCCACTTCTATGCCTCTATATAGACACAGTTACACAGAGAATTGTAAGGATGCCATCTAAACACATATAATAAGGGATGTGAAATAAAGAATACAAATAAGCTCCCCCTAAATCCTGGGGAATTGAATAATTAGAAATAAATCTCTCTGCTATTTAATTTCCTCTCTTTTACGACATGTAGTAATAAAACATACCTTTCAAGATTATTGAAAAAAAAAAGAAATGAAATCAAATTACACCTTCATTTCCTTGGAATATCATACGGGCTGAACAGTTCATAGTAATTATTACCATTTTATCATTTAGAAAATTTTAACTCTAAAACGTGAAGCATATTGCGTTTGCCAAATTCCAAAGTACATATGTGAGAAAAAAAAAGCATGATATTACACTTTTCATGTTTTGGTTTGTGTTCACTTTTTTTTAAGGCATTGATTTCTTTGTTCAAATGGAAACTTGCTTACAAGTCCAAATGAAAAACAGGAAGTACTGGGAAGTAAAACAGGTCTTCTTGTTGGACCTATTCTTCCGCCATCAAAGTACCCTTTAAGTGAGTCTGGGGAAAACAAGTGGGAAACCAATGATCTAATCCAACTCTTTCATTTTACACAAGGAACCTGAAAAATGAACTAACTTCATCAAAGTTGCACAGGAAATGGAAAACAGTAAAGGAACACAACCCAAGATTTTAAACCCCCTTGTTTATGCTCTTAAATACATCATGATATATTATTCACCACACCTCTTCTTAGGAAGCAGGGAAGATGTTATGTATTTCTCTAATGTAAGTGTGTTGGGCCTTACATTCAGAGTTTTCTGCTCCATGCACTCATTCGTGGTTGAAATGTACAGGCTGATAGTGATTTGGTTTTATTTTGGGAAAGAAAACTTTGTTTGTTGAATTATTACTGGAATCCTCTATTTAAAAAAAAAAGTGAAAATTAAAAATGTCAGTGATTGGGGCTAATGGAGGCAATGCAAGGCTCTGCAAGGCTAGACCCACATGGGAGGGTCTTGGGTTTGAGGCCTGGGCATCTCTGTGCACACCAGGTGTGCACACCAAGACTGTGATCTGGGCAGCTGGGTGTGGATGGCATGTGGACCCTGTTCAAGATGTCCCCTTCTCTCTGTATCTCTCTAAGAAATAAACAAGTAAACTTAAAATAAGAAACATTTCAGTGAACATCATGCTAAATGATTATAGAGCCAAAAATATGAAAGGTACTTTTCTACCTATCTTAGCCCAGTTGATTACAATTTTAAATATATTCTCTTTAAAATAATACTGTAAAACGTTTTTTTTTTTCCTAATTCTTTTCAGGAATTCTGTGTTGACATTAAAAATATTATTTGGCATTGTAATCAATAACAAAGCATGTTTCAATTGTTCAAGATAAACGACTCTGCTGAATTTGATATTTACTCAAAAAATAAATAGGCTCATAATTGTCTAATAGTTGAAATAAAGTAAAAAATAACTTGGACTATTTATCTACGTCTTCATTTTTGCCCACAAAAACAAAATGGGATTGTTTATTTTTAAATATGTGGGTTAATAAAAGATTGGAAGTAAATGTGTCATTGTTAGAAGGGTAAAATGGGGCCTTTCCTAAAATATCCAAACAGCTTCGGGAGTTATTGCTTACTGTGGTATGGGAAACAGCCATCTTTATGAAGTTTACTGAAATCTCAGAAGGAGAGAAATTAGGAGGCGATTTTATGAGATTTTGAAATCTGCTTTGAGACGGCACTTGCAGTATAAGTGCTTGTTTTGGATTCTGGAAGGATTATGATGATGTGTAGTTTTAGAATTGGTGGATATAGGCGGTGAAGAATTTGAGCCAAAAAGTTAAAGGTACAAACTTTCCTCCATAGTTTTTTTTAAAGGGTTTTCTTTTTAACTTTTATTTTCCCCATAAAGCACATATGGTCATAGTAGAGGAGAGAGAAGGAGACAGTGAGAGGAAAAGTGAGAAATCACCCTTCAGGGGGATGGCCAAACCACAATCCTTTCTCCTCTATTCTGTGCCTGGGATCCTGGGGATACACGTGCAAATGAGCCCAGCATGATTTGTAAGCTGTCAGGTCCAGAATTCAGGTCCAGAATTCAAACTGTGGTTTACCATATGGGAGTCAGCACCTCTAATGAAAATTTGCTGGGCCTTTTCAGGTAGCTTCTACAATAAATCATAAAGTTAGTTCATGTCCCCCCCCCCCCCCCCCGGAAAAAGACTCTCAGAATAATAAAGTCAAGAAGATGAAGAAACAAGAAGAACAAAATCACATTAATGAACATAGCATGCTATGTATATTTAGACTCAGTTTTTCAGAGGAGTGGCATAAAAAAGATACAAGTGAGTAAACTATGATCAGAAATTGTACACTCTTGCAAACTTAGGATACGGAAGGCTTTTGACATTTTACCAAAAGCTCAGCTTACATATAACTTTTCAGAAGTTTTTCCAGGACTGTTCCAATCTTCTACTGAATCGTTTGAAAAATCTGTGCTCTGGAATCTCAAGATTATTTCTTCAATGGTATTCTTACTGCCTCAAGGAGTTAACGACATTTTCACAGACAATTTACACCTTGTTTCTAGAAGGGCCCCAGGGTGCCATTGCTTACAGCTGAAGGTACCAGATAAAGATTCCACAGAGAAATTGGTCCATAATCTCAGAAGCTGCTCCATTGCCTGCATATATTCCATATCTAATCTCTTCTCTCTTTAATTTATTCTTTCTTTCGTTCATTCATCAAATAATTCTTGGGTTCTTAGTCTGAAGGCACTGTAAAGCAGACACTAGGGGCAAGACAAGAAAGAAGAAAGCAGCCTTGTAGTTAGTCATTTGACTGAGAAAAAAGTAAAGAAAAAAAGAAGTTCATATTGTAAACCCAATGGAAGATCAAAAAGAAAATGCAGGCTGTGGTTCAAATAGCGTAAAATGAGGAAAATTAATTCAGTGTGGTCAGCAAATGTTTAGAAAAGATTTCCTGAGTAAGTGAATTTAAGCCTAGAATTGTATGATAGGTAAGATTTAGCCAGGTCAAATAGCAGGGAGAAGAAGAGAAACCATCAGAGAAACTATTCCTTTAATCACTAATTTCTCATATATATTTTGACTATATTTTGTGTCAGAAACTTTTCTAGGCGTTGTGAATATAGCACTTTGAAAAATAAGAATAATAAAGTGTTCTTGTTGTCACACAATGGGAAAGGGTTACAACAGGCATGGATGAAGTTCCAAGATGGGAAATAATACAAAGCAGTCAAGGAGCTCGAAAATCTAAGGGTGGTTTGAATGGAGACACACAATAGGAGAAAAAGTTGAAATAAGACGACAAAGACAAGTTTAGATTGTCCAGGGCTCTTTCCAAGCTGTATTAAGGAATTCAGACTATTCTTAAAGAGAAGAGGAATCTACACCATGATAAGAATTTTAAGTGACTACTGAGTAGTATACTCAACCAACTTAATTTCCCATCAACAGTGTACATAGGAAACAGGTCAGAAAAAAAAACACATTGAATAGATACAAAAAGAAAAAGCTAAGTGCTGATGATAATGTATATGAAAATGTCCTTGACTTGATTACTATATCCTGTTTTCATGCTGGAAAAAAAATATATTGTATATTTTAAAATTGTACAGTGATCAAATATAAATAAGTAAAAGAGAGGAAATAAAAGAAATGAAACAATATATATATAGGTACTTATTTCCTCCAAAAGTGGAGTTCATTCTTGCACTGCCATGTCCTCCTCTTGTGTATACACTATAATTAGTGCCCAACTTAGAAAGCACAGAAAAGGAAAAACTAGTATTCATACTATGAAGAAGCATGGCAGATACTACCTTACACAAGTGATCCAAGTCAACATCATCAATGGTTTCATGTAGCAATCATGTCTTTCCTGCTATGATGTAACAACAGAGACATTTCAAATTTAGCATATTTCTGAACATCTCATGACCTGAGTCTAATCATAAGGAACAAAAAAGAGACAAGTTCAGTTTGAGGATTCTTATGGGATACTCTTCAAGACTGTCATGGACTTCTCAAAATTGTTAAAGTCATGAAAAACAAGGGATGATTAAAAAGCTGCCACTGAACAGAGGCATTTGGGAAACATATGCTCACAAATGAATATGGCACTCCAGATTATACAAAGAAACAGTAGAAGGACCATGAGTTAAAAAAATGGTAAAATCTATACCACGTCTAGGGTTTTAGCTGATGGTATTGCACCAATGACAGTCTCCTAGTCTTGATAGATGTGCTGAATTAGTATAAGGTGCCAACAATGGAGGAAATTTAATGAGAGTTTTACAGAAACTGTATTATTATTGCAACTATTCTATAAATCTAAACTTATCCCCAAATAAAATGTTTTAATATAAATAAATAAAAGGCAGTATCACACCTGTCAAAGACTACAGGACACTACGATTTAACATGGGCCAGATCTTCCCCACTCTACTGCATGTCCATGCAGAGGTCTTCAAACACTGCAAGTTAATTATGTTTTAACGGATATTGCCTCTGAAAAATGTTACTTGGATTTTTTTTTTTCTCCAGAAGGCCAGAGAACACTTCGAAAATATCCATGATTTGTGTTGTTTTTTTCCCTCATGTGTTTAGAATAACTGCCACAAAATAATCATTTCACAAAATAAATGAAAGCAAGTATGTTCTCAGAAAACCATTAAAGGACAGAGAGAATGTTGTATTTGACAAGTAGACATTAAACATCTTATTTTTTTTTTGTAAATCGCCACAGATGTCAGCAATAAACATTATTAGAGAGCACAACGAATTAGTTTTAAACATGAAAAACATTCAAAATTATTGATTCCTTGGTGAGTTTTTAGATGCAGTTATTTTAGGAGTGTTTTTAACAATAGGGCCATAACTACACAGCATGACTATGTGTGACTGTCTTCTGACTTGCTCCAAATGGATTTTTTTTTTTTTTTACAGAGACCTACATGACACTGCTTCCATGGCTCAGTAATGAGCCAAGAGCTTATTCTATTCCACAGAATAGTTGTTTCCAGAAGTCACTTCTGATTGGTCAGAAGCAGCAGGAGGAAAACAAGATGTTGCAAGTTTTTGCATCCTTTTATTAAGCTCTTCCTGAGCACAAGATATCCGTGTAAGTCCATTCGACTTGGGAGTTCTGCATTGTTACATGCTCATTATAGCCAAAACTTTCTTCAGAAAGTTGTTTCATTTGTCATTTTCCTATATATTTGCAGAGTCACATATTTTCTAAAACATAATAGCTGTGTTTTGGGGCCCTCATGTGTATTTTACTCCATGCATTTAATTAATGAGTAGGGTTCTTTGTTTGTTTTTGTTTTCGTTTTTTTTTTTTTTTTAGGTTTTTGCCATAGTGTGCGTGTGCTCACCTGAGAAAGACAGAGAGAGACAGACAAAGGGGTGAGAAATCACCCCACAGGGTAGATGGCCATACTCCAATCCAATCTCCTCCATTCTCCTTTTGGGAATTTTTGTGCACACACACACTCATGCACCAGAGTGATTTTTAAACTGCTGGGTTAGGGGCTCAAACTGTGGTTTGGCTATCTGATAGTCCAACACCTTACCACTATGCCACCTGCTGGCCCCAATGAGTAGTATTTAATGATACTGATTTGGAGTTATTGCTTCCTATTCATTTAATCCTTCGTAGCCATGCCTAAGTTTATGGTAGCTGTACAGGTGATCTCATGCCTGCCCAGCTCAGTTAATGAGCCCTGAAAAGATGTAGCTAACTCTCACTCTTCCCTCTCTAACAAGGTCTGACCCAATTCTGTGTCTAATTTTCTTAACATTCTTTCTAGGGAGAAAGCTGTTCTTTCTAAGTGGCTGGTCTGCTCATTCTCTGTCAACTACCTCCTGACAAATCACAACTGCAACCATGAGTCAGGCTAGTTTGCAACATATTCTAAGGGAAGGTTTATGCCTTACTAACTACGTTTTCCATGCTTGCCCATCTGGTGCCTCCCGTTCACTAGAATCACAAGTTTTGTTTGCTATGACTTCTTGGTAAAATAAAGTGCATCATAGGAAACCCAATGAAATAAATAAACAAAGAAATTCCAATAAGAAAAGTACACACTTTTTTTTTCCTAATGCTATTAGCCACCGAGCATGAGCTTGTCAGTCTTCATCTCTTTGTTAGGCATTCCAAGAGTCTTCCACGAGACCTTCCCCAAGACTGATAAATTACCCTTTAATGTTCCATTTTCAGATCTTTTATATTATTTCCATGCATTTGTCAGTTTTTGCCTTAGTCAAAGTTCTCTAGAGAAACAGAACCAATAGGATAGATATATTCTGTACATATAAGAAGGAACTTCAAAGTATTTGTGAAAACATGAAATAAAAATATGAGTTTATTTTGGTGCCAAAAATCTTGAAACCCATTCATCGAACTTTTGTAATGCACATTTTCCATGTATTTTCTGAAGGCTTCCACACAGCATGTGTGTATCTATATATACACATATATGCAGTACACACACATATATGTATATACACATGTATACATATATATGATGCTATATGTGTATATCAGAGATTTATATATGACTTGGCTCCTGCAGTGCAGAGGCCAAGAAGTGCCACAATAGGCCATTGACAAACTGAAAAGCCAGTGGTATAATGCAGTCTGAGGTCAAAGGTCTATGAACAAAGGTCTTGAACAACCTAAGTCCAAGCTCAGGTATGAAGAGCGGAGAACCAGGAGCACTAATGTGGGAGGCCAGGAAAAGGCTGAAGCAGAGAGCACGTTCACCCTGTCTCTACCCACTTTAGTTAAACAAAATTCAGACTTTCCTCAGTTGGTCTAAGCTTACAGAAGTGTCTTCTTGAGTAAAATATATGTCTGAAGGAATTTCTTAAGATAGTAAGAAGTGGATCTGCTCATGGGGTGGGTGGTGGTTAGGGTGTCTGGACCCCATATGTCCAACTGTGTTTGGTTCCAGCTCAGATCCAAGGGCTTGATTAACATGCCAGGCATGTGTGCACGGATGCTCACACTCCAGAGAGGAGAATGGAAAGGAAGGGATTATGGTGTGATCCTCATCCATAGGAGGTGCTTTCTCACTTTCCCTTTCTCACTTTTTCTCACCCTCTTACCTCCAGTGAGTGCACATACCCTCTAGCAAATTTAAAAAAGAAAAGATAGTAAGAACTAACCCAGATTGTATGAACATGAACTCTGTGCCACAAACTATAATTTCACTCTCCTAGTTAGTTATTTCAACTTATAATTTAGAGGCTGTTGTCAATTACCTTTTAACAGAGGGATGACTCTGATTCATAATAAGTACCATCTTAGCTGAGTCGATGATGGAATCAGAACTTGAACCCAACCAATCAGATCCCAGAAGGGATAGATTTCATCACAACTTTATCCTGCTCCCTTGACAGAGTTCATGTAGAATATTTTCACAGATGTCAAGATCAGGTTGGAAAAGCTTGGTGTTTAGGTACCCGTACATGTTTTTTTTCTTTTCTTTTTCTTTTTCTTTTCCTTTTTTTTTTTTTTGAGAAGTTTTTGCTTGTGTGCTCACCAGAAAGACAGAGAGAGACAGAGAGACAGAAAGTGAGAAATCACCCCTCAGGGGAGATGGCCATGCCATAATTTCTTCTCCTCCATTCTCCTCTCGGGATCTTGGGCACGTACAAACATGCATCCGGCGTGAGTTTTAAGCCTCCAGGTTTGGGACTCGAACTGAGGTTGACTCCATGGGAGTCCAGTGACATAGCCATTATGCCAACTGCTGGTCCCAGTGGTACATGTTTGTTATGCCCTACCTTAGTTTTTGGCATTGTCTGTGCCATGTGGGTAAGAATTTTTAACCAGCAACTGCCTGTTTACTAGTTCTGGAACTTATGATCTAAGCAAAAATGGTTATTTTCCATATTTAAGCATTACTGATGCATAAATCATTAGTTTTAGTACATGTCTATGATGTGTCAATTTATGCTTCTGAATTTTCTTTTTACAGAAATAATTATGGTCTGTTTATGGTGCAGGTCAAGAACACAGACTAAGATCTATGTTCTATCAAAGATGTACTGAACACAATTTGGCACAACTAAATACATTAGCATAGATGTCTTACAGTAAATTTTGGAAACAGTGCATTTAGGGATTTTGTATATAAATATTTGTAAACATTGGTTAAATCAACAGTGGTGATCATAACAACAACAACAAAAACAGAAGCTCATTTTTGTTTGAGAGGTTTTTTCGCTTTCGGATGCATGTACTCACCAGAAAGACAGAGAGAGACAGAGAGACAGAAAGCAAGAAATCATCCCCCCAGGGGAGATGGCCATGCCACAATCTCTTCTCCTCCATTCTCCTCTCAGGATCTTGGACATACACGCACATGCGCCCAGCGTGAGTTTAAGCTACTGGGTCCAGTACTTGAACCATGGTCGACTACTTGAGAGTCCAGAAACATAGCCATTATGCCAACTGCTGGTCCCAGAAGCTCATTTATTAAAAACCATACTAACAATAGCTTTATATTATTACATTTATCAGAATATCTGCTTTTCCAAATAAAATTTACAGAAAGATTTTTTTTATTCCTTTCCCTTAAGTCATCACAGAAACAAGTAGAAATGAGTAAATAAAGAGAACAGGAAAACAAACAAATAAAAAATCTTAATAAAAATGTAATAAACCTATCTACAGGAATGTTATTAATTTTAACTCCATACAGTTCTAGAAAAAACATTTTTAAAGGGAATTTGTTTCATAAGATCAAACTTAAAAATAATGATTCTTGACTTTACAAATGTATAAAGAGAGATTCAGATTCTCAATCCCTCTCACTTCAAGTTTATCATTTCAACTTGAGACAGCTTATATTTAATTACTGTCAAAATAATAAGGTTCTAAGTTAGTTTATGACTTGGCTAGGTCTATGTTAAGCTATATTTAACAATAGCTTCAATACAAATCAGGAACGGATATGCTCTGCCTTTCAAAATTTGAAATCTAATTCTATTTCATTTGAGTATAAATTATAACAGATCATTTCTTATGTTATCTGTTTGGAATGTAAAATTGTTCTATCACTTTACATAGTTCAAAATCCCATTGCTATTTGAAATTAGCAGAAAAGTGAGTTAATTTTGTAATTATTATTATTACAATATTATTTGATCTTTACTATGCTCCGGTCACCAGACGCTGAAACGTACATTATCCCAATTTGGAGTATATCTAATCTAAAATGATTTTTAAAATATATTCTGACAACTGATAAAATTACATCAGCTAGAATTTTTTTCTCCATTAAAACATTTACATTTTACTTTTAAACCAACATTTGCACAAGATAAATGCATAGATAAGCAAGATTGCATCAACCTATCTTGTAATAGAAGAATCTTCAGAATCCTGCATTGCTTGTATCAGATAAACTAATTTTCATTGAGAAAATTTACAGTTTGTCACCTACATATTTTCCTTCCCATTGATTTTGTACAGCCTCCTTTCAAGAAGCAGGTATTTTCAATATGATTTTATTACCCTAATTCATTAACCTGACAGAAACATTTCAAATTAAAAAACTTTTCAATCAATACGTTCCAGTTGACTGCAAACCACTTTGGCTGTTTTAACTCCAGATTTTATATGCTTTGAATGAAAACACAGGATATCTAAGAATAGCTATATACAGATCTAGTTTCAGAAAGATGCACACCTGGCTTTCTAATGAGAATATCTTATATTGCAACCTTAAAAACTGTGCAAGAAAGGTAGTGTAAGTAAGTCTAACCTTTAGCCACTCAGTATGGAAACCTTCTTTGTGCATTATATGATCCAATATTTACACCAGCTGTACAACTCAGAACATCTTTATATAAAATGATTGCATAAGTTTATGTAATTCTGATATTTTTCATGCACATATACCTGCGGAGGGGGAAAGTATTTATGTTTTTTCATCATAGTGTTTTTTGTTTGATTGCAATTATCAAGATTTTCCCTCGTTCTCTGACTTTTGGAAACCTTGACAGTTTTGAGAAGTACTAGTCAATTATTTTGTAGACGAGACCTCAACTAGCATTTGCCGAGTGCTTTTCTCATGATTAGACTGGGAACATAGGTTTAGGAAGAATACCACTGAGAAAGAAGTCCCATTTTGTCACAGCATATGAAGGGCAAATATTATCACCCTTACACATCACTGTAGCTATTGATACTACTCTTAATCTGCTGGCTGAGATTTATGTTAAATTTCTCCAACGTAAAGTTATTATTTTATCTACCTTTTCATACTGCAGTCTTTGGAAGTAAGTCAGTACGTTTCAGCCTACACATAAAAAATAGAAAATATGATCCATCTATTCGAGAATGGATTGTATCTACATATATATTTCTGAATTCTTTTGGATGAGAGATTTATTTCCCCCCACTTATTTATATATTCAATTATTGACTAATTTTAACATGGAATCAGATTTATACTTTGTTTTTAAAGATGAGATAACAATGAAGACTTTTTAAAAAATTATTTATTTAATTTTATTTATTATTTTTATTTTAATTTGATGAGAGAGAGAGAGAGAGAGCAAGTTGCTGAGGCCAGGACTCAAACTGCAGTTGGCTATGTGGGAGTCCAGCGCCTCAACCACCATGCCACCTTTGGACCCTATTGATACATTTTGTGAGTTATAATCCAACCCCTTTTATTCATTTTCTGGCTGAAATTATTGCAACTATTCGGCTGTTGGGAGCTCTTTCGGTGGGCCTCTGTATTCCTTTGGTAAACTCCCTCTTGTGTATGACGGACTGTGCTCAATACTTCTTCCCTCTGACTCTACAAGATGCTTGTGGCTCATGTTCAGCCTCAAGCCTAGATGAGGCATTTTCCAAGGATGCTGATTATTATTAAATAATGGGGGAAAAATACTTCCTGCCTGTGACCTGAACAATAAAATAATGAGATGTTCTTAGGATTTCATATGTGGTAGAAATTCTAACAGAGAGAGTAAATCTAGTGGTAAAAACCCAAATCTTGGAGGCTTAATACAATCACATTTCACTCTTTTTCAGACTTTCACAGGGGTACTCTTTCACGTGATAATTTAAGAAACAGAGCTTCCGTCATATTTAATCTCCACCAGTCCTAGAACTTCGAGTTCCTTTATTTGCAGTTTATAGACAGGCAAAAAGTTGGGAAAGGTATACTTGCTTCATTCCCACTTGTCCTAACAACTGGACATTTCATGTCAGCTTGCATGCCTTTGGCTATCTTCAACCATCCTGACTATCGCTTGCTGTAGTGGGGTTGAAAAAAGAAAGTTCCTGCCTGGCTTCTCCTTCTCTGAAAAAAACTGTAAGCTATGGGAGGTGAAAGAAATTATTTTTTGGAGAGCAAGTGTTCGTTTCCAAGTGCTGTTTTAGTTGAAGTCCTCCGTGTTTCTCTATCACTTCCATGCCATTACAATTAAACTATTCCCACTCCTCACACCCAACTCATAGATGTTTTGTCAACTCCTAATAACTTCCAGTCAGTTTTTTTTTTCCAATTACTTTTTGGCATAGCATTCAGATTAATAATCTTAAATTTTAAAAAATGTCATAAAATTTCCCTACTCGGAAGCAAGCTCTCAACAACTACTAATTATCGACAATAATGTTTTAGAATTTGATTTGATCGTTCTCATTCCTCCCTGAGTCATATATTCCAGTCTCTTCTCACACTGTTTCTCAATAGATGTTAAATAATGCAACCAATCTGACTTGCCCATTGTTTCTGGGAGACACCATGTGGCTTCCCACCTCCCTCTTTTAGTACTCTCTCCCAGCCCTTCTCACTGTGCTGAATTTTTACTTAATTATACAACTTGACTCTAATACCATCTACCTTCAAGATACTGGAAAGGATTTTTTTTCTTTGAATTTTGATAGAATCATAGCTTTGAAGTTGCTTTCAATATTTTTATTTGTGTTATATAGTGATTATAACTACTCAATCAATGGATCTGGAGAATAGATATTAAAATCCATTTATCTTTGGGCAGGATGGTTGTAGTGTGGTTAGGGTGGCTAGATTCCACATGGCTGATTGTGTGGTTTAAGCCCCAGACCTGAAGGCTAGGAAACAGGCCAGGCATATGTGTGAGTGTGTGAAATCTGAATGGAGGAGAAGGAATGCACCATGATCTTCCCCCTGATGGGTGCTTTTTTGCTTATATACAACCTATAACATTTTTTTAAAAAATCATTTACCTTTATATCACTTGGAATAAATGATAAATTATCTTTCATGAATTTTCAACTTGATAAACATGTGTTAAGTAACCACACAAAAATTCATTAAAAAAAAATAAAACAACTTACAATGCATAACCTCTATGTGTTCTTTTAGGTTAAATTAAAAACAATTACAGTCTCTAATTTAAATACGTGAAATGTGCCTATTAGCATTTACGCTTATAAGGACCAGCAGTTAGTGTACTGGCTATGTCACTGAACTCCCATGTAGTCGACCATGGTTCGAGTCCCGGACCCGGTGGCTTATACTCACGCCGCGCACATGTGCATGTGTGCCCAAGATCCCGAGAGAAGAATGGAGGAGAAGGGATTGTGGCATGGCCATCCCCTCCCAGAGGGTGATTTCTCACTTTCTGTCTCTCTGTCTCTCTCTGTCCTTCCAATGAGCACACGCGCCCTATAGCAAAAACCTCTCAAAAAAAAAAAAAAAGAAAGAAAAAAATATTTACTCTGATATGCTTACATCTTTGTATTATCACAAAAACTAGAAAAGATAAGATAAAAGTACAGGCAGTTAAAATATTTACATAGCTAATTATAATAAATGTGGGCTCACCTATTCGAGTTTCTGGAATTTCAAATCTGTCTTTTCTGTGCATTACATAAAGACAAGCATATGAACACGCATATGCATTCAGATATTCACATATTCAAGAACAATCAATTGGGAATCAATCAGATTGTTATAATCAATCAGATTGTTATAATCAATCAGACTGAAACATTCATTATTAGTATAGTATTCCAATGTCCTTTTAAACAAGGACTATACTTTTCTAGTATATCAAAAGTCCTAGAAAGTGGTCAGGTGGTAGCGCAGAGATAATGCAACTAGACCCACACACACAAGGTCATGAGTTCATGTCCTAGGGCCTCCTAGCATGCCAGTGTGCACCATGATCCAGGCTGAGATGGGGTGAAAGATTGTGTGAAGATTGTCTTGAGGTTGTCTGTACCTCTCTTGAACTTGTTCTCTCTCTATGCCTCCTTCTTTCTACCTACCTATGTTTCTCTTATGGAATAAGTAAATAAATAAATAAAGCGGAAAAAATGTCCTGGGAAGCCAGACTGTGGCCTGCTGGCTAAAGCAGCTGGGTATCACATGGCTGGCCTTGTGCTTCAAGTCCTGGACCCAGGAGCTTGAGAAACACACTGGACGTGTGTATACCCCAAATCTTGGAAAAGGAAAAGATGGAAGAGAAGGTATTGCATCATGACCATGCCCCATGGGGACTAATTTTTCACTTCCCCCCCTCTCTTTCTTTCACTCTGTCTCCCTTCTACAAGTGCATCCACCCTCGGACAAAAATTAAAAATAAAAAATTCTTAGAAATGAAAGGTAGATCAATAGCATTTATTTCTACAACGTGAGAAATGAAAAACCTACCTTGGTACTTTCTAATCTGATTAAGGTTAAAAAAAAAGGAATATTTGAAAGGTCAGCAGCTAAATATCTAATCAGTTAAGTGTCTATACATCATAAAATATTTATAAAATGCATTCACTAAAAGTATAACTGGAAAATTAAAATGAGAGAGAGAGAGAGAGCTAAAGCCAGTCCACTTAAAAAAAAAGAAAAAAAAAAGATGTCTACCAACTTCTTCACGAGGAGGTGAATTGAAGTCAGTTCTGAAGGCAATTCTGAAGTCCCCATGCCAAGCATTTAAATATGAATTCTAAGTTACATTAATGATCACCATGTTATGATCACTGTATCTATCTTAAAATTAACATGTTTCATAATGTTAAAGTAGAAACTGCTAATTTTCAATATGAGTCCTCTACGAGTGCCAGTGAATAGGAAAGCTATGGAAGTGTTTTTCATTTATTCAGTTAGACCATGTCTGTATAGCCAGGTTACTGTTCAATGTTTGAATAGAAATGAAATTGTCAGTTGTTCAGCTAACAACCTAAGAATCTGACGGAAGCCAAATGCACCAAACCAACCACCGGGGGTTCATGCCAGAGATGGTTTATTAGTAAAGAATAATCAATTGATGGGTTTTTAGGTAAACCTAGAATTGTTCATGTCTTTCTGAATGACCTAGATATAAAACCTGATCATTTCTTTGGAGTTAGGTTTGCCTCAAACATTCAACCTAATCCTTTGTATCTATGTGGGTGCCAAGGGTAGAATTACATAAACCATAAGACATCACACGTATGTCTTATTTAGAAAAGAGATGTTGTGAATAGACTTTTGTGTGGCCTTTATTACTTATAGACTGAAGAAGCTTACTTTATCAAACGAGTTTGATTGCATTTTGAAGCAAAGACCTCTGATACTGATTAGAGCAATGCAGGTATTATAGCACTGTATGAATCGCCCAAATATTCCACTTGTTAAAATACATAAGAGATGAACCAGCAGATGGTGTAATGATTGTGTTTGAGTCCCAGACCCAGTGGCTTAAAATTAGTACTGGGTGTTTATGCATGCATGCCCAAAATCACAAGAGGAGACTGGAGGAGAAGGGATTGCAGCATGGCAATCCCCTCTGGGGGGGTGTTTTCTAATTTTCGATCTCTCTGTATCTCCAGCAAGTATACATGCCCTATAGCAAAAGTTTCCCTCTCTCAAAAAAAAAAAAAAAAAAAAAAATGCATATGAGAGAATTTTTCCCCATATATAGGTGTTTTTTTTTTTTTATTTAAGGATTATTTTATTTATCTTTATTTATTTATGTATTTTAACTTGACCAGAAAGGAACAAAGAGGAAGAGAGAGAAAGTGAGAAAGCAAGTCACCAGATCCAGGACTCAAACCATGGTTAACAACCACGCCACCTGCTGGCCCTATAGATTTATTTTTATATCATTAATTTATTGCAAACTACATTTTTAAATATTACCAGTAAAGGTTGATAAGTTTACAGTGTATCTGGCTTTGGCCTTTCTATGTTTTTAACTGTCAACGTGTAGAGTAGAGTAATAAAAGTTAAGACATAGAAATGTATTTATACACCGTAAATCTGTTAATATATCAGCTAATATATTCACCCTGGCTTGATAATACCAGCATGTATTCTAAATTTTTTTATAATTTGTATATTGGAATTTGTGATGCATCAAACAGAGTTGAGAAGCTTAAAAGTGATTTTATGATTCAAAATGTCTGGGGACTTATTTATTTTGTTGTATTTAGCTCTTATAATTTTCTTATCAGGTCATCTAGACTTTTCCGAACATCTCCAATAGTTTAGAAGTAATTAAGGTAATGTCATATGTCATGGTCAGTTACTTTAGTTATCTAATGCATCCAGCAGCCCAGTGGAGGTGGCTGAACACTGGAATACTGGCTTTACCTTCAGTTTTCCTAAGCGGCCACATGATTACAGAATAATAAACTTTAATACACATTTTTTCATACTTTTTTTTTCACTAAATGCATATTATATTCATACATTTTGAATAAAAGTTAATTTATTTGTTCATTTATTTTTAATTTAATTATTCATCTTATGGGAGAAATACACAAACAAGCACTCTCAGCAGAGTCTCATGCTGTAACCCTTACCCCAGTTCTTCTCAGCCCTTAAGGATCACGGTAGTGTGTTTGTGCACTCAAATTGTTTAGGTGGACACAGAAACCAAACCCTGATTTTCCATATGGCTTCCAGTACCAAAGAGCATTCTGCTGCCATAGCAGGGGAATACAAGTTAATTTAAATTAATTAGAATAATGACCCATCATCATGTTCTCCAAAACTTTTCAGTTTAAACATCTTACTAAAACCTGCTTTTATTTCATCTACATTTTCCTTCTGAGAAACCTGTCCCCAGGACCAGCAGTCAGCATAGTGGCTATGTCACTGGACTCCCATGTAGTCAACTGTGGTTCGTGTCCCGGATCCAGTGGCTTAAAGCTCACACTGTGTGCAAGTGCGTGTGCGCCAAAGATCCCGAGAGGAGAATGGAGGAGAAGGGATTGAGGTGTGGCCATCCCCCCCTGGGGGGTGATTTCTCGCTTTCTGTCTCTCTGTCTCTCTCTGTCTGTCTGGCGAGTGCATGTGCCCTATAGCAAAAACCTCTCCAAAAAATAAATAAATAAATAAAAGAAAAAGAAAAAGAAATGAGTCCCAAACAATACTGAAGGTATTCAGGATTATACTTATCTGAAAGCACAGTTCTTAAAAAGTCACTTTTTGATCATCATATCAATGCTCAAATTTGCAATCCTTTCATGTAATAAACAAATTCAAAATTAATTCCTTTTGTCTCTTATGCCAAACACTCTGTTCAAGTGATTTTTAAGTGTTGGAGTATTCACAGATTTTCATAATAGATCTAATATAATCTGATGTTTCCATTCAATGCAATGCCTAACTGGACCTAATCTAAATGAAACAATGTGACATAACTGCTTTCCCATTGATCATATTACTAATGACTTGAAATGGTTCCTTTATTGGTTACTGAGTATTGTTCATTTTTTAAAGAAATATTTTAGCAGATAACTACTGTGATATAAAAATAAAATTAATATTACATTTATTTTGATGTAGAAGTTGCTTTACTTTTTGTTACCAGAAAGACAGAGAGACAAAGACAGACAGAGAAAGCATGCCCCTACCAGAGCATGGGCACACTGCAATTCTTTCTCATTTTCTTCCTCCTGTTTTTTCATCTGTTGGGATTCTCAGCACACACATGCATAAGTCCAGCATGCTTTTCAAGCTACCATGTCTGGGATTCAACCTTCTGTCAGACATGTGGGATTTGGTTCCCTTAACTATTATAGGACTGGCCCAGGGGCAAAATTTCTTAACAGTAATTGATTCCTTAATTGACTTGATTAATACTTCTTCTTTTTCTTTTTTTTTTTTTTTTTTAAGTTTCTCCATAAGGCATGTGAGCTGGCTGGAGAGACAGAGATAGTGAGAGGAAAAGTGAGAAATTACCCCCTGGGGGAATTGCCATGCAGCAATCCGTTCTCATTCATTTCCCTCCCAGGATTTTGGGCACTCATGCGCATGCACCCGACGTGATTAGTCTGGAACTCAAACCACAGCCTGCCATGTGGGAGTCCAGCATCTTAAACACCACATGGCCGTGTGGGAGTCCAACATCTTAACCATCATACCACCTGCTGTCCCCTTGATTAATACATTTTCAAACAACATGTCAGATTCTGAGTTAGGAATTGAAGGTATGAATATATTACCATACAAAGAAAATCAGAATAGATTCCGTATGAATGACAAGATATTGAACCCTACAATGACAATCTTTATTAGACATAGTCTAATAACGCCTTTGTTTTTACAAAATATATTTTTCTGTGTTATATCAGATTGCAGGTTTGAATATAACTGTTAACAACAAACAGACTTTTCAGGATCCTCTTTTGTTTCTCTCAATAAAATTCAGCAAGGAAAATAGTGTCTTTTAACCTGAAAAGCATATATTAACTATTGTTAAGTTTTAAAAAACATTTCTAAGCACATGTATTTTTAGCAGAATAAGAAATGAATTATTTTGTTTGGTCTGATTGGATTATCTGTAGCTTGTGTGGTAAAAGCACTAAAAATATGACAGTAATGTTTGGTCTGAAATATAGATATGTACCAAAGTCATGAAAAAGAAATATATTGCAGGGATTTATTCTCCAATCAATGCACAGTGAAATAAGGTACATAAATCCCCGGATACCAATGGGAAAATGGATACAATATTATCTGAAAGATACAGCTGAGGAAAAGGAGTTTGCCCAGGTGAATTGTTGGATCTCTATTATTTATGTAGTAGTCTGTAATGGTAGCATATATTCTGTGAGACAGGAGAGACAAAACATAAAAATGGTCTGAAAATTTGATTTGAATTCTCAAAAAGACATGAGCTTCTCTATTCCCATTAATGCCCCCCAAATCGGTAGAAACTAAGGTATTTCAAGATCATTTTCAGGTAAAGAAGGAAAACATGCTGAAGAATACATGATCTGATTGACAGTGCAATCTTTTTTAGTGTCAAAGAAATTAACATGATAAGTTGTACATTTTAATGGGAAATTAGTATATTCCAAAAGAAATTCCAACTGTAAATTTCTAGGTAACATTCACCCACTTATCCTTAAATGGATTTTAAATAGTATATCCCATGGAAATACTGCCTTTTCTCTTAATTTCTACCTTTGTTTTCCAGTATCTGTATGCCACATAAATTCCTGTAAATAGTTTATTTTTGTAGTACCCAGTGTGTGTTTTAAGCCACCAGGCCTGGGACTTAAACTGCACTCAACTACAAGGAAATCCAGCAATGTAACCATTATGCCATCTGCTAGTCCTAACCTGACGTGTTTTAGAAGATTTAAGAGTCCCATGTTGCAAGCAAGGATTTAAGGTGGAAGGCTGCAGTGATCCACTAAAAATCTCATGAGGTTGCTTACCATGGGGGTAAGAGATGACATCGTTCAAAACCAGAGTAGTAGTGATTAAGTAAAAATGAGTGACTGGGTTTTGAACATATAGAGTATATTGTAGGCAAATTTAGGCTAGTGTTAGTAGGAATTGAATAGAAAACAGAATCTGATATGACATCAACCCAATGAAGTTGAGAAGTGATCCAGTAAGAAGTGAAATTACCCAACAGAACACAAAACAGCAGTAATGAGGTATAGAAAACCCATTCTTGATTTAGGTTGCAGATTGTTCAATGCCAACAATATAGCCCAAGAGAACCTAGATGGTGGATACTCATCACCATGGTCTAGGCAAGTCATTCTTAGCTCAAGGCAAGAATCAGTGGAAAAGAGGCTTGTAATTTCTCGGCAAAGCAGTAAACAAAGCAGCTCTCCATTAGTGAAAAAAATATGTGGAATCATGATGAACTTTAATCAAATGTACAAGATACTTGGTGCTGGGTTAAATCTCAGACCATAAACTAAGGAAAAACAGGAATCAACACAAAAAAAACAGAGCCATTATCTTGGAAAGCATTTAATAGAACTAAGAGCCACCATGTGAAGACTGAAATTAAAATTCACTTTGTATATGACAGAAAAACAGGAAGATAAGGTTATAAAAAGTACTAATTGTACATTATCTTGAAAATTCCCTTATGCAGTATAAGATTATGTTGCAAACATTTTGGATGGCTAGTAGCCGATCAAAGAAATTAACAGTAGCAATAAAAATAGAAGAGCAACAGAAGGATTGGATGTACACATTTTTCTATTTTTGTTAAATTTGAGAAAGTTATAATGATATGAAATTCTAAAATATAATGGAAGAACCAATTTTTAAATATTTTTCAAGCTATTAAAATAAATTGTTTTATTTACTCATGTACAAAAAATTTCTAAATGTTTATATTTTTATATTAGCCCTATACTGGGTAAAGCTTTACTTAGAAGAAAAACTTTTTTATACTATAGATTCAATATTTTTTATAAAAAGCTTTATAAATATATAAAACCATATTTCAATTAGAAAGATAAAGAATTCGCAGGTATGCAAAAATCATTTTAAATTCAAGGAATAAAAACATTTATAGAAATATTGGAGATGTGAGTGTAAGTATCTCATTTAATTGAATTGCTCAAAGGACTATAGATGAGAAAAAAAATGCAATTATGACCTTTGAAATTTTTCCAGAATTCTCATAGTATTACCAATCTAATTTATAAATGTGCCATCTGATAGAAAGAATTGTAGATGATCTGACAGGTTGTTCCTCAACAGTGAAGTAAAATATGCAGCCTATTGAAAGATGAATGCAATAAATTCTGTAAAGAAGAATGAGGTAAAATGAGAAAATTTTCAAAAAATATAGGTACGTATACAGCCAGTTTATGTTCTAAGAATTCTTCAATTCTTTTCATTGAAAAAGGATCAGTGAAAAGAATAAAATAAAATTTAATTGGAATGATAAAATCAATAGTGAGCGAATTGAATCAATACTGAAAAAACATTCTGCCGAAGATGGGTAAAAATGTATCAGATTTAATCCCCAGAAGTAGTCTACACATGTCTGGCACATTTTTTAAAAGAAAGCACTGTTTCTTATTCTTATTTGAATATGTTTTAAAATGTTATGGGACATCCTCAAGGAAGATTTTGGTATCTTGAAACATGTATATTCCTTTGGTTCTTTAATGAAATACAAAGACATCATTCCCTGTTTCCATATATAACTCTAGCAAATTATTAAAATGTAAAAAATAGAATCTTTGTTCTTAGAGATATTCTTTTTTTTTTAATAAAAACCCATTTTAATTATTTCTCTCATGAGAGAGATAGTTGCACTAGACCAGGTCTCTCCATACTATGCT
Organism: Tupaia tana; assembly: GCA_026018925.1. Lineage (NCBI taxonomy): Eukaryota > Metazoa > Chordata > Mammalia > Scandentia > Tupaiidae > Tupaia > Tupaia tana. Next base: position 20,155,220 of record JAKSZU010000025.1, on the reverse strand, counting down.
CTTCCTCCCCATGCTCCCCGTCAGTCAGGATCATGAGCTCAGAGGGCACACACACACAGCATGTTTAGCTCAACCTTAGATCCAAACCTGGGTCTCCCATGTGGCTCCAGTATCACTCACTGGCGTCCTACTGCCTGTGCCAGTGCAGCTGAGTCCCTTCTTGGATGTAACCCTTTACTATTTCCACCTACACTGATATGACTTGAATGGACTCCCAGAATTCATGTGCCAAGATTTGGTCATGACAGGATTAAGAAAATGAAAAATTAACCCAACTGTAGTACTAAAAGATAGGGCCTTCAGGCTGAGGACTGGATTCATGTCATAAGCAGGATCCGCAGCATGGACTCCTAGTGGGTTTATAATGAGAGAGTTTGGGACCAGAACACGAATGTGTATGCTCTGCCATGCTCTGTCCTCCACCATGTTGTCATACAGCCAGAAGCCTCTCACCATGGGTTGCTCCTGAACCTTGGATTTCCAACCATGAGATGAATAAACTGTACTTCTCTTAAATTACCCAGACTAGGTATGTTCTATTATTAGCAACAGAATGGACCAGGACGCATACTCCTAGAGATCAGCTTATTTCTTACAATGACTACGTTTTCTATTTGCTATTGCCCTTGTGACACTCCACTAATGATGTGGCAAAGGTCTCGAGTACTTTGTCAGTTCCTTGAGGAGATGGATTGTTTCTATGTTATTTTTAGTCCCCAATTAATCAACAGAGTTTGTGACAGAGTAAGATCTCAGTACTATTAAGTCATGAGTACCTATGATGTGTAGATTTTACGGGTATTATATTTAGATAAAACACTGGGGACATGAAAGTGATGTTATGCATAATAGTTTGCTATTGGAAAGGGATATGGAGTATAATAATATAAGTTTGGTCTTAATTTAGTTTTAATTTACTATTCAAAACAATATCAACTTTTGGGAGCCAGCAGTTAGCATAATGTTTATGTCACTGGGTTCCCACGTAGTCGACCGCGGTTCACGTCCCGGAACCGATAGCTTAAAACTCGTGCCGGGCGCGTGTGCGTGCGTGCCCAAGATCCCGAGAGGAGAATGGAGGAGAAGGGATTGCAACGTGACCATTCCCCCTGGGGGGTGATTTGTCGCTTTCTGTCTCTATGTTTCTCTCTGTCTGTCTGGCGAGCGCATGCGCCCTATAGCGAAAACCTCCCTCCGCCCCCCCCCAAAAAAAAAAACAATATCAACTTTCCAACTGTATCTAGAATATTCAGTTGATTATTTCCTCTTGAAAAAACTGGTGGGAAACAACAAATTTTTCGCAGACAAAATGCAGAATATTATAGATACAATCAATAAATATGAATAACAAAATAAGAGTTTTTGTTTTGCTAGCTCTTCTGTTTTGTTATATTAATTAGCACAGTAATTCACTGTGCTATTACTATTCCCTACCTAATTTAATACTCAAAACAATTGTGAATAGTAGCTACCAAACCCCTTTCACAAATAGAAATACGCATGCACAGAAGCTTACATTTAAATGTGGCAGAATCAGAATTCGATCTAATCTTATCCAAGTCTAAAAGTATATCTTCCCATCCCACCAGTTTCACTTGGTCCTTTACTCATCAAAGCTTTTATGGAGAACCGGTGAACAGATTCGGTGTGGATCATTATTCTCCATATGGTCCTCCATCCTGAATGAGATGATGAACAGCACACTTTACATTGTCCTACAATATTGTCGAGGATTATGTGTGACATACAACAATTATGGAATACGAAGGTTTTTAGATGGGAAGATTTGTGTTCAAAACATCACCTCCACCCTTCAGTTAATTATATAGTATGAATTTTTTTGAAAGAGAAAAATTCTGCAGAGTTAAACATTTTTCTGAAGAGGCTGTTCTTACTGCATCCAGTCTGTTTGTGATTCTCAGGAAAGCATAAAATGTAATTTTGATTTTACTGTAGATCGGGCTCTTAAATATAGATTCCTAAGATATATTGGGCATTACCCTTATTATATTCAGTTTCCTTGCCTCTACCACAGAGAACTGGGTAAAATATTGTCCAGGGAGTGGTAAAAAGAGAACTGAGAGAAGACTCACTCATTGAGATAAAAAAAAATGTGAAAAAATACTAATATATTTAAAATGATAGGAACTTGAGGTTAGCACGTGGTATGATGGTTAAGGTGCTGGACTCCCATGTGGCCAACCACGGTTTGTGTCACGAATCTGGTGGCTTAAGTCATGAGGCACATATGCATGTGTGCCCCAAATCCCAGGAGGAGAAGACATTGTGTCATCCTAAAGGACTCTTGTATTTGAAGTACTTAGAATATTTTTCCTTGTATGCAGTATGGAATAGGGAGGGTTGGGGAAGCAACCTGTTTTTAACAGAAATTTTGTACTCTTATGAAATATTCAGTAATTAGGAATATGGTAGAAACCGTATTGTCATGAGGTACATTACAACATTGAGTGTTTACACTACCAGACAAATTATTATACTTTTTCCTAGATTCAGAACTATGGAAACTCATAAATACTCTATAGATCTATCATTTGTACACACGCATGCTATTGTATTAGATTTTGATAATTGTCACAGGATGCTAAATAACATAACATTCAAAATGGTGTTCATTGTCTGAATGTTCTTTACAGTAACTTGAATTTCATTTAGCTCATTGTACTAAGTAATATATTGGACGTAAATGTTTTATTGTTCGGCTCCTGCTGCATCACACAAAGGAAAGAATTGATAGCTCCTAGAATTATGGACTGTACTATTTTTACATTTACATTGGAGAATAATTATGGCCACTTTTCTCCCATCAGTTTTAAAATGAAAAAGAAGATCTACTTTAAAATAATTACCTACAATTTTGACTTGACAAAGATGTCAAAGCTTATTTCCTTCCTTACAGCTCTTCTGGTGGTACTCTGGATTAAGAGTAAAATGTTTTGATGTGATAGCTATTGTCATTGCATTTTATGTCTAGGATGGTATAATTATGAAAAATAAAGCTTAACTTAGGAAAGACAAAATAAAAGACCTGAATTAGTTTCTTAATATTCCATTTTTTAAGATTAAAAATAGGAAAATGTGTTGTTTCTCTTTTAGTTTTTTAATATAAGCTGTTTTTTAAATTTATGTTTTCATTAAAGTTTCATGAGATTACTACACACTTTTAAATATAATTATAAAATTACTCAAACTGCTGCTTTGACACTGTATGTACTATACTAGGTAATTTGGTGTAATTTTTCTTAATATGGAAATACTTGCTTAATATTTCTTATTAGGTGATAATAATCAAACTTGCTCATAGATTTTTTGATAAATACAATTGACAAAAATCAGCATCTCACCATTTGGGCTAATAGGTGATCAGTTATACATCTGATCTTTGAAACTATCATCAAATATATAGGATAACTTTTTGGAAAATATTCAGATTCTAATATCTAGAACAGATAATTTAGGAAAATTAAAATTTTATCTCAGTGGGATCTCACAAAATCTTTTGGGACCAACAGTTGGCATAATGGCTATGTCACTGGACTCCCATATAGTTGACTGCAGTTTGAGCCCTGGACCTGGTGGATTAAATTCATGCTGGGCGTGTGTGTGTGTGTGTGTGTGTGTGTGTGTGTGTGTGCGCCCAAGATCCCAAGAGGAGAAAGGAGGAGAAGAGATTGCGACATGGCTATCCCTCCTGGGGGGTAATTTCTCACTTTCTGTTTCTCTGTCTCTCTGGTGAGTGCATTCACCCTATAGCAAAAAACTATCAAAAAAAATACAGAATTAAAATTTTATATTTATATGTGCACTTAAAAATAAACTTAGGGGTCAGCAGGTGGCATAATGGTTAAGGTGCTGAACTCCCACATAGTCAACCTGTTTGCATCCCAGACCTGGTGGCATAAAACTCAGGCCAGGCATATGTGTATGCATGACCAAAATCCCAAGAAGAGAATGGAGGAGAAGGGATTGTGGTGTAGTCATCCCCCCACCTGGAGGGCGATTTCTTGCTTTCTTTTTCTGTCTCTCACTGTCCTTGTGGCAAGTACATGCATCCTATAGCAAAAATCTCTCTCATTTTTTTTAAATGAGCTTAAATTAAATTTACCAGCAAAATTTCTGGGCTATGCCCATGATTGAATATATTTAATTAAAAAATAAAAAAATAAAGATACACAAAGGAATGATGTTTTACTATCTAAAAAATTCTAAGACATTTTAAAAGCTATACTTTATTTTTACTTACTACTTATTATATTTGAAGCATTTCTACTTAACTGTTAGTTACTCTGGAATTTATTTTAAATGTCATGTGAAATGAAGATATAACATTTTTTTTTCTAAATAGGTGTCCAATTTATCAAACGCTACTAAAGCCAAAGCGTATGTTCTTGGTATGAAACATATTGCTTATATAATAAATTTCTGTAGAATGTGGAATCTGTGTCTGAGATTTACAAGCTATTTTATTATTTTTCTTAGGGATATATATATATATATATATATATATATATATATATATATATTCCCTCCTCCTCTATTCTTCTCTTGGCATTTTGAGCATGCACGCACACCACCTGGTATGTTTTTCCAAGCCAGTTGTCCAGGACTTGAATCATGCACTTGGCCAAGTGAAATCCAGCCTCCTTAATCACCATGCCACTTGTCTGACCCTAGTTAGTGCTATTTTATTAACAAAATTTGATGGATGAGGAAGCGGAAGCACAGAGGTTTAATTACCTAAGCTGACATAGCTATTGGAGGGAGATCTGAGATTCACACGCATCTGAGTAGCCCTATAGTCTATGAACCTGCCCCTACACTCAGAGGTGGCCTTTAAACTATGTAGGTCTTGATTCTTTGTGGATCATTTATGAACTTGTGTGATCTCTGGAACACTGGTGGTGTTACATCTTCCCCTCCCGAATCCAGCTCTCTGAAGGTCAGCACTGTTCAGAATTTAGTATGCAGTCTCACTAAAAATGAATCCACAATTAAACACTGAAAAACATTTAATGAATGTGCAAATGACTGCATTTTAGCGTGGTCACAGGACCAATATTTGTTGGTCACGATTTTATTACACGTACATGTAATCCAATACCTCACAAAAAATTGATATCTCTCTCTCTTTCTCTCTTTATATCTTACTGGTTTCCGTGGAGAACCCTGACTAACAAATAAGGCGTCTACAATTTTTTTTTTTTTTTATTTGAGACAGATATTTTTGCTATAGTATGTGCACTGGCCAGAGAGACAGAGAGAGAGAAAACAAGACATCAACCCTAGGGGAATGGCCATATCGCAATCCCTTCTCCTTCATTTTCCTCTTGGGATCTTGGACACACATGCACACGTGCCCAGCATGAGTTTTAAGCTGCCAGGTCTGGGACTCGAGCCGCGATCAACTACATGGGAATCCAGCGACACAACCATTAAGCCATCTGCTGGTCCCAGATCTCTACAATTTAAATAATATACACTAGAAAACACCTATTTTCTAATGCACTACTACATAATAAAACATAAATGTGTGATTATTTGTAGCCTTTATTCAATAATTAGTTATGACTACATTAGTAATATATACAATAGGTATCTGTCTAAACACACAAGATTCATTTATAAGGTACGAGACGGAAGTTACCTAACTCCTTTACTTTTCAGAACTAGAGTGCCAGAAATGTTTAGCCTAAAGGATTTTTAAATAAAATCTTGCCCATAATTTATGGAAATGTTATGATAGGCACATCATCGATAAAGAAACTATGCAATTACTATTTTTGGATTGTAATGATTTCAAAGTCATTTTATTTCATAGTGCCTTATGCCCTCAAGGATTTATAATTTTTTAAATTTATTCATTTATTTCTTTTTAATTTGACAGAGAGAGAGACACACAGAGAGAGAAAGAGGGGAAATGAGAAAGCAAGTCACCACGTCCAGGACTTGAATCATGGTAAGCCATGTGGGAGTGTCCAGCATCTTAACCACCATGCCACCTGCTGGTCCCCTGCACTCAAGGATTTTTGTTTGTGTGTTTTGGGGCTGACTAGGTTTTAGTTCATGCTATTGGCTTCTGAACGGGTGAAGTTATTCGGCTTTGCAGTCACAATCTCAGGCCCTAATTTCATCTTGTGATCACTAGCCATTCTGCAAAACTTTCAATAAATAATGCCATCTTACATTTATGAAAACAGGTGGTCCATCATATGATTACTATTTAACATAGTTTCACTAGTACATTTTATAGTGGAAGGGACAGGTAGACATTGTTGGAAAGTATTTGAATTTAGTTTTCAGTATGATGGCCCCTAACTCATAATCAAAATTATGCACCAGTGTCTTTCTATTTTTCGTTCAGTTATATTTAGCTCCCATAAAAGTCATCTCTGTGAAGTTATTTGTGAAGTACTGTTATTATTCAAAACCCAACTGAACTGACATATCAAAATTTTGTATTATTTTCCTCTGCGGTTAATGAATATTTACAAAGTTAATCAAGAATTGATATAATAATGCAGGAAAAATCTGGCATACATTTATTTTTTTTTGCTTTGAATAATCAAGATTTTTGTTAACATTCATCAAATTTAAAAGGTAATCACTGAACTATTTATTTCTCACAGCAGAACAGGAGAGACTTGAAAACTAGGGAATCAGTTTGAGAGAGTTCTAAAACTATATGACCATTATCAATCAACATAATGAAAAAAAAAAAAAGAACCAGTTTCTACAATAGGGAATATGGGCCCTCTCTCACCTAAGAGCCTATTCCATGAGAATATATCCAGCTTTTGTCCTGGTCCAGGTACTACAGCAGAAAACAACTTAGACCTGGATCGCCCTTCAGGAACAAACTGTCCAGTAGAAAGACTGAAATAGTAATAATAAAAAAAATTACTCAAAATTGTGAGAACTAATGTAATGGCTCAAAGAGAAGAAGAAATAACTAATTATCTTGGCTTTCAGAAAAGTTTTTTTGCTTATTTCTAAATTTAGAAGAAATCAGTAATATTTTTTAAAAAGTATTCAAAATTTAAGATTAGAGATTTTACCCAAATCAATCATTTTAAAGACTTAATGTTTCCCTTTTTTTGTTTGGTTTTTGTTTGTTTGTTTTGCTATAAGATGTATGTGTTCACCAGAGACACAGAGAGATAGAAAGAGAAAAATTATCCCCCTTGGGGTATGACTATGCTGTAATCCTATCTCCTTCAGTCTCCCCTTGGGGTTTTGGGCATGCACACACATGCACCTGGTCTAAGTTTCAAGCCATCAGGTCCAGGACTTGAACCATGGTCAACCATGAAGGAGTCCAATGCTTTAACCACTACACCACCTGCTGGCCCCAGAACTTAATATTGCTAACATTGGGTTTCAAAGCCTACCTAGGTTTCTAATAAAACATCACCATGATACCAGGAAATCAAAATAATTCTATGGATATTACTTTCCAGGTCTATATTTGAAATAAATAACATTATTTATTTTGCTTCCACAAGACATATTATGTTCTTTGGAACACATCTTGGTACATCTGTCTTTATGGATGGCAAGTTATAAACATAAATTAAAAGGTAGAGAAGAGCCTGATAAAGCCTGACAGTGAAAACTAGATTTTCTGTGAGTAATGAAAAAACGAACTCTTATCTTTATTTATTGAATAAAAATTATAAGAAGTATTTGTTTTTTTTATTTTTAATTTTTGTTCTTGATCTCACTGTTATTTTTCACTACTTATTTTAGGCTGTATTAATCATCATATGTACTTTGGAAAATTAAAAGAAGAAACAATTTATGTACACAAAATTATCCTTAATCATACCATCATGGGTAACTTTGGGTGCATTTTATAATATTCTGTTTTCCTATACACTTTCCATGTGGTAGAAGGTAAAAATAAATGCTAATACAAAGATGTCTCTCTCCCTCTCTCTCTCTTTCTCTTTCTCTCTCTTTGATTGTAATTACTGCTTCTCTTCCAACGATGCTACAGGAAATAAAGATATTATTATTCAATTCAAGTTATAACACTGTCTCATAATTTGAGTTGTCTCCCAATAGAGACATGAACGGAATGTTATTTTCCTTCTTCTGACAAATGCTGGAGAATATGGCATTACTGTATTCTGGGGTTTAAAGAAAAAGCTCTCTAGTTTCTTGAGGAAGACTTGAGAAATCTGCATTGCTCTGCATAAAGGGCTCTGAGGGACCCTTTCTTTTATGGACTGTCAGGAATGAGAAGGGTAGAGGGGAACCCTGCAAGGTGTCAACGTGCCTGTTCTCCGAGGGAGGCACCAGTGGGGAGGAATGCTCAGCTGTTAGTCAGTGCCCACGTGACTCTGAACAATGGACAAGAGCAATATTCCGTCTCTAGCTGGATGCTGTGCTCTGTTGAGGCATGACATCCCTTGTCATGTCAGATTTTTCATAATGTTTAGCTCACACCAATTTATTTAATTGGTTCTTTGGAGGGATAGAGGAGCAGGGGATATATGTGGGGATGAGAGATTGGAAACAGAGAGAGAAGTAGAAAGAGATTAGTCAGCAGGAACGAGAAGGCTGGAGGCAAGCTCCTTCCCATTTCTCCAGACATGTCAGGAAGAATATTTATTTTCTATAAAAGCGTGTGAGATGATAAATTAGGAGTTATAGCCTGTTTTAAGTAAATCATTTATCTTTTATTTGATTCACAGTGGAGAGAAAACATATGCACACATGTACAAGAGAGAGAGAAGCACATTTAATGGGGTCTTGTCTCACTGCTACCCCCTTCGGAAGTCCTCCAGCACCTCAGGACCTTGGGTTGTTCAACTGACATGCTCCTCTACTGTTTTCTAATCTGCTCTTCTACTTAACAGGGTACTGTGAAGGTTTCCCAAATTCACTTAATGCAGAGATACCAGTTAATCAATGATGTGACAATATATCACTCAGTGTCCTTGAAGAAAAGATGGCGCATTGTTGGATAGTATGAGCTTATTTTAATAAAGAGGAAATGTGCAGTGTGGTCCTGTTGAGAGGAACCTCTACATTATTTTAAAATTTGCAAGGGTTCGGGAAAGGATGGCATAACTGGAAGCTAAAGATAGAGGTCTTGTGGGAAGAGGATTGCTGCCAAAACCTGTGACATAGTCGGCCATCGGGAACATGCCAGGAGTAGGGAAACAGCCCAATAAACTACTTATCCTCATTCTCCTCCACTTTCAATTACCCATGATGCTTTTCATCTGGTACCCAACCAGAAACTAGAGGGCAAGAATGCTTGTTGGTATTGGTGTATTATGGCACAGAGCAGAACTGATATGGTAAGAAGGATCTGGAAGTACAAATAGAAGACCTCCATCTTTAGTGGCGGGAAGGAGGAACAGGCAAAAAATGAGGGGTAGAAAAATTGCTAACTATTATTTTCTTATTAAATACATGAGTATCAGGACTGCTGGCTGAACCAACTATGGTGGAACCCGATGCAGCAGCACTAAACCTTTCAGAAGATCTCACATGAAGACACTCAGTGTTACAAGCAATTTATCTTAATTTTCAGAAAAGTGCAAGCGAACATGGAAGGAGGATAAGAGAAAACGACCTCAGATTTATCTCATTACGTATCACCTTTCATGTTCCAATTTTTTTTTAAAAGTTATTTGGGTATTTTTTAGGAGAGATTTTCACTGTGGGGCACATTCGCTCTTTGGAGAGACAGTGAAATGAGAAATCACCACCCAGCAAGGATAGCCATGCCACAATCCCTTCTCCTCCATTATCTTCTTTGGATTTGGGCACCCACGCACACATACCCAGTGTGAGTTTCAAATCACTGGGTCTGGGACTCGAATTGCAGTCAGCCATGTGAGAGTCTAGTGCCTTAACCACTATGCCAGCTGCTGGTCTCAAGAAGTGAACATTTTAACAGGTACTTTATTTGCTCTTATTTAAGGCAATCAAAGTCTATAACAATTATGTCTCTTTCTCTAAAAGATATTACTTTCTAATGAAAAATTATTAGTTTATACCTTATTCTAACTTCTCTCGACACATCCTTAAAGTGATTCCCAGGGACACTAGGGATGTGAGGGTTGTGGCTGTCTGAAGCGTTGTTAGAGACGGTGGAAAACTAGACAAGGAAAGGGAACTATGACTGTGAAGACATCATCCAAGGGGTGGGTCCATCTATTCTACAGGAAGAGGGCTTGATAGAGGGGACTAGAAGACAGGGAACGAGACAGCAGGATCTTTTTTTTTTTTTTTTTTTTTTTTTTTTTTGAGAGGTTTTTCACTATAGGGCGCTTGCGCTCGCCAGACAGACAGAGAGAGACATAGAGACAGAAAGTGAGAAATCACCCCCCAGGGGGGATGGCCACGCCGCAATCCCTTCTCCTCCATTCTCCTCTCGGGATCTTGGGCACGCACGCACATGCGCCCGGCGTGAGTTTTAAGCCACCGAGTCCGAGACGCAAACCGCGGTCGACTACGTGGGAGTCCAGCGACATAGCCATTACGCTAACTGCTGGTTCCCGAGACAGCAGGATCTTGCCAGGGCAATCTGCCTACACCCTCAACCAGCCTCAGAGTAGGGACTCAGACGTGCCTGAGAGGTCTCCTCACCAGAACTTGAACCTTCCCCTGTGGGTCAGCCTCCCAGAGCCCGGAGTTTTAGCTGCACCAGCTTCTGGCCCCTCACCCATGCAATTTGATTTGAATAGATTTCATTTCAGTAAACAATTATTTTGAAGGGGAAAATAGTTACAAAGAGCCTCGGGAGTGCTATTTTTAGTGTTACTTTTTTATTTATTATTTCAGTAGTATTCATAGCTGGTGAGGTGCCCCTTTTATCTTTTTGCACTATTTTTATTTTATTGACAGATACAGTTGTGCTTATCCTGTACAACACGATATTTTGAAGTACACATGCAATGAGCAATATTTTCAACGTTAACTGAAACACCTCAGTTCTGAAAGGAAACACCCAAGAACGAAAGCAAACAAATCATATACAGGGTACTAATCGCTTAGTATTTTAAACATAATAAAAACATGTCCGATTAACACAAAACTAGAGAATCACATTTTTCAAAAACCCTCAAAATAGTCCCAGCCTTTTGCTCAGATTACGTATAATAGCAATAAGAAAAGTTAATGAAGGGTGGTGTGGTTGAGGTGACTGGATCCCACATGCCTACTGAGTTGTTCCATTCCTAGATACAATCCTTTGGAAAACATGCCAGATGCATCTGTATGTGTACCCAAAATCTCAAAAGGAGGAAGAAATGGAGACGGGATCGCAGCATGACCATCCTTCAAGGCAGGTACTTTCTCACACCCCCACCTTCCCATCTCTCTCTGGCAAAGACACAGGTCTTATGGCAAAAAGAAAAAAAAAAAAAATGTGAGTAAAGTATTTATATTATTTTATCATAGTTCAAGAATATTAGCAAATACTGACCTGGGAAACCTAATATAAACCTGATATTAGGTCATAGTTAGCAAATAATGATACAAAAACAAATGTCAGTCCTTAAGGACACAGACTGCATTCAGAGTAAACATTGATTGACGGGGCCAGCAGGTGTCACGGTGGCTAAGGTGCTGGACTCTCACATGGCTGACTGCTATTTGAGAGCAGGACCTGGCAGCTTGCATTCTCACTGTCCCTCTCATTCTCTCTCTCTGTGTCTTCCTCTGGTGAGTACATGTGCCCTATAGCAAATTTAAAATAATAAAAATAGTTATTTAAAAAATTAGTAATGTATTGGTTTGTCATAAAGCAAACTAGAATAAAAATGAGCAAAATAATCAATGACTTCAAGATTAGAACCACAAAACGTAGGCAGTTAAACAAAAAATACAAATGTTAGAGCAAGAGTGATAAACTAGTAAATACAAATATTAAAATCTAATAATGAAACAAATATTTGTCCTTACTGAAAATAATAAAACCAAATGTTGAAAATGGAACAATTAATTTTAAAATAAAAAAACACATATTTTTATTTATTTATTTATTTATTTACTTATTTATTTATTTAAATTTGTCTTAAGGTGCATGCACTCACCAGGGAGAGCAAAAAGAGAGACAGAGAGAGGGAAAATCAGAAGTACCCCAGAAAGAGGAGGGCCATGGCACATTCCCTTCTCCTCCAATTCTCCTCTCAGTATTTTGGGTACACACGCACATGTGCCTGGTATATTTTTCATGTCGTTAGATCCAGGAATCAAACCACAAAATCAGCCATATGGACTACAGGTGCCTTAACTACCACACCGCTGGCTGGTCCAATATATTTATATGTGGAAATCTCAAAAATAAAATACTATATCTTCTATAATAACAATGTAACACTGAAAAGTATAACCATGGATTGGATTGTGTTTTCATTATATAGTCCTAAATTTTATTATATTACATAATATAATATTATGTCATGTGATAGTCATATTATAAACTACATTTTACTACATTTTTCAACTTTGGGAAGATAAATTTGAAATTGGGTAAAATGAACACTCTTTCAGGAATATTTAAACTGGTATATTTTTACAAGTGAATCCTAAAATTTAAAACTAGATGATTATTAATTTTAGAAATGGATCTAAAACAAAACTCAAAATCAGCATTTTTTTTTTATTTCTCTCCTGTTGATTTCTGTGCTTTTGATAGCCAGTTATGGTCCAATTATTTCATTGTTTGTTTATTTTTTGTCAATAAAATTTTCCATGAAAAGTGATGGATCCAGGGAACCAGCAGTTAGCGTAATGGCTATGTCGCTGGACTCCCACGTAGTCGACCGTGGTTCGCGTCTCAGACCCGGTGGCTTACAACTCACGCCGGGCGCGTGTGCGTGCGTGCCCAAAATCCCGAGAGGAGAATGGAGGAGAAGGGATTGCGGCGTGACCGTCCCCCCTGGGGGGTGATTTCTCGCTTTCTGTCTCTCTGTCTCTCTCTGTCTGTCTGGCGAGCGCACGCGCCCTATAGCGAAAAACCTCTCCAAAAAAAAAAACGTGATGGATCCACAGTCTTAATCCATAAAAGTATAAATTCACATAGAAGAAGGTTATCAATGTAAGATTTCCTCACTTCCTGTCTCCAAACTTTCCCTATCCACCATCCGTCATGAGTTTATGTCAGAGTCTACCACTCACTTGTCATCTCTGTCTTTTATTGACAACACTGCCTTTGAAATACTACAGATTTCTTTTTATTACCTTTCATCATGTTTTTCTGCTCAGCAATACATTTTTAAGTTGTGTTTAAGCTAAGTCAGGTCGTCGGTTGTAAGTGTGAGTGTCACAGGATGAGGGCGGTCCACCGCATTAGCTCCAATACTAGATCTCCCTTGTCATTGTCACCAGATTCATTCTCCTAAGCACCGCTTTTCTTAATGACCAATTCACCCCTATTTCATCTGGAGGGAAGTGCAATGCTCCTGTAGATTGCATTTTTAACCAACCTTTCAAACTTTCTTTCCAATACTTATCTTTAAGCACAAACCCTCTAGCCAAGATCAACCACTCATTTCTTTTTCTTATCATATACTTTTCTTTTGCAAAATGTTCACTTGTTTTGTTTGGTCCTTTTTCTCAGTGAAGTCCTTTTCCACCATTTTACTATGTCCTTAAAAATTCTGCTTCTGAAGTTCTATCTCAAAATAACAACCAAAGATCTTGTAAGATAGGTGCCGTACTTAGGAAAATAAACTCACCAACAAACAAATCTCTCTCATATATTCCCCTTGTTCAGGGCTTCATCCACAAATGGCTTAGTTCAATTATTACTGATCTCTTTTATGTTATTTTTGTTGATTTTATATATTTATTTATGCCTTTCTATGAAGGACAAAGAAACTGCTTGATCTTTATTTATATTCTTTTCAGATACTACTTACACGAAATTGTCCTAGCGAAATTATACTAACACAAACAGTTAATGGCAAATATTTGTTAAATAAACGAATAAAATAATTGCATGCTGGGCTTTTAAGGAGCGTGGGCTATTTCATAAGTGATATTGCCAATTCATAGGGGACAAACTGCTCTTTTAATGCTGCCAACATTTTCTTTGCAAGTAGCAAAGAGATTGAATTTGGCTCTGCTTCAATAGGCCACTTGCCTATGCAAATGTAAAGCTTAAATATTATTCCGAAATAAAAAGCTCAGCTGCTCTGTATGAAAATGTGAAAATATTGTCTTGTGGAGGGGATAGAGTCCCAAGTAAGAGGCCTGGAAGGTTACTGCGTAGAACCGCAGAATAACAGAGATTTATTTTTCCCTCTCGCTGTTCTCGACGGTGGATTTGACTACCTGGACTCCATAAGGACTGAACATTAGAATGCTCCTCTCTGTGAGAGACAAATTGGCCTCTGAAATGTGATGAAAATAAGAAAATAGTTGGCTGAAATCCTTAGAGGGTAAGGCCTGGCTAAAGGAATAGAGTATGGTGACTTCGGTCACACGGTTTGACCTTTTCTTCAAGATTAAGTGAAAAATAGGGGAAATCAGGGAAATGTGTTATACTTTATACATTTACATTTTCAGGCTGTCTCTGTGGCATAAAAGTAATGCATTGCTCAAGAGAAGCGAGAAATCCACCCTCCCCCAGAATGATCATTGTTCAAATCCCTGGCCTGATCAGTTCGAAGCACACCAGGTACACACACCAGTACACAGACTCTTCCTAGGTGGAGGACTGTAGGACGAGTATCGGGGCATGACCCCAGGCCCTACAGAGGATCTTTCTCTTTCATGCATGTGTACACACACCTTCTCTGACAATTAAAAGATATACAAATAAAAACACACATTCTATCTTTTTATTTAAGAAAATTGTAGTTCGGCTACCAGAAAATGAACAACTTGTTAATCCATTACATTCCCCCTTTGTTTTTGGCTGGTGGAGTGTCAGCAATAAATTTTGACTATTAATACAAAAACTTTCCAAAGCTTTTGTTCCTTCCTTTATTCATAATCCCCTTCTTGTTGAAGCGATGGTTTCCTTGTTGAATTTTTTTGTTTTCTGATGAAGTGAGAAAGCAAGCCACCAGGTCTGGTAGCCCAACTGCAGTCAGCCATGTGGGAGTCCAGTGCCCATAACCACCATGCCACCTGCTGGCTCCTGTCACAACATTTTTAATATTAGTACATATTCAGAATTTTTTCAAATCACCTTATTTAAAGAATTATTTATTTTATTATTTAATTTTCGCTATAGGTCACGTGCATTCACCAGAATGGGAGAGAAGGGAAAGTGAGAAAGCAAGTCACCAGGTTCAGGATTCAAACCATGGTTGGTCAGGTCAGAGTCCAGAGCCCTAACCATCATGCCTCCTGAGGGTACCTCAAGTCAGCTCTTTTCATTTACAATACTTTTAAAAAGAACATGCCCTTATAAAGTTGATACCCATTTCGTTTTTTAAAATTTTGATTGAAAAGTAGTATTTTGCTCTTTTGTTATGATCTGTATTTACTTTTGAGACTGACTATCTACAGGGATATTTTTGTCATGTACATAAAATGGACAATTGGAAATTGACCATGTTGTCATAACTCGGCATAATCGGTCTCCTTGACACTGTGCCCTTTGCAGAGTCCTGTCAGTGTGAGGGACAAGCATTTCCCACCTGTGAGTTAGATCAGGAGCCGGCAGAGTGAGGATGATGGTAATATTGCCAGCAGGATGTCTGACTCTCAGGAGGCCCAAAGTATTTTTGCTTGGTTTTTATGTCCTTATCATCTTTATTACAAAGAAGCCAATGCTGACCTGCCAGGCAGAATAAATAAATAAATAAATAATAAAAGCTACATGGAGCAGAGTTGCCCCTGCTGAACCTCTTTAGCCAACCCAGCCTTGAGGGCAGTCTCCAGCTTTCCTGCAAATACATGAGCCCAGTGACCCAGAGAAGTCTCGCAGAGGAAAGCTGAGATCTACAAACCGTAGCCTCCTGTCTCCTCAGGTACAGTCACAAGTTGTTATACATGTAAGCCACAGGGCTTGAAAGTAGTTTGTCAGTCCAAAGTCGCTAAGGGTTATATATTGTACATCAACACAGGTGACTTGTCTCAGCCAATTTAAAAAAAAAAATCAATTTTGGAGTTTCAGTGAAATTTTCATTCAAAAATGACATGCTTTAACCATGCTCTATTATTGATTGATTGATTGCCTAAGCAAACATTGGAATAGTTCATTTTCTATCAGGTTTAGAATATCTAGAACTTAAAATCTAAAGTATGTTTTAATGTTTAACAACTGAGATTGTGAAATTTTAGGTGTCAAAATAGTAAGTATTGGCACGTAATTTTCAAACGCACACATGAATGTGCAAGCCTAATTACAGAAAACAATCCAGGTGGTGAAATGAAAGCAATTTTAATCCTTAAAGATTTTCATGCTGTAAATGAGAAAAATCTCAGTGTCTTTTTCACCTGCCTTGTAGTGAAATAACATTAACGTGCAAAAAAGTTAAAACTTCTAAAAAGTATTTTTGAAAAAGCTAACCTATTTAGTAAATCTGCACAATTTTTTCTATGCCAGTAGATTATTTTCTGTCTTCTGTTTTGACTTTATTATATTCTCCCCAGTTTAATTTTTCATGTACCCGCAACATTTTAAAATAACCAATATAGTAACAATTTAATAGTTATTAATCATATTTAATCAATAAAATGGTTTACATAGGTTATTTTGGCACATGTAAAAATAAAAATAAATATGAATTATTAAGTTAATTATTGTCAATATTAAATTGATTATTAATATTAAATTAATAAATAAAACTATTAAAAGTTAGTTATTTAAATCTATGTGGCAAATGTGTCTTATGTATTTTCTTATTTTAGTATTCAAAGAATTATTTTAGCCATCACAGATTGATTAAAATATCATTACATTAAATGCGGTTGAAAGCCCAGCTATTTTACAAATTGCATTGTACAGTATTTGCTGGTTGTGAATTGACCAGTCTATGAATAAATGTTGTCCTCTTACTTTTCTTGTAGAAAGAAACTGATGCTGGATCAGAGCTAGTTTTCTCCATTTGTGAGGTTTTTCTACCACTTCACACTCAACTTTGCAAATCCCTCCTTTCTTAGGTTGCCAAAGATCTCATTCCCCTTTTTGAAATCTCAGCCTCAGCAAGTCATACTCTCTTAGAAACCTCTAAACAAATGTAATCTGTTTGAAAGATAGGTTTTTATTATTTTATCATTCTATTTTTATTAGAGAGATTTTAGCTATAGGGCGCATGCCCTTGCCAGAGACACAGGAAGAGGCGAAGAGACAGAAAGCGAGAAATCGTCCCCCAAAGAGGATGGCCATGCTGCAATCCTTTCTCCACCATTCTCCTCTTGGGCTTTTAGGTATGCATGCACACACACCTGTCATGAGTTTGAAGTCACTGGATCTGAGACTTGAAACCTCAGTCAACTTTGTGGGAGTCCAGTGACATAACTATTACATCATCTGTTGGTCCAAAAGATATTATTTAAAGAAAAAAACCCCATGAGGATGTTATGTAAGTTAACATTAACTGGGTTTTTCGCATTTTCACTAAAGTTGGGTAACAAATAAACTACAATCTTTACACATTTCACATTAATCTAAGGATAGATAATAAGTTAGTTATGCATCTGGGCATTAAAATCCACTGATTAGTATAATAAAAATATATATTTATGTTAATGATATATTCCTTGGATGAACACCTCATTTACTGTCTGCTGCAAACAAGCTGGGCATAATGACTAAAGTCTGTGTGTGTGTGTGTGTGTGTTTGATATTTATTTAGCATGCAAAGGCATTCAAAATTTATAGAAACAACACTGTAGGTGGCCTATATTACTGAAATAAATTTCAGACTACAAATGCCCATATAATTTAATAAAATCTGCTTTCTTGGAAATTCTGTATTGGCAAATGTAATAATAACATAAAGGTTATGTTCAACCACTATAAGGCAACACTTTATTAATTCTATACCTAATATTTTCATAATGCTTCTACCATTTTGGGTACCTCTTGAGTTTACTTTATAAAAACTTAATTATTTTTATCTTAGTGTTTCTCAAGGTATAATCTACATTTTCAGAAGCATATGTTTTTGACTATATTCAAAATTAATGAAAGAAATAGACCCAAGACACAATAAATGTTATCGTTAAAATACTTTGCATTTTGATAAAACATGAACACACCGCTCGGCCCCAGTGGCATAGTGTAGCACAATATTCTGCAATGTTCTTAATAGAAGCCAGGGGAATAATTGATGTTTGGTTCCCAAGGTGACCTGAGCATGGTACATGTGTGTATGTGTGCCCATGATCCTGAATAAGAAGAGCTAGGGAGAGAATCTCAACATGAGAACCAGGTGAAGGTACTTCTCTCTCTCTCTTTCTCTCTCCCTCTCTCTCTCTCTCATCTCCTTGATGAAGGAAATGAACAAACTAAAAATAAATTTAAAAAATACATACGTGGGACCAGCAGTTAGCGTAATGGCTATGTCGCTGGACTCCCACGTAGTCGACCGCGGTTCGAGTCCCGGACCCGGCGGCTTAAACTCACGCCGGGCGCGTGTGCGTGCGTGCCCAAGATCCCGAGAGGAGAATGGAGGAGAAGGGATTGCGGCGTGGCCATCCCCCCTGGGGGGTGACTTCCTGCTTTCTATCTCTCTGTCTCTGTCTGTCTGGCGAGCGCACGCGCCCTATAGCAAAAACCTCTCCAAAAAAAGAAAAAAAAAAAAAATACATACGTAAATATTTTAAACAAAAAATTTCCTTGTACATTGTTGTCACAGAAAATGTGATCATGTTATAGCTCAATTTAAAGAAAACATAAGATGGACATTAATGAGTTACAGATCAAAGATATTCTTCACATGTATCTTTACCCTACAAATGAATTATTTTAGAAGTTAATAATTCGGGATCAGCAGAGGGTGAAATGGTTATGTTGCTAGACTCCCATAGTCAACGTTGTTTCAAGTCCTGGACTCGATGACTTAAAACTCTGGGCTTGTGTGTGTGCATGCCCCAAACAAGAGGAAAATGGAAGAGAAGGGATTGCAGCTTGGACATCCTCTCTGGAGGGTGATGTCTTGCTTTCTGTCTCTCTATCTACCTCTGTCTGGTGAGAGCATAGGCCCTATAGCAAAAATCTATCTTAAAAACTAAAGTTAATAATTCAGTTATTTATCTAGTTGTCTTTAAGGAGAATGTCTTACTTGATAAGAATTGTGTTTGGCACTTTGATGAGTTATTTAAAGATACATAAATCATAGGTTTTTGAATTAAAGATGTTCAAAAACTAAGAGTCATAAAATGTCGGATAAACCATGTCACATCTGTAGAGCACAAGTGTTTTTATTATCTTAAGAAATTATTCAGAGTGAATAAAATTTGCCTTGTAACTTGAACCGGATATTGAATACCTATCAACAATGTGCTATTTCATTTAAGTATAATTTCATCAAAATATACGTGTTCTCTGAATCCAAAAATCTTTGCTACATGCTTTATGTCAGTCCTAAAAAAATTTATCATGTTTATTATTGCCTGAAGTAAAAGAAAGTTATTTTTAAAAATATCTGACTTTATTATCTGAGAACAGTTTAAAAGTCTTCAAATATTGATCATATATAGTGTCTTGAATATAAATTTAAGCGATACACTTTTCCTAACATTGTTATTTCAAAAATGACTCTAAGCTATGATTTTTGTGATAGGGACAAAATATCTTCTCTTCACACATTTATCCTTTTAAACAAGGTCACGTACCTGAAGAAACTATTGAAATTAATATTTGAAATGTCTTTAAAGTATTTTAAATCTACTGCTAAAAAAATTGAACTAGGTCATTGTATTTATGTTCATCCATTATGCACTTTTCCATATTAAATAAATAAGATGTGACTGATTGTGTACTTTTTATTCTAGTATGGTATGTTCCCTACTGTAACATGAAAGAGAGTAATTTGAAGAAGGTCGAATTAGTAATAAATAGAACAACATAATTTATCATGTATTTGAAGATGAGAGCGTATGGTACAGCTGAAATATAATAAAAAATCAAAAATTCTAAGTCAAACTATTTAAATCTCAGAGACCCAGGAGATGACTCAGAGGTAAACATCAAGCTCTGTGAGGCGATCCCACAGGGGGAGGTTCCTAGTCCATCAGGGTCTGGATTCCACTGAGGGTGCTGTCTCTCTGTCTCTCACTGTCTCTCAGTCATGGAAGAAGTAAAAACCTTATATCTTCAAATATAAAACTGATGGTCCAAACCATTACGACAGATCTGAGGTCATCCTTTATAAAACTGTTCACTGTTCACGTTTGTGAACTGGGGTCTGTTGTAGATTTCCAAGGCTGTGTGGACCACTGTGGTAGCTACTGGCTGTCGGTGGATGCCGAAACATGAAATGTGCAGAGTTGGAATTGGGCTGTGCTTGAAAGTAAAGTACGCACCGCATTTTTAAGACGTAAATGGAAATTGTTACAAAACATCATCAGTAACTTAATACTGATGACATGTTGAAGTGATAATACTTTGGACATATTGGTTAAGTACAACACATTTTTAAACTAATTCATCTGTTTAGTTTTACTTTTATTAATGTGGCTGCTAGAAAAATTTAAATTTCATAGGGAGTCCACGTTAGAATCTATTGGGTAGTGATTTTCTAAGAGTTAGTTACTACTGTGGTTTGAATAAACCTGTCAAAACTCATATGTAAGTTTAATTATCGTTGTGGCAAGATGACCTTCAAGAGGTGATTAGGTCATGAGTGCTGTGTTGTCGTGAGTCATTATCATGGGAGTGGGTTAGTTATGATGGATGTTTGCACCCCTTTTTCATCTTTGCTCTTGAGCTTCGTCTTTCTTTTTTTTTGTTCTTTTTATTTTCTATTCTCTTTTTGCCATAGGGTGTCCTTCCTGAATGCTACAAACTATGCTCTTCGATGTCATTGTCTCCAGAACCATGAGCCAGAAGAACTTCTGTATGTGCACGAACATAGAATATCTATATATTGTTATCACAGTCTTACACAATATGATTGTTGAAGATCACGCAGAAGGGCAGAGTTAGGCCCTCATCTAAATTTATAAAATGAGAGAGGTGAGATTGTCTTACTGGGGTTTTATGAAACAGCTAATCATGAATGTAAGAATGAATGAGAAAGAAATCAAATGGTTACCAGGATACTAAAATTATTTGCCAACTTGTTATAATATAATAAAAGTATAAAAGAAAAGAATAGGTCACTAAGAAGGTTTGGGGGTGAAATGGACTATATAAGAACAAAGAAGTATGACTACAAACATGAAGAGTAACCATCTGAACACTGCAATTAAAGTTTTGCCTCTTTGGTAAAATAATTTTCTTGTCGGACTGTAAGAAATTCTTCCCATGTACATACATATATCACGTTATGAAAGCTTGGCAACTTTAAGCATTTTAATTGCCCACAAAAAAACTTGGGTTAAGTCTTATTCACCAATCAACTTTAAGAAGCTTTTATTCTTATATAAGTTGTCTATGGATGGCAATGTGGTAATTATAATATCTGGTTCATCGGGGCTGGAGATGGTGAGGTGGTTAAGGCACTAGACTTCCACATGACCCACTGTGGTTCGAGTCCCAGGCTTAGCAGCTTACTTTCTCACTTTCCCTCTCTTTCCCTGTCTCTCTCTCTCTCTCTCTCTCTCTGTATCTCTCTGGTCAAGTTAAAAAGAGTAAAAGTAATAACCAATAAAATTAAATAAAATAATCCTTTAAAAATATCTGGCTCATTAAATAATGGTGTGATTTTTCATATTTAATGGATTTCAATACTTAATATATTTGTTTCTAATTTGTTTTATTAGGCAATTTTTTTCTGACACTATTAAATCTGAGGCCTTACTAAATAAATAAATCTAATAGATATATACAAGGCCCTAATAAATCTGAGGCCTTGTAAACTGGAATACTTATATTGAAGGTGGATCATCAGGACCAAGATATGAATTAACGTAACTTTTTTTTTTTCTACATTCAGTCACTGTGTATAATTACAAAATGTGTGTGAGGTCATCAAATGCCCCATCAGGATCCTCTAATGATAAGCTGAATGTATCTCTGATTTGACATTTTCAAAATGCGGTGTTTTTTTTTTTCCAAAACTTTTATTTATTTATTTATTTATTTTACATTCAACCAGGGTGTGTCCTTGCAGCATACTAAATGAATGTTCCCATCATGAATGCCCTGTGTATTGGTTCAGTCAAGATACTACCACACACATTATAATCAACAGATTTCTTTCTGTTTTAGGTCCCTCCATGTTTTGCTTCTTTTTATTTGACTGTAATCTTAGTCTCTTTGCTGTTATAACAGAATACCACAAACTGGGTAAATTTATAGAGAAAAGACGTTTGTCACAGTTCTAGAATCTGGGATGTACGTGGCTCCAGGGTCTGGTGAACATCATCCCAAGTGAAAAAGCAGAAGGGCAAAAGAACTTGAGAATAGAAAAAACGAAGGAGACCAAACTCCAATGATCACTAACCCATTGTGTCTGTGTCAGCATTAATCCATTCATGAGGACAGATACTTTCCATGACTCAGTCACCACCTAAAGGTCCCAGCTCGTAACGTGGTATAATGGCAATGAAGTTTCAATATGAATTTGAGAGGAGACACGAAAAATAAAGCAGGTATTTAAACAGTGTCTGCATTAACATATCCTTATGATAACTGATGCTATGGACACAAGGGTAGGTGTGTGTGTGTGTGTGTGTGTGTGTGTGTGTATGAAGAAGAGGGAGAAATACTTTAGGTAGTTTGCTTTTCTGGAATACTGTAAATGGAGACATAGAAACATCATGCAAGGATTATGATCTATGGAAAGGACAAAACTGTGTCATGTATGTTGCACGTTCTCATTAGAAATAGAGATATTTTTGAGATGCAGACATATTGACAAAAATCATGACATTTAATACTATTTATCTAATCTATCACTATTTCCAGAGCTTACACAGCCTTAAACCAAATTCCCCCTACCTTCCTATGTTATCTTAGAGCCTAAGTGTAAAGAGGAGATGATAAATGGAAGTAGATAAAAATCTGTCATTGATAAAATACTAGGAGTAAAGGGTCTGTAATTTTCAGAATCGTGACATAGTAAACTATATTTCTCTTCATAGTTACTCCACATCATTGCAATCCTGGTATTTTCAACTGTTTTTCAGGACCTCATAGATCAGCTTGTGAAAATATTAGTGGCTTCTGAGACTTTGTTGTCAGAAATTTCATGTCGTGGAAGATTGCTGCAGGAGGGATGAGGTGTCTGAAGAGCAGTAAAATGTTAGCTGACTTGTGGAGTGTCTGTTTAAGGGAGAAAAGTTAAACAGTGATAGATTAGAAGTGAGAGATACAAGAAAGATAAACAATAGAACCAGAAAGGATCATCAAAATACTCACTTCTACATTTCTTGATTTATGAGAAATAGATAAAAATCTAGGAGAGCATTATTTTATTATCTACATGCTTAGTTCTCTCATGACGTTGAGTCATTAGACTAAAAGACTGTGAGTCTAAACTAGAATGGTATTCTCCCCAAATGCTTCTTAAACCTTTGCCATGACACACTAAGACAAACTTATTTCATTTTTACTCTTTTCTTTTTACTTTTTTTTTTTTAACATCAATCACTATGTATCATTACAGCATACCGAATGAATTTTCTCAGTATGAATGCCCTGTATGTTGGTTCATTCAAAAATATCACTACACATATTATCAACTCTTTTAAATGTTATTTGTGAATTCCCTATTTCCTATTACCATAAAATGTATTTGGAAGCCTTTACACAATGTCACTTCTAAAGATGCGATGGCAATATCGTAGCACCCTGAGTTTCTCTTCGTTATTTCTCTGCCATGTTGAGTTACTCATTGGATACACAACTTCTGTGAGGATTTTATAAGCTCCATGATGTCAGAAAAGCAATTTTTTGGGTTTATTTATTGACTTATTAGAATGATTTCAATTAACTTTATTTATAATAAAGTTAATTACTTGCTTATTTTTAATTTGACCAGAGGGGAGGAGAGGAGAAAGAGAGAGAGAGAGAGAGAAGAAGCAAGCTGCCAGGTCCAGGACTCAAACTACGATCCACCATGTGGGAGTGCAGTGCCCTTAACCACTGTGCCACCTGCTGGCCCCCACTTGGGCTTATTTCTAAATTCTTACAGTAACTGGCAGAGTTAGCCCTCAAGTAAAAACCTAGCAGTAGGGACACCCCTGAAGCACAGTGGCGAAGTACTGTGCATAGGGAGCTGGAGCCTAAATAGCTGACTCCAGTTCGAATCCTGGCTCTGGAAGCTTGAAAGCATGCAGGGCATGTATGTGTGCAGCACCCCTAATTCTGATGGGGGTAAACTAGAGGGGAAATAATTGCAGCATGACTATGCCCCATCAGCAGAGGATACTTTTTCTCTTTCTCTCTGATGAGCACACACATTGCCTCTGGCAATTAAAAAAAATGACCTATGAGTACTCAATTTATAATTCAGGTAGTGTCTTATAGAAACTGTAAGGGTTACAATGTTTATTTTTATTACAGAGGTAATATGTTTTGGTCTGCTTTCCTGCCACTCACAACTGACTACCACACTGGGTAAATTGTAAAGAATCGAGGGTTAGCCCAGATGCTTGGATGTCCAAAGTCAAGCGACCTTGTCTGGTGAAGGTATACTTCGTGAGGGTTCTCTGTAGAGTCCAAACATGGAACAAAGCATCACATGACAAAACTTGCAAGGCTGTGTCCATATCTGTCTGTCTGATTCTCCGCTCTGGTCTTACTCCCTCTCTTATAAACCCCAAATAATTTAACTTAGGGGCCCCATTTTCATCACCTAATCTAGTTGTATTCTCCTCCTGAAGTCTCCACTTTTAATCCCACAAGTGGATTGTTTCCATACTTTGAACACAGACACAAGAACATGTGAACACATCAGTTTTTCAAGGACATATCACACCATAGCAAAAGACAATTTCCTCTGAACATAAACCATAACCTGAGTGAACCCTAATCTGACGTTCTCAACAGTAATCTTCTTGTAAACTCTCACCATGGCTTACACACAAACCACCCATGTTTATAAACATTATAAGTATTTTTATATTATATTATAAGTAACTGAGGTTGAGCTCCTTAAAAAGCAAGTATGATTTCTGATAAATTCTTTCATTTTTCAATAGTAAATAGATGGACTGTTTGAAATCTATTAATATGTCAAACGACATATAATGAATTAATAATGAAAAGTAATAGTTAAAGGGCCAGAAGATGGTGTAAAGGTTGTGTCGTCAGACTCCTACACATGGTTTGACTCCTGGACCCGGTGGCTTCAAAATCATGTCAGGCATGTAAGTATGTGTGTGCCTAAGATCCCAGGAGGAGAATGGAGGAAAGGGGGTGATTTGTCACTTTCCCTTTCATTCTCTCTGTCTTTGTCTCTCTCTTTAGTGAGTGAATATGCACACAATTCTCAATAATAATAATAATAGTAGTTGAGGTAACTAGCAAGTGGAATAATGGCTAAGCTGTTGGGCTTCCATGTGGCCGACCATGGTTCCATCCTAGACCCAGAAACATGAAACTCATGCAGGACGCGTGTGTGCACATGCTCGAAATCCCAAGAAGAAAATGGAGGAGAGGGGATTGGAGCATAACTGTCCCCTCGGGGAGGTGGGAAGTGATTTCTTACTTTCTATCTTTTTGTCTCTCCAGCAAGCACATGCACCTGATAGCAAAAATGTCTAACAACCAAAAAAAAAAAAAAGTTGAGAATTAAAAAGAAATTTTTTAAAAAACGAACCACCTGTAGCTCGCTAATAATTGCTTTAACCATAAGTTTTTAGGATATCAGTAAACAAATTTATAGAGGCCAAACTGATCACTTTTCTTTTAGAAATGTTTGGCTGAAATCTTCAGATAACAGTGTAGAGTCATTTCCTTTTCTAAATCTGACATACACCTCACCTCTTCTTGTCTTATTCCATATTTGACCTTTCTTATCTAAATCCCGATAATGCCCTTGTCAGACCAGCTCTTAAGCAAATGCTAACCATGAGTACTCCCATTAATATGCATTCTTCTAACTTTCACTATTGAATGTAGAGGCATTAATTTTTTTACTATTTCAATAGCACTGTTTAAAATAGAAAAAAATATGATATTTTATACAGAAATATATATGCATAGGTATTATGATAATATACACATGTGAGATAGAGAAAATGGTATATAAAAATCCTATATATGTGTATTTTACAAAGAAAAATAAACACCATGTACCTGTGACCTAAACGAAATGCCACCAGTACCTTTGAAGCTTCTGTGTGGTCCTTTCATTGCCCCCCCCATCTAGGAGAATCACAGATCTTCAATTTTAAAAAGCTATTATTCCTTAGACTTTGATTACAGTTTTACTACATATATACATTATATCTAATTAATGTTTACCTTTCTAAGTTTAAAACCCTTCTATAGATACATGTTCTATATATGCTTCTGTAACTTCCATTTTCTGATTTGACATTGCATTTATGACATTTTTCTGTGTTTTAAATAGTTTTTTAATTTTATTTTTATTTATTTATTTAATTTTTGAGAGAGATATTTGCTATAGGGAGTGTGCACTCACTGGAAAGACAGAGTTAGAAAGAGAGAAATCACCCCCAAAGAGGAATGGTCATTCCACAATCCCTTCTCCTCCATTCTCCTCTCAGGATTTTGGGAACACATGCATAAACACCCACTGTGAATGAGGTTTTTTTTTTTAAATGTATGCATGTATGTGTGTGTATATATATATATATATATATACACACACACACACACACACACACACACACACATATATATATATATATATATATAATATATATATATATATATATATATATATATATATAATTACAGTTATTTTAGTTAATTTTGTTTATACATTCATTTATTTTTTTATTTGGCCAGAGAGAAGCCAAGATAGAGAGAGAGAGAAAGTGAGAAAGCAAGTCACCAGATCTGGGACTCAAACCTTGGTCAGTCATGTGGGAGTGTCTAGCACCTTAACCACCACACCACCTGCTGGTCCCAACTCCTGGTATGAGTTTTACGCCTCCAGGTTTGGGACTCAAACTGCAGTAGACTATGAGGGAGTCCAGTGATGTAAGCATGCTGTCAACTGCTGGTCCCATTAAATAGTTTCTTTATTCAATTGATCTTTTTTTAATTTACCTTTAATCATTGTACATTTTTATAGCATATGACATGGGTTCTCAAAGCGTGTGATGCAAGTCAAAGATATTACTGTACACGATAATCTTCCATTTTTGTGTCTGTTCAAAGCTCTTTTCTTTATTTCTGAGACCCTCCTTCCCACCAGGTATTACATTTTAGTGCTAAAAATTACAGGTATTATATGTCATGGATTTCTCATAGATGTTTGTTACCAAACGATTAGGTCGTGTATCAATCCTATATACGGATCCTTCATAACAGATCGATTTTAATATAAGCATGATCTACCCTATGATACTGTCAGAGGAGTAAAGTGACTGTCATGACCACTTGACTCCTAGTCACGCATCTGACACTCCTTCTGCTGATTCCAAGGTCCTGACATGGCTCCCAAGCTCTGCTGGTGATTTGTCATGGGTAAGAGGTGGCATTTATTAATTTTATCATTAGTGGACAATTGTTCTGTATCACAAAAACATGAATCAAATCATCTAAACCACTTTATATCTTTCAGTTGAAGAAGAAAAACACAAACACACACACACACACATACATACACATGAGCGATAATGGCTTTAATTCCAAAACCTAATACAGTCTGAGGCATTTCTTCTGACAAGGGAAAATAAATTTGAAAGGGATTATTTCTGGAACATTCCGTGATTTATAGAGACACTGGTACATCCTATTTAACATCAGGACTGCAATGCAACTACTGGTTGTAAATTCGCCATATTAATCATTTGGAATCCTTTGCCTATTTAGTCCCTACAACTTGAAATATATAATTCTCGTAATAAACATACTCTTTTTCAAAACTTTTAATGTATGCTTTCCCTAAGTATCTTATTTTGACATGTGCTGCCAGTTAAAAACAGAAAGCTAAATACTTTCTTGAAGAGTTGACAAATCTTATTATTTATGTAACTACTTAACTATTTTATATTTCAGCCAAGAGAAGACATTGCATCTCACTGTGACTGTGATTAAGTTAATTAGTCCGACACTAGTTCCAAACATAAAGTTTTTAATGTGTTTTATTATTATTTTTTTCACTATCCATTTTTGTCTTCTTGACAGATGTGAAGAGAGACCTACATCTATTGTGAATTCTAAGTGCTACCTTCTCTTTTGCTTTTTTTCTCATCTTACTTGGATATGATGTGCAACCTGGTTTCTTTTTCATCCTTTTCATTTTCTTCCACTGTACAATTAAAAATTGATCATGGACAAAATACCAATTTTACAAGGTGACTATACCGTGGTAAAATATCAGAGCTTTATCACACTAAGGGAATAATAGCTAAAATATATTGATCAACTCTAGTAATAACTCATCTGTGCTGTATTAATCATAGATAACAAGTAACATTGTTCAGCCATGCAGTTCTAGAAAAATAATGTTTTTTTTCCTTTTGTACAATAACTTACAATTCTATTTTGCATCAGACATTATACTCTTCTTTTCTAAAAGGCTATTTTACCCTAATTTACTTTCAGTTAGATAAACCAGTATAAAGTAATATTAAGATAGACTTTTTCACTGTACCATACGTCTTAAATTTATTTGCAGATATGCCCGTGTCCCATGGCTGATCTCATTCATCCAGTTCACCCTATACCTTGCAAAGAAAAGAATAAACATTTTTTAAAAAATAATTTTTATTTATCTACCTGAGCTAGCAGGTAGATTGAAGTTTAAAGCAGCTTGATCCCACATCGCCAACTGAGTGGTTCAAGTCTTAGGCTGTTGGCTTGAAAATCATGCTAGGTGCATGTGTGTTCATGCCCAAAATCCCAAGAGGAGAATAGCAAAAGGATTGTGGCGTGTCCATACCCCTGGGGGGAGTTTCCACTTTACCTTTATTTATCTCTCTCTTTCTGGCAAGTGCATGTGCCCCCTAGCAAACTACAAAAAAAAAAAAAAATTATGTACTTATTAAATATTTTTGCGTTCCTACCAAAGTTGTTTTAAAGTGTACACAACCAAATACCAATACAGGTTTCTCTTTGAATTTCATTCTTTGAGCAGAAATAGGACATTACCTGACACATTGTTCTTAACTTGGTTTTTGCCTTTAGCAATCTCTCATCAGGCTCATTACACAGATATGTAAAAGGTTTCTCTTTTCTCATTTCTCATCTTCATTCTTCATGGTATTCCATTATGTGATTGTACCCCAGCTTATTTATCAAGTTCTCTATTGATGGATATATGATGCATTCAATGTTTTTAGTAATCAAACAGAGATGCATTGAAAAACTTCATACACATTATTTTAAATATGTTTAAATATATCTGCTGTTAAATTCCCAGGATTTGACTTTTTAGGCAAAGGGGAGAACATACATTTTTTTAATAGCTATGCCAAGTTGCTCTCCATATGGATTTTTAACAATTCAGAATTCCATTAATAATAAATGAACAGACCTGGTAAAACAGAGTTTAATCCAATGTTTATCTGTTGGCCAATCTCGAAGGTTAAACAAATTACAATTTTAAGTTCTCAAGTTTTACAAGAGAAAGTGAAGATTTTTCATATATTTGAGCATCTCTATAAACTACCAGTCCATATCCTCTGACAATGTTTCTGAGGTATTTAAAAATTTATTTTTATGAGCTGTTTATATATTCAGAGGGTTAGCCTTTTGTCTATGACATGAGTTATGAAACTTTTCTTAGTTTGTCCTTTTGCCTTTTAATATTATTTGTAATTTTTTTATGTTATATTCATTTTTTTCTTTAATGTAGTGGTTAAATATATCAGTCTTTTATTTATTTGTTTGTTTATTTATTTCCTTTTTAGAGAGATTTTGGCTATAGGGCATGTGCACTCACCAGCGAGACAGAGAGCGAGAAATTACCCTCCTCCCCCCAGGGGCATGGCCATGTAGCAATCCCTTCTCCTCCATTCTCTTCTAGGGATTTTGGGGATGAATGCATGTGCCCAGAGTGAGTTTTAAGCTGCAGAGTTTGGGACTCAAACCATGGTCAACTACATGGGAGTCCAATGACATAGCCATTATGCCATCTGGTTCCCAGTCTTTTCTTTTTAAAAATTATTCATTTAATTTATTATTATCACTATTTTCTAATTCACAAGATAGATAGATAGAGATAGAGAAAGAGAGAGAGAGAGAGAAAAAAAAAAATGTAAAAAAGCATGCTGCCATGTGTAGAACTCAAACTGCAGTCAGCCTTGTGGGACTCTAACTCCCCAACTACCACACAACCTGCTGGCTTCATCAGTCTTTCCTATTGTATTTTATGGAATTTGCACCACTGTTATGAAAAACCCTTACATTATAAAATTATAAAATAATAATTCATATTATTTAGTATATTTCATTACTATTATTTTAGAGTTTAATCTTTTTAGCATTTTAAACTTTACATTAGTGTAATGTCTGGGTTTTTAATCCAATTAACTGTTACAATAATAGTGTTTTTTTCAATTATCAAACCTCAAATATTGAAAAGTCATATTTTTCTCACTCAATTAAGATGGCATTATGAGTAGACGTTTAGTATTCATTTATTTTTATTTCTATATCTGAATAACAATTGCCCATTTACTCACATATATCAATATATCATTATTTTAACCATTGAATCTTTAAAATCTGTTTTGTGTCTGGTAGATAAGTAATCATTTCTCATCCTTTTCCGAATTTCTTGGCTGTTTATGAAGTATATTTTTTAAGGTACCAACTCTGTATCCACATCTGAAATCAAAGTTCAGTTCCTACCATTGTAAGATCTTCAGCCAGTTTCTTAATAAGGTTCATCTGAAAAAAAAAATAATACTGTCAATCTGGGAAGATTATTATAAATATGCTTAAGGCCTTCAAATTATGTTTCTCAAATAGCACTCAAGGAAGTAATAGCTTATATTATCAATAATTAATCCATTTCCTATGGAATTCATAGGCTTGAATGCTAATAGTTTAAAGATACTGTGCTAATGAGATAGATAACTGAATATTAGGATTAATTTAAGGAGCACTGACATTTTTATTGCCTTAAATAATACTACAAGGAACAAGATATTTGTTTCATTTTGTTCAAATATCTCCTTGGTTCTTTCAGATTCTATGTCTTCTATATATTGATTCAACATGTTTCAGTTAAGATTTATTCTTTTCTTAAATTTTTAAAAATTTGTTTTACATTCATTCACCGTATATCCTTGTAGCATACCACATGCATATTTTCATCTAGAATATAGTGCATATTGGCTCAATCAGATATTACCATATATGTTATCATCACCCAATATTTTCCATTTATTATTTCTTACATATTTAGCTTCTTTTTCCCTCTTGATTCCCTTCTTCTCACTCACTCTCCTCCCACCCTCCAGTTAAGTTTTATTATAAAGTAGTTGTTCTTTTTGCTATTATATCTCCCACATTGTTGTTTTGATTTTGTTCTATTTTTACATGCAAATTGTTTTATTCTATTCTTACAATCAAAATTGTATTTGTGAGCTAGCACTTACATCATTCCCACTAGCATTTCCAGAATTACAGTCTTCATCTTGAAGTTCCACGAGTCTTTCCAGTATAAACATGAGTTTCCTGAGCATTTTTAATCTTCTGAGAATGACTCCATGAAGAGAACAAATAGAGGAGGAAGCTTTGTCTGATATAAAAGTGGTACCTTCCCACGGCTAAAAGAAAAACTTCAGACACATTAACTTAGTGGTGTTTAACTGAGAAAAGCATAATTCAAATCAAGGACCCCATAACGGCTTCCAGTGGACTCCTGGTGGTCTTATGGTCGAGCATATCTATGTTCCAGAAAGGGAAAGTGATGAATGCAGGGACAGAAAAGTAATACATAAAAAAAGGAAGTGAGGAAATGAGGTAGAGAAATCATTGGATTGGTTACAATTTTTTTTTCTTTCATTTATTTATTTTTACATGTTTCCACAAACATTTACTTTACAAAGCAAAAAATGTTGGCTCATACTCTAATTCTTGACAGTTTACAACTTTCAAAATTTCAAAATACTGAATTTTAAAGATAATGTTCAAAATATGTCTTATAATTTTATATAATTTTATAACTGTATAACAACAGAAGCAGTATGATTTCAAATATATATATATATATATATATATATATATATATATATATTTTTTTTTTTTTTTTTTTTTTTTTTTTTTTTTAGAGTGCAGACACTCGATATATATTAAGTGGGGACATACAATGCCTCTCCACAATGTTTCCTGCATTAACACAGTTGAAAGGGTGGACTTTCTGTGATTGGCTGAAATGTGGCTACTGTGATTGGCTGTGATTTAGCAACTTGCTAAAACAGCTTCCTGGAGGCAGTTTCCTTAGTGAGGTCAGTTTGCTTATGAAAACCTGAGCAGGGGTACGGAGGCTTTCTCAGGTCAGTGTACTTTACACCCTGTAGGGTCAGCCTCATAGAGTCTCTCTCTCTCTCACATTAAGGTTTTGCCATAGGGCACAGGAACTCAACAGAGAGAGCAGGTGAAAAAGAAAGTGAGACATCATTCCCAGGGGGGATGGCTATGCAGTAATGGTAATCCCTTCTCCATTCTCCTGGGATTTGGGGCATACATGCACATGCCCCTCAGCAGATCCAGGACTCAAACTGCAGTTGGCCATGTGGAAGTCCAACACCGTAACTGCTACACCACATGCTGACCCCCAGTTGTGTCACACTTTACTGTTGCTATGGCTTTGTCAGGTCACTGATGAAGGGTTTCATTTTTTTGTGTTGTTGTTGTTTGTTTGGTTGGTTTATTTATTTATTTATTTATTTATTTATTTTGGTTTGTTTAATTGAGGTTTTGGAGAAGTCATTTTAAAAACAGACGACTTACTTTTTAACTTTAACCATGCAAATCTCTCTGTATTAACAAATAAGGCCCAATGGGTTCAATTTGCCACACAAGCAGACTTCGCCCTAGCAAAACAAAGGGTACATTGCTTTGTCAGAATAGCACGCGGCTTCAGAATTTAGCTTTGTGTTGATTTTGCTGCAAACATCTTTTCTTTTATAGTCATCTTTGGTCAACTTTCAAGACGTGAATGCTTAACTGTCTTTTAGTTTGGTGGTGCTACATATTCAATCTTTCAAAAGAGATTTTTAAGAGAGGTTTGTTGTTTCTTTTGTTGTTGTTGTTGTTTTTTTTCTTCCATAGGATGCATGTGCTCACCGAAGAGAGAGACAGAGACAGAGACAGTGAAAGTGAGAAATCGCCCCTAAACCAGGATGACCATGAAGCAGTCCCTTCTCTGTCCTCTTCCTGGAATTTTAGTCACTTACGTACATGAGCCCAGTGTTATTTTCAGACCACCAGGTCTCAGCCTGAACAGCAGGGTCACATTGGAGTTTAGAGCCTTCACCACCAGGCCACCCACTTGTTCCCTAAAATCAATTTTTAAACCCTTTGAAATTTGATTTACTATATAAAGCAAAAATAGTGTTATAATAGTGCAATGTTGGATTTATATTTATTTAGACACAAAATGACAGTAACAGTAGTCAATCAGTGGAAAAGGAGAAATGGAAATCAAAAACAATATAAAATAATGTGTTATAATTGCCTTCGACTGTAGATTGAGATAAAGTAAGACTCCTGTTGATACCCATATAGTAACTGTGAAACAATCGAATCTGGTAAAATACATAAAACAGAAACCGGAATGACATTGAATCTTCAGGAATAGCATTGAAATCTAGGAGACATTGGAACAATGCTTTGTTAATTGTGAAGGATTTTACTTTCAGACTTGCTATGTTCTCATATTAGCGAAAGATTTTTCAGATCGTAATGCAAGCTCTTAAACATTTAATGTCTGAGCTAGCTGGTGACATGGTGGTTAAGGTGGTTGGACCCCATGCGTGTGTGCATGCATGCTCAAAATCCTGAGAGGAGGGAGAAATGGAGGAAAAAAGATTGTGGTGAGGCCATTCCCATAAGCTGTATTCTTACTCTATCTTTTCCATGCCCTAAATTAACAAATTAAAAAACAACACTTGGGGCCAGCAGGTGACATGGTGGTTAAGGGTGTTGGACTCCCACATGGCTGACCGTGGTTTGAGTTCCGGACCTGGCAGCTTGCTTTCTCACTTTCTCTCTCTCTCTGTCTCTCACTTGCTCTGTCCCTCTCTGAAAAAAATTTAAAAATAAATAAATAAAGTTAAATAAAATTTTTAAAAAAATTAAAAATGTCCATAAGGAAAACTTAGAAAACACACACACACACACACACACACACACACACTTAATTTTTCAACACCTTGCACCAGTTTTGTTTTATTGCATAACAAATGACCACACATCTAGCAGCTTAAAACAATGCCCATTCTTTTCCCCACAGATCCTGCAGGTCCTAAGTAGAGACATAGTCATCTACTAAAGCTGTAACAAAGTAAATTTAAGGGAACTCATCTGGAAGCTTTTCTAAACTCATTCAACTTGGCAGAATTAATTCACAAGCTCTAACTTTCCAGTAATACACAACACAGGCTTTGCCACAGCATCTTAGAAATAGATATATTGTGTTCTTTCATCCAGGAGCTTATTTAGAGGAGTAGGTATCTATAGTTTATTCAACAAATACTATTTAAATTGTTAAGGAGTATATTGGTTCCAGGATAATGGAGAAGGAAATTCAAAGGTGAATAGCACAGAATCCCATTGTTGTGGATGTCCAGAGTTTAAATGGTCAAAATATTTACTTAAACTCTGCTATCTGTCACACTGACAGGTAAAGAGTTCCAGGGGGGAGACGTTAATTGTAATAGCAAATAAAAGAAGGGTTTGTCATGGTGAAATCAATCAATCTAGACTAAAAGTGTAGACTTAGCAAACAAGTCATGTTAAAAATACAAAGCATGTATAGAAGTTGCTAGAATTTCTGCTTGACTAGAGTGCATGAGTTTGAAGATAAAGTCTAAATGATCTCGGCTCACATTATAGAGGACTTTTAATACTCTCCATTAAGAGCTGGTACATTGTTTTGTAAAGGAAAAAATAAGAGCATTGAAAATAATCAACAGCAAGCAGAAAACTACATCTACAAACATCAGTACAGTTTTCCCTTTCAAGCTACAAACATCAGTACCATTTTCCCTTTCAAGAAAAGTACTAGAACAGTCACCCTAACCCAATAAAAATAGCCTCAGCAATTTATAACGTAAGACCACAGAACACACAAAAACATTTGGAGGAAATAATAGGCATAAATGAGTTTATTGCCAATTTCTACATGTTTAAACATCTATTTTTACTCATAACCTGAAGAACTCATATTAATGCTATCATTATAATTCTCATCTTCTGTTCATTTATTTCTGAGAGTGTCTCAATGTTGTGAATATCTGAGTTTTTTTCCCCAATTTTCTGTTATATAATTAACTCTTCATTCAGCAAAAATGTAGCTTTCTATTTGGCAGCTCTTCTGTTGGCATTCCTAGACAAAAGCCAAATCTGTATTTTTTTTGGTCAGTTTCTATGAAATTCATTTCATTGGTGAAAGATTATGAGATCAAGGAAAATGGCTGATAGAC
This sequence comes from Tupaia tana, assembly GCA_026018925.1. Lineage (NCBI taxonomy): Eukaryota > Metazoa > Chordata > Mammalia > Scandentia > Tupaiidae > Tupaia > Tupaia tana. The sequence goes on along the minus strand of JAKSZU010000025.1, from coordinate 20,119,367 downwards.
ATAGCAGACTGACTGACTTAATATTTTTTGGCATGTGAGTAAATATCTTTACTTAAAAAGAAAGATTAACTTACTATAGAGCTTCATTATCATACTGCTCTAACTTATTTATTTTTTGATCTTTGTATAAAATATTAAGATGTTCTCTTTGTCTACTACTTTAGATTTCTTGCACAGATTTTTAATTTAGAAAAAGTATTTAAATCCCTGCCTGAATTTTTTTTTTTTTTTTTTTTTTTTTTTTTTTTTTTTTTTGCTATAGGGCACGTGCGCTCACCGGACAGACAGAGAGAGACAGAAAGACAGAAAGCGAGAAATCACCCCCCAGGGGGGATGGTCACGCCGCAATCCCTTCTCCTCCATTCTCCTCTCGGGATCTTGGGCACGCACGCACACGCGCCCGGCGTGAATTGTAAGCCACCGGGTCCGAGACGCGAACCGCGGTCAACTACGTGGGAGTCCAGCGACATAGCCATTGCGCTAACTGCCGGTTCCCAATCCCTGCCTGAATTTTAAGTTTTTTTTTTTGAAAGACTTTTGCTATAAGGGTGTGAAAACTCCCAGAGAGACAGAGAGACAGAAAGTGAGAAAATCGCCACCCAGGGCAGATGGCCACAGCGCAATCCCTTCTTCTTCATTCTCCTCTCCGGATTTTGGGCATGCATGCATTCACACCTGGCTTGAGTTTCAAGTGCCTGAACTGGAACTGAAGCCGTACTCAGCGATGTAGGATTCCACACCTGACCACTGTGCAACCTGCTGCCCCACCCCCCACTTGTGTATTTTAGCATTTCTTATTTACTAATTCTGTAGTAACTGCTGTCTTCACTGATTGCACATTATGATGATGTGGGTCATGTTTAATATCAGATTAGTAAACAGACATTTTTAAACTTTACATTTCTTTTTTTTTAAGTTTTTTTTTTTCCCCTAAAGAATTACTTATTGGGGACCTGCAGATGGCATGGTGGTTAAGGGGACTGAAATCCCACAAGACTGACTGTAGTTCGAGGCCTGTGTCTGGTGGCTTGTTCTCTCACTTTCTCTTTCTCTCTGTCCCCCTCTGGTCAAACTTAAAAAAAATAAATAAAATAAAATAAATAAAGCTAAATAGAATAATTCCTTTTTTAAAAAAAAATTACTTATTGAATTTTATTTATTTACTTATTTTTAATTATACAAAGAGAAATAAAGACAGAGAGGGAAAGTGAGAAAGCAAGCCACTAGATCTGGGACTCAAGCCGTGGAAGGCTATGTGGGAGTCTGGCACTTTAACTACCATGCCATCTGCTGGCCCTAAACTTGATATTTCACATTCCATCAGCTGCATATCAGATTTTTATAATGTACATACATAGTCCATTTTGTTATATTTCATTATCTTAGTTATAGGGATAGAGGGAGTAATCTCTTTTTAAAAATACTTTAATTTGCTAGAAGTTATGTGTGCCCTTTGGAGAGAGAGAAAGTACTCCACCACCACCCCCGCCCCCACCATGTAGAATGATCACACTGTAATATATTTATTTCTCTTTTCAGGATTCTGGGCACACACGCACATGTACCTGGAGTGTTTTTCAAGTTAGCGAGTCTGGGATTTGAACCGTTTAGTTGGCTACGTGTGATCCAGCCACCTTAACCACCACACCACTGACTGGCCTGAAAGAAATCTCTTGACATGTACCTGGGGTAGCAACGTAAAAACTTGACATGTTTAGAGCAAAAGCATCATTTTGTGTGTATGAATAATGACAGTGACATTTTAAATGTTTTTGCCATTTTCTCCATTTTATCCCTCTTATACTTTATCTCCATCTCCATAAAAGTACAATAAAATGTTTGCAAACACATCTTCTTTGGCTAGGAAGAGTCTTTTTAATTACAACTAATTTGAAGGTAGAGAGTAAAGGTATATAATATGAAAAATGACAGTATTATGAAAATGGGAATAGGATTCACTGTGGAGAATTTCAAACCAAGAGTTTCATTTACTGTTAAAATGGAAAAGAGACTTACTGCCAACTGATCCTCATTGTGCAATTTAATGCATTTAAAATATTAAAGAAGGAAAGTTATGTTCAACTATTTGTACATGACAACAAAGAAATGTGTGTGTATGTGTGTGTGGGTGTATATATGTATATATATGAAGCAAAAAAATATATATACACATATATAATGTATATATGCATGTGTGTGTATGTATGCATGTGTATATGTATGTGTTTATATATATATGTGTGTGTGTGTGTGTGTGTGTATATATATATATATATATATATATATATATATATTCTTGTAAGAATCTGAAGTCATTGATTCGGTGTTTTGATTATGGGAAGCCATAAAATGACAGAAATATATTGAGAGATTTGAATGTTTCACTTTCTGTTTAGGTGTTGATATAAAACATGAACAACAATATAAAAAGCCACCTAAAAAGAAAAAAAAAATACAGTGTAGGTATATACCAAGAGTATTTGTCAGTATGTAGAAGCTTTATATTCAGTACAGTCTATTAATTTGTCTATTTAAGACTGTAAAAGTCAACTTTTATAACATTAAAAAAGAGCAAAGTTTATTTAATTGTAGTGTATAAAAAAAGACAGAAAGGAAATGCTTTTGTTTGTTTCTAGTAATAAAAAGGCTAAATATGTGCATGAAAAAGCCAGGCTTTTATTAATCTTTCATGAATATACCCAAGTAAATTACCATAATTTTTAATTAAAATTAAATTAATATAAAATTTTTGTTTTTAAACAGTAAACATACCTTCCTAGTGAATTTACATATTTAGTACATTTTAATCAGAGGCAGTGTTTTCAAATATGAGCTTTATTTTGGGGCAAGTTTATTTATATTATTTTGGTGATAATACACTTTGATTTAGTCCATATAGTTTTATTGTTGCAAATCATAATTTTTATAATTTTATATAATTATTTAGAAAAGTCTAAAAGAATACATGAAAGAGTTAATCTTAAAATGGCTTCTAGAATGAGATAGAAAACAGGAACCAGCAGATAGAATAATAGTTTCGTTGCTGGACTTCCAAGTAGTTGACCGCAATTTGAATCTCAGACCTGGAAGCTTAAACCTAATGCCAGGTGCTGGGTAAGTGCCTAAAACTTGCAGAAAATGCTTTACAGAGGGACCAGCAGTTGGTGTAATGGTTATGTCGCTGGACTGTCATGTCGTCAACCACAGTTCAAGTCCCGGACCCAGTGACTTAAACTCACGCCAGGCATGTGTGCATGTGTGCCCAAGATCCCAGGAAAAGAATGGAGAAGGGATTGTGGCGTGGCCATCCCCACAGGGGGTGATTTCTCCCTTTCTGTCTCTCTGTCTCTCTGTGTCTTTCTGGTGAGCACACGTGCCCTATAACAAAACCTCTCCAAAAAAAGAAAAAGAAAAAAGAAAAGGAAAAAAATGCTTCATTGGAAAGAGTACATCCAATTTCGAAAGTAAGTGTAGATAGGCACCAGAGAGCCGTTCAAGAGGAAGTAGCTGATTCTACAGGTGCTTGAGGAATCTGCAGTGCTAGCTTGCTAAAAGCTTGGGGACGTGTTTAGAGGCTGACAAAGGAAGAGGACATTTCGACTGTGGTGATGAATTCTGGAGGCTGAGTGGGGTCAGGCACAAAAAGTGGAAAAAATGCAAGCCGAGGATATCCGCTTAATAAGTTGCTGTGAAGCTCTACTAACTTTGCTTTGAATTTAAAATCACTTTTCCTTCCCACCCCAAGGTCAGCAGACTGAAGCATCATCAGAACGGTGTTTTACCACATTCATCTCCTTCACACTCAGAGATGAACTCCTTTATATCTCACTTAGCATGCCCAGGAATGCCTGAATTGCCTATTACACCACGAGAAGAAGATGTTCTTACTTAGAAATAATATAGAGCTGTGGTTTAAGCGTTATTCTCAGGATTTGTTATCTTCGGGGACATGACAACCTAACAAAATTTGGTGACCAGATAAAGACCAGGACAAGAAAAATCATCGAAACCCTGCAGAATATAAGCATGACAATAAGGGAACTAATTCTCTATAATTTGTGTCCTATCGATTAGTTCAGTTATAACAGCACCTGCAATACAATATTCAAGTACTAAAATAGCCAAGAATTAAGACTCTAATTAGAAGTGCCTTTGAGTCAGCAGTGAACGCACAGGGCCAAGGTAAGCTAATAACAAGAACATTTTATTAAGGCATAAGTCACAGGTTGACCTGCTTCCAACTACACCCAGAGCTAAGTGATGCAGTAGCTAAAATCCTGACAAAGCAAGTCAAAGGACCATCTGTTGGTCCTGAGCAGAGCTTATCCGAAAAAGCAGCACTTTGCAAAAGAGCAGTGTCCAACAATCTTTGGAGAAAACTTCTTTAAGATGCTACTTCACATTAAATCACTCTCACTTACCTGACGGTTATTGATATACAAAAGACATTGAGGATGAATGAAAAAATACTGTGCAATAATATTTGGGAGATATTTTAGTTTTTTTTTTTTTTTTTTTTTTTTTTTTTTTTTTTTTTTTTTTTTTTTTTTTTTTTTTGCTGAAGTGTGTGAAAGATTATTCAAAAAAGATATAGGAAAGGATAGAAAGTAGATGGCTCTAAGGAAATTCTAGGAAAATGGATGACAGAGCAAGAACATGGGAAGGGGACCAGCAGTTAGCGTAACGGCTATGTTGCTGGACTCCCATGTAGTCGACTGTGGTTCGAGTCCCGGACCCGGTGGCTTAAACTCACACCTGGCGCGTGTGCGTGCGTGCCCAAGATCCCGAGAGGAGAATGGAGGAGAAGGGATTGTGGTGTGGCCATCCCCCCGGGGGGTGATTTCTTGCTTTCTGTCTCTCTGTTTCTCTCTATCTGGCGAGCGCACACGCCCTATAGTAAAAACCTCTCCCCCCCAAAAAAAGAAAAATGGTTCATGAAAAATGGAATTGAAGGATAGGTCTATTTTGATGGAAATATTGAAATTCATGAATTATATTTTCCTAACAATCACTTTCCATCATGTTTTTGAAGATACGCTCGTGTCTGTGTGCGTAGGTTTATTTATTTTTCTTATTGGTTCTACTTCTCTAGGAAACTCGAATATACTCTTTAACAAAATAGAAAATGGAGTAACTTCTTTAGATAGCTCATCTACAAATTAAGTCTGGAGTGGCTCTCATACAATAGCCATAGAGAGGATTATTCAATTATTTTTTCAACTCATCCCATGTTTATTGACTCAAAACTAAGGAACGGTTTCCAAATTTGCGTGTCATTCTTACACAGGGGCAATGCTAATCTTCACTCTATCGTTTCAATTTTAGTTTATGTGCTGCCGAAGCAAGCACGATTATTAATTCTTTAAAAAAATTTTGGTCAATACATCTATTAGATCCATTTTATATAATTTAATACACCCTGCTATTATGTGTGCATGATATCTGTGTGTATTCCTTTCAATTTAGGACTACACCAGATTACCAAATTACATTTGGAAAAAAAAAAAACATTTCTCATGATTTCTTCACATATATTTTACTAAAAGTTCAATTTAAGAATGTGCAAAAACATTGCAAATTACTTTGAGAATGTACTGTTATTCTTGTTGTAAGATTTATCTCCAGTAGACATCTGTTTTAAATTAGTAAGAGCCTCTGAAATATTGACAATAAATTAAAATTTTAAACTTAATTAAGTTTTCCCATAAGACTAAAATGTGAAACTTAAATTAACTACTAAACACACAATGTTGTAATCAATCTTCATGTACACATTTTATTTAATATGATCAGTGAGGAAATTAACGCCTTTTTATAGAAACTTAGATGTTTGATGAAAATCTAACCAAAGATACCAAAACAAATACCTCCTTAAATTGTGTTGCTGTGATTAATTCCATAAATTATATATAACAATCTAGACCAAACTATTATATTTATTAATATAAGAGAGTGAATATTGTGTTTAATGATTGAGCCAGAAATTTAGCAGATGCATTAGAAACTGTCCAAAGTCTCTTTGTAGTCCAAATATGTGTTGCTTTATTTGTATGTATGATTATAATTCTTTACAGAGACAGAAAGTAAGAAATCACCCCCCCAAGGGGTGATGGCCATGCCGCAATCCCTTCTCCTCCATTCTCCTCTTGGGATCTTGGGCACGCACGCACACGTGCCCAGCGTGAGTTTTAAGCCACCGGGTCTGGGACGCAAACCGCGGTAAACTACATGGGAGTCCAGCGACATAGCCATTACACTAACTGCTGGTCCCCCTGAAATACTTTTTGATATCATTTTTACTGCATTAACATACTACTTAAAGTAAATATAATCTTTGTTATTTTGCATTCTACATTGTTTATATTTTCTTCGATTATACCTTCATTGAATTTTATATTGTTTCTCTTGCTTAACATCAGCATAGATTTCTTGGAAAATTTTTATTTTGTACTCCTATGCAATTATGTTTAAATGACTTGTTACAAATTGTACTTCATCTTTTGATTTGACAATAATTACATAATTATCTTCAGATACCATCTATCTATTTTCTTACATTTGAATTAAATAGCTCTAGCTAGACTCAATTACCATTTGGAAATAATTCATTGATTTATATGAAAATATAATAAATGAATCTCAATTTCTACATATTGGATTTATTCACTTATAATCTTCTATATATAAAAAATTCAAATTGCTCTAGATGTCTAAAGATTAAGCAATCAGTAAAACTATTGTGATATTATCGTTTTTGATCATTTCTCCTTTTATATATATATCAGTTTAATTTCTTATGTTTTCTAACACAAATATATACTCATAATAACTCCAAAATATTTTTTTTCTCTTCACAATTCGAATGAGTCTCAGCCCTTTCACTTCAGATATTGTTACAAAGAGGAAGATAGATTTAGGTAATAAGTCACAAATTATTATTTTTTTTAATTTAGGAAAACAAGCCAATTGATCATCTATTTAGTATTCTGGGGAGCCGAGGGGATACAGAAAGGCAGGAAGAGACTAGAAGTGTAAAGGGGAGGGAAAATGTCTCCTGTACTGGACATTTGGAGAAATTCCTATTGCAGAAGAAAACTGGATACTGCTTCCTAACATGGTACTAGCTTAAAGGGACTTGCTGAGGTTGTATACTTTATAAATATTGGAGGACTTTCAATTCAAGAGACCTACTGGTTATGGTCACTATCATTTCCTCCGTTAATCAAAAGAAATATACAAAAGAAATGAAGTAAAATGTATTATTGTCCCCAAATTTACAAAAATTTTCTTTTTTTTTTTTAGAGAGAGAGAGAGATTTTGCTGTAGGGAGAGTGTGTACTTGCCAGAGAGACAAGAGAGACAGAGACACAGAAATTGAGAAATCACCCCCCAATGGGGATGGCCATGCAGTACTCACTTCTTCTCTATTCTCCTCTTGGGATTTTGGGCACACACGCATGCATGCACACACGCCTGGTATGCTTCTAGCCAAAGCATTGGGACTCGAACCACCGTAGACTATGTGGGAGTCCAGTTACGCAACCATGATGCCATCTGCTGGTCACCTTACAAGAATTCTTGAAGTAGAAGGTAGATTTAATATCAGATCAAACGTAAGAAAATTTTAGGCTAAAATATGTTACAGAAGTTGGTCAGTGAGGGAATCCTTTGCCCACAGATAGTGAATAGTAGGATATGTGGGTTCAGGAGCAAATAAAAATATGCTCATTTGAGGAAACAGCAGCTATAGCAACAAGTCTGGTCAATCCCTGATAAAAGTCTGTGGCTCTAGGATGAGTGGCAGCTACAGAACTGGCATCCTACAGTGTGTCCAGTCTCACGTTATGGAACCTGTCGATGCCCAGATGAATGTAGTAAACTTGGAAGAGTAGGGAGACTCTGAGCCTAGATGAGTATCCATTTAGCTACTTCAACCCATGAGACATATTATTTAATTCTCTCAATAGTGAGTTCAATAATGTTTTCATTTAATAGGCATTTATACTTCTCTCCTTAGAATTACCAGCTATGAACTTTTTTATTATCTCACAGGATTGCTTATATTTCTATTTTTAAGAGAGATTTTTGCTATAGGGGGCATGCACTCATCAGAAAGACAGAGAAAGATGGAGAGACAGACAAACATAAAGAGACAGAAAGCAAGAAACCACCCACAGGAGGGATGGCCACGCTACGATCCCTTCTCTTCTATTCTCATCTCAGGATCTTGGGCACAGAAGCACACATGCCCTGCAAAAATTTTAAGCAGCCAGGTCTGGGATTTCAACCACCGTTGACTACAAGGGTCCCAGAGACGTAATCATTTCGCCATCTGCTGGTCTGCATATTTTTATTTTTGATTTATCTTAGTCCTTATATATTCTGTCTTATAATATGTTGTGCTTCTCTGGGTATTTCTCCAAGCCTATTTCCTTGTGTTTTTTAGCTTTTAATATTAAAATTACATTAATATTGGGACCAGCAGTTAGCGTAATGGCTATGTCGCTGGACTCCCACGTAGTCGACCGCGGTTCAAGTCCCGGACCCGGCGGCTTAAACTCACGCCGGGCACGTGTGCGTGCGTGCCCAAGATCCTGAGAGGAGAATGGAGGAGAAGGGATTGCGGCGTGGCCATCCCCCCTGGGGGGTGATTTCCTGCTTTCTATCTCTCTGTCTCTCTCTGTCTGTCTGGCGAGCGCACGCGCCCTATAGCAAAAACCTCTCAAAAAAAAAAAAAAAAAAAAAAAAAATTACATTAATATTTATTTTGGTGTCTTCCAAATTATAAAAAATTTAAATATTTTCAGATTTATCTTTAGTGTTTTATGATGTTCCTGTTTGAATTGCACAGATTACCCTATATATTAAGTCCCAAAAATACTAGTTTAAAATTATCTCATAGAACTTTCTAAATTATATCAATAAAAAACATGAAAATAAAGAATATTAGGGGGAAAAGGCTACAAAGGATAATAGAAAGGTAGCTAAACCATGGCATATAAGGGACATTAAAAAAATCTCATAAAATTGTAATTTAAGTGCAAGTTTATTTTAATGCAAAAAATTTGAAATCCATGGATGTTATTTTTTCCATAATGTGTGTTTACTATGATTTTCTGAAGACCTCCTCATGCCTGTATAACATAATGCTTTGATGTAAAACAAAATTTTGAACACATAAGTAGGTGAGTACATGGATGGGTGGTATGTAGACAGATGCGCTTTTGTGTGTGTGTGTGTGTGTGTGTGTGTGTGTGTGAATGACATGATCATAATTCCAAGACATATTGCCTAGTGAGAAAATGACAATTATTTTTAGAAGAAAACTATATGGTTTATGGAAGTAAAATAGTTGAGTTTGAGAATTGTAAAGTGGTGAATAAAATCTCCAAAACTTTGATTCTCTGGATTCGTACATTAGATCTTTCTTTTCTATTGACCTAAAGGAAACTGCTCTCTGCTATTCAACACTCTGTTCCACGATTTTTTGAACTCTTTGTTATTTCTTTTCCATTCCTTCACAGTTTTTTTCATATCCAATATTTAAATGTTGAGTGTCACTGTTGATTTTCTACTCTCTTCATGATTTTCTTCTCTTTTCATTCACTCTCGTAGTTTCAAGTATCAACAATACTTTAAAGTTTTCTTAGTTTATATTTGTCTTTCTATATATTTGAAATCCTCCATATCTATCTCAGTCACTTTAAGAAGATTCTATGTATTGACATTAAGTAATCTGGTACATACATGACAAAAATTCATGGAGGAAATAATATTCACCAGATACCCCAACCACCCGGCCATTGAACTGGTTCCCCAAATCTATTTTTAATGGTAGTGTAGACGTTTGTGAACGAGTTATCATGACAATGGTGAGAAACACTCTTACAATGTTGTGCATTGGGACCAGCAGATGGTGTGGCAGTTATGTCACTGGACTCCCACATAGATGGTTGCCTCCTCCTTCTTCAAAATCAGCAACATAGTCCCTTGATATTTTAGTCTGGCTATAATATCTGCTTCTGTTATCACATTGCCTTTTCTGATTAAGATTCTCCTGTCTCCATCTTTAAGTTTTCATGTTATTGCATTGAATTCGTTGTGCTAATCTAGGATAACTTTTCCATTTTCTTTTTTAAAGAATTATTTATTATTTATTAATATTATTATCCTTTAACTTGACCAGAGAGAGAAAGAGTGTATGGGAAAGTGAGAAAGCAAGTCACTAAGTCCAGAACTTGAACTGTGGTTGGCCGTGTGGGAGTCCAGCACCCTAACCACCATGCCACCTACTACCCCCCTCCATTTCAAATCTTTAACTTCATCAAATCTGCAAAGGTTCCTTGATATATAAGGTAGCATATGTATATATTTGAAGAATAGAATGTAGCCATATTAGGGAGTTCTTATTCTACAGACACATGGTAAACTTATTTTTAAAGAAATATTTATTTTATTTATTTGTTATTATTATTTTTTAATTTGATTGGAGAGATACAGGGAGAAAGAGGGAGAGGTAAAGGGAAAGGCAAGTCAACAGGTGCAGAACTTGAACCAAGGTCAGCCAGGTGGGAGTCCAGTGCCTAACCACCACGTCACCTGCCAGCCCCACTATGTATATTCTTGCTGCCTATGACACTGATGGTGGAAGACTTTCGTGAGAAATAGGTGCGATTTTCAGGGAGCTAGTCTGACATTTGACTTAGACGTTGAAAAAACTAGAGAAAGTTCTAAGAGAAAATGACAAAGTTGTGGACTCAGCTACTTCTGCATATAAATAAAGTCAACCAGTGGTAAATAATGTGTGAACTGATATTCCTTTGGTGATACTTCTTCAAGCTTTAGACCATAAAGATAATAATGCTACAGCTTCATAAATCACATGAAAACATGTTTATCATACCCCGTCTTGACAAGGGTGCTCTGTAAAGGTAGTTTGTCCTAGAGAGGTTGACACATTAAAGTCATCCCAGTCACTAACAGGTATGCTGAGGAACACTAACCTAAGTATTACTAAAGCAGTCCTCATTGGTATCCTGCTCCTATAAAACCTACTACCTACCTTTATGATATAATATCAGCCCTGGTCTTTCTTCTTATTCTTTTTTAAATTAATTTTATTTATTATTTTTTGTTAAAGATATTTTACACACATTATCAACACCATTTTAATAGATAGAAGGTAGATATATCTTAATAAATTTGACTGTATGAATATACCATATTGACCAACAACATTGATTAACAAGTCAATGTTGGTCAATACTAGTTAATATTAGTCAACTATTGATAATATCTCTCACTAATAGCTGTTTATAGTTTTTTTCCCCATATTTTAGTCTTTCACCAACTGTCATCAGCAAATCTTTTTATTTCATTATAACTGGACAATCTGACTGTAATTTGTTCTAGAAGTTTGATGTCACACCAAAGGTTTCTTTGTTTCCTGACATTTAATTCACCACATCTTACCCTAGGAGTTTCTTTGATCCCACTGTAGTAGGCATTCAATTTCCCAGAAAAATGTGACTTACATTGTTTAATGATTAATTGAGCTATAGATTGTTCTTAGTTGTTTTGAACAAGCAGCCTATGTAGTGTTTTTAAACATACTCAAGTTATTATATCATATTTCACTACCTTGAAGTAACGCTGATTATCCACCTAATCTTGTTCAATGGGATGATACTGGAAAGAATCAACTGCATTGTTGTATATGCTGGAAAATAATGTAATTATTTTCTGGTTACTCTTTGGAAAGAAACTGACATGATCTTTAAGGGCTTTGATTTATACAGTTAGATGGTCTGGGCTAAACAAAAAAAATGTGTTCAGTTGCAGGAAAGTGGAAGCCAGTTTCAACCACTGACAAGCCCATTACTTTCATTGAGTGGGTAGGATACTTGACTGAAAAAGCTGAGAGATTACAAATGAACCCTGGCAGGAACCAGCAGTTAGCATAATGGCTATGTCGATGGACTCCCACGTAGTCGACCGCAGTTCGCGTCTCGGACCCGGTGGCTTACAACTCACGCCGGGCGCGTGTGCGTGCGTGCACAAGATCCCGAGAGGAGAATGGAGGAGAAGGGATTGCGGCATGACCAACCCCCCGGGGGGTGATTTCTCGCTTTCTGTCTCTATGTCTCTCTGTCTGTCTGGCGAGCGTATGCGCCCTATAGCGAAAAACCTCTCCAAAAAAAAAAAAAAAAAAAAAAAAAAAAGAACCCTGGCAATAAACAGGAACCTCAGGAGTCTTTTGCAACCTGAGTATAACTTCATTCCCTTCCATTGCACCCACAATTGCATTGCCTGAACCAAGGTCAACTCACAACTGAATCACAGATCTAAATTGATTTGTCCTCCTTTATTATTAGACTATATTTTCTTCAGGAACTCAAAAATGTTCCTCTTTGAAACCTCTCTAATGTGTTGAACCATAAGAAAGCTTAGAACACATCCCTAGGGTTCTAATTGGTCTATCCTTTCATAGACTTTATCCATTAGACTGATAGCATACTTACATGTCACATTGAAAGAATGTTACAATGTCTGTGTCAGTATGTACTTTAAGAATGAAATGTTTCATAATGTTGAAAATATGGGCTCTGGAGGAAATCAGACCAATAATGAAATCTTAGCTTCGGCATTTAGCAGATGAGTTACTTGGACAATTTAACCAATGTGTCTTATTCATAATTGCTTCAACTACAGAAGAAAAAGAAGGTAAGTGTTTTATGAGAGTGTTGTAAGAAAATGCTTACCACAGTGTCTAGTGTAATAATTCTTCAACTAAAATGAGCTATTAACAATGCCACTACTATTAATTTGTATGTGTCTCAGAAAATTTTTTGCCAAACATTTTTATGTCATCCATCAAATATTTTGTGAAATATTGAAAGCATGATATATTATGCTAGTATTAGGGTCATAGATTTATATTATTGTTGAATTAATTACCATGAAGCAATACATTACTAATTTGTTTAGCTGGTTGGCATATGAACCTGAAAATAGTCTCTCCTCTAAAACAAGTTCCTAATCCTTTCTCTATCATTTATTGGTTTTCAATGTCAGACAATACGGGTGCAAGATGTAAAGAGATTTCACATACAGATTTTCTCCATGGTATAAAAGATCTCCTTTATAGACATTTGTCCAGTTTTATGTAGACCAGGTGGGAGCTCTAATTTTTTTTGTTTTGTTTTATTTGTTTGTTTTTGCCATAGGGCATGTGTGCTTTAAAGAGAGAGACACAGAGACAGAAAGAAGGAAAGTGAGAAAAAATTCCCTAGGGTGATGGCATGACACAACTCCTTCTCCTCCATTCTCAGTCTGGGATTTGAGGCATGAAGGCACACATCCCTGGTGAGATTTACAAGCCAAGTACGAATACAACACCTTTACCACCAAGCCACCTGCTGGTCCTGGGAACTCTAATTTTATTTTTCCTTTTTGAGTTCCTTGTGAAAACACACAGGCACCTGCTTTTTGCTGGAATTGTTATTCTATAATAGAGCTTTCATTGTATGTAACCAGTTTCACAAGCAAATGCTAGGAGCTGTCTCACACTTACCCAATTCTGTTTTCTCTACATGGATCCATATCTCTTCCTGCCTCATTATTTTTATCTCTTTTCACCATAGTCAATTCCAATGCAAAATCTGTCCAAGCAGACTAGGTATAGAATTGGTCAGCAAAACAGCCTCCGTAAGTATCTATTAAAGCAGAAAAAAAAAAAAAAAAAAAAAAAAAAAAAAAAAAAAAAAAAACATGAAGTTTACTTTATGCTAAAATTCAAACAAAATCAGTGATTAATTTTAGTTATTTTTGCTATCTCCTTGAGGAAAATAATCTAAGTAGTCCATATGTTAGATTAACAATGATTTTGCAATAAAACCTGATTTTTAATTTGAATAAGCAAATGTGTAGATGAATTTTCCATTTATAGCCAATATGATTAGAGGTACTAATGTATACTCAAAATTTAAACTTTCTATCAAATATTTCCATATTCAACCTAAATTTAAACTTGTTAAGAACACACAAAATGTTTTATAACACCCATATCTTCCTATACTTTTTTTTTTTTCCAAATCTTACAGAATTTTAAGAAACTGTTTGTGCAGGGATTAGTTAGACAAAACTGTGAATCAGTGATATATATATATATATATATATATATATATATATATTTATTTATTTATCCTAACTCCTATCATCATCCTCTCTCAACAGGAAAAAAAAATGATAATTTCATATTCTTGTCTCTTTCTTGCCATTTCTTGACAAATTATGATTCACCAGGTCAAAAATCTGTAAAATTCCCGTTTCTAGACCTTCCAAACTCAAGATGCTCATGACCAACTCATCATCTTTCTTTTTAACCATAATGAACAAACTTTGTGATTTACTTACGCATTTTTAAAATTCTCTACCATTATCTCAATTCTATAGTTTTTTTTTTCATAATTGACCAAATTGTTCTTCTAAAATAAAGACTCGAGAATTGGTAATGTTTAAATAAGCTAATCGACTTTACAAAAAGCACAAATTTAAAATATAATCTTATATACTTGTTTGGATTATTATTTGATATTCTACCAATTTAATGTACAGGGGCAGAGGCTGCATCTGTATGTAACTGTGTATGTGTCTCTGTATGTGTGTGTGTGTGTGTGTGTGTGTGTGTGTGTGTGTTGGTTGTATACATAAATCTTTCCTTAACTTTGTTTCTCTAAAGTCTAATAAATTGGTGATATATTTAATCTATCCACAGCTCCATATCTCATAATAATCTCTGTCTTCATTTCTTTCCATCCTCAAGACAAACCTCACTCCTGGTATCGAAACAGTTGCCAATGTCTATAGATTTCACCTTCATCATGTGTCTTGAAAATACCTCTTTCCTAGTTTTCAAGACCCAATATTTCTGTCCCAATTTAGAACTCATTTATTTCTTTCTGTCCTAGACTATCTCAAAATCTCTTAAATCATTTTCCTGCCACTTAATTTTAGCTATTCCAATTTTACCCATCCAGTGGAGTCTTAAATGTATCACTCCCACATTCAAAATATTTTATTGGTTACCCATTAAACATAAAAGTATTTCTCAATATGCCAATAAATATGCTTATTTTTATTTCCCCATCAATTTTAGAGTCAGTAATAGAAATATTACATAGTACTTCTACAACTACTATTACTACAGCAAGCATGGATACACACACACACACACACACACACACGCACAGAATAGTTAAGATTTCCTGTAGTCTCTTCATAGCCCTTTTATTTAAAATCTCTTTTTCTACTCATCTACATCAGTTATATATGTATGTGGCATCCAAGAACTCATATCAAATTCTCATTTTAAAATGTCTTAAGATTATTCCCTCATTTTTTGTTTTATCTAACCTCAATTCTACCAGTCCATTAAAATTACAAGCTCACAGATATGTAGACTGCTTGACATCATTGTTATTTATATTTTTATGTTATGTATTAGATTTAGTCCTTCTAGAAAGTCTTTTTTAAAATGTTTAAAATTCTGTTACCTAACAACTATAACTTGTTAACTTGTGTTAGTATAACTTGTATAAATTTAGTTATTCTTACATATGCATATGAAAATATATAGTTATTAAGAAAATTATTTATAAAATATGGTTATTAAAGATATATTAAACAAACTGAAAAAACCTACACAGCCCCAGAAAACTCTGAGAGGGAAATATCCAAAATAAATTAGTACAGAATCACAAAATCACTTAGAACAAAATTAATATGACCCACATTTAAGAGTAATTAAAATATATTATAATATACATAATTTTTAAACCTTTAGCAAATGTGGTCTCTGGAACTTAGACCTCCGAATCCTTAGCTGTATGAATCTCCATTCTCTTAGATTATCCAGATTCTTGTATTTTTAATTAGCACATAGAATGCACTAGAACTGTAGAAAATGTCAAATGGAGTCAAATACAAAAGCTGACAAGGCACTGAGCCAGAATAATTTAGGGAAAAAAAAAAAAAAAAAAAAAACAGAATAGGATTACTCCAAAGCGTAAGATTAATAATCATAATCATCATCTGTCCCTACTGATGAAAAAACTGATTAAAATAAATAAACAGAGGAATACATAAATCCCTCATGAGGAATAAATTAAAATAACAAATGCAGACACTGAGTTCTGAAGAAGAGGCAGCATCACTTGGCACTCCTTCAACACGGGCTGTGTGTGAAGACTTCCTTCCAAAAACATAGAGTGAAGGGGGGATGAAAGAGAAAACTGCGCTGTGGGAAGTTCGACAAGCCACTCCTTCCGTAAGACGGTCCAGGCTAATACTAACACTAACAGTGGCAAATAGCGCAGATACCATGTACCCTTAAAATGTTGAGATTAAAATCCCATTTTACCTGTCTGGTCTTCCTCCCCCCAACCCAAATCCTGTGTCTAAACTGAGAAAAACGTCAGATAAAGTCCATCAATTTGGCATTCTAGAGAAAAATAACTGATCAGTACTCCTTCTCAAAAACAGTCAATAACAGCCCAAGGACATACAAAATAACATATAATTTGATATTGTGGGAGGGATCCTGGAATAGACAGAGTAGAAAACAAAAAAATTTCAATAACCCACGTACTCTGGTTAATAATTATGTATCGATACTCATTCATTAACTGTAACAAAGGAAACATAAAAACGGAAACTGTTCATAGTGAAAACTGGATGCATGGTACATGGAAATAATTTTCTAATTAATCTGAAACTCTTGTAAAGAATGAAGTCTATTTAAAAGTATATCATGGCAATAGTTCTCTTGTCTTTCCATTTTTAACTTTTTTATTTATTAATAGAATTTCATAATATAAGAAGACATCTGAAAAAGCAGACAGCCTCTCTTAACATACCCTAAAGGTGGTGTCAGAAGAGGGATTATGTAACCCACAGAGTAATTAATGACTAGTGATGGAAGTGCAAGAGATTACTTAATCAAATGACTCCCAGATTAAAAGGAAACTGATTTTATTACTTCCCTGTTCAAGAAAACCTATTATTTCAAATTTCTTTTCAAATAGCACCTGCTCATCCAGGTTTGGCTTTTATGTCTGGTTCATTTTACAATTTAATTTTGTTATTTTTAAAATTTTTGCTATAGAGTTTCTGTACTTACCAAAGACAGAGACAGAGATGGAAGGAAAATGAGAAAGCATGCTCTCAGGAGGAATGCCCACACCACAATCATTCTCCTCCTTTCTCCTTTCTGCCGCCCACATGGTCACGCTACAATATTTTTTAAGCCATATGTGGGATTTGAATTGTGTAGTCACCCATGTGGAATCCAGTTGCCTCAACCTCCATGTTGTCTGACGGGCCCTGTCTGGTCCATTTTTTAAAAATTATTCATTTAATTTATAATAATAATGATAATCCTTATTTTAATTTGCTATATGGCACATATGCTCAACAGAGACAGACAGAAAGTAAGAAAGCAAACTTCCAGGTCCAGAACTCAAACTGCAGTAGGCCATGTGGGAGTCTAGCACCTCAACCAACATGCCACCTACTGGTCCCATGTCTGTCTCATTTTAAAATTCGTATCATAAATTCATTTTCAATATCTTCATGGCACAGTCCCTCTCTTTCAGTCAAGCTATCTAATCTTATTTTCACAAAATGGAAAAATGAAGGAAAAAGGAAAAATCTAAGAAAGTGCCTGCTTTTGACAACATTTAGTAGGATGATTCTTCCTTTGGAAGTATTCTTTTCCCCTTTTTTTTTGACCTGGTCATATTCCACCATCTTGGATAGTCCAACCCAAAGTCTACAACTGAGAATCTGCCTTTGATAATGACACTGGCTTTGATTGACATTTCATTCTAGAAAGACAGTGTTCCTTTGCACCTTGTCATTGTTTTTCTTCTCCTGCAGGGAATCACTACTTTTAAGTTGTATCTACATAAATCACCGTGGTCTAGGTTATTCAGTAAGTGTTTATTCAAATGAGCACTAATGAAAACAAAATACTCAAATGGAAAAGGATCCAGTCTATGAACTTCAGATTGTGTCTTATGGATTTGAGGCGTTACCAGTCGCCAAACATGCTCATTCTGGAAGGGTTGGGTGCATGATACTGGAAGGATTTGTTTGGAAGAACTACAGATTAGACTAATGCTAGAACTTTAAATATAAGCACAAAGAATGTGCTGGTTATTTTGTTACGGTGTAGACAGGGCAGAAGACAGCCCAAAACGTTCAAACTTTGGTGCCTATCATCCCACACGCATGATCATAATGAATCCTAAGAACACTCTGTGAAGAATATATCTTCCTAAATTCACAGATAAGATAAATAAAACTCAAAGTTCATACCTGTTAGGTTACTAAATTCTAACTGTGGTTTTCTAACTCTTTATTCATTTGTCATTTTATTTTATATTATTTTCATGCAAAAGTTGACTTTTTAAAGGCTGTGCATTGTTTAAATAGTGATGAATTAGAATATGAGTTTTTCAGAGTTTTTATTTAATCTCAAACATACAAAAAGGTTGAGAAAATTGTATAATAAAATGCCAACTTCTCATCAACTAGCTTCAATACTTATGGATATTTTTGAACCTTCAAATTGATATTTTTTGAATGGTAAAATATTCATAATATGGAATCTGCCATTTTAGAGTCAGCAGGTGTCATAGTGGTTAGAATACTGGATTCCCATGTGGCTGACCGCAGTTCAAGTCCTGGACCTGGTGGTTTGAAACTCATGGCCATTGCATGTGAATGTGCATGCTCAGAATCTTGAGAAGAGAATGAAGGAGAAGGGATTGCAGCATAGCCATCCCCACCCCCCAGGTAGGGGGCGATTTCTCGCTTTCTGTCTCTCTGTCTCTCTTTGTTTTTCTGATTAGCACAAACACCATATAGCAAACATCTCTTTTTAAAAAATAAATAAATAGATTTACCATTTTAGTCACTTTAGCGTGAAGCGAGAAGATTAAGTACATTCACATGGTTGTATCGTCATTACCATCTATATCCAGAACTTTCTCTGTACACTGCAGAGGAAAACTTTGCATATATCTAAAGTTCTCACTGTCTGTCACTTTCTATTTTTGGCCCCCTCTCCCCCACGTGGATTTTGTTCTGTGAATTCTAGCCATCTGGTCTAGATTTCCTGAACTCTGAATTCTATTTCCTCAATGAAGTGATATACCAGCCTCCACGTGTGTATTACCTTCTTGGACTTTTTATTTGGAAACAATCTTTAGTCAATAAGCTGGGCAATCATATGATCTCACTTATTTCTTACTGTATCTGAGTTTGTGGTGCCCTACCTTGGTGGTGGTCCAGATTCTGAACATATTTGCTTTATATATTTTTGTATTTTTTCATTTGGATGAGTAAGTCACCAACCTAATACATCTTAAATGAACCATTAGTCATTCATTTAAAATATGTATGAGAATGTTTTTAAACACAAAGTAATCGATTTATAGTATTTTTCTATTTTTCTTTAAGGTGGCAGAGTAGGTTTGGATCCTATCACTTCATCATGGTAGGAGGCCACCAGTTCAAGAAACTTGAAATTGGTAAATGGCATATGGGAAGGGTGGACGTCTATCTGAAAATGTTTAGAGAATAAAATTAGTAGGAATTGATTATTTAATCCAATACAGCTGACGAGGAAGGAGAAATTAAATCAACTTGCTGTGCTCTAATGGTCAGTATCTTTCGTGCCTGTGTTTTACCTCTGCGTTTCATCTATCCTGCAGTATTCTATTTATTCTCTAGGTTTTATTTAATAAGGGTATATAAATGCTCTCTATTCATTGTTTCTTTTGCAAATAAGTCTGTCCATTAACACCCACAACTAGACCACAATCATATCTAATTAACCTTTAAACATATTTAATGTATCACTGCTCATAGATTAGTTCTTTTACACATTATAATAGGAAAAAATATATACACTTGGACAATCTAGTGACCATAGCAATGGACTAAGCCATTTTATGTAGGAGAAAAAATCTCTTAGTGTCTCTATCATTTCTATCTATGCAATGCACGCACACACACATACACACACACACACACACATATATGATATATATTGTTGAGATGAATCCTGAATACACAAAATAACCAATATGATTCAAGTATTAAAGCTGTTATTTGGGGAACCAGCAGTTAGCGTAATGGCTATGTCGCTGGACTCCCACGTAGTCGACCGCGGTTCGCGTCTCGGACCCGGTGGCTTACAACTCACGCTGGGCGCGTGTGCGTGCGTGCCCAAGATCCCGAGAGGAGAATGGAGGAGAAGGGATTGCGGCGTGACCATCCCCCCTGGGGGTTGATTTCTCGCTTTCTGTCTCTATGTCTCTCTCTGTCTGTCTGGCGAGCGCACGCGCCCTATAGCGAAAAAAACCCTCTCAAAAAAAAAAAAAAAAAAAAAACTGTTATTTGGAATTAAAAAATAAATAAATATTGAAGTAATGAAAACCATATCTTTTTCTATCAGTGTTGCAATTTAAAAAAATATCCCCTATTTAAATCTTTGGATTTTGAGATATCACTAGATGTATAGAAAATAAATACAAATAGAAAATAATAGAAGGGAAATCATTTTTTAACCAATATATCTCTATGTGTATATCAATGGAAAAGTATTCTGGTTCAGTAACTGAATCAATTCTTAAAATATATGTAAAGTAACACTGCCACAGTGTATTCTGCAGGAAAAAAAATTAATTGCATGAACCATTAAGATTTGACATTATAGTGATAAGTAGTTTATTATGAATCAAAAAATATTTGTCACAAAATCTGCTAGTTGTCAAGTTGAATTCACTTCAGGAAATCAGTGTCTGATTTTACATTCTACTGTATATTCAAATTTAAATTTTATTCTTCATTAAGAATAATCGGATGTGAGAGCAAATCTAAGTCCCAACTTTCAATTGCTTTAAAAGCCGTAGTACTTACATATGGAAACCCTAAACACATTCCTGAGTGTTGCTTGTTTGTTTGGTTTTGGTTTTTTAGTTTTTGTTTTGTCTTGTTTTGTTTTTCAGGTTAGCAAGAGAGTTGGAATGGCAACTCATTCAGTGAAAATATGTGAAATATTCTATTGCTAATAAAGTTGAATGCCACCCAGGTTGCCTTCCAAAACCCAAATATGGAAGCTCCTATTATGCTGAATCTGACAAGGTAGGAAATATCACCACTTGAACTTAGTGGCAAGGAACAAGGAAGAAAATCTCTCATATTGGCACAACTCTCTAATGAGCTGCAGAACTCCATGCCAACTCCAAATGCTACCAGAATTAGAAATGAGATCTCTCTTCTGTTCAGGAAAAAAATATATATACATCAAGACTGGTTGCAACTAAATATGCTTTATTTAAAAACCTTTTCTATAAAAAATAAAAATATCAATTCCTCATAGTTGGGTAATACGATAATGATTTTGTTATAAGTTCTCAGTTTTTTTTTATAAAAGGATTATTTGATTTATTTTTGTTTATATTTTACTGCAATATAAATCATGAGAGTAAATAAAATATGAAAGTTTACTATATGTAAAGAAAGTAAGTTATCAACACTTAAAAATATATAGTTTACTGGCTTTTCATGAAACTATTTTTCTGTGATAATACTACTTGAATATAGTTTATTTCAATTCAAATATGGAGTAAGTATGAATTTACTTTGGTGCATAGTTTAATACATACTGTTCATGAACTGTTTGAAGATCCCTTGCATAAGTTCTTCCAAAAATACGTTGAAATTCTACCTCCCAATCAGATAGGAGGTAAGGTCTTTGGGAGTTAACTAGGTCCTTAAGAAGGAGCTCTTGTAATACAATTAGTACTCTTATAAGAAGAAATAAAATGATGGACCATAAGTACTGTTCTATTTCCCTGTGTAAAAATTGACTGGTCTTTTATATTTCTCTTCCTATCCTCCTCCAAACCAAGGTGCTTTCTTTCCATATGGAGTTTGGAGCTATATAACCATGGTGTCAGGAGAAGAGTTTCTTAAGTTTCCTGTGGTATTTTCTCATTCTGTTGGTCTCTAAAATAAATTCCTCATAAACGTGATCATAAAGAAAAGCTAAATGTATCTGTGACCATACTGAGCTGTCTGATTTACTTGGAATGTCCTCACCACTTTCATTTAGAGAGACTATTAGCCCAAGCATAACATATTCAACAGCCCCTACATTTTCATAACATACTTAAGACTTCTCAATTATAGATATTTTAAATGTCATTCACCATTAAGTCTTGATGAACTCTGTTGTCTGATTTGCTCTACTCTATTTTAATCTCTTCTATTCAATTTTAATCTTCTTTCATCTTTCGTAAGAATTTCTTCTATTTTTAAACTTTCTCTGTAACATCATATAGCATTAAGCAGTAATCACAATGAGCACTATGGATAAAATTCTGTGATTATAGTTGCATTCGTTTCTAATTCTCTGTAAGAAATCCGTCTCTCACGGTTCTGTCAGTTCAGGGGTAAAATGATTCTGCTCTCTGTTCGGCTTTTCTGAAACCTAGAATCTAGGTGTCAGAGAGATTGTGTTCTTATGTGGAACTCCAGGTTGACTTTCAGTCTCACATCATTTTGGTAGAACTTCCTTCCTTATGGCTATAAGACTGAGATGACCATTTTATATCCTGTTATCAGGCCATGGATGCTTTGAGCAACTCCAGGTTGTCCTTCTCCATTTTCAAAACTTACGTGGTGCAGGAGAATCTCTTTCATGCAGAACCTCTGTTACGCTTCAAGTCCATTTGCTAGAAGAGCATGGACATTTTATTGGAGATAGGTCCTTCTCATAGACGGACATGCATCCAGGAGAATATCCTTTTTTAAAATAAACTTTGTTAGCATAAACTAACCCCAGGGCTTCTGCATCATTGTATACATAATTTGTAAACACACACAAAAGAGAGAGGTTTGTACAATGGTTATTGAGAGTCATTGTAGAATTACACTATACAACATCATCTTGAAAAGTCCACCTTAATAAATCCAAAACTGCAAGGTAGTTATGCAGGCTGTAGACCCAAGTAAGAGTTGCAACTTGAGTCGAAAGGGAGTCTGAAGACCAAATTCCTTCTTACTCAGGATAGGTCAGCCTTTATTCTGTTAATGAATTCAACCAATTGGATGAGACTCATCCATATTGTGGAGGGTGATCTACTTAAAGTCCACCGATTTAAATATCTTTCTCATCCAAAAAACACCTTCACAGACTCATCCAAAATAATATTGGACCAAATACCTGGGCATTGTGACCCAGCCAGCTGAGACATAAAATTAACCATCACTGGCATCATTAAAGCAGAAATTGTATCCAAAGTGGTTAAGTACATGTGGACAATCAGCAGAGGAACTGTCTTTGGAACTCAAGCTCGCTAACTTTCCTCAAGGCCAGTGAAATTTCACTATATCTTGTTATTCCTAAACATAGCATAGACATTACATTTTTTAAATAATGGGGAGTAGATTATTTCTTATTTAGTCATGGTAAATCAGAATCATTCTTGTAAGAAGATCAAGTGACAAAGACAAAGATAAAAGAGTAAGAGAAATTCACAAGAGGTGCTAGATCGGCATTGGCTCTTTGTCTCAAATTCAGAATCTTGACCTGAGTTTTTAAGACATAATCCAGACTCATTGTTATCCAAGCTCATTGTTACAACTTACAAGGACTCAAATGCATGCCCCAAAAGAATAATATATAGTTTCTTCTTTACGATATCATATGTTTATTTGTTAATTTTTGCTCTTTGGGGAAGTCACATGAATTTACTTTAAAAAAAATGGGAAATGGTAAATGCAGACAAACATAAAGGAAAAGTCATTGCCAGAAATCTTGAAAAGAGAAACTGTTATTAACATTCTAATACATTTCTTTCAGTTTTTAAAAATTTATTCTTTTGGAAATGCATGGGTGTAAGTGCATGTGAATGTTTTTATATATTCGCTAAAACTTCAGGCTGTATTATAGTGATACATAAGGCTATTACATTTACAATCGTATTATGAGCACTTTTATCACGATAATAAATTTTAATGACTGCACAATTATATTCGTTTTCATTGCTCTCTTGAAATAGTACTTTACGATTTTATTCCTTTTGGTCATTTGGATTCTCAGTATCTAATCACCCAATAACTTTGTGATAAACATTATGTTTATACATGTATTTTAGTCATAACTTCTGACTATTGTTTTAAATAATCATGTGATTATAAGATCAAACAATATAAAAATTTAATTTTTTGACAAATTTCTAGTTTGTATACCAGTTACAACTATTTTTAGAAGTGCCCCTCTTTTAAAATCATAGCCCATTTTTATTATAGATATTAAAATGTGAGTGTTGTTATGTATTTATTTATTTGATATAATATCTTTCTGTCTTAAGTACATATATCTTTTAAATCTTCTCTTTTTTCCCCATATTGGATGATTTAAAACCTTACCAATTTTTTTCCTTACAAGGAAACCATTAATTGAATTACATTTTTAGACTTTACTATATCAATATATTAGCCAATATAGTTAATACTTTTATATATCAATTGTCTCCTTTGTTAGCAGTATAAATTTTTTTGAGAGAGAGATTTTTGCTATATAGTATGTGTGGTCACCAGAGAGACAGAAAGCAAGAAATCAACCCACAGCGGGGAATGGCCATGATGCAATCCCTTCTTTTAAGCTGCTGCATCTGTAACTTGAACCACGGTTGACTACTCGGGAGTCCAGCAATGTAACCATTATGCTATCTGTTGGTCCTAGCGGTGTGAATTTATTAAGCCCTATTGTGAATAAATATGTCTAGTTTTCATATGGTAAGACCTTTTCCATATCTTCAAATTGTTCTATCAGTGTTATTCTTAGCATACCTTTAAAATAAGCATTGAATTACATTTTATTGGTTTTGAAATTTTTACTTAAACTTTATCAAAATCATATTTTGTCATATGGTCTAATGAAATGTTTTTGCTTCATTTTCTCCTCAATTAATTTACCTATTTTATCATACACATTTAAAATAAATCTATCTTCTTTAGTGATATTTCTATAAAACATGTTTTTTTTGCAAAAAGAAATTTTCCACTGCTGCTTCTGGCATATAAATTTAATTAGTACAATAAATTTAATTAGTGAATAAAAAAGAAAAATTAATGGCAAACCACTCCAGTAAGTAACTTTTGAGATGTCCACGTTGATTCCTGTCTCCTAATATACATACCCTTGTATACATTCCTTTCTCTAGAGTACAGACCAGATTTAGTGACTCCTCCTAATGAATGTAGCACAGGAGATCAGATGTCCCTTCAGAGACTGGGTTGGGACATCACTGAGGTTTAAGGTTTGGGCACTCCGCCATGTTCTCTTGGATCCCTTGCTTGGACGGGAGTCAGGTGATATGTAGTGGGCTGCCAAGTGGAGAAGACTGAAAAAGAATGGAGGGAGATTTCCAACCCACATCCAGGAAAGAACTGAATCCTGCCACCCAACATACGATGAGCTCGGAAGTAGATCTTACGCTTTTACATGAAAAGTCTCACCAACATCCCTATTGCAACCTCACCTTTTGCACCTCTGAGGCATCTTTTGCCAGAAGCACTCATGCTAAGGTGATTCTTGATAGGCAAAACTGGGGAATAATAAAATTTGTTGTTGTAAGCCACCAGATTTTGTCTTACAATTAATATACAATATACAACTAATGCACTACTAGCTAATCAAATTAGGAAAATAAGGAGGGATGATAAAAGCAAAAATGCACAGAGGAGGAAGTATAAAGGGATATTAACTACTGAGAAAGGTACATTTTTTATGAAGAAAATTATAAGAATTTGTCAGGGGATTAGGATATGTGGGTGGTATCAGCATTTGACTCTAAACTGTAAATAAAAACTTGCTATTAATGCAAATAATAGGCATCAACACCGTAACTACCTGATGCAGTCTAGTGTTACTATTGGTGGGACTACCTGACCAGCACTTCCTGACATGTTGCAACACCACCTACAGAATATTTTTGCCCTGTATTTTTTTTTTTTTTACTGTGATATCCCTCCTCCATTTTTCAATCTAGATTTTACAAAGCCTTCAAGTCAAAGTCCACATGAAAAAGGACTCATTTTAGAGAAGAAATGTTGTCACAATCTGTCTTTTCTGCCTTTCCCCAGTCACCACCGAATAAGTATTCAGTTTATTTTAACTTCTCTTTTGTACATTTCTCCAAGTGGACTTTTTTGCAGATGGGAGACAAGGAATTGTTTTTTGTTTTTTGTTTTTTGTTTTTTCCCATCAATAAGATGACATTCTAGAGAAGGTTAAATCAAGAATCTCTCCTGCTTAAGCTATTTCCTCAGTTTCCACTGAACTTTTGTTATGATGAGAACACTAAATGCTGTTTGCAGGCTTAGTTTAGAAATTTAGTGGATTTGGACATAGCTTTTGGATTTTTTTTATTTTTATTTATTTTTTTTTTTTTTGCTCTTTGGATCCTAGTACAAAACCAATCCAATTTCTGAAAACCTGAAGAAAGTCAGTTTCAAGTATGCTATGGATCAGGTAGTAATTCCAGGGAGATCCTTCACTTCATCCAAAATTTCACAATCCCTCTTGTCACAATGGAACTTACGAAATTAGGTTTTGTGGGTTTGTTTGTTTGTTTTGCCTTTTACTTCTTTCTAATCTTTTAACTTCCACTGAAAGCTTTGGTATTTTTATTTGCAAAGTAATTTAATTTTTGGATTACGTTTTTTGAAGTTTCCTTTTGGAAATCTGATCTTGAAGAGCATTTATATTGGAGTCTCAAGTACCTGATATGATCAGAGTATATTAATACTGCCATTCATTTTAATTGCATAAACTTGGAATAACTTATGTGGGGGTAATTCAACAAGCCATGATTTATAGCAGGGAATGAAAAAGTGAATGAATTTTCTGGCCATTTTCCTTACTCACAGTAGAGCACATGCATGCATATATGAGAGTGAGAAAAAGAGAGAGAGTGGGATAAGCATCCTTGACAAGATCTGGCCTCCCAGGATCCTCTTCTGCCTGTCCTCCAGCCCATCAGATCCTGGGCACAGGCATGCCTCGACCTCATGCCAACCAGTTTGGACTACAACGAGGGTTGCAAGCACAACCCAGATTCTCTTGAGCAGCACGTTACCACCGATTCACGGAGCCTACCCTCCTTTTTCTTTCTTTTCTTTTTTTTTTTTCTTTTTTTTTTAATGCAATCATGTTAAAAATGTTTGAAGGCCATTGATCCTTGAAACAAATCAGTGTTTAACTTTATACCTACTTTTAGAGACACAGAAGAAACTTTTTTAAATTATGTCAGAATTAATGCTTAGTAATCACATTGCTTAATAGGGATACCATAGGTTTTTGGGTCAGACCAGCCTAAGAATGAATTCCAACTTGGCTTCTGCTTCATTCTGTGATCTGGGGTAAGTGATTTACATGATCAAAGCCTCCATTTGTTTTTTAGAATTAGGATAATAATGATGACCTTGATTGTTTCTGTATAGATTAGAGCTGTGACCGTGGCATCTATTCCAAAGCAGGAAATCAATAAACGTTTCTCATGATTATGTCTGGTCAGATACGTTTGTTGGATGACAAAACAAATGACAATGAACCATGATGTTAATTTTGTAGACTTCTGCTAAAAATACCCAAACCTCTACTTTTCCCAACTGGTTACTATAGGAAGGGCAGAAAATAAGCAGCGGTAGGGTACACTTTGATAGAGATGTAAGAGACAATAGGCCAAGGATAAAGGAACAAAGAAGATAACCATATGGTCCCTAATAGATAAGACATTCCACTATGACTTCCCATATTAAAATGGAAAAATAAATGTCCTTTCATTTCTGGAGGAGGCCACAGAGATAATAAAGTCACCTCTCTCATATGTGCAATAGATTAATAAATAATTTTATGTGACTATTCAGGATAATTCAAGTCCAAAATTACTTTCAAGTGAAGTAACCATTTAATTGAGACAAAATTGTTTGGTTTTGCTCCAATTATCCAGTTAATTGCCTTCATTTTGCACTTTACTTTCTATGTGTTGACATCAACTCAGCCTTGTAATCCAGTTTGCTTCTTTTTATTCTCTTTTTCATCTAAAGTTGGAAGATGCAACCTCATTCCTCTGTAACTTTGTTCTTTTCCACGTCATTGATTTTCCCCTGTGGATCTAATCGAGCTTTAAGCTTTCTCATGTTCATTTGTTTTCTGTTTGTCACTAGTTACTCTATTGATGTAGTCTTGTTACTGAGAACAGAGTGTTTGCTGGAGACCTATTGTTGCAGAACTAAGTGAAGAAAGTTATGAGAGAGAGAGAGAAAAAGAGAGAAAGATATGGGATGAGAAAGAAAAAAGGAAAGGGTAAAAAAGACTTTAAAAATAACTGAATACCCTTTAATAAGCATAAAACAAAGTGAAAATCTTGCAAAAACTTTTTTAACTTAATATGGAATAGAAAAAACAAATTGTAGAAAGAAAGAGACTAAAACAAGATAGATTTAAATTTGAGAACTGAACAAATTCTGCAATTTGCCTAATAATTAATATTGTAGCTTAATAATATCATAGTTGTAGAATATCATGGTTATCTCTAAGTATGATCACAGTAATTTAATTATGATTTCAAAAATTTCACACAAAAGTCCCCATGTAAACCATGCCTAATCTTATTAGTAAAGTCATAAGCATCTTTTAATTTATATCTTTCTGTGCAGATGTTTGTGCATGTGTGTGTGTGTGTGTGTGTGTGTGTGTGTACACATGCATGTGTGTATAACCCGTAGAAAAGAAAAATCTAAGAATGTATTTTCCATAATGACTTGACATTGTTAAATAACTATTTGATCGTATTATTTGTTATATGTCCAGCATTAGTGATGAGCATTTCTTTTTCTTAAAAATTTTTGCCATAGGGCATGTACATTTGCTAGAGAGAGATAGTAAGAGGGAAAGTGAGAAACTCTCCAGAGAAGATGGCCACACAGCAATCCCTTCTCCTCCATTCTTTTCCTAGGATTTTAGCCAACTACTCACATGTACCCAGCACATGAGTTTCAAGCTGCTGGATCTGAGATTTGAACCACAGTCAGTCATGTGGAAGTCCAGTGCCATAACCACTACATCATCTGCTGGTCCCCTATGAGCATTTCTTAAAAGTATGTGCAGTAAGATTTTGGTTCTATAAAGTGCTTCATGAATATGTCATATGATCAACTGAATTTGTAAATTTTTATCTAGTTGTTTGCTTTAAGTTTTATTTTATATGATCTGTATAGATCTGACAAAGACTATAAGATTGACTTCTGATATTTGTTAGCCTTAGCCATTAATACAGGACAAATGCATTTATTAGAGGTGTGTCATGTCAGGAAAAAAAAAAAAAAAAAACTTCAAGAAACTGAGTTGTCAAGATTGACTAGTATGGTTTGGGCATCATCCCATCTACCCAACAGAAGGACCTCCACCAGGTACGGTAGAGCAACCAGCTTTAGGAAGGTAGACTGATAAGAACAAGGAAACATCAGAATGTAAAAAGCGGATTGGCTGGGGACCAGCAGGTGGTGTAACGGTAGCATTGCTGGACTCCCACAAAGTCCACAGAGGTCGATGCCCAGACCCGGCAGTTTAAAACTCACACTGGATGTGTGTGCATACGTGCACAAAATCCTGAGAGAAGGAAGGATTGCACAGTGGCCATTCCCCCTGAGGGTATACTTCTCCTGGTCTCTCCCTGAGTGCTCGTACCCTATAGCAAAAACATCTCTAAAAACAAACAAACAAACAAAACATATTGGCTACATGAAGGCAGAGGAGCTGTCCATACTATGCCAGCTCAAGTTAACTTTTGCACTTGTGTTTTTGGAAAACAGACTGATTTTAAGGCAGTTTGTTTATATGACATTTTACATGAGCAGTTCCTTTCTGGCTTGATTTATTGGGGCCTGGGTCAGAATCTCACTCCAAAACAATGCCTTCCCATACATTATATTTAATAATTATAATACATTTGTTACTGAATTACTTTTCTTTGAGGGATAAATTTCTTGAATGTATTGTTATATCCCAAAGATTTTTCTTGTCTTGTAGTTCCAACCAGCCTTGAAGCTCATGGATGCCCTTGGCCTCAAAGAAATCATAATCTAGTTCATGACACTATTGTTTATCAACAATTATGACGTAATGTGACAGAAGTTAACTTTATAAGGGGGATTTAAAAAGGAATGAATAGGGGGTCAGCAGTTAGCGTAATGGCTATGTCGCTGGACTCCCATGCAGTCGACCATGGTTCGTGTCCGGGTCCGGCGGCTTAAAACTCACACCGGGCGCGTGTGCGTGCGTGCCCAAGATCCCGAGAGAAGAATGGAGGAGAAGGGATTGCGGCGTGACCATCCCCCCTGGGGGTGATTTCTCGCTTTCTGTCTCTGTCTTTCTCTGTTTGTCTGGCAAGCGCACGCACCCTATAGCAAAAACCTCTTGAAAAAATAAAAAATTTAAAAAAATAAATAAAAAAAAGGAATGAATAGTGAGTCAGAAGTGGGGTTCCACAGTACCATTCACATAAAAGTATTAGTATAAAAGTGTTAGTATAAAAGATAGAGGATTATAAAGTAGATATAATTGATATTGAAGTAAGGTCCATATTTCCTTCAGGAAAGAAAAACAAAACAAATGATAACAACCCTCCTTTCTAAGTTCTAAAAAGTGAACTAAACGACAATGGAGTTGTCCTGTCTACTGTGACTACCTCAGGAGATGCAAATCTCTGCATGGATCTGGTGTTGGGCAATGACACCAAGGACAACTGAAGGACCAAATCTATCCACAGGAATTTCACTTTCTGGACTAGAGAAAGGGCACCATAGAAACCAGCCTAGTGCCTCAGAGAGAAGCTCAATTGTGAAGTAAATTCATGATGACTACAGTTCTTTCTCCAAGGAGAGATTTGCATCACAAAAACACTCTCATCACTGCTCTTGTCATTGTTCATACTGGTGGTGTCAGCAGAGAAAAGGAGGGCTGAATGTCTCTGCAATAAACTTCTGATTTACCTTTATTTTTCTGTAGGACTTTGAGCTGTCTTAAGGGGGAAAAAAGTCAGGTCGAAATGTTAATGAAATCATTTGTATTGGAACTTGTGGTTGAGTTATACATTTAATGGCTGAGCTTATAAGTATTTTTATATTTTAACTAAACATATATATATATATATATATACATATATATATATATATATAGGTATATTCTGCTATAAATGTCTTTTAAAAATGAATTTATTGCAAATATATCACATAAATACCTAATGCATAAGAAAATAGTTTATTTACTCGTTAGGGACAATAGCTATGTAAGCCTGTTTTATATATATGTATATATATATATATATATATATATATATATATACACACATATATATATACATATATATATATATATACACACATATATATATACATATATATATAAGCTTAATTAAAAAATATATAAGCTGTTATATATATATATACTATATATATATGCTTAGTTTTATATATATAGTATATATATATATATATACACACATACATACCTTCTTCAACACCGTCAGATATGTTTTAGCAAGTTTCATTATTTTTCCATTATTTACTATTGCTAATTCTAATATATTACATAAAAAGAAGGAAATTAAATAGATAATCTCTGTTACTGACCAGATTATCCTCTCTGTATTCCAAATGATTAAGGACATGTGCCACTGTTTTAACAATCATGTCTCTTAACAGCCAGAAACAAAAACAAAACAAACCAAAAAAAAACTCAAAAAACAAAACAAAAGAAAAAAAAAAAAACAAAAAACAGGCTTACACAGCTATTGTCCCTAACGAGTAAATGAACTATTTTCTCATACATTAGGTATTTATGTGATATATTTGCAGTAAATTCATTTTTAAAAGACATTTATAGCAGAATATACCTTTACCCCTTGGCTATTTCTTTCTGGAGATACTCATTCAGGGACTACATACAAAAAAGTCCTGTTCTACACCTAGGAAAGAAGCCGTGATCAATTACAGAAAAGAAGATTTCGAGTTGCATGGTCACTGCAATTTACTAGTGATTACCTGGAAAATGACTGTCTGTCTGTTTGACAAGTGATTTCCACACGTTACATTTGCCTAAATGTCAAGGAATTTTTTTTTTCCCTAGGAATTATTTGGTAGTCGGTCTTCACTATCATAGTTTCACTAAATGACATGTTTTACTTGACAATATTTGTTTATCTGAGCAGCTTGAATATTCCTTTCAAACTCTTGTCACTCAGATTATATTTTTATTTAACTAAACTTCCTATTTGTATTTTTTAAGTGCATTTGATTTTTTGATAGAAACCATTAGGACAAAGACTTGTTTGTTTCTCGTCAACTCATATAATTAAACTCCTCATGTGTCATAGTTAGCTATTGTGTGAGGTGAGAGGCAAAGACAAACCATTGCTTGTGGGTCTATACTGCGTTCTGGTGAGAGGATAACAGAACTTTCACCAAGATAATATGATGCAATACGGAACAGACTGTCCTAGACTCCCGGGAAGGTTTGGACTTGCAAAAGAGAAAATAGCTACTTGAAAAAGGGCCTTGAAATTAAACAGAAGCAGCAAACTATACAAAATTATCTGCCCACCTGCCACCTGGTTTTCTTTAAATGGTCAGGAAATATCTCCAGACCAGTTTTAATGTCCGTTTTCCACTGGATAAAGATCTTCTGTCGTAAGTGGGAACTTTGAAAGTTCACACATTAAGCAAAGTACGCATAATTTTCCTTGGCTTTATCGTCAGAATTGTTCCAAAGTAAAAGCGAGGTAACAGACAGGGTCCTAGAAGACTAGGATGTGAGTGCAGAGAGGCTGTGGAGTGGACACTGAACAAGCAGAACTGCTGTCTTGGTCATGCTCAGAGAAAATGAGACTAAAGACGTGTACAAGTGCTGAGATGGAAACTCGTCCTCAGGAAGAAAATAAACCAAACGGGCTAAGCATAGTCGCTCTTCTTTCACTCCATTCTCATGAAACTCATGGAACTATGTAGTAGAAGCCTACTTATTTTTTTCTATGAAAAAGGCTCTGGCCCAAAGTTTTGAAACTACTTCTCTTTTGAATGGTCAGAAACAGTAATATTCTGAAGAGCCCCAAACACATTCCATCGTTAGTATAACATGAACCCACTGCAGTCATCAGGGTGAGCTTGTATATTAAAATGCAAACCAATCTTAATTTTTCACTATCGTGGGTTATCTTCTCCAACCATTCATGATTCTGTGAGGGAGAGAGAAGAAGTCCTCCCCAAGGGTATTTCTATGGAGCATGTGCATTTGCCAGAAAGAGGAAGGAACGAGAGAAAGGGAAAGTGAGAAATCACCCTCCTTGGGGGTGGGGGAGATGGCCACACTGCAATCTCTTCCCCTGTATTCTTTTCTTGGGATTTTGGGCATGCACACACATGCACCAGGCGTGACTTTCAAATCTCTGGGTCCAGGATTCACCATGCAGTCAGCCATGTGGGATCCAGTTACCTTAACTTCCACACCACAAATTTATACTTTAATCATAGCTTTTCTTGGTTCCCATCATTTTATCATTTCGGTTTGCCATAGCATTATTATTAAAGAAATAGGTGAGAAATATAGTTTTAATTATTTGGAAAACGGTGTCAGACATAATCTCTGTCCAGCCATTAGTATTCAGCTCAAAAATAAAGTATTAATACCAAATGTGTAATTGTGGCTTTTAACTGTTCTCATCATCTTACATAAAAATATGTCATATTTCATTTACAAGGATATTGTGTTGTAATTTTTAAAAAATTTTCAGTATTGAAAAAGCCTCATGGTGTGAATTTATACAAATTGTCCTTCTAGGTACCAGCAGATGGTGTAAGGGCTACGTCACTGGACTCCCACTATGTTCAAGTCCCAGACCTAGCAGCTTAAAACTGGCCAGGTGTTGGGACCAGCAGTTAGTATAATGGCTATGTCACTGGACTCCCACCTAGTCGACCGTGGTTCGTGTCCCGGACCAGGTAGCTTAAAACTCACGCCAGGCGAGTGTGCGTGCGTGCCCAAGATCCCGAGAGGAGAATGGAGGAGAAGGGATTGCGGCATGACCATCCCCCCTGGGAGGTGATTTCTCGCTTTCTGTCTCTATGTATCTCTCTGTCTGTCTGGCGAGCGCATGCGCCCTATAGCGGAAACCTCTCCAAAAAAATAAAGAAAAAGAAGAAAACTGGCCAGGTGCATGTGCATGTGTGTCTAAAATCCCAAGAGGAGAATGGAGGAGAAGGAATTGTGGCATGGCTAGCCTCTCTGGGGAGGTGATTTCTCATCTTCTGTCTCTCTATCTGTCTGTCTTCCCAGCAAGCATGCATGCGCCCTATAGCAAAAATCTCTAAAAATAAAATTGCCCTTCTAAATCCATTTGGAGATGATTGACTCATAACCTTAGCAGCACTGATTTCATACGCAGCAAGTTTCCAATATCTATAGCACAAAAACTTTCTTTTTACAAACAATGGACGACTTGAAAGCAAAACAGTGGTCCCTTGGCAACATTTCAATCAACTTGTTGTTTAGAATTAACCATAGCTGTGTTTTTCATCTTCCACCATTCCTTTCAACCCAGCCTTTGTTTAACATTGGTTTTCCCATCCCCTTATCTACTCATTTTACTG
This sequence comes from Tupaia tana, assembly GCA_026018925.1. Classification (NCBI taxonomy): domain Eukaryota; kingdom Metazoa; phylum Chordata; class Mammalia; order Scandentia; family Tupaiidae; genus Tupaia; species Tupaia tana. The sequence goes on along the minus strand of JAKSZU010000025.1, from coordinate 20,084,579 downwards.
CTACATGATATGCTTTCTTTTTAAAATTAATTTAATTTAAAATTTATTAATTATTATTATTATTATTATTATTATTTTAGTTTGCTATGGGGCTTGTGTGAGAAAGAGAGAGAGCAAAAGTGAGAAAGCAAGTCATCAGATCCAAGACTTGAACCCCAGTGAACCATGGTAGTGTTTCCCAACTGATAGTGGAAGTCTTGCACCTTAATCACCATGCCACCTGCTGGCCCCTTCATGATATGCTTTAAATCATTGTTTTATCCACTGACCTAGACCAGGAGAGATGCTATTACCTGCAACACAGAAGATTTTTGTATAAAATTGCTTTAGTTTTGACTGTTTAAAATTTAGACATCTACATCACATTGCATTTATGTTCTTACATTCTTAAGATATTTGAAAATTAGATGTTGCTTACCTCTTCTAATTCTTCTTAAAATTTATAAATGCTATGGTGAAAACGAGTCATCCTATTTATGGTACAGAAGCAGTCATTTATAGAATCAGGAAGAAATATGGAGTACCCTGACTCCATGAACATTTTTTGCTATTCCACACAGACTGAAGGGGTGTACTTCACGATACTTGGTGAATTTCTGCAGGAGCAATATGCACGCAGAAGTTTATTTAGTTAGCAAATGTTCATAATGATAGTGCTACTTCAGTCACCCTTGTTTGCCAAGAGATCTATCATTTAGCTCAATAAGTAGTAAGAAGAGAAGAAACATTTTCTATGTAAGTTAGAAATCTAAAATAGGGGTATAAAAAGTATTTAAACCAAATCACTCTTTTAAACTTATTTTATAGCTTGTAATATACATGATATTGTACATAAATTCTAATTACAATTGCATAAGTATGACAGCAAGTATATATTTGAGTTTTCAAATGTTCATAAGCAAAATATTTGTATGTGATAGTTATGTATATAATAATAAAGGTAAGAAAGAAAGCTGTTCTTTTTCTCATCATTTTTCCTAAAGCCTTGTGCTATTCATAACATAGCAACAAAAATTAGCATTTAATTGTGTGTTGCTTTGTCATTTCCTTGTTTTCGCTACCAAATAAACTAATCACGAGGGACCAGCAGATGGTGTAATGGTTATGTCGCTGGACTCCCATGTAGTTGACCACGATTCGAGTCTTGAACCAGTGACTTGAAACACTCTGGGTGCATGTGCATGCATTCCCCAAATCCCTAGAGATTGAAAAAGGGGGGACCAGCATTAGCGTAATGGCTATGTTGCTGAACTCGCATGTAGCCGACTGCGGTTTGAGTCCCAGACCAGGTGACTTAAACTCACACTGGGCACGTGTGTGTGCATGCCCAAGATCCCCAGAGGAGAATGAAGGAGAAGGGATTGCAGCATGGCCATCCCCTCTGGGAGGTGATTTCTTGCTTTCTATCTCTGTCTCTTCAGCAAGCACACACAGCCCATAGCAAAAACCTCTCTCCAAAAAAAAAAAAAAAAAAAAAAAAAAAAGCTAATCACATGATTCATGAGGTTTTTTTTTCTCCTTAGTGCTCATTAAGTACTTATGGGGTTACTGATTAGTCTCACAGATAGAAAATCAAAGAGAGATTTGACTCTTACCATTCATTTTTAAAGCATACTTGATTATTCAATCAACTAAATTAAGTTACAAGAATCATATTGCATTGTTTCATATTTTATTTCTTCAAATTATCTTACCAGGGGACTACCATGAGTTAACTACTTTAATAAATTCTGGGATACTGAAATGATTAAAACATCTTAGAGAGTTTACTGGAAAACATTCTTAAAGAACTCAAAACCAAGAGTAAGCATTATTTGTTTTTCCTCCCTTTCCAATAAGTCATGAGTTTCATGAATGAATTATTGAGATTGAATTACAGCATCAAAGAAATGACTTTTTGAGTCATTTCATCTCAGGGAAAGGAAGTGTTAAGCAAATGAAAAAGCAAGAGTAAATTTAAGAGCCTGCAAAAGCCATTATTTTGTACGTTTGTTGTTGTTATTCATGTTTTCTAGTCTCTCCTTACTATTTTGGTAAATTCTTCATCAGATGAGACAATATAAAAGGCAGGACCATTTTATCAAAATAAAAAGGGCCATTTTCTTCTCTCTCTAAATGCTTGTGCTTTTTTTTTTTTTTTTTTTTTTTTTTTTCTTTTTTTTGCGTGTGACGTGGCTCTGCCAGTTAGATGCTGCCATGGTAATTAAAGATGGATTTGGGTGTGTAATGGTAGAAAGTGAGCCAGCCCTATACCATACTGGTTAAGCATTGTGCAGTGGGAGCTGGGTCTCACATGGCTGGTTGTGGTTCAAACCCAGCCCCCAGAGACTTAACATAATGGGCAAAAGAAGACACAACATTCAAATAGAGTAAATCAAGAGAAAAATTAAATAGTAATAATATAGAAAAAAATAAAACTTACGTAAGACTTACAGTCAAAACACACGTGACAGTTTGAGTTGATTTTTGTTAAATCTAGTATATCTGCTGAACAAATAAATATGGCCCTGGGTTCTCAAACAAACAAACAAACAAACAAAACATGTGACACAGTTACTGGAATTGTGAGGCGTGTTATGCTCTAGGTTCCGTGGTAGCCAAAATAAAGAGATAAATAGAATAACTCCTGAGAAATTTAAAGCCAACATCACAAGAAGAGTATTCCTGAGGCAAAAAAAAAAGAAAGCACTGTTTATATAGTGAACTGTCACTTCAAACTCATCACATGTAAAATAAATATAAGCGTTATGAGTTATAAGAGTGTTAACACAGTAACAACAAGTTAAGTTGTGCTACTTCTGTGCCACAGCCTGACCCCGGCATATAACTTTGGACTCCCCCAAACTTAACTACTAATAGCCTACATTTGGCTGAAGTCTTATGATAACCTAATACCCCTCAGGGGAATTCTAGCATCACATGAATTCTGTGTCCATTGGTCTTAGCAGGAAGATTGTTTCAGAATTTGGCTTGAACCATGCCACTCTGTCCACGGCATGAGTACTGGGTATTTCTGTCAAATATATTAGACAAGTACCAAAAGTGCATTTATTTTAGCTCACAAAGTCACATATGTCAACAATCAAATATTATAAAGCTATGATTAATAACTTATTTGAAATAATAAAAGGCTATCTAGGGCATGGGTCTTTATAGAACCTTTTTTTTTGTTTGTTTTTATTTATTAACAGTATAGTGGGTATAAGTGGTAGTGGGAGGGAGGAACTAAAGACACACAGAGCTAAATTTATTCATAAAACAGTTCTTGCAAAATTTATAATCAAGAAGTAGGTAAAGGAAAACCCATGTAATGCTACTGCTTCAGAGTCAGGAGAATATGAATAAAATATTGAGGCTATTTACTACAAATGAAAGTTAAATGAATTCACAAAATGGATTTACAAAAATCAGTACAACTGTCCACTCACTGTGGTGCAGTAGTAATGCCAACACTCCCCAGTGCTGGGAGCCATATGGCAACCAAGATTCCAGTCCTGGGTTTATTTAAAAAAAAAAACATGCCTGATGTGCACATGGGGGTTCCACAGCCTGAGGAATTGGAGGGCTAGGGAAAAGGATTATCATGTGATAAGACACAACTGACGGTGTTTCAGCTCTATTCTCAATGTGTCTCTTTCCTGTATGCACATGCACTTACTTAGAGAGAGAGAGAGAGAGAGAGAGAGAGAAAATGAAACTTTATGATTATTGTTGTTCTTGCTTTTACTCTAATATCAATCCTCTTTCTGCCCTCAGAAAAATATTTGATGCACTCAAATGAGCACTGAATTTCAGCCAGAGAAAACAAAATTCACTCCAGGTATCCACTAATTGATCAACGGTTTTCATATACTCCAGACCCCAGAACATCTTGAAATTAGGCAACTGGAAAGACTTATCATGCCCAAAGATTGTAAATGTACTTTGGCCTTCATCCAGTCTAGCTTTCATCGCCTAGCTTTTATTTTTAATCGTAAGTAGGTAACATTTAAAAATGGGTGAATATTAAAAATCTATATATTCTTATCTGAATATAGAAAAAAACTAAATAAAAATTAAGGACCGTTCTGCAAAAGAGGCTGAATCTCAGGTTTTTAACTATATATATTATATAATGTATAAAACTGCAAGGTGATTCAGTTCAGGATATAGAAATAGCTAAAATATTGAAGCCACACAGGACATGTTTCCATGATTGTATTTTAAAATTTTGTATATATTCATTTATTGGATCATTAATATGCCGTCTATCAAACATACATTTCCTATAGCTTACCTAAGGGAGCAAGTAAACCACGTTGGGAATAGATGAAAATATCCTACCTCAGATATATTTTTTTAAGTCTCTAGTGATAGATCTCTATAAAGAACAGTGATGGGTTATAGGGAGTCTATGACCTCATGAAATATTTAGCAAACTTTTCTGTGCATGTGAGCATATTTCTAAGAATAATGTTTATACATCCCTTGAGAGTGGAAGTAAATATTCTTACCAAAATTAAAATAAAAAAATGTCATGCAGGAAAATCAGCTGACAATGTACTATACAGGAAAGAAAAAAAAGTCACCTTTCACGGCCTTGAATATCATAATAAAAAGAAAAAACTTTGTGTAGACTTCGACTCTTAAAAAGTTGATGAGAGAGGACAGTATTCATCAGATGATAACAATTTTTGAGGGTTACTTTATTAGCATAACAATCTGAACATACTTGAGTGTTTGGGTTATTATTCTCTAAGAACAGTAAGGCCCAAGCTTCCATGAGGAAGTACAAAGAATTAGGTTTACTATTCACAAGTTAGTCATGTAATTATAAAGGTTGGAGAATGTCAGAAAAAAAAAAAAAGAACTTGGGTCCTAGTCAATAAAATATCGATATTGGGAACCAGCAGTTAGCGTAATGGCTATGTTGCTGGACTCCCACGTAGTCGACCGTGGTTCGCATCCCGGACCCGGTGGCTTAAAACTCACGCCGGGCACGTGTGCATGCGTGCCCAAGATCCCAAGAGGAGGATGGAGGAGAAGGGATTGCGGCGTTACCATCCACCCTGGGGGGTGATCTCTTGCTTTCTGTCTCTCTGTCTCTCTCTGTCTGTCTGGCGAGCGCACGCACCCTATAGCGAAAACCCCTCAAAAATAAATAAATAAATAAATAAATAAAATAAAATATCGATATTCAAAGGATGATCTCTCTGACCCAGCCAAGGCAGAGCCACCAATTGATGCTGACAGTTAGTAGGCTGAGGGCACTTGGGAGGCCCAAGTTCAATTCCCAGCCTACCCTAACAGCAGGACTACACACCTTGATGCACACCTGTTGTCCCAGGTACTAGAGAAGCTAAGGCAGGAGGATGGCTATAGCAAGGCTCTGTCCAAAATAATAATAATGATGTTAATGAAACCTAGTTTAACTCATCTACAACAAAATAATAGCAGCAATTGCAGCAAACACACAGAAAGCTTTAAGAACAGAGCACCATAAATGTGAGTTGACAGAGAAAGCAGACATCTGCTTAATACAAAGTCAACACACACTACAGGTATTTAAGGCCATGCATAGCGTGACTATTTAGGCAATAAAGATTGTATATCTGTTCTGTCATAAGGGTCAAGAGGGCTGTCACCTGTGAAAGCCTGAATCAACCTCAATCTTGTCTCCTAGACAACTCTGTGACACATCACACTGGTAAAATGTCCCATTCCCAATCATTGCGACCGTTAACATTTTTACTGCAATGTAGAAGGTGTTTTGTATTTTGAAAAATACAAAAAAAAATACTGTTTGCTTTAATGATAGAGTCAGGCTCAGACTGTGTATTTAAATATAGTGCCTGAATGAGATTTTCTTCCACCATGCTATAATTTTTCCTGACTGCATCAGGGCCCATACTAGATGGAGGAAAGTATTGCTCTTAATTTTTAGCAAAATTGAGCACCACAAAACCTACTACCATTATCTGGGATACAAAGAATTTTTATGTGCTATATAAAGATTAATCAGCCCCCTTAATATGAAGTCCAGATGGCTTTCTGATAACAAGGTCCATGCTGTGTACACTAGATAACAATGCTTCAAAGCAGACTGCCTTTCCATGATACAGGTCTGGCAGGCTGCAATGGGGAACAAGTGTTTTCTGCCAGAGCTTTCATTTTCTTCCTCACTAAACCCATAAAAGAGAGGGCTGAGATGGCCAAAAATGGTTCACAGCCATTTTCTAACATTAAATCCTGGATTATGAGTTGAGAGTATTTAGAAAGATTGGGGGCAGGAAGCAAATCTTTTGTAGCTGTCTAGGTTGATTTGGACAGCTGGACCAGGAAGAGGCAGGGACCCAGCCTATCAGACCTTCAACTCCACCAACTAAAGAAACCTGCAAATGGTAGTGTTAGAAATAGCCCTGCAAGTTGGTTACCAAGTGTGTTTACTGAGAGATGAGAAAAGCCAGCATAATCATTGCTTAGAATCTACCTAGCATGCACTTTTAGTGTGTGAAGGGAACAAAAAGCACATCTAGTCAGGGACCTTCGTGGGTAGTGTGTTCCACATTGTACAGAGAGCGGTTGTATTGGGAACCAAGAGGAGGGAGAAGAAGAAGAGGATTTGCAGTGAGTTTGTCTCAGAAGCAAAGGAGGACCCAGTTGTACTCGCTATCTGCAATGGTGTATTGGGGTGAGCAACCTTTCTCTTGTCCTAGTAACTGAGATATTTAAACACAGTCCAATCCAGTATTTAATGAAATCATATGCAGTGTGACCACTCTATGGTCTATTTCATTCTGAGTAGATGCCACTGAGGAATAGTTGAATTTATTCTAATGCAATATCCAGTAAAATTGTCCTGGTTGGTATGATTGTCCCTGAACCACTTAAGGTGGGACAAAACTGAGGGTAAGAATGGAATATTTAAGAGCTCATGAGGAATGGAGGGTCAAAAGAGAAAAGGGCTCTGGTCAGTCTGAAAACACAGAAAAAGTCACAAGTCTGAACAGGGTGATAATCCAGGGAATTGAAGAGTCGGAAAGAGAAAGCAACTGCTCAGCAAGAGTGTTCACAGGGACAGAAAGGAAAACCTTCCCCCTGAGGTAAGAGTATAGAGATTAGGGAGAGGAATAGACATCAGGAAAACAAACCAACCAACAAACAACAACAGCAAAAAATAAAAAAATAAAATAAATAAATAAAAAATAAACCAACAACAACAAAAAACACAAAACCTGTGACCAGAAGATAGCATAATGGCTATGTCGCTGGACTCCCACGTAGTTGACTGTGGTTCAAGTCCCGGACCCAGTGGCTTAAACTCACGCCGGGCGCGTGTGCGTGCGTGTCCAAGATCCCGAGAGGAGAATGGAGGAGAAGGGATTGCGGCGTGACCATCGCCCCTGGGGGGTGATTTCTTGCTTTCTGCCTCTCTGTCTCTCTCTGTCTGTCTGGTGAGAGCACACGCCCTATAGCAAAAACCTCTCCAAAAAAAAAAAAAAAAAAAAAAAGAAGAAGAAAGGATTGATTAGAGACCTGTTCACTTGTAGATCTCCCAATCCTAATAGCAACACTGCAATCAACCAGAGTTAAAAAGTAGTAAAATAAGATACTGTAGGTGATGATGTAAAAATTAAGCCATGCAACCTACAGGAAAATATTTGTGAGTCTAATTATTTTTCTTTTGCCTTTTTGGTTGTTACAGCACATTCTGAATTTGGTGAGTGAGCCACACAATGGGCAGGTAGTGACAGATCACACATTTACCAGCTCTACAACAGAACATTGGTAAGCTGTGTTGGCAGCTTTCAACTAATAATGAGATGTAGGTGGGGAGAGAGAAAGAGAGAATATAAGTGAGAAATATAAAAGACATTAATAGCTCTATGCTTCAATAGTTAGATAACTTTGTAAAATATAAATTTAGGGGCCAGCAGCTGGCATGGGGCTTGAGGCACTGGACTCCCATGTGATGAACACAGTTCAAGTCCCAGACTCAGCAACTTGAGGCTCATACCTGGTACATGTGCTTGCGGTTCCACAATCCCAAGAGGAGAGAAGTGGAGAGAGGATTGCAGAGTGGCCATCCACCCTGCAGAGTGATTTCTGTGTCTCTCTGTCTCTCCACAAAACATCGGAACCCTATAGCAAAATATATACAAATTAAAATTTATCTTGTAAACTTTTGACACCTCCTGTTCTCTGTCCTATCACTAGTAGTTGAAGCTTAAGCCAAACAATTTACATCCTTAATATGAGAATATCTGCTGAATGGTTGTGTCCCTCCAAATTCATACACTGTTTAAGGGGAAACAAATGAAATCCTAACCTCCTCCAAAGGTGGTGGAATCTTCAGGAGATAATAAAGTCATAAAGATAGAGTCCTCATGGCCGGGACTATTTTTGTTACAATTCTGCTTAAATCCCTCCCTTTATTTCCTAACCTCAAAGTTAATCTGTCTCTGTTTCCATTGTGCGGGTGTGTTATTTGTAGACACAATGTTGCATCGTAAAGCCCTTATCCTACTTGGGTATTTACATGTTTCATTCTCTAATGCCAGAGTGTATATACTGAATTCAAAAACATGTATTACTTTTAACTTCTAGTAATGTTTTGCTTGATGGTATGTATTAGACATTCAATGTGTTCATAAATAAAGAATTTTCAGACTGTATAAGCAGGATAGTTTGTGACATTACTGTGTGAGAAATGTATCTGTTTTCTTAACTTGAAATGACGAACAATTGAAACAAATCACTCAACTCCCCAAAGAGGAAAGTAGGAGATGGTAAATGAAAATACTTTAAGGACACTGCCTTTTCTCATTTCTAAAGTAAACGCTGGTATGCTTTATAAATTTAAGTATTAAAAATTCTAGATGATGGCAATAAAGAGTTTGGAGGCTAGCTCATTATAAGACATGTAAATGTGCTAAAGAAAAAAATAATGAATAATTTTGAAATAGTCAAGTGCATGAAGTAGGGGCTCTCAGTACAAGGAAAAACGTATCAAAACACAGACACATGTTTAAAACCCCCACATTCAGATTGCTGCAAATCATTTTCTCTGCATACTCAACCATTTCTACTTATGCATAAGACATATGCAGATAATTTACTTAGAGAAACCTGCAATGCGTCTTTTATCTACACATTTTTACATATACTACACGTTTTTTACTTATAACTAAAAATAGCATCTATTTTATTTTTAAACACATATTTGGGAATAGTAATAAGCTAGTTTATGATGGTCATTAATGTGAATGTTCATTGAATTTCTGAATGAATATACTTTAAGAAATTTTGTAGGGATCCAATTATAAATACTTATAAAAGTAGACAGATTTGCAACAGCCATGTAGCAAGGATTAATCTTTACAGCTTTGGATAATATTACTCATAGAATTATTTGTTTAATAATCAGATGGATTTTAAGAGGATATATATGTGTGTGTTGTGTGTGTATGAATGTGTAATATACATATATAATGTAATATTAAGTTTAAGACTTGTAGATTTACATTTAAAATAATTATTTTGAATATGAGATATTATTCCATATGGGGAAGCATTTTCAACTGTGTAGTGTCACAGAATTTGGGTTTCACTTAAATATTCATAAAAAGGGAAATAGAAACCGATAACCTTAAATTTTTGTATCCATTGGTGAGTATAAAAAGATGTTCTTTTTCAGCATGATATTTACCTATTAGGAAGAGGAATATAAGAAATCTGTCCTAAACTTACGGGATAATGTTTTAGTGTGTATGCCACCTCATTTTACTCTAAAGCCAGATTGATTCCAGAAAAGCTTTCTGTAGATATGTAAAGCAACCTTCTGTCTCTCATAAATCATAATTTGTATTCCTTATGTGTGAACAGAAGGTGTAGGTAAACAAACCAATTCGTGGACGTTAGTTATTTTTCTTTAAATTTCCCATCTCCCCAGAATCTCCTCATCTTAGCCTTCATTGATCCCCTTTTCAATCTTGAATGTTTTTTCTTTTCCCTGAGTTAGAGTAACCTCATTGATACTGGTTACTAACGTACATATCACTGCCTCCGCTTCTTCACACATTCTTTGTATTTTTAGACTCCAGGGTACGTTCTTTCTATTTATCTGTCTATATTGATGTAATTATTCACTTGTGGGCTGTCTCTTGCTACTTGGTTCAGTTACTTATTTATACACAAAAAATATTCAGAACTTAGTAGGGTAAAACCAAAAAACAAAAGGAAAAGAAAAGAAAAAGAGAGAAATCTTTGCTCCATTTGCAGTTTTGTATAGACAGTTTGCTTCTGCTCTCTCTTATCTGCTAGGGTCATTTGGGTAGAACTAGAGACTTCATTACCAAGATGGTGCACGGACTTGTCTGGCAATGTCTGGTGCTGGCTATGCGGTGGAATTGAGCTGAAGGCTGTTGATGGGAGGCTTTTAGTCTGCTGCGTGGAGATTTCTCCACATGGTTGCTTGCGCTTCCTCACAATATGACAACTAGTTTCAAAAGTAAGCCTCCTGATTTCAAGAAACAGAAAAATGATAGATAAAGAACTGATGTGGTGCACTTATGATGTATCATATTGGTTAAAAAATAAATAAAAAGATATAGGATCAGCCTGAATTCAGAGACTGAAAAACATACTTTATCTCTCAAGTCGGGGTGACAGATGCTGGCCATCTTTATTTTACTAGCCAACACTGAGATAACAAGTCTACATCCTTCACTTTTAACAGATGATTTGCTTTCTAATGAATTGTTATTTGAGTCCACAGTTTGGGACTCCTAAACTATACTCATCTATAGATACCACTATATTTCTTTTTTCTTTCTTTTTCTTTTTTTTTTCACTAATTATCACCACCTTCTTATGAATGTAGGAGATGTTCTTCCCCCTCACTCAGCTTACTTTGAATTAATTAAACTATTTTTATGCTTTTGCCATAGGGTGTGTGTGCTTGCCAGAGAGATAGAGAGAGGAAAAATGAGAACTCACCCCAGAGTGGCTGGTCATGCCACAGTCCCTTCTTCTCCATTCTCATCTCTGGATTTAGGGCATGCAAGCACATGTGCCCACTTTGAATTCTCAGATATTGGGTCTGGGATTCAGACCACAGTCTGCCATGTTGGGTTCCAGGACCTTAAACACCATGTCACCTGTCGGCCTTTTACCCATTTTAAATATGCAGGTTGCATGATTTATTTCTTTAATAAAAATGCTTCATATGATGCTGTTGATCAGTAATTCAGAAAAGGAAAGAAAAAGAAAAAAAGAACGAAAGAAAAAGAAAGAAAGAAAGGAAGGAAGGAAGGAAGGAAGGAAGGAAGGAAGGAAGGAAGGAAGGAGAGAGAGAGAGAAAGAAGAAAGAAAAAAAAAAAAAAAGAAAGAAAAAACTTTCATTCTATGGTGGTCCAGTACACTGATTTGCACAATTTCTTTCTTACATTGCTAATTTTTATACTCTTGGAGTCTCTTACACTGGATTTTATGATGATTTTGCCTTTTCTCTTTTCACTCTATATCCTTTTTGTTCTAATTACTTTCTGTAGCTTGAACTCTCTTTTCTACACAAATGATGCTCAACTCATACAACCCATCTTGTCCTATTGCGAGCTACTTCCATACTTTAAATTGACAGCTAGACTTTTTCTGTGGTACGTGGAGGTAAATCTGTGGGACCTTTCATCAGTTTCCCTTTCGTAGACCTACAGACTGGTTTTTTTGTTTGTTTGTTGTTTTTTATGTTTTTGTTTTTGTTTTTGTTTTTTGCTATAGGGCACCTGCGCTCGCCAAATATTTGATCATGTTACTCTCTTTTTTAACATCTTTAATACAAAAAACTTGTGTGATGAGTATGATAAATGATTCTCGATGTTTACACGAAATATAAATGTCACATAAAATTTATGAGACTGGTGCTTGGATTGAGCTCCTACACTAGACCTAACAGTCTAAACCCAAACAGCTATTTCTGCTCAAGTTCCACAACACCAAGCCCGAACTGTGTTTTGTTGTTGTTGTCTGTTTGTTTGTTTGTTTTTAATCCAGCCTTTCAAGAAACCAGGGGAGAAAGAAATAATTGCCAAATCCTCAGAAAAGCCAGTTCTGATGAGCAGCATTTAGAAGTTCCCTCTGCTTTAACTTATACAAGGAAAGGGACTTTAAAAATGTCCCAATCACTTCTCATTTTGTTTCTGCTTTCCTAAGGCTTCTCCTGTCTATAAAGCCAAAGTCCTACTACTACTTATCAGGACAGTCATTGTATTTGATGGAACACAGTGTTGCCTGATTCTAGAATCCCACATAAGGGCCGGTTATGGTCTTTAAATTTATTATATATTTTTTCTCTTAACACAAGCTATAGATGTATGCTGCTTAGTACTGTATTCAGGCCTTATCTACATAGGAACATAATTTATAGTGGACTTTTATTCATTCATTGAGTTCAATAAATGTCAAATAAAAAATGGCTAGGGCATTAGATTTCCACTTGTGCTATTTAACAGACTTAACTTGGAACCATCACAATTTACCCTTCCCTAAGCTCTGTCTCACAGATTCAGCTACAATAGGACTGAGGTACATTATAATAAAGGATTTTTATTTAATTTACCGGAAGGGTCATGCAGGCATGGGGTAGAGACTGGAGAGTGGAGAGGGGGGTGGGGTATGAAAGCACCCTCTCCCATGGGGAATGTTCACACCGCCATTCATCCTTTCTCCTCCATTTCTTCCTTCTGTGGGAATTTTGGGCACATATATGTACACACTTAGTGTGTTTTTCAAGCCACTGGGTCCAGGACTCGAACCACACAGTTTCCCTTGTGGAATCTAGCTGCCTTAACCAGTATGCCACCAGCAGGTCCATAACAAGGAATTTTAAAAATTTCATTATTTCTACTATGCAAACCAGAGTTACAAATCACTACGATAGTTGCTTAAGAATATGCAAGTGTGGGTGCCAGAGGGTGTCACAGAAGTAACACAACTGGACTTACATGGGAAGGTCTGCGGTTCATGGCCCAAAGCCTCCCTCTACACCCTGGGTATACATGCATGACCGTGTTCCTGGCTGGTCGAGGCTGAGCGTGGATCATGGCTTGAAGACCTTATTGGGGTCCCCTTCAGGAGGTACATAAAGTCTTAAAGAATATGTATACAACTATGGAAAAGAGAATTTTGTCCTCAGGATGTTTATGAGCAGTCCTGGGAGTCCCTGTTTTTAAGCTTTGGAGCAAAATCAATTTGGATCTTATTTCTGGCTTCATCTACCTTAAGCAGTTGCTTAATATTCATTAAGCCACAGTTTTCTAATCTTAAAAAGAAGATAAAATAGTGTTTGCCTGACTAAACAAGTTCATGCATAAAAAGCTCTTAGCAGACTTCTTGGCTCTTAGTAAATAATTAATATTGTTATTGTGGATGATAATAAACAGAGGCACCTGTCGTAATAGACAACATGAGTGTTATTGAATAGGTAAATAAACACCTACATTTTTCAGAAGGAAATATCATTATTTAACATGAAGAAAGTCAAGGAGTTGTGCAATAGACTTGATAGTTAAAAATTTTTCCTATGTGGTCAGAATAGTGAAGGACATTTTTAGTAAAAAGAACTACAGAGAAAAGACATGGGTTTGGAAAGCATAGTGTTTGCATGGTAATTTACCAAATAGATAAATTGGAACATAATATGAGGTTCTTAGATATACCAGGAGTCTTTAGATGTAACAGGAGTGACAAATTAAAAAAAAAAAAAAAAGAAAGAAAAGAAAAGAAAGAAAGAAAAAGTGTGAGCCCAGTAGGTAGCATGGTGTTTAAGGCATTAGATCCCACATGGTTAACTGCATGGTTAAAAGTCCTGGAGTCAGAAACTTGAAAAATACACTGGGCACATGTGATTATGTGCCCATTATCCTGAGAAGAGAATCAAAAAGAAGGATTTGCAGCATGGTCATCCCCCAGGAAGTGATTTCTCACTTTCCCTCTCTCATTGTCTCTTTCCAGTGAGCACATAAACCCTATGGCAAAACTCTAAAAAAAAAGAGAAAAAAAAAAGTATGAGCATAATTTTTTTAAGAATTATTTATTCAACTTTATTTAGTCATTCATTCATTTTAATTTGTCTATAGAGAGAGAGAATGAGAAAGCAAGCCACCAGGCCCAGGACTCGAACCATGGTCGACCATATGGGAGTGTCCAGTGTCTTAGCCACCACACCACCTGCTAGTCCCCTGAGCACAGGTTTTAATGCTCTTCTAATATAAGAGCAAATCATAACTGTTATTCATAGTGTAGCTATGGATTTTGGATGCAGAGCTGACATCAGCAAAGAAGCCACTGAGAAGGTTCTGTCGTTGGTGGTAGTGTGAGCAGCTTGATAGAAAATATCACGACAATGAGTGACACAAATACGAGGATCTGGTTCACAGACTTATGCAGATTCAATAGTTAGCCAAATTTTAGTGTATCAATGGGAGAGAATATGTTCGAGTTCTCCAACCTATTTTAGTTAAAAAAAATAAAAATAAAAAATAATCTAAATAGAATCACTGTGTCACATATAGCTTGCAGTTCTTCAGCGAGCAAGAGACCAATCATGAAAGTAACAGCTATGGCAACCAACAGATGACGTAGCGGTTATGTTGCTGGACTCCCATGTAATCAACCACAGTTCAAGTTCCAGATCCGGTAGCTTAAAACTCATGTTGGGTGCATGTGCACGCGTGTCCAAGATCCTGAGAGGAGAATGGAGAAGGGATTGCAGCGTGGCCATCCCCCCGGGGGGTGATTTCTTCATTTCTGTCTCTCCAGAGAGTGCACATGCCCTATTGCAAAAATCACTCCCAAAAATGAATTAAAAAATTAAAATAAAAAATAAAATGATCAGCTATGACACTTTCTTGCAGTAACACTTTTTTTTTTTTTTTTTAAATGTGACGCTATTTGCGAGCAGATGGAGCAGCCAGAGCTCAACATAGAGGTTGCACTGACTGCCATGTTGATCGTGTCTGTGAACCACCCAGATGTCAGTGCCAATCGTTTCTGCCTCAAGGACATTTTACTGCTCATTATCATCTTTTAATTTCTTCTCCTTTAATTAGACAAACCTTCCTCACTGACTCAAGTGAGAGCCTAATTCTACGTGATGATGAACATGAGATGACATTTTTACCAAGTAGCTTCAGTTGCACCCCATTTCACAGAAGAGAATCCAATATTTATTTTCCCTCCTATTGCCTGCCTCTTCTTCTTAATTGTTCTCAGCATTAAATGCTAATACGAATATAGAGATCTATCTTATTCTCTTCTGGCTTCTATAAATGAATACCGTAGGCAGTGGCTTATAACAATGCACATTTCTTTCTCACAGTTCTGAAGGCTGCAAATTCAAGATCAAGGCAGTTTTGGCAGTTTTTGACAATGTGCTTCCTGACTTCCATGTAGCGTCTTCTGGCTATGCCCTCACATGGTGAAGGGGAAAAGCTTTCTCGGAGGTTTCTTTTAAGACTTAATCACTCCCAAAGGCCCCCATCTCCTAATGTCATCACCTTGTAGATTAGGATTTTAACATACACATTTTTGGTGGGACCAAACCTTCATACCTTAGATTTTCTATTTGTTTTTCTGGGATTTTTTTTTTTGGGGGGGACCTGCCATTTTTCAGTTGTACACTGAGCTTGATTTTTTATTTATTCTAATGTTATGAGAATGTTCAAATTGTGACAGTGTATTAGTGTATTATGTTCAAAGGTCTATATTTAAATATCAGAAACAGTCATTTATAGGAGATTTTTATACCTGAAACACACACCTGAAATTATTTGGTTCACTGAACACAGGCTAGGTTGTTACATAATCAGTAGTCAATGTAATATGAAGGATTTAATGAATACTTTCCAAACATTTCAAAAGAGTAAAGCATGGGTTTTGAAAAGGCTAGGATGTCACGGCTTTGCTGTGACCTTAATCAGTCCAGAATTCATTCCTGTGTCTAGGCAGAAACATATAATCAGTGCTTTGCACCATTCAAAAGGGGTGGAATAGTAAGGACCCAATACTAGCACAGACACACAAAACAGCTTGAGAGTCTAGCCAGTGGCATGGTAGCTAGGGCAGCTGGATCCCATACGGCAGACTGTGTGGTTTGAGTCCCAGACCCAGGGCCTTGAAGAACATGCTTGCCCCAAATCCCTGAAAGGACAATGGAAGAAAAGGGCTTGCAGCATGGCTATCCCCTGTGGGTATGCCTTCTCACTTTCCTAATCTCTCTCTGTCCCTCACCAGTGAGCACATGCACAGGCTAGCAAAATAAAACATTAAAAAAAAACCCAGAGGGCTGATTTCTCACTTTCTGTCTCTCCCTGTCTTTCTGGAGAGTGCATGCACCCTATAGCAAAAATCCTCTCCAAAATAAAAAGACTCTGAACATGGGCAAAAACACAAAATACAGCATCACCCATAGAAAATGGTGAAGGCTTCTCTGCTGTTGGAAAGATGTAGAGTTACTTTAAACACTAATGCATTTCTAGGGAATGCAGTACCATGTATGAAGAATCCAGGACGTAGTTGGCAACTATGTATAAAGTTAAGGAGATACCAAATTACAGATGATCTCTTTGGGACATCGAAATAATTTCCCTGCCTCCAACAAAAATCATCTCTATAGTCTAATGTCACAGTGTGAGCCTTAGTTAGATCACACTCACACACAGGAGTTGCCAGTATTTTCTTTTTTCTGTCAAGTTTTCCTGACAAACATTGACAAATATTGACAGAGTTTTGTTTTGTTTTGGAAGGTGGAGGAGTGCATAGTTCGGTGAGACAACATGCTTGAAATATTAAGTTAGCTAAAATTTCTAAACGTCACTTGTTGAATCTATCTTTTTTCATAGTTACTATGAGCTATAGTAATGTGCCAATGTTGCAATAATTTCTAAATTTGTTTTATATTGTTTATTTTTTATTTTACTATTGGGAACCAGTGCAGATCAGAGAGAGACAGAGAGGGAAAGTGAGAAACCACCACCCAGAGAGTGTGACCACATCAGTCCCTTTTCCTTCACTCTCCTCTCAGCATTTTGGATGGGCATGCACACATGACCAGGGTGTTTCTCAAACTGCCAGTCCTGGACTCTTAACTGTGTAGTCAGCCATGTGGGATCCAGTTGCCTTAACCATTATGACACCTGGTTGGGTCTCTAAATTTGTTTTTAATGTCAATTCTTATGCAGTTAAAAGGATAGACTTAGAATGAGACAAAAATGATAATGAATCACTATCATTAATCCTTCTAAGGGTGTCAGCAACCTGTTGAGATGAAAGGTTTCCAAGATGATTTATAGACTATTGTGATAGAACATTCTAAATTCCCTATAATGACTTCAAACTGCTAATTCATTTACATTTTATAACCTAATGTATTGCTTAATCCCATACCACTCCAATACTGAGAGCTAATGACTTAGACACAATGTACCAATAATATTTATAGCAACATGAAGTAATTTTTTAACTGCTTAATGAATTGTTAGTTTAATGGTTGTCATAACTCAAGCTCAAATGTGATGTTATATTGGTGATAAAATAGTTCTGCAGAAATCTTAATGTTTTCTGCTATGAAAACAAATCAAATTATAACTATTTTTTTCTAATTGAGATATAAAATATAGGTTTCAAAATGCACAACCTTTATGTGTACAGTTTAAAGAATTTTTACATGCGTGTGCATACTGAGGGATCCACCATCCTTATTAACCTCAATCTCAGCCAGTCTAGAAATCTCGTAGACATGTTCTTTTCCAATATCATCAATATATTATGGGTTTTAATTCCAATCAAAAGAATGATTATTATTTTAATTTGTTTCTGATTTGAATTCCATTATTTTACACTTTTTTAAGCTCAGGATAATATGTACAATATATATGTGTGTAAAAACTTTTCCTTCTTAGTTCCATCTCTGTTATTCTCTCTACTTCCTTCTCATTTTACTGGTCAGTCTTTCCATTTCAAACATATTCTTTTCTAGTTCCTTTTCATGTAATCAAACTCTAAATATTTGAGATTTCCAAATAACAATCACCAACACTATTTCTTTAAGATATCTCCTCTAATTCATGAGTTTAAATTCCATCTCTCTAAGAATGGCTTAAACCTCGTGTATTTAAATACCTACTAGCCTTCGGATATCTCATGGACATGTCAAGTTTTCATGTTCAAACTGATATCATTGCTTTTATGATATGCTTTTTATACCAAAATGCTTCCTTTCTTCACTGTGTGCAATTTAAATCTCAAAAGCATTCATACAGTTACTCCAGAGTCTGGAGAGTCAGGCTTGATATCCAAGAGAAAATTCCTCTTCATTCTCATTTTACTTTTATTCTTCTTGTCTATTTTCTTTATCATCATTTTGCCTCCATTTTCACTTGCAATTGATGTACTAGAGAAGACTTATAAATATTCAATAAAACACAAGGAAAACAATGGGAAGATATTTTCTTCAAGCCAAAAGAGGAAGGAATAATCCACTTGCTGAAATTCTGATCGCCAAATAATAAGCGTGCCTCGCTTTGGTTAGGAAAATTCGTATCCAAGAGGTTATTTGTACCCTTGAGAAAAGATGTTTTAGGGAAGTGGTTTTGATAACAACCTGGATGAACTGGTCTCTAAGGAGAATAATAGTGGAACTGGGACATGTGAGTACAGAATGCACTTGCAACTGGGCAAGAGAAATAGTAGGCAGAAGAAAATGTGGGTGGATTATACACAGGTCAGGTAGATAGATGGGATTGTGTGTGTGTGTGTGTGTGTGTGTGTGTGTAATTCATGTACTAATTTATGCAGAAGAATGTACGTGAATGTAATTACAAGAGTATAAACTATGATTTATTACAAACATGATCTAATTTAAAGAAAAACATCAATAAGAAGAAAATGACGCAAGAAAGAGATGGAGACATTTATGGACCACTCTTCTAGACTAGGCAGACAGCATGTGGCTTCCAGCTCTGCAGTCCAATATGCTGTCTCTTCCACCACAGAAGCTGTACTCTCACAACCTAACTTGTAATAAGTGATCGTTACAGTTCAAGTATGATTTTATATTTATAATTGCAACTTGAACTTAATTTTAAAAAACGTGTATGCGTGTATATATTTAATTCCACATTCTTGGATGTTTAGATTATTTTTATTATTTAATAAATCTACTTGTTGTTCTTATAAATATTCCCAGTGTTTCGCTTCGATCTTGTGTACAGGTCTTTCTGCTCTTCACCTATGTTTTCACAACCCAGTCTCAGCATCTATTGTCTTACATTTTCTGTAGCAATGAATCTATGAAAATCCTTGAAAATGATTTCCTCTCCCTATGTCTTAGTTTTCTTTGTGTCTTGCTCAGGTTGAAATGGTGAAGTGATCAACCCGTTTATGTTTTCCTCTGTATTTTTAATTCTAACTTTACATTTTCTTTCTAGAAAAGATCAGTCATTAGCTATGAAACCTCTGGTCATGAGAGTCATAGCCCTGTGTATTCCATGGCCTAATGGTCGTCCATGTCTACATCTAGCCCAGTCACGTTACTCTGGACACTTCTCAGAGGACACTAGATTTCTTTCCCTCGGACGTCTCCCATGTCAGTTTTCTCTACTGGATACGTGGTAAACCAATTGGCTCTACAATCTAGAAATACGTTACATTTCCTAGAGTTCTCATTGTCCCATAATTATGATCCCCACACGTCATCAATTATGCAGCAAATTTTGCTAATTGAGAACATATCTACTCCTGCACTGCCTTTCCAGTGACCTAGTTTAAGAACTCATCACATCTTTAGTGAAAACTGAAATAGTCTCCATCCAGATTGTCTTGCTTTTTGTTTTATCTGCTTCCAATTTACCAATCAAGTGACTCCCAAAATGATCTTCCTAATTTGCAAGTCTGATTATTATGCATTCCTCAGAGGTCTCAAACTTTGTATGCAAAAGAATACATGGGAAGCTGTTAAAATTATACATGCTAGACATCACCTTCCAAAACTCTGATTGATTAACTCTGTTATTAAATGTTGCATTCGAATAAAAATGATAAATATAGAGTAAAATGATAAATGTAGAAACTATTCATATATGCTATACATTCTTCTAAATATGTGTGTCTACATTAATATCTCTTGCATATACTGTATGTGTTATAAACATTATAAATATATATTTTTTCAAAAAATAGTTATATAGCAAATAAAAATATTTTTCTATTTTGGGAACACCCTTATTTTTACAAGACAGAGACAATTATTCCGTCTCACCAGTCTTATAGATCTCCCTTTCTTCAATTTTAACATATTTTATATCATTGGACCTATACTATATCTACTCTGAGTTTCATTTTTAATCAAAGACATGTTTAATATTTAATCCCATGGATATATGTTATTATAATTATTCATTTTTCTACTAAATGACATTTCTTCGTACAATTAAACTAAATTTATTTTTTGCTCTCCTGTAGGTGAAGAACTGGGTCGATTCCATTTGTTTTTGTTATTTCAAAGTTGCTGCTATGAAATGTTATTGTCACTTGTTTTCTGTTGTCCGCATGGAAGAGATCGTTCACAGGTATAATCTTACAGATGGATTGATTATGTTATAAGGTGCACAGTTTTAAGCATCACAGCTTTATGGCAAATCAGAATGTTTTTCTAAGCAGTTTTAATAAAAGCCTCAGATCATCCTATTAGCTATTTACAACCCATCTTATTGCTTTGGTTCCCTTCTTATCTCATTTCTGAAAAGTAATGTGCTTCTCTAGCATACATTTTTGAAGAGTAATAGAGACATTTTAACTATGTCTGAGATTTTTGAAACATAACGCTTGTTTCCATTTTTATAGACAGCTTGTTTCTTACTGTATCTCTAGTCTATGAATGCATGTTAAATTATTCCCACAAGAGGCACTTCCAGGATAATATATAAGCAAATCAGCATTTTTATCAATAATACCATTATCACAACCAAAGATAGTACAGTAGCTTTTTTCGAAATGTAATGAGTACTCTGCATTGAAAATGACTGTCGTCCCTGTCCACTGACATTTCCCTAAAACAGACGAAATTATTGTATAAAAGTACATTCTAAAAACATTTTCAACAGGTCTAGCTGTGAGCATGGGCTGCTAAGATGCTGTGTCCCACAGATAGGACCACCTGGGAGACCCAGGTATGATATCAGGTTCCACCCGAAGGCTGGAAGCTCTGGCTTCCAGTGACTCCAGTGAGCTTGAGGCTGGATCAAACAACAAAACAAGATCATGTCTAAAAATTACCCAGACTTGGTGGCACACACCTGTGTTGTCAGCTGGAGACTGAGGCGGAAGGATAATAACAATCACACCTTGTCTTAGAAGATAATTAAAATAAGGGCCAGTTGGTGGCATGAGAGTTAAGGCTGCTGGATCCCACATGGACAACTGAGTGGTTCAAACACGTTGGCTTGAAAAACATGCTAGGGATTACAGAGCAGTCATTTCTCCTAGGGGGTGCTTTCTAACTGAGTGGTTCAAACACATTGGCTTGAAAATCATGCTAGGGATTACAGAGCAGCCATTTCCCCTAGAAGGTGCTTTCTCACTTTCTGTCTCTCTGTCTCTGTCTCTCCAATGAGCGCATGCACTCTATAGAAAATTAGGAAAATAAATAATACATAAATAAAATAATTTTAAAAGCAGGAGAGAATAATCCATTGCACCAAAATAAGTCATTTAGGTGTATAAATACAAATGCTTTAAAAGTTAGACAAATCACCGAAAGTCCACGTCCACTCAAACATAACATTTCTTCACCAATGTCCTGAAATCTGATTATCCACAGTGCTGCCAGAACAATATTAATAATTGACACTCAATATTTCAAACTCCACTTCAGCAGAATAGAGGCCCCACCTGGGAAGTGATTCTCATTTTGTTTGGTCTGTTTGTTTTTTGCGCATTTGCTGTAACTTTAGTACTCAGAGGATATAGCAGGTGATCAATAAATCCTTAGTAAATGAAAGAATCATTGAGCAATCATCTCTCTTTAATACTGTGCTTGGCTTAAGGTCTGCTCTGTAAATTAGCACAAAATTGATTTTTTTAAAAAATTGTTTTAGGTTTTTGCCATGGAACACATGCGCTTGCCAGAGAGAGAAAGATAATAAGAAAAATAGGGAGAAATCACCCCAGCAGAGGGGATGGCCATGCTGCGATCCCTCCTCCTCCATTCTCCTCTTGGGATTTTGGGCACACACGCACAAGCACCTGGCATGCTTTTCAAACCACCAGATCCAGGACCTGTGGTTGGCCATGTGGGAGTCCAGCATCTTAACCATTACAACATCTGCTGTTCCTTAACATAGATTTTTGATTTGCATCTCACTACACTTTTTTTTTTTTTTAAATTTGTCAGAAGGCATGTGTGCTTGCCAGTGAGACAGAGAGAAAGAAAGTGACAAAGCATTCCCTGCGTGTTATGATCATGCTGCAATCCCTTGTCCATTATTGCTCACTCCTTCAGAGATTTGGGGCATGCAGGCACATGCACCCAGCATGCTTTTCATGTCTCCAGGCCAGGAACTCTAACTGTGCAGTCAGTGATGTAGAAACCAGCCGCCTTATCCACTATGTCACTGATTGGCCCCACTGAACATTTTATATAGCTTTTAATGACCAAAATGTAGACCTGTATTTCTTCTGGTATTTTTCCCCTCTTGTGCAAATTAAAATCTTCCAAAATCCTTTCCAGATTTCTTAAATGCCCTGGATTTAACATCTCTTAACAAACAAGACATTTCTTTATGTGTCTGTTTTGCCAACATGCTTTCATGTATGAAGAGGATAATATCTGAAACGTGCCAAGTTTCCACTAATGTCCATAGATGTACTTTATGATAGTTCAAGCAATTCAATGTTAATACTTGTGGCCACTTGCCACATTTAACATTGATATGGATGAAAACTAGAAAAATCATTTATACAAATGAATTGCTACATACCCAATAAAGCATTTGGAGCGTAAATATGCAAAGGTTTAATTGAGGTAGAAAATCTAAAGAATAATGTAGGAACTTCATTATGGGCTAAGGGTATAAGCAAATATTGGAAAGTTTTTAATCTAGAATAATTTTATCAATGGCATAGATATTGAGCAGTTTCTAAATGATGTATAGACTGAGAACTGGCAAAACAGAGAGAACCTACTTTGCATTTCATGTCATTATATTATTTTTTGCAAAGATATATTTTAAGGTCATTAAAGCAGAAAATTCTTAATTTCATGCCTGCTACAAAGTATATTTGTTTTCTAACCTACATACAAAACATTTGTATTGTAATCTCAATGGCGAATTACTGGTGCCGTTCTTAAAATGCATCAAGGCTGGTCCTATTTGGGGAGTATTCAGTTCCAAAGCACGGTGCATTTCTCTCCTGTATTCACCTTGAAAGTACAGTACCTCTATTTTTATTCCCTGCTGGCATAGCAAACAAGCATACTGAAATAAGGCTGTCTTGCTAGCTTCAGTAAATTACTTCTTCCTCTCTTACCCAACCTCCTTCTTCCTCAATCCATTTCAAAACCTTTAATGTCAACCTCAGTAATCATGTCCCCTTTAACAGTAAAATTGGCCATCTTTAGCAAAGCTGAGAAGGAATTTAGAAAGCGTGTATTGAGGTTTTAATGAAAACGATAGGATGTGAATATTATATTTATTTAAATCTTTTATGCATAACTTTCTAATAAAATGATCAACTTAATTTTTTTTTTAAATCTTGAGTCTTTTATACTTACCAAACAAAAAAATCATTGTAACTAAAGTGCACATTTCACTGACTATTTTCATGGGTGAGACAATACTGTGGAGAAGATATTTGTCCCTTAAAGAAGCAGATGACATGAATCTGCAGAAATTTTTATTCATTATAGAAGACACATTATTTACTAATATTTAATAATTCGATATATACATAGTTTTGATTTTTTGGGAAGCTTGAATAGAGCAACGAAGGAGAAATGACTCTATGGAATTGAATATGTAAATTAAAATGTGCATTCACCAGCTTTGGAGGGTGGATACTTTCAAGCAAACTGTCTTGGGAATCTTGCAAATACTAACTATAAGATAAAATTAACAATTAATAATTCCGAACTACCATAAAAAAAGACTACATTCTATTTTATTTACTCTTCAGAACATTTTTGAATCTGTACTATATTATCCACATCTAATAGGTGAAAATAACAAAATAAAAAACCTTAAGTAACATATCCTATTATATGTAATGTCAACCTTGAATTACAATAAAACTAATGATAATAGTGATCATAATAAATACATAGTGGGACCAGCAGTTAGCATAATGGCTATGTCGCTGGACTCACACGTAGTTGACCGCGGTTCCAGTCCCGGACCCGGTGGCTTAAACTCACGCTGGGCGCGTGTGCGTGCATGCCCAAGATCGCGAGAGGAGAATGGAAGAGAAGGGATTGCGGTGTGGCCATCCCCCCTGGGGGGGTGATTTCTCGCTTTCTGTCTCTCTGTCCCTGTCTGTCTGACGAATGCACGCACCCTATAGCAAAAACCTCTCCAAAAAAACCCATAAAAAATAAATACATCGTAATGACAGAAGCTTTAACTAACAGGTATGGAAATGCTCTGTGCAAGTACAAGGCTACTTATTTTTGATGCGTTCTCTCATTTCATCTTTGTCACATTTTTCTTAGATGGAGATATTCAAAAGTTGAACTTTAATCATTGGTTTGCAAAGAATTTATTAAGGAAGAAATTGTTTCCATTTAACTAATTAGGGACATTGATAGATGGAAAGTAAACCAGGAAAGGTAATTATGTCATAAGAACCTTTAATTAAAGACAAAGTCCTCCCTTGAATCTGCATCTGCAGAGGAGAAGAATTGGATGGCATGAAACCCCAAGCCATTCCAGTGTACTGCATGGGGTGCACAGCAGGAGAGGGTGGTTACTGGCACTGCCTTTTTACCAGGCAAACAAAAGCAAAAGCACAAAGGAGTATCTCGATGAGCACTTAAAAATAGAAAAAGAATCTGAGGAAGTTTGAGAGATTGAGCCTGGCTAGCGAAGTCCACGTTTTGGGTTGAATTGCATCCTTCTCCAAATCCCCACATTAAAGATTCACCACCAATGTGACTGCATTTAAAGAAGGAGTCTTTAAGAAGGTAAGTAAGATTAAATGCCCTGATCCTATAGGAATGATGTCATTGCAAAAAATGAAAGAGACACCACAATTACATGTGTATAGGTAGGAAAGACCACATGAGATCACAGGCAGAAAGCAGCAGCCATCTTTAAGTCAAGGAAAGAGGCCTAAGGAAAAACCAAAGCTGACCAGTATGAGTTTTGAAGTTCCCATTTGAAGATCTCACTGAGTACATGAGCACATCCATGCCTCTGATCCTTGGTTGGCTGAAGCTGAGTAGATTGTGGCACCAAAAGCATATTGAAGGTGCTGTTCATTATCTGGTAAGAAAACAGAGTTTAACCTTCCTCTCGTCTTCCTTTGTCCCATTTCATGCTTTTGATCATTATTTTTATGAATTTTTTTTATATCTCTCCATGGCTGTGTGCCTTTGTCCTTTTAGATGTGGAAGAGAAATTGTTAACTAAATTGAAGTTCAGTGTGCCCTTCATTGAGGAGGGTTCTCTATCTAAAGATTTTTTAAGTGTAGCATAAAAGCTTCTTTTTAGAAATACCTACCCTAGAGCTCCCCCGTGAGTCTGCATTCTCATTTCCTCCAGACACATACTAGCTCAAGATTAACCATTTATGATGTACTTCAGCCAGTGAAGATCAGAAGATGAATGTATCATTTCCAGTCAGAAGCATAAAGACCTGATAACTAGATTACTTATGTACTCTTCTACTTCAATAAAGAACCCAAACACTGTGTTATATGGGAGTGAGATAAGGAGTAGAACCTCTGTCGCCACCTGGGATCTGGGTATAAATGAGGAGAAGATCACACTTTTTGACTCTTGCCCTACTTTTATACTAAAGGAATTTTATTTTTTTGGTGTTGTTTTATGACACGGGGCTTTTGTTCCCATGGTATAACTTGGACTACACTGATCAACACATGTCCTGTGTGTGTTTTCTAGGTGTGTCCACATGCCATGGGGTAGAAATATAAAAATAAACTGAATACACCCTGTATATGCCCTTTTGCAAATTACCTTCTAATGAGGTAATCAGATTTGCAGAAAATAGTTCCATAAATATGTATTTCATTATAGTTGTATAAAATATGATGAAAATACAAATTCAAAGCATATACCAGGCAGTCTATTAATGTGTTATCAATTCCCAATTCTCCCTTTTAAAATAATGACAATTCCATTGGCAGCCCAGGAGAAGTCTACCGAAAGAAACTTTAAGAAAGTGATGATATAGAAATAAGATATGAAAGGTACTATCGGTACCTAAAAGCACTGGTTAGTTTGGGTGTCACCTCAATTAGACTAAAAGATACCTAGAAAAAGAGCTATTTTGAATCTGTGAGGGTGTTTACAGAGGAATTTGCAGAGGTCTGAGTAGATTAGACATGCAAGATCTACCTGCAGTGTGGGAAAGCACAAACCAATTGCCAAGAATCCCCAAGAAACTAAATACAGAAGACAAGTAGGATCTTACCTGATGGAGCAAGATGGACTTCTGTTGCCTCACAGGTCAGAACTCACCTGCCTTCTGCTTACAGGACTTTCACCTGCAGGCCCCCACCTTCCTTCCATGACTTTCAGACTGGGGTCATGAGACCTTAAGATTTCAACTAAACAATTCTACCAGAATCCTACTGTTTCCAGTTTGCAGACAGCCTATTGTGAAACTATTTTTTTTTTTTTTTGGAGAGGTTATTTTTTTTCTATAGGGCACGTGCACTTGCCAGACACACAGAGAGAGACACAGAGACAGAAAGTGAGAAATCACCCCCCAGGGGGGATGGCCACGCTGCAATCCCATCTCTCCATTCTCCTCTTGGGAGCTTGGGCACACATGCATGCACACCCAGTGTGAGTTTCAAGCCACCGTGTCCAAGACATGAACTGCAGTTGACTACATGGGAGTCCAGCGACATAGCCATTATGGTAATTGCTGGTCCCTGTGAAACTCTTTTTTAAAATAAAGAATTATTTACTTGAATTTATTAATTATTTTAAATTTGAACAGAAAGAGACAGAGAGAGAGGTAAAATGAGAAAGCAACTCATCAGGGTTAGGACTTGAACTGCAGTCCTCCGTGTGGTAGTCCAGGACCTTAACCACCATGCCTCTTGCCTACCTCATAAACTGAATTTTAATCACAGGCTTATTTCTTCTAACGACTGTCCAGTTAATGACATTTTTTTCAGTAGGGTTCTTAAAATATTCTACCTTTTTTTTAATGATTCCTATTTTTAAAAGAATAAACTTTTGGCCCCAAACCCACTAAATAAATATATCAACAGGCATTTTGATATTTTAAACAAAGTCATACATACAAAAAAAGTTTATATTCAGGAATGATCACATGGAATGTTGGAATTTTGCATGTTGTTGACATAAGAATTTTTGATTGCCTTTGCAGACGAATCAAGAGGAATGAAGTAGTCTTATTTTCTGGGGCCCATCATTTTATTTGGCTTGCATATTATTTTCGTGGGTTTTGAAGTGCTACCATACATTATGCTTGAAAGTTTGTTGCGCCATAGCTTTAAACATAGCCAGTCCCACTGTGGAGCTGTTTTAGGTGCCATCATCACACAAACCGATTTCCTTTAATAAATACTCCCTCACGTATCTCTTCACTTCCTATTGATTCTGTCTCCTTAGAGAACCCTGACTAACATGCTAAGTTTGTGTAAAGTCTACCCTTCTGCGTGAGACTACGTAACCACTTCATGTGATGTGGCGTGGCTATGGACGTGGTGGGATTGTCCAGGAGGACTCTGCAGAACACAGCAGGATGTGTAGCCTGGGGAGGTTTATTTCCAGAAAAATCAGGTTGATAGGATATGATTAAATTGATAGGTGACACACATGATAATGAGAAATGCAAAGTTGGAGAAACAAACAGCATTAATACAATCAAGAGGTAGTTATGTTTGAGATTTTTGAAGCTATCGAGAAATTGTCACAAATGATGTCTAAGCCTCTACATTTTACATACCTATTATATTCCCTGTGCTCTTTGAAGCATACATAGATGGATAATTCTTTGGCCAGCAAGTGGCATGTTAGTTAAGGCAGCTGAATCTCACATGCCTGACTGTGTAGTTGCTGTCCTAGACCCAGGTGCTTGAAAAACACTCAAGACACGTGTGTGTGTGTGTGTGTGTGTGTGTGTGTGTGTGTGTGTTTGTGTCCAGAATTCTGAAAGGAGGGAGAAATGGAAGAGAACGAACACTGCAGAATGACTAACAACCTCCCCCACATTGGGAGTGTTGTCTCACTTTCTCTATGTCTCTTTCTGTCTTTCCCCGGTGAACATACATGTCCTGACATATTAAAAAAGAAATGATAATTATAACGTAAGAATTAGCCCCAATTTTGCAGATGAGAAAATCAGGGCTCTGAGTAAAGGTTTAACATTTTAGTGACTTAATTCCATTATCTGTGAAATTAGACAATAATATAAAAGAAACCTTCAACCTCTAACATGCTACTTTAAGCAATTTTACAGAGTAAAAGTATAAAACATGGATTATGAAAGAAAAGGAGTCTATTTCCTTAAAACTCTGAATTAAAACCTAAGGAGCCCAGGCTGGTGATGCAGTTGGTAGTGATCTGAGTGGTAGTGCTGGCAGTCACATGACCAGTCATGGGTTCGGATTCAAGGTCAGCCCGGAAATAAGAAACTAGGATCCCAGGAGGCTGGCGGGTTGGAGAAAGGAGATCTCAACCTGAATAATAAGACTCTGATGTCCCTCAAAAAATTCTCTCTCCTTCTCCTTCTCCCTTTTTCTGTCTCTGACATGTGTACATGCACTTTCTATCATAAGTAAAATAAATAAACGTAAAAAAAGAAGAATCTAAGAAACTTAGTAACAGGAAAACAGGCAACAAAACCTAGACATATTCACAGGAAAACATTTAATTTGGCAATGACTACCCAAGATGCTCAATTATATCTTCCACAGAAATTGTGGCTGAGGTCAAAACATTTAACCTCCGAGAAGACACCTGGAAGAAAGATAACGTCATGTGATAATAACAATAATGGAGTGACAGAAGTGTTGCTGAAGTATCTCAGGAGAAAATAGGATTTATACTTTTGAGATTGCAAAGATTTTACTACGGCATGAGTTAACAACATTAAAGAATGGTTATGAAGAAGACAATAAAAGAAGAAAATTAAGAGCCATGACTTTTGGGTTTTCACTACTCTCATCTGTGGTCCTTTAGAATACATTAAACCATTTTGTGGAAGGAAATCTACAATCTGAGTGAAATTCTGTGAAAACAACAGGCCCCACCATGTTATCAGTGAAGAGAGAAAAAAAACTAGAAGGGAGAGTATTGGGGAGCTTAGAAAAATTCAATTGTGCTTTTCTGACTTTTTTTTTTTTCTTGAACCACAGACTGCAGACCACCACTGAAAACCAGTGACTAATTCAGCCTCTGTTCTCCTCCTTCCTCTCTCCTTATACGTGTGGCAATGTTTTCTGCAAATGATAATAGAACTGTGACTTTTCTTGTATTCTGAAAGTATCTAAATTCATAAAGTTGAAATAGCAAGAAGCGGGCAGATTAATAAGTTTTAGCATGCCAAATTCCATTGGGAAAGAAAACTAACTTTCTTGGACCAGCAGGTGGTATGGAGAGGTTAAGATGGCTGGACCCCACAGAGCTGACTGTGCAGTTTGGGTGGATAGCTTGAAAATCACACTGCGCATGTGTGCTCACCTGGCCAGAATTCTGAGCGGAGAGCAGAGTAGAGGGGATTCTTGCGTGGCTAACTCCCTGGGGAGGGGGCCTGATAACTCTCTTTCTCCGTCTCCAGTGAGCACACATGTCCTATAGCAAACTAAAAAACACACAAAAAGCAAACTTTATTGATCATCTATTTTTTAAAAAAATCACATCATAGAAAAATGGTATCTGAAAAAAATCTATTTTTAGATAAATCAACTCTCCTTGTTATATCTCCATATATTTTACTCTGAAATAGCAAAATGCACAGATCTGCATATTAGTGTGTACACAGTTAAAATTTCTCTCGACACCTGTGAACTGGAGTATCAGTTCTGTTACATTAACTCTATGAATTGAAAGCCGAAGTGACAAACTAATATCTAAATTATGTCATAAGTGGGCCTATAGAAAGAGAAATCTTTGAAACTCACTGCCCCAAGTGAATGTAATTCTGTTTATTATCTTACATACCAACTGTCAGCAGCCTGTGATGTGGAACCGTTTAGATTATTGGTGACATTTGGAAAAATAAATGGATTTGAATGAACTTGAACAAGTTAAGCAACATGGCAAGCTGAAATTGCTCAACAGATATTGTTTATTGGTTGATAAAATGGTACAACTATTGCAGAAATTTTTGTTAGCTTTTTTTATGTATTGATTTGGGTTTACTGCTGAAGAATTAAAATAGCTAGGATGACTTCAACATGTAAACACTGAATATATTAACAGTCTTATGTGGCTTAAATGTAAGACAAAATAGCCATTGGTATGCATGAACTTTCCCACTGAGTAAAACTGAATTAAACTGATTTTTCTCATTGCATGCTCTGTATACAATATCTTGATTCATTATTTAAAAAATAGAAATTTAATTTGCACTAGGGAGAATATTAGGAAACACATTTGAGAGAGACACTAATTAAGGTTGGGAATACAATTATTTTTGTTACAAGCATAATAGACTAAATATAACTGCTTAGCTTCCTAATAAATATGTGTATCTGTTTATTTCTTTAGTATTTAGGAAATATTTCTAAATCACTCATTCCTATTGTCTAAAGAGTGTCAGGTATTGGTACCAGCAGTTAGCATAATGGCTATGTCTCTGGACTCCCATGTAGTCCACCGCAGTTGGAGTTCTGGAACCAGCGGCTTAAACTCACGCTGGGAGTGTTGCGTGCGAGCCCAAGATCCTGAGAGGAGAATGGAGGAGAAGGTATTGTGGTGTGGCCATCCCCCCTGGGGGGTGATTTCTCACTTTCTGTCTCTCTGTCTCTCTCTGTCTTTCTGTCGAGTGCACGTGCCCTATAGCAAAAACCTCTAAAAAAATGTCAATTCAATAGAGTTGATTGATGGTTCTGTCCTTTTCAGCTATGCCTTATTGATTTTTCTTCCTATTGGATATATCAATTAATTACTGAGGAGTGTTAAAGTTTCCAACTCTGAGTGAATTCATTTGTTCTTCCATACAGTTATATCAATTTTTTTTTTTTTCTTTTTTTTTTTGGAGAGATTTTTCACTATAGGGCGCGTGCGCTCGCCAGACAGACAGAGAGAGACAGAGAGATAGAAAGCGAGAAATCACCCCCCAGGGGGGATGGTCACGCCGCAATCCCTTCTCCTCCATTCTCCTCTCGGGATCTTGGGCACGCACGCACACGCGCCCGGCGTGAGTTTTAAGCCACCGGGTCCGGGACGCGAACCGCGGTCGACTACGTGGGAGTCCAGCGACATAGCCATTACGCTAACTGCTGGTTCCCAGTTATATCAATTTCACCTTAGGTATTTTGATGTTCTGCTGTTAGGTATACACATACACTAGGCCTGTACCTAAGCAAGTACATGGATAAGAATTATGTCAGACTTTTCTTCATAAACCATGAAAGAAAAAAAAAAAAAAAGAGTGAAGTAAAATATTTAAAGTGTTAAAAGAGAAAACCCCAGCAACCTATAATTCTATCCTAAGTAAAATTATTCTTCAAAAGTCAAAAAAGCAATGAAAAACTGCTTAAACAAAAATTAAAGGTATTGTTGTCAGTAGACTTTACAGGATAAGTTAAAATAAGCTTTTCAGAGAGAAAAACATCATATAGGTCAGTAACTTGGATCTACATAAAGAAAATAGCTTTATGAAAGGAATTAATGGTTCTTTTCCTAATTATCAAGCAGCATAATATTATTTGAATGTGGACATATATTAATTTCTAAATCCTTATTCTGAACTCTAAAGACATTACTAAAATAAAGAATTACAATATATTTCTTAAGAAAGGAGAGAAAATTGAATTATATAAATGCTAAAAAAAAATCCTAAGGTAAACAACAGTGAAAGAAAAGAACAAGGGCAACAACAACAGCAGCAAAATAAAATGCCTGGTAGACATTATATCAATTTCACCAATAATTACATTAAATGTGAAAGGTCTAAATAATCTACCTAAAAAATAGAGACTGTCAGAGTAGTTTTGAAAGACATGACTATATGTAATCTACAAGAACTCCACTTTAAATAAAAAGGCACAGTAGACTAAAAGTGAAGGGGTCGATGGAGGTAGCAGATGGTATGGTGACATGACTGACTGTGTTTCAAGTCCTGGATCTGGGTGGCTTGCTTTTTAACTTTCTCTCTCTCTCTTTCTCCCTCTGCCTCTCTCTGGTGAGTGCATAGGTTTTATAGCAAATTAAAAGTAATTATAATAATAAATAAAATTAAATGAGTAATTGTTTTTTTGTTTGTTTGTTTTTTTGGAGAGGTTTTTCGCTATAGGGTGCGTGTGCTCGCCAGACAGACAGAGAGAGACATAGAGAAAGAAAGTGAGAAATCACCCCCCAGGGGGAATAGTCATGCTGCAGTCCCTTCTCCTCCATTCTCCTCTTGGGATCTTCGGCACACACGCACACGCACCAGGCGTGAGTTTTGAGCCACCGGGTCCAGGATGTGAACCACGGTCGACTACGTGGGAGTCCAGCGACATAGCCATTACGCTAACTGCTGGTTCCCAGTAATTGTGTTTTAGAAAAGATAAGGGGTGGACAAATATATACCACACTAACACTAGGCAAAAATACTAAAGTGGCTATATTAATTTCAGATAAATAAAATTCAGAGCAAAGGACATTACCAGCAGTACAAGTGGGTATTACATAATGATAAAGTGACAACTTATTTCTGATTTATGTTTAGCCCATGGCCTATGGCAAAAATGTTTAAAATCCTAGGAGTCTGCTGTTATGTTATTCCACCTTGCTAAAAGATTATCCTTCCTGGCTTGATAAAATAAGCTATCTGTCTTAGTCAATGTAGGTGTGCATTGGTCAGGCTTCTCCAGAGAAACAGAATCAACTGGATATATACAGATATAGATATATTAGGTCATGGGAAAGTCATGATGTATTTTTATATATTTTTCTATGCAAAAATGCATCATGACTCTCCTGACTACCCAATAGACAGATAGTGATAGATAACTATGTATTATAGGAATTATGTGAAGGAATCAAAAGACGGAGAATCCCATAATAAACTGTCTGAAAGCCACAGAAACATCCTGAAATTTCAGAAACAGAGAAGCTAGTGGTGCAGCTCTCAGTCCCAGCCTGAAGGCCCAAAGAGTCTTATAAGGCCACAGATCCAAGAGCTCTTGGTGACCACTAGTATTAGTCTATAATGTGAAAGTTGACCTTGAAATCTATCTGGTCTGAGGGGTATGGAGGCCAAGTATCATGAGGATGTAAACACAGCCAAGATTTGGTTCATGAAGCAGGGATGGATCAGACAGATATGCAGGTATCAGAAGCAGAACACATGGCATGCTCGGGGGAGGGGGGGTTTGAGAGAGATGAGGAGAGAGGAAACAGACACCCCATTTCTTCTGTTTGTCTCTCTCATTCTCCCAACTAATTGGATAGTACTGCCATATTTAAGGTGGATCTTCCTCCTTCAGCCTACTGACTCACACACTAATCTTGCCTGGCAACACTCTCACTGAAACACTCCATAGTATTGGCATCTTCCGGTCCAGTCAAGTTGACACCCAAAACTCACCATCATGGGCTGCTGTATTCAGTTACTACAGGTTGGGTGACTTAAACAGCAAATATTTGTTTCTTACTGTTCTGGAAGCTGGGAAGTCTAATATGAAGCACCAGAAGATGTAGTGTCTACGGAGGCCTCTCTCCATGGTTTATCGACAGGCATTTTCTTATGTCCTCATGTGGAGGAAAGGAGAAAGAAAGAAGTCGACTCCCACTTATTTCTTCTTAAAAGGAATTAATTCCACCATGAGGATTCCATACTTCTGACCTTATTACCTCTTAGATTGTCCCTCTCCAAATACCTCACTTTGGAGATTAGTATTTCAACATATGAATTTTGGGGGAAATAAGACACCAGTTCATGGACCACTATATTGGAAAGCCCATAGGCAAAGAACTGATGGGAAGTCAACCTGTAAGATGTTTAGGTGGCCACACAGGCTAAGAAAAGAAAAAATAAATAAAAGACTAAGACTGTATTTAAAAAGTTACCAAAAATTTTAAATGTTATTAATAGCCAAGTGAATGTTGACAGGGAATCTGAATCTTAGATTAAACATATCCTATATGCAACCATTTTTATCCAATAAACATCCTAAATGCAGCAATTTTTCATAACCTAAACAACAGACACAATTAAGTTGTCCCTCTCTTGTGACCTAAATACATTGTGTAATAATAAATATGTGCTTTTAAAGTCATTAAAATTTTCACAATTTGTTACACATCTATACAAAACAAGTATAGCTTGTTTCAAGTTTGGGGCTATTGTGAATAAAGATGTAATAACATCTTTGCTTATGGTTTTTAATACATGTATATGTAGCCAGTACTGTTGGCTAATACCTCAGAATGGGATTTCTGGGTCACAGGACATGACAATATGTACCTTAACACAAGTTAGAGTCCAATGTTTCTCTGCACCAATTGACAGTTTCCAAAGCAGTAAAGTAAAATTTCAGGGTTTTTATTTCCTCAAACTTGTCAACACTTTTAACAGGAAGCTTTTTTCATGGTAGACATAGATGGATATGTACAGATACAGTACTGTGGTCATAATTTCCTTTTCAGTAAAAATATAGAATTGTGTAGGTAATCCCAGGCACATGTCAATGACTTGATTGATATTTATAAATTGGAAAAGCACAATCTCTAGAGGAAAAAACAGTTCCCAGATGGTCTCTTCTCATTTTAAGATCACAGGATACTGAATATGATGAGAAAAGGCAAAAAACCAAGACCATGTGAACATGTTCATGGAAGAAAATATAAAAGAAAGAAAATGATGAGTAATAACAAAAAATACTGAAGTAGTGAAGCTTATAAAGCAGCTCACAACAGCATCACAAAAGTTTTGTAATACACTAAAGAGCATTTAGGATACAGCTTTAATCATGTACGTTGAAATTAAGATGTCATTATGCATAAGTTAGTAGAGCAAAACCTTATTAAAACATTATGCAAACTGGCATAATACTAAATGCTGTACTTGTAACTTGTACAATATGTATTCTTGCTTATCTTATTTTACTGTTATAGGCTTCGGAGATCTCAAGATAAAGAGAAATTAAAAATCCGCCTACAATAAGCACATTTTCTCCTTCTAAAAATGTTGCCAAGCAGCCAACCACACCCCATTTAAAGAAAAGAGAGCGAGAACAACAAACAAAAGGCAAAGATTTTTATATGAAATATAAAAAGCGAACATATAAATGTTTTAGAACTATTTTGTTAGGTGAAAAATCTCCATGTTAATCAGGGAAACGAGAGTGCTACTTTACCATTGGATTGGTAAAATTTATTTATTACTTGTTTTCTACTTGATAATGTATATTGAAATGGTATATTTATATATGCTCAGAACCTATTAGCCTAAAACAATTCTTTCACATTTAGGCTGGAAAACTTAGCATGGATGCAAGAAAACATGTACATTGTTGCCTGCATCTGTCTTTATTAATAAGCACACCAGTTGGGGTAAAAATAAAAACAATGTCAACCAAAAGAAGAATAATTGGCTCCATTATGAGGGAAACAGACCTAAACATTTCACACATACTTCTTTGTTTTGTAATATGTTCCTCTTTTTTCACAACTAATTATCCCCAGGACCTCAGCTTGAAGTCGTCAGTGGACTTAGACGAATTGGTGTTAATTCCCTGGCATTCTTAAATTATATCAGATTCTCTCACAAGGATTTGTGAAATACACTATGTATCACCAACAACAGTAGAAATACAAAGAAAAACCAAGTTATTAAAACAGCAGAACATTTATAATTTGTAATATTTGTAGTTTACACTTTCGGTACGTCTAAGATGTGTTAGGCGTTTCTCTAAGCTCTGTTTGTGTATGTGTGTGTGTGCCTGAGTGAGCATGTCCACTTAATTCATACAACGGCTATGTTACGTTACGTACTATTTATATTTTGATTCACTCTACAGATTAGAAAACTGAAATCTATTATCTTGCTCAGTGTCACAAAGATGGAAGATCGCGGAGTTGGGGAGGTTAAATCTGGCAGGATACTCTCAACCACGCTGTTTTCTTTCCTTTTACCTCGATTTGCTCTTATCAACTCACTAGTTCTATTGTGATATTCTGAACACTGTTCCACACTGAATAGTTCGAGCTTACCTTTGCTCTTCACTTCCCTGTGTGTATTAAAAATAACCTCAATCGTAAGGCAGAAATTCTCAAACATCAGTAATATATAGGAACTCCATTTCAAGTTAAAAATAAATAAAATGACCACAAAATCCTCCAAGATCAACAAATTCTTAATTGAACAGTTTACATTAATTGTTTCAAAATTATGCAAATAGCAAAAACACACAAGTTACAGGCTCCTTACGCCTATAGAATGCAAGAATTTTAAGAAAAAGTGATAAAATACAAACTGGGAAACATTTAGTATATTAATTGACTTGATCTTTTAGAGGTTTTTGCCATTGGACATGTATGCTAGCCAGAGCGAGAGAGAGAGACAGTGACAGTGAGAAGGAAACTGAGAAATCCCCTCCCAGGGGATGACCACGCAACAATCCCTTCTCCTCCATTCCCCTCCTGGGATCTGGGGCACACATGCATATGTGCCTAGTGTGATTTTCAAGCCACCAAATCCAGGGCTTGACCCGCAGTTGGCCATGTGGGAGTCCACTGATGTAACCACTACGCCATCTGTGGGTCCTTTGACTTCAATTTTTAATCCACCTCCATTCACACTCTTTGCCATGTGACACTTGGGCCCTTCTTAATAAAGAGAATCTTGGCCTTCAGACTTTTTCTGGCAGTGGAATATGGCAAAAGTGACATTGTCTGAATGAAGAACTCAAGAGGGAGCATGTAGTTCCACTTAGATGCATTCACACTTCTGCCCTTCAAAAATATACATATTCTAACTTTTTGGAGAGATATAAGGAAGCATTGAGCTGAACTCAAAAAAATTCAGCCTAAAGAAACTTGATCTGCAAATGTTTGAGCTCCTGTCATCTCCTGCCAGTCAATTCCTGAATGAAAGTTAACCTAAACTAAAGCAGAAGCACTCAGCTAAAACGGACCTGCAGAATCACGAGCTAAATAAATATGTATTGTTTTATTCACCTTATTTTGGGATAGGTAAATTTTTTGGCACTATCATGACAACATATAACTAATATAGAAATTGATACCTAGACTTGGAGTGTTGCCAAATAAAGTAAGTCTAAAATATGTGCCTAAGCAACTAGACAGCTGGTGTGCAGAGGGTGGGAAAATAATAAAGAAATTATGGAGGCTAGAAAGCTGGCAAAGAATGTTACAGATTGGTGCAACAATGGATAATTTATGCTGGCAATCCGTAGAAGACAGAACGTATACCTAATGAATATAACTCTAGATAGTGTACTATTGAAATCACAACACTGATGTTAGGTGGCTTACAAGAAATATTTAGATTTACATCTGGCTCCATATTTATCTATTTATGAAATTGTATATCAACAGCACGAATGCAAAAAGTGGTAGCTTAAATAAATATGTACACAATACATAAGTAATTCTAACAATCTGTTTGGTAGGATCATCAGATCCCCATCTTTAGTAAAAGTGCCAATGTGAAATGCTTAATTGACAATTGTAATGAGATTCCACTTGATAACTCTTTAATGATTGTGATTTATTTGATAACAATTTACTATGTTAGTGTTCATATCTGTATTAAATGAATATCTGGTGTAATTATTGTTAGATTCTAAAAAGAAGTAACTTTCTCACTCCAAATTTATTATTGATCACCTATGCAGTATTGATTGTTATGAGTATGTAATTACAGAGATGGAATCTTTTTAGACAGATAATATTGAACTCCTTTGGAACAAATCCTTTTGTGTCTGACAAGCTTAGTTAGACCATGCCATTCAATGACTCATGGATCACATCACTTTTTTCCATTCAATCTATAAAATCTTTCATACCGCAACCTTGTGGTCATTTGATTGCTGATTTACTGGTATACATTCATTTAACAAAACAAATTTAAATGTCTGCATCGTCATCATTGTGCTGTGATAGACAGACTAATGGCAATATAATTTTTCTTCACTGTATCCTATGTTTTGTAAGTTTTCAGCCACTCTTACCGTGCCTGAGGGCATATTCATAAGCCTTGCCTTTGTACTGTGCCACATACTTAGCTTTGGATAAATGAATGTTAACAGAGTTTTAGAAAAGACTGGGAACCAGCAGTTAGTGTAATGGCTATGTCGCTGGACTCCCACGTAGTCGACCGCGGTTTGCGTCTCGGACCCGGTGGCTTACAACTCACGCCGGGCGCGTGTGCGTGCGTGCCCAAGATCCCAAGAGGAGAATGGAGGAGAAGGGATTGCGGCGTGACCATCCCCCCTGGGGGGTGATTTCTCGCTTTCTGTCTCTATGTCTCTCTCTGTCTGTCTGGCGAGCGCACGCGCCCTATAGCGAAAACCTCTCAAAAAAAAAAAAAAAAAAAAGAAAAGACCAGCATTTGAAATTTGAGATATGGCTTCTACTGAATGTGGATAGCCTTTGCACCATCATAAAACCTGACAATCGTAAGTAGAACTATCCAAAGTCAGGGATCTCCCGTAAGGAAGTCTCGTACTGGATGTATTGGAGAGATGGATGGATGGTAGCTGGGAAGATGGATGGATGGATAGATGGAGAAATGATGCTAATAAATAAATGTGGATCTTATTTTTTCCTTTTCACTAGAGGGAAATTCAAAGATTATAAAGTTTTACTAAGGTTTACAGGAGACATGAAGCTTGATAGGAAACATATTCGTGGTACCAGCAGGTGGTTACGTTGCTGCACTCCCATGTGGTAGACTGCCGTTTGAGTGCCAGATTCAGCTGCTTAACACTCATGCTGGGCATGTGTGTGTGCATGCACAAGAATTCCAGTGAAACGGGCCAGCTGAGACAGAGCAGAGTGGACAATCTTCTGGGATCAGAACATGATGGAAAAGAGTAGGATGGATTTGAAGAGGCCAAGAAAAAACATCTAGTACATCGTCTTAAAAGAAAATGTATATTCAGCTACTAGGAATACCCTGCAGAACTTGGGAAAATTGATCTTGTTCTTTTTTCATCCAAATAGAAGTAATGAAAGTGAGTTTCCCTTGGCTCAGTTTTGTGTCTAAAAATAAACACTTGACTGTAGTTTGATTCCTGGACCTGGTAACTTGAAAAATCATTCCAGGAGCATGAGCATGTATGCCTAAGATTTGAGGAGAATGGAGAAGGGATTGCAGCATGGCCATCCTCCCTGGGGGGTTGATTTCCCACTTTCCCATTCACTGACGTCTCTCTGTCTCTCTGGTGAGCTCAGAATCCCTAAGGCAAAAAACTGTTTAAAAAATAAAGAAGCTTAAGAAAATATTTTGTTTAATCTCAAGTTAGTTCAAGTAAACAAATAATTGAAAATGCAGATGTGTATACAAATACACACACACACACACATATTTATACATACACACATACATGTATACAGAGATTCAAAACACTTAGATTCAAGATATATATACAGTAAGGTATTTTTGCATATCATAATACTCACCCAATATAAGTGTCTATAATCTGATAACATTTACATATCTTACAAGCTGTATAACCATGATCTTCCCATACTATAACACCTCCACCATATTAGACAGTGTCTTTCCACACGTCCCCTTTCCTCCTCTCACCCAAGGAAAGAACAAATCTGGTTTCTATGATTTTTTTAAAATGTTTTACAAATTTCAATGAAGAGAATCATACAAAATAAAGTCTTTGTGCCCAGATGACATAGTAGTTTGGATGTTAGACTCTCTCGTGGCCAATGACGGTTTGAGTCCTGGACCTTGCAGCTTCAAAATCACACCAGGCATGTGTTCATGCATGTCCAAAATCCTGAGAGAAGAATGGGGGAGAAGGGATTGCAACATATCCATCCCTTGGAGGTGGGGACAGGGGAGGACAAGGCACTTCCTCACTTTTGTTGTAGGACATGTTTGCTCACCAGAGTCAGAGAGAGGGAAAGTAAGAAACCCCCTGCCCCCAGAGGGGATGACCATGTTGCAATCCCTTCTCCCCCATTCTTCTCTCAGGATTTTGGACATGCATGCACACATGCCTAATGTGATTTTGATTTTTGAGATGTATTTATGCTGTTGTATATATCAAAAGTCCTGTTTTGTTTTGTTATTGTTGAATGATATATCGTTATATGACTACAGCACATTTTATCTTTTTACTAGTTTAGGACATTTGAGTTATTTCTTGGTTTTGACTATTATAAAATGCTGTTATGAGCATTCAGGTACAAATCTTTGTGTGGACATATGTTTTCATTTATTTTGGCCAGATACCTAGCAATGGAATTACTGAGTCATGTAATAAGTTTATGTTTAAGAGTTTAAAACTGTCAAAGTACTTTAAAACACAGCAGTACCTTTCAATCAGCAATGTATACAGATTTCCATTTCTTTATATCCTGGCCAAAATTTAGTATTTTAGTCGTTTTGATTCTTGCCATACCCAAGGGTATGTAGTATAATAATCGTTGTAAATATATTAGGAGTGGTGTTTCATTGAATTTTTAGATTTACATTTATATTATGACAAAAAATGTTTTTCTGGAGCCTCTATATCATGTAGGAATTGCTCTGTAACAAAATAGCATTATTTTTTGCATGTGTATTTTGTATACCATGTCTAAGAAATCTGACTTCCTAACTCAGAGTGGAAATAAAATAAATCATAACTTCTTCTACAACTCTCATATTTTAGCTCTTACAATGAAGCCTACACTTAGTTCTGATTTTGATTTGTTTTTTGTTTATAGTAGAAGGAAAAGTTGAGAATTAAAAAAAAATTCTGTTGAAGACTATCCTTTTTGTTCTTTGAATTGCTTTGAAACTTTTAATGAAAATCAATTAAAGTACACATAAAGATCATTTTTGAGGATATATGTGCTCTCCTATTAATCTTAGGCTGTCGTTGTAAAATACTAGCCTACCATAACTATTGTAGTTAAATGCTAATAATAGTAAATATTTGGGGCCAGCCAGGGGCTTGGTGGTTAATGAAATTGGATCTCACATAGCCAGCTGAACAGTTTGAGTCAGAGCTGGCTGCTTAAGAAATGCCCTGTGTGTGTGTGTGTGTGTGTGTGTGTGTGTGCGCGCGCACACACACGTGCACATGCGCACGTGTGCTCAAAATCCCAGGGGAGAGAAGAAATGGAGAAGGGATTGTGACCTGAACATGTCCCAGGGATAGTGCTTTATCACCCACTCCACCCCAGACTGTGACTCTAACAGGAAAATGCTTATGCTTTCTGGCAAATTTTTAAAAAATTGAATAAATCTTTAGATACTTGCTTGTCTTCTATTTATCTTTTGTGTAATATTTTTTCCCTCCTCCCAGGTTCTAAATGAAGGGTCTTTTTTGACTGCTTAGTTTTGAGAGCTCTTTATATGTAGTAAAGATCCTAGTACATTGTTAGATATGTTTTTTACACGTTTCCCACTCAGTAGGTTGTATTTCTGTCCTTGCAATGTGGGTCCTAGTGAAGCCCATTTTTGGTTGCCCATGCAAGGCTATGCGAGAGGAGGGCAAACTCCACATTTCCCCCAATGCTGTTAGACTCTTCTTTTTTTTTTTTTTTTTTTTTTTTATTGGAGAGGTTTTTCGCTATAGGGTGCGTGTGCTCGCCAGACAGACAGAGAGAGACAGAGAGACAGAAAGCGAGAAATCACCCCCCAGGGGGGATGGCCACGCCGCAATCCCTTCTCCTCCATTCTCCTCTCTGGATCTTGGGCACGCACGCACACGCGCCCGGCATGAGTTTTAAGTCGCCGGGTCCGAGACGCGAACCGCAGTCGACTACGTGGGAGTCCAGCAACATAGCCATTACGCTAACTGCTGGTTCCCAAACTTTTTCAACCGTTAATGTGTCTCAGTTGATCTGACTCAATCAATTAATTCATTTAAGTACACGGAAATGGTTGCTTTTTGGTAATTTCTCCTACTTATAATTATTTTATTCAGAGGGGAATCACTTAACTTAGGTTATCATTTCCAGAAGTCTGAAGTATTTTTCTTTGTTGTGGTGTTGGCCATTGTTCCTTTAGATGGTATTTACAGTGAAAAAAATCTTTACAGTATCAGAAGTTGCCATCCTACTTCTTCTCTGACCCTAGAATACCTGGACATTTGTCCTTCATTTATACATTTATGTGTTTAAAATGTATGACATGGTGGAACATTGTTTGTTTTCTTTCTGTTTATAAGTGTTTATAAGGGACCAGCAGTTGGCATAATGGCTGTGTCACTGGACTTCCATGTAGCCAACTGTGGTTCGAGTCCCAGACCTGGTGGCATAAACTCAAGCCTGGCACGTGTGCATGCATGCCCAAGATCCCGAGAGGAGAATGGAGAAGAAGGGATTGCGGTGTGGCCATCCCCACTGGGGGGTGATTTCTCCTTTCTGTTTCTCTGTCTCTCTCTGTCTTTCTGGCAAGCGCACGTGCCCTATAGCAAAAACCTCTCAAAAAAATAAATAAATAAAAGCGTTTATGAGATGATTTGTGTCTTCCTTGTGTTTATTAACACTTACAATGATTAGGTTTTATGCAATTTTAAAGAAATATCTTTTAACACAAGCTTGTTGCCTAAACAATGTTTTCACCTACTCTGGGGAACTTAATGTAAATAAATCAAATGAAGCTACCAAATGAAGCTATTATTGAATCCTGAATAGCAATGAGCAATTTTTTTCCCCCACTATACTTGATTGGAGAAGTGCTAAGATTTCTTTCAATTTGAAATACTCTTCTTCGTGTTTATATATTAAGCTCCTTTCAACTGGGGTAAATCACATACTAACTTTCTCTTAAACAATTGTTTAAATTAATTCAGTTTGGTTTTAATTTGGCATAGGGCACATGCACTCACCAGAGATAGAGAATGAGAGAGAGATAAAGATATAAAGTAGACTTGTGTGAGGCTGGCCACATTAGAACCCCTTCTCCTCCATTTTCCTCTCAGATTTTGAGCACACATGCATGCATCCAGTGTGTTTTTCTTTCTTTCTTTTTTTTTTTTCTTTTGGAGAGATTTTTGCTATAGGGCAGGTGCACTTGCCAGAAAGACAGAGAGAGACAGAGAGACAGAAAGTGAGAAATCACTCCCCGGGGAAGATGGCCATGCCGCAATCCTTTCTCTTCCATTCTCCTCTCAGGATCTTGGGCATGCACGCACACACACACATCGTGAGTTTAAGCCAGCAAGTCCGGGATTTGAACTGTGATTGACTACATGGGAGTCCAGCAACATAGCCATTATGCCAACTGCTGGTTCCATCCAGTGTGTTTTCCAAGCTGCCAGATCTGGGACTCAAACTGCATAGGTGGCCATGTGGGTTCCAGCACTTTATCCACCGTGCCCCCGGCTGGCCTGACAGGTTTTCATATATTACCAAAGAGGTTTGGATTGAGGAATGAAGGAAATTAGAGGAAGGAAAGAATGAAAACCGGCCTCAGGGATGGTACGGGAAGTTATGTGTACCAGCTAATGTCATGGTAAAGTGTTGATGAAGGTGCTGGGTCAGACATAAGCCTGATTATAAAAGAAGTCTGAAGTTTTAAACACCATGCAGCGTCCTCTGCAGGCTCCTAAGGACTGTTGATGACAACATTTTGAACGTTGCCCACTCATCTATACTCTTATACATCAAAAGGGTCAATTTTATCCTGAAAACCAAAAATCGTGAAGTGCCATCTTTGTGTACTGC
Source organism: Tupaia tana (assembly GCA_026018925.1). Lineage (NCBI taxonomy): Eukaryota > Metazoa > Chordata > Mammalia > Scandentia > Tupaiidae > Tupaia > Tupaia tana. Next base: position 20,040,309 of record JAKSZU010000025.1, on the reverse strand, counting down.
ATAGCCTTTCCCCCTTCTACTTCTAATATATTTTTATTTCATATATATAATATGAGATGATAGTTATCTTCATTGTGGAAACATCTTTATAATAGAAAATTTCAGAAAACGGATGAAGCAGAGAGAACAGTACCTCAATGAATCCACTACACAAGTTGAACCATTTTGAGTCAATGCCAATCTTGTTTTATGTGTCTTCCTTACTGTTTTTCCCCCTCCTCTTGAATTAGTGTGAACCAGAATTAAAGAATTATCTTTCTTTCAGGGACCAGCAGATGGCATAATGGTTATGTTGCTCACCTCCCACATTGTAGACTCTGGTTTGAGTCTCAGATCCGGGGCTCAAAACTCATGCCAGGTGCATGTGCGTGCATGCCCACAATCCCAAAAAGAGAATGGAGGAAAAAGGATTGTGGCATGGCCAACCTCCCTGGGGGGTGATTTCTCATTTTTTGTCTATCTCTCCAGCAAACACATATGCCCTATAGGAAAATAAATCTCTCTATAAAAAGAAAAAAAAATCTTTCTTTCATAACTGTCTACATATTTGTCTTTAAATGTGACTCTTTCTTAAACATAACTTCAGTTTTTAATTAGCAACATTTCTTTAGCATTGTCTAGGATCCAATAAGCCTTCTACTTATGTGGACGCTTTCTCACGTCTCCTTGGAGAGAAATTCAGTCACTCCTACATGACATGGAGGACCTAAAACAAATGCTGTAGAAGCTTCATAACCGAATACATTCACCATATTCCTGACGGTAAATTCAATTGTTCATGACAATTTCTACTATCAACTTGCATTCTACATTGACATGTTTTCCATCTTAAAAGAAAAATCAAATATCAAAATTGTTCGTGATGTTATTTTGGGTCCAGTCATGGTGCACACTGCTAAGGTGCTGTGCTTCATGGGCCGGGACCATAGGGATGGCCTGGGTTCAATTCCCGGTCCTGTCTGAAGGCTCAGGCCAGTGGCACATACCTGTCAACTCAGCAATTTAGGAAGGTTGAGGCAGGAGACTTGTGAGCAAAAGGTTGGTGTAGAAAACACAGCAAGACCTCATTTAAAAAAGGGAAAAGGTTGGGGGCACATAACTGTGTCCCTAGCTGGAAAACTGAGGCAGGATGATTGTGAGATGGTGTGACCCTGTCTTGCAAAATAAAGTAAAATAAAATGCATTATTTTGGTATGTCATCCAAGCACTACCAAGTGTAAAGGTTGCACTGACTTGCCATGTTCACTAACTTGTTGTATGCAATGACTTTCATGCTTACCCAGCACTACAAAGGGCATGTGTTCCTTTGGTTTTATGGTGTTTTGCCAAACACTTCATTTGGCCAGTGAGCCAAAGTGCACCGTAACTGATGGACTGTAAGTGTGTTTAATGTAGTTCTGGTAAAATCTGAGTCAGCACGAAGAGTCAACTGAAGTGCAGGAATTAACACGACATAATGCTGAGTACAGTCTCTCAAAGACCTGCGTTGGCAAAGGGGATCTGTGGAACTATATTGATTTACTAGAACTATGAGGTTAGGCAAGCCCATTTTGGTTTTGGCTGGTAGGCAATGCAAAGATTATTTCGTTGAAGTAAAGCAGAATCTAAACTGCAATGAATTGTAACTTTTTGTAGTATTTATGCATTGAACTCTGATACAATAGGTAAAACCCACACATGTAGGTGTGTGTGTACATTTTCATGCGAATGTGTGTGTATATACACATATATGTATATAGATACAAACACACACATGTGTGTGCATGTATAATCTTTATTAAAGAATAAATTAGATACACCAAAAAGTCAGATATTTTTCTTCTTCCTACAACCAGAACATAAGCTATATAGTTTTTAAATAATATATTCTGCTCACATTGATTTACAAATAACCTAAGCTTGTTAATTGCTTTTTCAAAATCTCTAGTTTTAATTTTATTTCATATGCTAAATATATATGTATATATATATATATATATATATATATATATATATATACAATTTATTCCTCCACAGCTAGTAAGTATGTGTGTGTTTGTGTGTCTGTGTGACATTTAAAAAGTGACTTCAGACTATTTTAAATGCAAAAAAATAAATTTCAAATGAATATATATATACATAATTATCTTTTGTACTTCTAAAATTTTCTTCCACTGTCCACTTATTAATTTTTGATAGTATTTAGTTTCATCAACATATTATTTTTTTTCTGCAAAAGTCATATTCCAAAGTGACTTTGAGTTAGTCTATTAAAAAGAGATTTAAATTTATTAAAAATAGAAAGTTCAAATTATTAAAAAGAATTTTTGAAGAAAATCAGTTCAGTTTTAAAAATTTAACATTTATAAAAGTCCTACTCCAAGTATTTGAACTGAAGAAAACCCATATTTATTAAAATGGCTTTGCTTTAATCCAGTAAAAGATGATTCAACTAGTATTTATGATAAAATTGCTGTATTTTGAAATTTATTTCTTGACATTTACAATAATCTGAAGTCACTTTCTAAATGTCATAGACATATATATACACACACACACACACACACACATGCTTGTTAACTCTGGAGAACTAAACAATATACTTACAAAAGAATCTTATTTAAAAAAGAGAGAGAGAGAGAAATTAACCTACCTTTGAAATTAAACCTTTTTAGAAAATTAGATTTTTAGCTGGTGGCATTAAAAGACAGATTGATAATTCTACAATTAGTGTTAAAATATGAGAAATTATTTTTGAAACTACATTATGTCATTGCTTCAAAGAATACGTTATAATAATCTGCCAATGTCAATATGTGTTCTGTAAGTAGTAGGAAAAAATTAAAATAATTCAGTACTTTAATGTCCTTTTATTTTATTTTATTTTGTCTCTTCCATTTTAGTATCATTATTCTGACATTGGGTATTATTGATTTCAAGAAAGTGTACTGAATGTCAAACACATTATAATATTATGTAAATTATGACACAGATCTACTAGTCTCAAACAGAGTTTTAAATTTATGCAGAGTATTTACATATATGGTCACAAGGAATATATTGCACATAATGAAATCAATGACTAGAACCAATTCAGCTTATTAAATGTCAGTTCCTTCTTTAAAAAAATAGTAAACAACAAAGATCTCTCTAAGTCACCCTATAACTAAGGTGGACTTGTCATCTGTCATCCAAACAGGAGCACTTTGAGAATGAAGAATGTCAGTATTAATCACTAACTTAGAAAAATAAATTTCAGGGACCAGCAATTAGCATAATGGCTATGTCGTTGGACTCCCATGTAGTCAACTGCAGTTGGCGTCCTGGACCCAGTGGCTTAAAACTCACGCCGTGTGCGTGTGTGCCCAAGATCCCAAGAGGAGAATGGAGGAGAAGGGATTGCGGTGTGGCCATCCCCCCTGGGGGGGTGATTTCTCGCTTTCTGTCTCTCTGTCTCTTTCTTTCTTTCTGGTGAGCAGACATGCCCTATAGCAAAAATCTCTCCAAAAAAAAAAAAAAAAGAAGAAGAAACTTCGATGTCAAGGACATAGGATGAATATTAATGAGAGTAATTTGTAGACCAAAGAAGTTCAGGTGACCCACCTTGGTTCCCTTCATATAATCATGTTTGGAAAGGAAGGAGTCAGAGAACTGGGGCGTTTCTATGTGCACTCTGTCTTGTGTGTTTCGTCTTCAAAATACATAAATACCACCTACTGTATGTATAGTATATATTGAACTCACTCACGGGTTTCTGAGAGACAGTTAATGTTATCGGAAGGTTATATTGAGCCAGAAAAATCAAAGCACATAAATAATTTTAAATGCGTGTTATTCGTTGGATAATCATGATGCCCAAAGTTTATTGCCACTGTGACATTTCACTGGCTCTTAACTCAAAACGTGCTCCTAGAGGCAGAGGTTGGTAGAATCCCAGTGCCAGTTGAGCATGGTTTTGATACTTAAATATCCCATTTGACAACTTAAATCCAATCTGAAACAATATAAGCTTATCCTAGTAGGTACCTTGGTCCTGCTAAAGTGGTTAATTTGCCAGTGCCTGTTAACCTCATTTTATGTCAGCGTCATAGGCTACCGAACTCATGGCAACCTCTGCTCCTGCTCTGTGCTGCTTTCTCATTTTAATAATCTTCCTAAGAAACCGGAATTAGCTTTAAGCACCTAATTGTCTTCAAAGTCTGGTCATACGGACAAGAGGTATGGCACTTTGAAAGACAGAACTTTTTATGTTCTGATTGGGGAAGGATACCCAGTGAGTAAAAATGATTTACCCTTCTGGAAAGTTACTATTGACTCCCTTATGCAAATACATTTCTACAAAATTAGCCTATAAAAAGGGAAGTACAAGGGCTGGCGGGTGACATGGTGGTTAAGATGCTGGATCCCATATGGCTGACACCACGGTTTGAATCCCCGACCTAGTGTCTTAGAAATCATGCTGGGTACATGTGTGTGCATGCCCAAAATCCTGAGAAAAGAATGGAAAAGTGATTACAGTGTGGCCATACTCCCATGGGAGAGATTGGGATCACTTCTCACTTTCTCTCTCTCTCTCTCTCTCTCTCCCCATCAGTTGCATGCACAATTAACTACTTAGAGCTATATCAAAACACTAAGGTCTACTTTTCTGACTGAAAAGTATCTGAAACTTTTGTTTCACATTTCACAATATTAAATAACATGACTTGAACATACATTTTTATTAATCATTTATTACAGATAGAAATGAATGTGTAAATGCTGCTTTATGCTATTTCTGAGAAGACTTAAATGGATAATATCTTATTTAAAATTACTTTATAAAAGGATTTTTACGCTTTTGTCCCATGTAGTTGATTGCTGTATGGAAAAACTTACTCTATTTCATTTTAAAAATCATTTAAATATATATTTTAAAATTCCATTAAGGTTTCATCATTATACATATATGATTATAGGAATTTTCAGTATGAGTGTGTAAGTGTGTATTTAAGGTTCTGTGAAAACAAAATTTATTATTTGAAGGAGACAGAGAGTAATGTCAGGCTGTGTTGTTAAAATTAGTATTTATCACTCTGAGTTGTATTTTAATATTCCTTTGATATTAGCTAAAAAGGAAAAGTAGAATGCATAAATTCCTCCTTTTTTTTTTTTTTTTTTTTTTTTTTTAGAGAGAGATATAAATTTTTGCTATAGGGATGTGATCACCAGAGAGACAGAGACAGAAAGAAGACATTGCCTCCAGGGGGGCTGACCACACTGCAATCCCTTCTCCTTCATTTTCCTCTTAGGATTTTGGGTATGCACACAAATGTGCCTAGTGTGAGTTTTAAGCCTCTAGGTCTGGGACTTGAGTCGTTGTCAACTACATGGGAGTACAAAAACCTAACTTTTATGCCATCTGCCGGTCCTGCGTAAACTCCTTTGTAACAAGTGGTACCATGATGGTGGGAGATAACAAGAACGGAGGTGGGTGTTGAACAATCTTGGAGTGATCTCAGCTCAGCAGTACATGTCCCTTCACGTTGGCCAAGTTATTTAGCTTATAAATTTGTTTACCTCCTCTGTGAGATGGGATGTGCTGGGTATTCTTCAATCACCTGAGTAGACCCAATCTTCACCCCCTTCCACTCTGCTCCACTCTGCTCCTGCCTCTGGACATTGATATTTATAGAATGAAGGAATCAATCAACTTGGCCTGCTAACTTGCCTATTCAGTGACTAGGACACACCACCACAAGGGAAATAATTAGATTGGTATTTATCCCTTTGGTCCTGTGTGCAGGTTGAAGAGCTAAAATATTGAAATTTTCTCAGGATACCCACTGTTTGAGCCCTGTCTTTCTAGGTGCTGGTTACTTTTAAGCCTCGTGGTGACAATGACCCAGGATTCTTTACTACCCCTTGTGGGTCTTTCTTAAATTTTGCTCTACCCATGCAATCAATCCTGTTATGGAACAAGCATCAAATTTCCCCTTTGATGGCATAGTTATCAACTAGACCAAAACTCACAGAGAGATTAAATAAAATACTAGCAACATACAGTTATTGTGTTTTTATTGTTATGTGTGTGAAAATGGGTATGAAATATCAATATTAGATGCCAAATATTAGGTTGTCGGGAAAGTCATGATGTATCTTTCTGTTTTTCCTATGCAAACATGCATCATGACTTTCCAGACAACCTATAGATACCAGTCAAAATAATCTAGGTCACGTGCCTCAGAGTCTGGATCTTAAATGCCTGCCTGGCCACTCTGTTGAAGCATTATCAGCAGAGCCTTTCTAATCCAAAGGAGCAGGTCCACTTTCAGGAATTTTGGCTCTGGCTTCTGCAAGGCTCTGCAATTTTCTTAAGACTCGTAGCTACACGGAACAGTCATTATTAGGTATGTGAAGGGCATTTTATCCACTCCTGTGTTTTAGAATAGGTCTTCTTCTCCACACTGAAGTTTTAAAGTTGTTCTGTCTACAATTTGGCAAGAATGTGAATTTTCTAAGATGTCTGTCAGAAAAGTGACAATTGCTACCTTGTTAAGAAAGAGAGGGATCGACGTTGCTGACAAGATGACAGTGCCTCAGTTGCTGAATAACAAGGGTGACAAGAACTGAAAATGGTCCTGAATTCTTGACATTTACCTACAGGGCAAAGGGAGCTCATATCACACGATGCAAAGGTGGTCGTCAATTCAAAGAAATGAGTACTTACGGGTGTTCTGTTCTTTTTAGACACTTGATCAGGAAGAGGTGGAAGATGTTTCATACTTAGTGTTAAACTATGGAATAAAAGAGAACATCCTCTGTCAGTCTGGATGTACTGTGGTACCAAAAGTGGAAAGATCATTGAGGTATCATTCTACAAACAGAGGTTTCAGCCACTCTCAATTATAACTCTTTGATGCACCAGATACCTGCCCTACATCTCATTTTAGTAAAGTATAAAATGAAGGTAAATAGAATAATTGGATCTACATCATGCATGCGGTGGATAGAATTAAACCAGACGCAGATCTTTTCAATTTTGTTGTGTCACTGCAGACAAATTGTTTAACTTTCTTGAGATTTGGTTTATTCCTCTATAAAACAAGAGCTCTTGGGACCAGCAGTTGGCGTAATGGCTATGTCACTGGACTCCCATGTAGTCAACCGCGGTTTGAGTCCCAGACCCGATGGCATAAACTCATGCCGGGAGCATGTGCGTGCGTGCCCAAGATCCCAAGAGGAGAATGGAGGAGAAGGGATTGCAGTGTGGCCATCCCCCCTGAGGGATGATTTCTCGATTTCTGTCTCTCTGTCTCTGTCTTTCTGGCGAACGCACCTGCCCTATAGCAAAAACTTCCCCAAAAAAGAAAATAAAAAGAAATTAAAAATACAAGAACTCTTTACTGGAGTTAAGTTTTCCAAGTAGGTCCTTAGAACCTATAGGGATCTTAAAATTTAACCAGTCTAATCCACCTACTGACACACACAGACACACATAATAATATATATATGTGGGTATATATAGTTTTCCTTGTTTTATATCAGAACAATAAGTACAAGTGGATCAATAAAAAATTGTGTAACCTAAAAGAGCTCTTAATGTTAAAACAAAAAATCAAATAAATATCTAGGCTAAGAAGAAAATCAACCATAGATGAATGGGGGCAAATTATAAGCTACTATTTCTTTAAGTTTAGATCGAAAAGGCAGCTCTGAGTCTTAAATGGAACAAAACTTTGAAAACTAAAACTTTGAAAACTAAAAGATTTAAATCTATAGAATTTTGGAAAACAAGAAACAAGTTATGAACTATGAAAATGTGATTATCATATTTATAACCAACACATGTCCATGCTCTGCACCAAATATATAAAGGCTCTTCTACTTATTCATTAATTAATTTGACAAATGTCTTGAAAAGACAAGTATTCACATAGACACAAATTTAAATAAACAATAAATATAAATATAAATGGAAGAACAGTTATAAATCATATGAAAATCAAAACACCATGAAAAGATATATTAGTTTGAGAAAATTTCAAAAAAAAGGAAATGATAAAAAAGTTTTATTTATATGCTGTTAAAATATTATTAAATAGTATTATGTACAACTATTATTTTCAAAATTTCTGAAAATTTAGTAAAACAAAAATTTGGAATAACTTTAAAGTTCTATGAAACTTATTTAGAACTTTAAGAACATGATTTTTTAAGCTAATTTGAGAAAAACTACATGCTAATCATATTTCATCTTAGCTATTTAATTTCTATTAGATGTCATTTTTAATCTAATTTCTGTCCCATTATTTTAATGATATTCACAATAATCAATTAAGTAGATACTTTATTAGCTCCATTTTTATAGAAAATTGCTCAATATCAAGCACTAAAAAGTGAAGTATAATTCAAATTCATATACACAGGGTCAAACGTTCAGGGAATGGGAAGATATATGTTGTATTCACTACATATTCTAATGAGTATTGCTACTGGTGTCAGGATAGACTTTTCCAGAAACCAAGACATTTAGCATTCCAGGGCATCATTCAAGAAAATGAATTTATTTTTATTTTAAGAGCACATGCTTATTGACATATATTTTAACTAGTTTTTAGAGTTGGACATTATTACATCCTGTATCAGTACATCATATTTCATTTGAAGTGATATAGCAAGCACACCAACACAATAGTTTTTGGAGCATCTTTACAATTCTTTATATTCCTGTTATCATAACACCACTGACATTGAGTCAATAAAATAGGAGAGAAGAAAGTTTTCTAATGTTTAGTTTATGTGGATGCTTTGTGAACAACTTCCGTATTATAATTTGCAGACCTCTAAAGAGGTCATGTTTCTAAATTAGTCCTTGATATGGTTCTGACATGCATTGGCATTGGAGAATTACATCAACTTTATGTAACACATAGAAATAATACACTTTTCAAAAAATTTCCCCATGTGTTCTCTCGCTATCAAGAGCGCATTGATGTCTGCAATCAAAAATTTATTTAGATCATAGCTGAGCTATCCCAAGAGATATAACTGAGATGAGAAGAAACATTAAGTGTCTGCATGATTAATATTAATTTAGTCCATGTTGTGTGAGAGCTCCGATCGTGTACAGATAAACGCAATGCACATAAAACCAGGATTTCCATAAGTAGGAAGGGCCAGGTTTGGTATTTGCCACAAATGGAAGTAGATATTTTCATTGCTAAACTTGTTCTAAAGGTTTAAAACCATGTCATTGATTTATTTTTCTCTGCAATTTTCCCTCAAACATGCCCTCCCCTTGAGTAATAACTAAAACATAATCAACATTGAATGATATACTGTTATGCTGTAAAATATTTTTCATATATTTATTAAAATAAAAATAATTTATTACATTTTATTGAGTTCTATTAAATTATCATGTAATAAACAATCATTTTAGTGTATGATAGACAGGTAATTTGTAGGACCAGCAGGTGGCATTGTGGTTGAGGGTGCTGGACTCCACAGGGCTGACTGTGGTTCAAGTCCCAGGCCTGATGACTTGCTTTCTAACTCCCCCTCCCCCACTCTGTCTCTCTCTGGTCAAATTAAAAATAAATAAGTAAATAAATAAATAAAATAATTCTTAAAATCAGGTATTTTGTTACTAAGATGAAATAATAGTGATTTAATTTGAATTTAGAATCAATCAGTCATTTGGCATTTTTATTTCTGAAGGTAACCATATAACTTTAAATATAAAGAAAAGTCACATAATGGTATATTTTCTCGATGGTAATGAAATGACTTTACCTATCAGATAAGAACATTTATGGCTGAATTTCTTCTTTCCTTTATTTTAGCATTTTCAAATATGTATTCTCTCCAACGCTTCATATAGTCTCATGAAAAATCCTGACAGTTCCCTTTCTCTTTAATACATGAACTTACTAAGAAAGAAATATTCTTACTCAGAAGAATAATAAAACTCAAGGATAGAACTGGTCACTGAGCTATTAAGATAATTTTCCTAATCAATTCAACAAGGAATTATTGATTTCTCCTTGTTTCCGAGGTAAGAGAAGAACTACAACTCCAACACTTTAATAGATACTCAGCATATATTATTCAGCACAAACAGCAATACATATATTATGTCTACATTTGACTAATTTTTTTGTTTGAGTATATTATTTTATAATCCCTGGAAAAAAAAACAACATAAATAAGTGAAACTAAAGAAAATAAATAAATAAACCTTATGAGCTGGATATCTGCTCACACAAAGTTGGTGCAAAGATTTCTACACATACTGTTAACAATGGGTCATCTAAAATATGTGAAGTTATTATAATTGCTGAGTAATAGAAAATTTGATATGACAGTTTATAAAGTCTGAGATTTCTTTTTTGCTGTAGTTTTTAGGGAGATTTTTTTATAGGGTGCATGTACTAACCATAGAGACAAGAGAGACAGAAAGGCACCGCCAGGGAGGATGGCCTTGCCACAACCCCTTCTATCTCTCCCTTTTGGGATTTTTGCCATGCACACACTTATACCCACTGTGTTTCTCAAGCTATTGGGTTTGAGACACCTACCAGGCAGTTCATCATGTGATATCCAGCTGCCTTATCCAGAAGGCCACAGAGTCAGCTTGGAACATCGACTTTCATCAGAGAAGGATTTTTATTTTTAATTAAAAAAAATTTTTAATAAAAATATTCAATCGACATAATTATTAAACATATTTATGATGTATGGTGTGACTTTTCTGTACATGAATACTATGTGTAATGATTTGAAATTGAACATTACATTAGATATCCACTTGCAGAAGGAAAAAGAAGAAGGTAGTACAGTTTTTAATAGAAGAAAGGGTATTATGGTTGTAATGGAACTTTTGCATCCGCTTCTCTGGGGTTTCTGTGTTTTCAATTATACTCAAGGATATTTGGGCTTGGGACTCTTTCAGGACAGGCCCAAATGGAACCAGATTGATGCAGAACAGGACAGTTCAGCTCATCGCTGGGAGTAGATGGTAAGAGAATCCCCTCTTTGGGGCCAATCTGGCTGTGACCTGGACTATAAGGAAAGAATGGTGAGGCATGTTGGTTTGTGAACAGAAACAAGGTTATGAAATAATGGAACTCTGATGTTATTGACTGAATTCTTCCCTGCCTTCATTTGTATGTTGATGTTCTGACCACCAATATCTCTGAATGTGACTAAATTTGAAGATGGGGGATTATAAGGAAATACCAAACGTAGTATGTGGCTATTTGGATAATTCCTAATGCAGTAGGAATGCTATTCTTATAGCAGATGATAAAGACACAGACAGAGAAAAGCTCCTATGAGGACATACAGTGAGAAGGCAGACATTTGTAAGTCAAAGAGTGAGACCTCAGATGAAACTTGACTATGGCCACCTTGCTCTCAGACTTCTAAGTTACAGAATTATCAGAAAATATATTTCTACTCTTTTAAGCCACTCAGTCTATGGTCTTTTGTTAATGGAACCCCTAGCAAACTAAAACTCATAGAAACAGAGATTGGTCTTTACCCTGTGAACTATATAATCCACTTGTAGTTAAACAGGGAATTAACCCCAATTATAAACTGTTGATATTTTATATTTTGAGCCTTGTTTCTAAATCCTCTAAGCATAAAGACTTCACTATCAGCTAAAATATCTCAGTCTGCGGTAGATCTGACCACTAATCATATAGACATAGGTGCAGATTTTTCCTTTCTCTTTGATAACGATCACCATAAACTTCCCTGTAATTTTGTTGTTCTAGTTTCTTCTAAGGAGCTCCCCAAAATAGCACTCCTTTATTTTGCATGTGAAAACTCTTCTGGTATTTAAAAAGAACTGCCAATTCTCATCTAGATATTCTTTTTTAATATACTTGCCATATAAATATAACCTATTATTAAATGATTTTCCTACCATTCACCACCTTGATGAACTTTCCCTTACCTAAAGTTTTTCAAGTACATATCTTAAAATGCAGCACTGAGTGTGAGCATAATACTTAATGACAGGTAACATTTATTTCACATATGCTATCTGAAATGCACTGTGGTAATCACATTACCTCCTTTCATTTTACTAATTGAATTTAATAGAATTTTTCTTCTTTTTTTCTATAACAGAAAGTGTGTGCATGTGCACAAGAGAGAGAGAAAGAGAGAGCAAGAGAGAGAAATAAATGGGTAGAGGGAGAGAGAGAGAAAGTATGGGAAAGAGAAAGCACCCTCAATAGGATCTCATCACACAGGCATCTCCAAACTCCAGCCTTTAAGCTTCTTCCGGATCCTGGGCAACCACACACAGGAGAGTTAGATATGTTTTCCATGTCAACCCTGCACCCACAGCATAGTTGTCACATGGCTTCCAGCACTGTAGGGTGCTAGCATTACAGCTGTGTCATTAGCAGTTGGGTTGAAAAACCTTGTGAGGAAATTGAGACACAGAAAAGATCATTATGAAACAGCAAAGTGTAAGCTATTTCTCTAATTCCAAGATCAATCTTAGAATGGGTACATGATTGCTTTTTGAATGTTGCTGTAGTGCATATGCGCTCACCAGAGACAGGCAGACAGAGATAGAAAGAAAAAGTAACCCTTACTGGAGCATGGTCACACTGCAATCCCTTCTCCATTTCTTCATTCTGTTGGGGTTTGGGACATGCACACACATGTATCTGGTATGTTTTAAAAGCCTCCAGGGCCAAGAGTTGAATTATGCTTGTCCATCTGGAATCTGGCTCCCTTAATCACTAGACCAAGGGGATAGCTCATATGATGCTATTTCTAAACATCATTAAGCAATGACTTCAGTGGAAAATTCAAGGTTGAATGGAACAAAGGGATGCATTACATTATTTGTCATAAACACTGTTTGTGTATTGCCTCAGCTTGATTTTAGAGACACTTTAAAACTATTTGGTTTTAAAAACACACTTGCTTTTAGTATGTATTTTGCTTATTTTCTTTTTCTAAGTGGTTTTCTTTATCTGACTTCAGAATTATTTGTTTATTTTTTCTGATGTCATTTTGCCTGTCATTATCAAATATTAGTGACTATGATTCCATAACATTTTGATTCTGAAATTCAAATTACTTTCTATCCTTTTCAACTTTGTGTGCTAAAATTTTGAGAGGAGTGATTTGTTTTCATTCAAAAATTTGATCAGTATGTACATCTACTACAGATGGAGAGGGATGGTGAGAAAGCAACTGCCCCACACATACTCCTGGACAGAATATTACAGTAATGTATTTAAGGCTGAACAGACACTCTTGATTATACAGTTTTCAACTTGTGTATCTATCTCATTATATTATTATTCAGGCCATATCACTTTAGATTCCTAGAGGAACTTAATTAAATATATATATGTCAAATATCTTGTTGAAAATAAAATTTGATATAGATAATATTCTTATAAGGTACTGTTGTAGTACTAAATAAACAGTGCCCTTTACATTTTCAGAAAGACAATATTATTACTTATTACTAGTTATTACAATAAATAAAAAAGTTGGTAAGACATAACGCAGGATTACTAGACACCGCTTTCCATAAATTACAAGACAGTAGCTGATAGCACTTTAGAAAGTTACCTAAGGACAGCTGTTGTGGCATGGTGTTAATGCAGTCGTTTGTGATGCAGAAGACACATGGGAAGGCCCTATGTTCATGTTCTGAGATTTCTGGTACAACTAGGCCCTTACACACATGCACATGATTCCAGCTGGCTGAGGCTGGGGATAGATCACAGCATGAAGATCCAGTTGGGCATGCTCTCTCTCCCTCTCACTTTTCTCTAAAGAAATAATAGCAAACTTGGTCCAGTCTGTAGCATACTGGTCAATGGAGCTGGATACCACATGGTTGACTATGGTTCAAATTCTGGTCCCAGCAGTTTGAAAAAAATCATACCAGGTAGATGTGTATGCATACCCCAAATCCCCACTGAATGGAGAAATGGAGAAGGTATTGGAGCATGTCTATTCCTCATGAGGGGTTGTGCTTTTTCTCCTTCTCTCTGTGTCTCTGCTTCTCTTGGGTGAGCACACTCATCCACTGGCAATTAAATAAATGAATAAATAAACATTTTTTTTGTGTGTACAAGAAGTAAGACTTAGAAAGGGCTAGCCTAAGGCTTGGTGGCTAATTGAGTTGGATCCCACATAGCTGACCCGTGGTTCAAGATCTTGAATCTGGAAGCTTGAAAAATTGGATGCATGTGGACATGGGCCCCAAATCCCTATAGGCGGGGGAACTGGAGGACAAATATCATGACCCCACCAACAGAGTCTTGGTGCACGGATCCATGCCCAGCCTTCAGCCTGCCCTGGACCATAGGTTCGTGTGTGCCTGGTGTAGTCATGGAGGTCTTTGAATTGAACTAGAAATCTTCCCACATGGATCATCCTCACAGGACATCACATGTGGCTACTTTGTCACCATCTGAGACCCCTTTTCCTTTTTAGAACCAGCAAACACCACAGTATCTTCCATGTAGTTAATGCTTAATAATTATTGGCAGAATTAATCAACACACATTGCAGTTGTTAATGATGATAGATGACAGACAGATAGGTAATAGATAGAGCAAACCTAAATGTTGAATGTTCGTGTGTTGTTTCTACATTCCTTAGAAATTTCAAAGAAAAATATAAAATGTACTGGTTTGTAATATTTATAATAGACTATCTTACTTTTATAGAAGCCCCAGTATTAGTCTATCTTCAGGCTATTAATGCATTAACAATTCCTTTGAAGGTGCCTCTTAGTTTCTTGGATTCTGTGGATCTAATACAAGATTTATAATTGGATTGTAGTACAAGGTACAGGAAAGCCACAGGTAGGGCTACGTGTTGAAATAGTGCCTGTAGAAATCAATCAAAATCCACAGTCCAAAAGGGACTGTGCCTTTTTAGCTAGAAATGTTCACAAGAAGATAATTGCTGTACTTTGAATGTAGGATATGAATGACTCTTCACTAGTTCAAGACACAATCGTAGTCACTTCATTTCAATTCAATTTCTTAACAAAGTTACCTATTTTCTTCGTGAGCAACAGGGAACGAGAGAAAGCTGGGATTCTCATTTCAAGATCCCCTCCCTTCTTCTTGGGAACTCTGTTCTTTCTACCTCCTTCAATAAACTCTCCCCTTGTTATCCCCTTCCGGTGTCCACATATCTATTTCTTCCTGAGCATAAGACAAAAGCCTGTGTTCCACTGTGGGTACTGGGCCTGATCACCCCTGCACCCCCACATCCCTGCGTCATTAGGACCTTGATATCTTTGGGGAACATTATTCCACATCATCTTCAAGTACTTAAAAAAAAAAGTCTTTAAAAGACCTAACATGGTTTTGCTTCCAATGACTTCTTTAACTTAATCTCCTACCACTCTGAAATCCCTCACTGTCTCCTGCTGAAGGGCCTTTGCATCATTTCATTCTTCTTACCTGAATTCTCAGTGCTAGATAACCTTCACATTTCCTCCATGTTGCACGATCAGAGAGTTCCCATAATGGTAACACAGTACAATAATATCTGCCCAAACCTGACAGCCTGAGATAGAGACAGTGTGTGTGTGTGTGTGTGTGTGTGTGTGTGTGTGTGTGTCCAAAATCTCCAAAGAAGGGAGAGGTGAAGAAGAGATTGTGGTGTGATCATTATCCAAAGAGGACCCCCTGTTCTCTCTCTCTCTCTCTCTCTCTCTCTCTCTCTCTCTCTCTCTCTCTCTCTTTCCCCTCTCTCTCCTCTCCCCCCCCCCTCTCTCTCTCCCTCTCCCCTCCTCCCTCCCTCCCTCTGGTCTTGGTCCAGCAAATACACATTCCCTCCAGGAAATATTAAGAAAATATAATACCTTCCCTATTTGGAGGATTTGTCTTTCCTCCATACATGATCATTTGCAACATATAAATATTCTTTGTCTGTCTCTTTCCACTGGATTATAAGCTCCATGAAGGCAGAGACCATATTTCTGTTTCCATTGTGTCTCCAGTTCCCAGAAGAGAGCTATTTTTAAGTCAATAAACGTAAGTTTATTAGCTCTCAAAACTATAATTTATATTCTTCATTCAGCAAGAAAAACATGAACATTAGGAATAAATGTAGACAGATAAGAATCTTATTATGTGTCAAATGAAAGTCCACAAAAAAGCTAAGATGCATACTCTAGTTTGCTCATTCACAAATTGCATGAAATGGATGGTTTATAATTTATCACTAGAAAGAACTATGAAAGACACAAAGAAAAGTTTTGTTTATGCCATTAATTTCCCTGAATATTAACTTGTGAAATAGAACTTCTCATGAAAGCTTCCCTGGAGGCCTGAGTAGTTTTTATTGCAATTAGCATATTATTCTAATAGAACCACAAATATATTATTAGAAATTCTGGCTTAATATCAAATGCAAACTTTAAGGAGGAAAATAACTTTTGGAGTAGGTGGTATAGTGTTTGGATTCAGATAATTCAATTTTGGATCAAAGTTCTGGTATTTATTTACTGTCTGACCTTTTCTCAAATAGTATAAGAAAACCTTTTGAAGCTGTTAGTTCATTTCCTTACCTAAAAATGATTTTAAAAAGACGCTTATTCATCATGAAATGCAAGTTGAATCTCATATATGTTATTGATTTTTAAATTGTAAATGCCAACAGTAATACTTTTATTAAAAAATAATATACATTTAAAAAATTCCTCATGGGTTTATTAAGTGAACTGGTTCAAAACACAATCGTATTCAAATAATAATTTCATAAACTTGTAGACATACTAATAGAGATAGAAAGACACAATGAAACAGAAAAAGGGAATTTTAAAAATCTCTCAAAATGAACTGGAAGAAGTTGTAATCAATTTTTTTAATTACTTCAATGCTTTGAATATTGTGATACTTCTTTGCATATGTTATAGTATCCAAAAGAGGCTAATTTTATACAGTTGAAAAATACAGATATTGATTTTTTACTTAAAGACACAAGCGAATAAAAGATTATTTCTGTGAGGTTGAGCAAGTCAAGGTGATGAGCCTCACAACTCTTATTTTTCCCCAATTAACCATTGAGTTTATTTTTCAATGAAGATAAAGGGCTGGTTCAAATCTTTTTATATAATAATAAACTTAACAATATTTTTCCTTCCACAGCATTTAAATATAATCTTGTCATTTTTAAAATATTTTAATTTATTTACATTTAATCACATATGTATTTAGAGTGTACACAATTTTTTTCCAGCACAAATACATGCATGTCAGTCAAGACAAATGTATTACTATATTCATTGTCATAAGCAAATAGCTTCTCATTTTATTGTCAATTATACATACTTGTGCTTTTTTCTTACCCTTTCCCTTCCCTTCCTTCCATACTAAACCTTTTTTTCACATTTTATTAATTCATAAAAGACCTCAAACTAAAAGTATGGAGAAAGCTAAAATATACTGACAAATGCACTGTTATTTTCTTCTGAAACATTATTTTATCTCTCCATTACCTCTTTTACTAAAGAGGGGTATAAACTAACTTATTTGAAAAAAAAAATAGATAAGTTTCAATTTCTTCTGTTATTTACACAATGCCCCATTAAGAATTCAACTGATGCAAGACAACAGATACTACTGTATTATTGAACTTAAGCAAATAACCATTCTGACACAAAATAAGAATGATCACAAATATTTTCCAATGACAAAGGTGAAAGGAAGGGAAAAAGTTCATGTTTGAATTTTTAAAAAATAATACATTGCTGAACCTATCAACAACTCACAAGTAAACAAAAATCCTTAAATCTGAAAGACAAAGCATAGAGGAGAATCAGTAATGTTTTAGAGAAAAGTCATAGAATTCTATTTCACCAGTTCTGTCTCTTGTAATCTCTCTTTTGTTGAATTTGAAGTGTTACTGTGGTCTGATCTTTCTGTTTAAATCCTTGAAGTCAACATTCAACATTATTATTCATGTTTCTCAACTTGTCCCTACCATTAAGTTGGCCTTTTTCTTGATAATTTTTTGTTGTTGTTCTATTATTTCTGTCTGTCTGTTTCTTGTTTTCCTGGATAGAACTCCCTTCAGAGATTCTCAAAAGAGTTGGTCTGGCATTATTATATTATTTTGGGTTTTGTTTATCTGAGAATATTCCGGGCTTTTCTTCACATATGAAAGATAATCATGCCAGATATGGTATTCTTGGCTGAAATTGTTTTTCACTTAACACTTTGAATATATTTTCCCATTCTTTCCTTGCTTGCATTGTTTCCGACAAGAGGTACTATGTTAGCCTGATGGGATATCCTTTGAAAGTAATTTAAAGATAGCAAGAGAACAATAGAGAGGCAGGACGTTAGTAAGAAACAAATATGGCTTATTACCTGTTGATGAGGACATGTATAGTATTCTCAACTGGATTAGTCTGAGAAGTATTTCATGATGTGTAAAGTCTTTTTACAAGCAAAATGAGAAATAGTGATAGACTGTTTTAAAAAAAAATTAGAATAGGGACCAGCAGTTAGCGTAATGGCTATGTCGCTGGACTCCCACGTAGTCGACCGCGGTTTGAGTCCCGGACCCGGCGGCTTAAACTCACGCCGGGCGCGTGTGCGTGCGTGCCCAAGATCCCAAGAGGAGAATGGAGGAGAAGGGATTGCGGCGTGGCCATCCCCCCTGGGGGGTGATTTCCTGCTTTCTATCTCTCTGTCTCTCTCTGTCTGTCTGGCGAGCGCACGCGCCCTATAGCAAAAACCTCTCCAAAAAAAGAAAAAAAAAAAAAAATTAGAATAATAATAATAATGATTGGAAAAAACATAGAAGATATATTGAATGTTGAAGTGGGGAGATTAATGTCTCTGTATTGACTGACATGCATGACATTCCCTTTTGAAAAAGCAATGTAATACACTGTAAAGTTATATGTAATCCAATGTAATATAAAGAAGGTTATGATGATAAAAATACAAAAATACAAAAAAAAGAAAGTAATTTAATGTTTCTTTTCTGCCAATTTTCCTATCTTGTCTCTATCTGTGGTTTTGGTCAATCTGACTTTGTTGTGCCATGGAGAAGATCTTGAGTTGATTCTATGTGGAGTCCTTTGTGTATCTTAGGTCTGGATATTTGAATGCCTCTCTAGGTTCGTAAAGTTTTTCTCCAGGACTTTATGGAATAAATTACCAATGCCCTGATTATTTTCTTCACCTTCTGGGATGCCAATTATCCAGATGTTTGGGTGTCTAATGCTATCCGGTATTACTCATGATATTCTCATTTTGGAGGGGGTTATTTTCTCAGTCTTGTTAGTGAATATTTCTAGGTCAGAGGGTCTGTCTTCTACATCTGGGATTCAATCTTCTGCAGAATCTAATCTGCTTTTAATACTTTCAAGGGGGGGTGTTGATTTCCTGTATTACACATACATCCATTTGATTCTTTTTTATGGTGTACATTTCCTGTTTCATATCATGCAAGTTCCTCACCTCCTGGAACTCATTATGTCTTTTCTCCTGCATCTTCTGGAGAAAAAATAAAACAGTGCATCTAGAGAAAAGGAATATAGAAGACTGAGTAATATATTTGAGTACTGAGAATTTCTCATATTCCCTGTGTTCCTCACAGTGATTTTAACATAAAGCTTTTTGATAATGTGTTCATTAAATTAACATACATCGAAATGAGCAAACTATGAGCTTAGTGGTTCTTAAAGGTAATGTACAAATGTATGCAATGTCAAAACTTAATGTGTAGGGACCAGCAGTTAGCATAATGGCTATGTCACTGAACTCCCATGTAGTTGATTGCGGTTCGAGTCCCGGACCCAGTGGCTTAAACTCACGCTGGGCACGTGTGCATGCGTGCCCAAGATCCTGAGAGGAGAATTCAGGAGAAGGGATTGTGGCGTGGCCATCCCTCCTGGGGGGTGATTTCTCACTTTCTGTCTCTCTGTCTCTCTCTGTCTTTCTGGTGAGCGCACGTACCCTATAGGAAAAAAAAAAAATCTCTCCTAAAAAAACCTTAATGTGTATAATCACCAACAGAAATGAAATTCACAAAAGTTACGTTTTATATACTTCAAATGAATCTTTAAAAGTTATGCACACACAAATATTTTCTTGCACTGCATTGCAAAATGCATTTGAACTTCAGTAACTCTAGGCAGGAAAAGTGTATTTCTAGAAGAAATTAGTGACATAAGTTGCAGAAATTAACTAATTCTATATCTAGCCTTTGTCATTAAGTCCTCCCTGCCTATCACCACCATCAACCCAACATAAAAATTTTTTATTTTAAATTTTAAAAAAAGAGAATACCTTAATTTTGTCCTGTGAGAACTAAGTTAGGCAAGGTGTCTGATAAATGGAGTCAGAATGTTTAACCTGGCTTCCTCACTTCAGGTTTGATAGCCACAAGGTAAACAACTTATGTTAGTTCACGGTGCTTGCATGCTTGTTATGCTATTATGACTGCTGTTTTACACCATTGCATGTAACACACATGTGTGTGTGTTTAGCAGTTTGGTTTTGGCAATGAGTCACTATTGCCTGCAGCACCTTTTGCAGAAAGAGGCATCTGGTCAGCTAGTGTTTCCTTGCTAGCTAGCCCTGGTCTGCTAGGCCCTGGTTCAGTTAGCTAAGCCCTAATAGTCTCAGCTTGGCTTGAACTTGGCTCAGCTCAGTTCAGCTCCGTGCACTGTGAAGTCCCAGAGGGAGGAAAGCACCCTGTGAGTGATGTGCTTGTGCATTACACAAAGAGAGAGGAAACACTTATGAGCACTGCTGAGGGCCTTGTGAGTACACTAAAAGCTCTCTGTGAACTTTGTGAGTTCACTAAAAGCACACTCTAAACTCAGCCAATAAACAACGTGACATCAATGCCTTGTGTGTTTTTCCAACTCTGTGTGTCTCTGATCGACTCACTCTTTCAAGGAGAAAAAACCTTGCAAAACACAGGAGAAGATCCAGATTTTGTGAGTAAAAGGTCATAAATGGTAGAACATTTCTTCCTATCCTCCTGATTCCAGTCTTTGCAGCACAAGTTTCAGGCAGGGATACTGAGTGATTGACAACACCCTAGCTGGCTGTCGGCCAGCAATTCACTTCTTCTTGCTTCTATCAACAAAAACTCCTCTAAAAAAAAAAAGCTTAACAAATGTTGCCAATTCACTGTGCCATCTTTTTGCTTGTTTGTTTTGAGTTTTTAAATGTTTTATTTTTTTAAGATGTGATGATGTGATGTATGGAAAATCTATCGATGTAAAACCAGTCCATATGATTCTGTAGGGCATTTTAAGATTCAGTCCTTCCTGTGGAGTTTCTCAACACACAAGGCACAGAGGAAATATATTTTATATTGCCTTAGTGAAATATTTTGCCTTCCTTTAGGTTCTATCTTTATCATAACCATTTTCTTTTAAATATTTTAGGAACTATAAATCAAATGTAAAGTACATTAAACATTTTAATATAAACATTTAATATATCATCATATAATTTTTTTTAAGTCTAAGATTTGGAAACCTACAAGCAGGTAACTAGAGGAGTCATAAGACCTAGTTTGCTAGGGAGAATTCTATTTTATGTTTATAGGTTCTGGTTTAGTTATTAATAATACTCTCTTTTACTCTCAAAAATGCCATGGCTTAGATGATAAATTATATAGCTACTCTGTCTGTAACTCATTAAACCAAGTGTTCCCTGTTTTTATTTTCTGTTATTTTTATTTTGACATTTTTCAAGAGTGAATTATCTTTACTTCTCTTTCCTCAGTTATTTTTTTTAGAGAAATAACAGGGTATTTATTTAAGAATATTGATTAGAAACACATTTAATTATTTTCTTTGTCCTTTGAATTACTGGCATAGAGTAATCATTGCATTCAAGTGTACAGTAAATAAATAAATGCCAAGCTATGGATTATGATCTAAAAAAAAATCTAGAGTTCAACTTGATGTAATGTAAAAGATTAATGAAATGCATTTATATTTCACTACAGATACATATATCTGTGTGTATTAAAGACACAGAAGGAGAAATACTAATACACGTACATATACATTCCACAGAGTTGAAAAATATTGAGGTGTTTGCTACGTCTAAAAACATTTTCCTTTTTCTTAATATTATGGAAGCCTTTTGGAATAAACAGCTTCAAAGCACAGCTTGAAATGGACCAATTGTAAGGAACGGAGTGGCAAACTTATGCTACCACGCAGGACTGTGAATAGGCTTCCAGACAGCTAAAATGTGTCATTTAGAAGGAATGTGTCTCATTTACCCATTGTTTAGAGTGATTGAAATACATTGCTCTCACCCAGCTCCTTGGCAAGTGTTTCAATTAACTGGGCACAAAATTTATCCTAGTGCCGTGTTCTATTATTCGGCTCTGTAGTATATAATTGCATGTGACTTTGGACTTGTAGAGGCCTTCCGTTGTCAGAAAAATAACACATCTCTTTTAAGGTAATAACCATAACTTTTCTCAGTGGAAATTCTTGTTTGGTAAAAACCCAAGAATGCTGGAAGTACAGGGCATTTATTTCCATCAGTGTATTAGAAAATAATGGGAAATGCATGAAGCTAGAGAAATGTGCAACATGGAAAATATTATTCTGTGTTTTAAAAAGAAACAAAATTACATGGGAGATGGTACCATTATATTTTTGTCATGGGAAGGGTTCTATATCAGAGATGAATCAGGAGTAGACTGAAGGCAACTGAGTATCCATGTCTCTCCCTTGTTTTGATATAGTAAGAATTTAAACTAAATGAAGGTCTGCCTTGGTGTCATTCTGCAAAGTGTAACACAAACATACACTCTGCTGTCCTGACAAGTGGCCAACCTATGTTACAAGTTTACTTCCTCACTGTTTTCTCCATGTGTTTTCTCTTCTTATTTTCTTAAGGTGGCAAACATAGAATATTGGAGTGATGTTTAGTCAATCAATTTTGGAAATCTACTTTCTATTGTTTTTAAAGTCTGACACCTCCCATATACACATACAGGCAGGTACTAACAGGCAGGTGAAAACACACAAGAAAACAAAGTCACACATCTTACATGTATTAAACAATACCTTGTGGAGTGGAAGAGCAGAGGAGTTCTGTTCTAAAGATCAAAACACCCAAGCCGGCTCAGCTTCATAAACATTAGGCTGTGCATATTGCCTAAACTGGTGACTTCTCTGAATCTACTTTCGCTTCATTAAAATAAATGAGTGTGTTTAGAAATATCTAAGTATTTTTAAGTTCTATTTGATTCTAAAAATAAAATCAATTTGAAAAATATATCTTATCCTACAGTAATTTCTGCTAGCTTTATAACTTCTGATATGTTTTTGTTTATGGTATGCACTAATTTTTTTAAATTTTTTCCAGGAAATAAGATTAGTAACACACTTATCTCCTGCAAAAAACAAATTTGAGTTTGATACTATGTATTTTTCTAAGGACTAGACGTTAAATCTTTAAACAAATATTTTTACATAATTGTAATTATTCTTAATAGATTAAACTGAACTAAATTGGCCTAATGATGCTTCTAAACTTTGATAAATTTGACTCAAAGCAGTCTCTCTGTATATACTGAAAGGCATCACAGCTGGATGTGTAAGCAAGTTCTAAGCAAACATGTAAGCAAGCCCCAGCAACTTGGCAATGGAGCTTCAGCCAATCACAGAGCCCAACTCTTTAGCCAATCAGAGTTTAAAAGCTGGTAAAACATGACCACAGAAAACAGATGCTGGGACCAGCAGATGGCATAATGGTTACATCACTAGACTCCCACATCATCTACCACGATTTGAGTCCCAGACTTCGTGGCTCTGAAACTCACGGGACACATGTGCATGCATGCCCAATATTGTGAGATAAGAATGACAGAGAGGGAATTGCAGTGTGACCAACCCTCCTAGGGGGTGATTTCTCATTTTCTGTCTCTTTGTCTGTCTGTCCAGCAAACACAGGTGCCCTATAGCAAAAATCTCTCAAAAAAAAAGAAAGAAAGAAAAAAGAAAAGGAAAAGAAAAAGAGAAAAGAAAAGAAAAGAGAAGAAGAGAAGAGAAGAGAAGAGAAGAGAAGAGAAGAGAAGAGTAGAGAAGAGAAAGAAGAGAAGAGAGAGAAGAGAAGAGAAGAGAAGAGAAGAGAAGAGAAGAGAAGAGAAGAGAAGAGAAAAGAAAAGAAGCCATATGCTAACCACCCCCAGTCAGGTCAGTATCTTTTCATTTGCATCTAGATGGCCTTGCAACTTGCCTTGGCCAACGGAATTTGTAGGGAGTAATTTCAGGCCGTGTCCTAAGACTCCATATGATCCATGCTTCTGCCCAGGAACTTGGAACCCTAAGGTGCTGCCGTGGGAACAAACGGGAGACCTGCTACAGGCTATCCTGAGAATGCTGTTGAAGAGGAAATAAGGAAGCCCTGCAGGCCAAGCTTGAGCAGTCCAGCACACATTAAAATACATGCTTAGCTGCCTGCTCCCCATTACCACTACCACCAAATTGCCAACCAATAGATAGTTCGGTTTTTTAAGTTATTAAGGCCTGTGATGGCATATTACATATCCACTACTAACTGGTTCAGTTACAGGATAGATCATTTCAGTGGGAAATTCTAGAGGAAAATCTGCACACATGAAATAATTGAAATTTCTTAAGAAAGATTTTGTCTACTGGACTATCGCAGCTAATGAAAGTATTAGATAGCTACAGTAGCTGTGTAGGCACTTTTTCAATGGATGGGCAAGTTATTCTGAGTCTAGTAAATATGCTTATAAGGTTCCAGTTTATAAGATAGAAAGAAAGAGAAAAAAAAAAAGATGACTGGAATAGCATTTCTGCCATTCAAGAGAATAATGGGTCAATACTCATCGATATCACGGAGATTTGCCAGGAATTTTGAACGGTCTAAGGGGATCTTTGTAATTCCTTTAGAAATCCCCATCAAACAAATCTATACTATTTTCTGCAAGACCTGTGGTAGATTCCCACAATGCTCTTAAACGTCAATTTGGCATTGGAAACTGCTGTTTCACAGCAGAAATCGAAAGCGACCATCATAGTTATGTTGAGAAAAGTAATAATTTGCAATTCAAAGGAAGCTTAGACTTAAAAAAGGAAGTAACTCACTTTCCCATGAGGTTTTAATTCAGATATCACTACCGAGGAGAACAGAGCACAAGTTGCCACAGAATTCAACAGCTTTCTCACTGAGTACTGCTTTCACGTTTTCTAGCAAATTGATACAGCCATTATTCTATCAAAATAAACACTCATTGACTAATTATACAGTTCAGGATATCACCTCGAGCTGTATTGTATAGTACAAACCTTCCTTCTTTGAGTTCTCAAAATTAGTTGCTTTGTCCCAGACCTTCTGTGCTTCTGTCAGAGAGCTGCTAACATGGGCTCTGACGAAACGGGACAAGTCACTTGGATGTTGTTAGTGTCTTTTGTGACATGAGAGATATCACCATGATCACCATGTTATCCTAGCTGGATTAGTTACTCAGAAATTTTGGACCTTCCAAAATGATGACCTATATGTGATATCTAATGAGTATTTGTTTCTCAATTTGAGGGTTACCTATGAGACTGATTTTATTTCTAAAGAAATTTTAATGGATCATTAATTTTCATGATGTTCTGTTCTTTGAGGATTTATGCATGCTACAAAGCTCCACATCTTGGAGAAATTAATGCCCCCTTAAAGAAATAATATATGTTTGCCAATAAAATGAGTTCTGAATTTATCGATGGACTTAATCCCAATTTCAGCTTAAAAACCATTGCAGGAGTGCTTTATAACCATGTTTTAATAATTCTTTTGGAGAAAGAACATTGATATTGATTTATTTGTGCTTAAAGTATCATCATTATGGTATAAATTTGTTGAATATTTATAATTAAGCACATAAAACCCACATGTAGCAGGAATATTCTAAAATGATACTTATGATGTTACCAAATATTAGTATCACCCATTGTCAAAGTAAATTAATTCAGTTTTTGAGTAAATTAAAGTATGTTAATTTTATTTATAAATATATAGGTAGAACAATTCATATGATACCTTACTCATACTAAATAAACCTCCATATCATATTATTTTCTTGGATGATACTCTTAGCATTAGTGAACACTTATTTTGAATTTAACGACTAGCTTTTAGGAAATGCTTTCCTCTTTAAAAATCAGCTGTGAATCCTCCCTGTTAGCTATCAATCAAAATAAAACATTCATGTACATTCACATACACACAGACATGAAATGATTCAAGTCAATATCCTTTAATTGTTCACGCTGGTTCATACATAGCACTTAGGAAAGTGAGTTTCCAAGCCAGCTGATGGCATAGTGGGTTAAGTTGGCAGGATCCCACATGACTGAATACGTGGTTCAAGTCTTGGACTTGGCAGCTTTAAAAGAATGTCAGAGATGTGTGTGTGCCCAAAATCCCAAGAGGAGAATGGAGGAGAAGGGATGGTAGTGTGGCCATTTCCCCTGAGGGGGGTGATTTGTCACTTTCTCTTTTTCTCTCCCTCCCACCTTTCTCTGGAAAACCCACAAAACAGATAAAGTCTATTATCTGTTGACAAGGGTGTATATAATAGTCTCAACTAGGCTAGACTGAGGTGTATATCATGCTAGGTAAAGTCTCTTCACAACCTAAATGATGTATAGAGATTTAATGTATGAATAATAATAATAAATTTAATTTAATTTAAAAATGTGCTCTATAGAAAAACAAAAACAAGCAAACAAAATAATAAGCTTACTATATTAGAATCTTAACTCCCTCATATCTCTCATCTCTGCTTAGAATGTTTTGGTTCTTTAGTGGGAATCCAAAGACTGGGATAACTATGTATTGCAAAAATAAAAGGGTGGCTAATAAAAACACACTAAAAGTAGACTCTTGGTCAGCTCCATGTCCTGGTGGTTAAGGATCACATAGTTAACATGTGGCCAACCATGTAGTTCAAGTCCCAAACCCAGTGACTTGAGAAACACTCTGGGCGCATATGAGTGTGCACCCAAAATCCTGCAAGGAGGGAGAGCCATGAGAGAAGGAATTACAGCACAACCATTCTCCATCGAGGGTACTTTCTCCTCTTTCTCTGTTTCTGTCTCTCTTTCTCTGCCTGACAAACTGGCACACCCTGCAGCAAAAAATAAATAAACAAAAACAGGGGAAGAAAAACTGACCAAAAAAAAAAAAGGAGACCAGAAGTTTTGCATTAACTAGCAGCTCTACCAACAAGACTTACAGATGTCATTTCCAACAATGGAGATGAAGTTGTTTGCTGAGAGAACAGAAAAAATGATCAAGCACAGAGACTGACAATGAAAGACAAAAGTATATTTGGTGCTAAAGAGAAAGAGAGAGAGAGAGAGAGCGCTACTTCATTCACTCATGACTTTCTAGGGTCAAGCTCTCTTTCCATGAGGGCCAGCTTTGGCTGTTAACCATTCATTCCCTCTGATGACTGACAGCAAACCCCAATTTAGTTAAGTTTACTCAAATTCACTTGTATTTCTAGGAATAAAAGTTCCTAAAACTAGTGTGGATAAATAGTGATAGCTCTTATCTTGAGCCATGTCTTCTTTTGGTGAGTCATGCTGTTGGAAAGTTACTGATTTAAAAGAAATATATGTGTGTGTACATGTGTATGGATGGATATGTATGTATCCACATGAAAATATATATACGTCCCATGCATATATGTATGCATTCACAAACAAGAAATGCTCTGTTTTTCCTCTGTGTACTCAAATGATCTATAGCAACATCTCTCCACCTCAATGTTAGTTATTGAGTGTTGACTCTATTTTCAAATAGTAAACAATTTTGACAATGTTGTCTAGGGTGGAATGTTGAAATGAATCAATAATTTTCATAGGAAAAAAAACCTCATTGTTAGCAAAACAAGCCTATTAAACCTGAGGTTATTTCCTATTGCTTTCAACTTTTGAAAAATGCTAACACTGCCAGCTAGACCTTCTTGTAAAATTGGAAACGGACTGGTTTTAGATATATAAGTCAGTGATACTGTGTCAGCACTTTCTAAATCTGTATTGGTGCTTTCATTCCAAGTATAATCAAGACCAATCCTGTGCAAGCCAACACATCTCGGAAATGTTGTACAAAAAAACTTATGGGTATATCGATAATGATTTGCCCATCCCCTTTACAGTGCAAAGATTCTCTTAGGAAGCAAAATGTACAGTTGCCTCAGTGAGAGCATGCAGGGTTATTCAATACAACGTAGGCATTAAAAATGCAATTCTAGATCAAAATAGATGAAAAAAGAGCACTTGTATCATCATTCATTTATTTATTTTTGTAGTCTTAGGTAGAAAAAGGCTATCTGTCAAGTGTCTACTCAGTGTAAAATATTCTGAAAATCAAATTCTATCACTGAAGCTATCTGATCAAGTAGAAGAAACCTTGGAAGTATATAAATAATTAAAATTCATTTTAGAAAGTGTGAAATTACCTAAGAGACACACAAATAGTCATGTTAGGTCAGGTTATATTTTAGTAACAAAACATTGAAAATCTGAGTTACATAGAACTACAAAGCTGTTCGTGCTCCCTGAGGGTCACCTGGAGGCTCTTTTCTTTTTTTTTTCCAACTCAAGGACCCATAGACAGAAGAGTCACTTAACACTATTGTCTGATATGGCAGAAGAGAAAAATTAATGGAAATTTTGAGCTGCAATTAAATGATCTAGCCAAAAATAGACACTGTATCTTCTGTGAACACTGTATACATACAGTGACATGGATCCTCCCAACCATAAGAGGGACAGAGGTAGAAAGTTCAAGCTTGAAGATACCCTGGAGAAAGGTAAGGTTAATAATTAAAGTGGGATAACAAAACAGTAAGTTAGGTACAAGGAGATGTATTTTATCTGACCTTCAAAGGTGAGCAAGTACTCAGGCATATGGATTTAGAGAAAATGTTTTCCCAGAAAGAAGGCACACCATGAATCAAAATATAAGCGTTGGTGTGCTGTTTAGCTCTGCACAGAGAATTGCTAGGTGTGTGCTGTTTAGCTCTGCACAGAGAATTGCTAGGTGTGTCCCTCTACCAGATACACGTCTGCTGTCAGAGAATAACAGTGCCAGATATTGAAAGGCAGCAAGAGAGATTTGAGTCAGACTACTGAAGTATGGGAAAGAGAATCTACTGTATGTTGACCTCAACTCCAACTAAGATAAAGGCCAGCCAGGATTTCGAAGGAAGATAAGAGAAAAATCAGGGCTGTGAAAAAAAGGGATTATAAGCAGGTAATGAAAAATTATAGGAGGTAGTAATGGAAGAATACTAAAAATGACTAAACTATATGGGTTGACACAATATAGATTTCCTGGTTTGATAGTGTTGCATATATATTTTTTTTAATTTTACATAGCAAAACCTAAGTATCAGTGCTGAAGTTACCTTTAAGGCCAGAGCTTATTTATTCTGAGTAGCAGCAAGGTTAAAATTTGGTCAAGTCTCTTAACATAGTGTTTGGGTGAGTCTTTTGTGACCTGAGGAAGTTCACACTGCACACTTGCATTGAGATAGGATCTAGCTATTTTCCTTAGTCAGATTTCCTTAGTCAGGCTGATTTACTATTCATATTCATTCAGATCATCTTAAATGTGAAATTATGTTCCTTATATCAACATGCAGAAATCATGGATACCTTTGTCATTATGAGGACTTCACTAATTTAGCCAAGTCCAATGTACAAGCTACTAGTGCCATCGCTGTTCTTCAGAGCAGAAGAGAAGGTGGCTGAAAATTTTTCATTAGCAATATGTTAATATCATCAATTTTTTTGAGAGTTTTTTTTTTTTTTTTTTTTTTTTTTTTGCCATATAGCATATGAACTCGCCAGAAAGACAAAGAGAGACAGAGAAACAGAAAGTTAGAAATCACTGCCCCAGAGAGGATGGCCATACCACAATCCCTTCTCCTCCATTTTCCTCTCAGGATCTTGGGCACGCACACACACATGACTGGTGTGAGTTTAAGCCATGGGGTCTGGGACTTGCACTGTGGTTGACTACATGGGAGTCCAACAAGATAGCAATTACACCATGTGCTGGTCCTGATACCATCATTGTTTTAATCACATACCTCTATTTACTCCCTCTATTTACTTTACATGTGTGTTTTACCCACATTTAGTTAAGTCATTGCTATATGTACTAGAAGCACAGAAAACCTGTAGGAATTCCTTATTTTAAGCAGTTAACAATAAATTGTTAATAATTTTAACTCTAGGGATCAGACTTTGGCATGGTAGTAAAATGCAATGTTCTGTGAACTTGACCCACATGGAAAAGATCCAGGTTAGGAGTCCAGAGACCTCTCTGAGTAAGCTGGGCTTGAGCATGCCCTGATTTGCTTCTGGGAGAGGATGGGGGTGGGTCATAGCAAGACTCTGTTGGAGGTGCTACTTGTTATTGCATCACTACCTTTCACGTTGTTATAACCCAGTCAACAGCATAGGGAAGTTTACAGAGCTTCCTGATTAGAATAATTTGTCCATTACAGTGATGACCAACAAAGAAATGATCATGGATAAAGTTTGCTAAATTAAAGTATGTATTCCCTTCCATTTATGGCATTGCTGTCTTCACTGGATTTCTGTCTCTGTCACTTGGTTCTAAAACTAAACTTAAGTAATGGTAAAACCTACAGACATGGTATTATTTGCATATTTCCTTAAAACAGAGAATACATGCATTTGTATCCTCATGAATAAATACTTTTAAATCTAAGAAATATAAAAACATATCTGGGCCTAGAATCATTGTAATCATCTTTGGTCAGCTACTGATCTTTAACAAATCACCCCAAACCTAACAAGGATACGAAGATAAGCATTTATTCTTACTCATTTGTTCACAGATCCAACAAGGTGTCAACCTGTTGGTCCAGATCTCCAGGACATGGTTGGCCTTGGTTAAGTTTAAATCTAGGTCATGGCTTCATTTAAATGTCTTCTCTAATTATTCATGTTTCTGTTTTTGTTTTTGTTCATGCTTTTGTTTTTCTTTTCCCAAGAATCATCAAGCTACTCAGCATATCCTCCAGGTAAAGGCAGAGTTCCAGAGAGAAAACCCAGCACACAAGCACATTTCAAGCCTCTGTTGCATCATGGGTGCTGATATCCTGTGGACCAAAGCAGTTCATGAGTTCAAACCCAGAGGTGGGCAAAGAGAAATATACGCCGTTCATGAAAATAGATAGGATGCCAGAAAGTATTCTAACAAAATAATCAAATTTCTCTGAATTCCGCTCTAAAGATCCAATAAATGTAAGAGACTTAAGTGAACTGTAATGATCAGTAATAATAAAATATTCAGCCTTTTGCCTCAACATTCTACTTATTACTGTTCTCTCTTATATTTATGAGTTTTAGCACAGTGCCTGCTACATGTTAGGTATTGCATATGTGTTTGCTGGCTGGCGACATTATGTAAGACACATATAGATGTCATCACGATAGCAATAACCAGCCTAAAAAGAAATAGCTCTATTCTTGTAATCAGACAATTTTCCCCCACACAGTTAAAAATTATGTAGACACAATTCAGACTTATTAGAAAATAGCAATGAGAATGAGCCTAATGGACTCACCTTCTATGGCCATTCTCGGTTCCACTAACTATCCTGGAAGGTGTTGCATTAATTATTAGACATGTCATTGTATTTATGTTGATGCTTTTAAAAAGTTATAAAAAGTTATTTAGATTCATGTTGTCATTTTAGGATCACTAATCAACTGAGAGGTATGAATAATTATGACAGAGGGTTGAGATTTCAGCATTCAGTTGTATTTTTTTTTCTTAATGAGTCTGGTATCATTAGATAAATGGTCTAAATTATAGAATGTGAAATCTTATTAAATTATCTCCTATAATCAGTGCCCAGAGGACCTTTTTTGATCTGAGTAGGATAACTTAGTTTTAAGGACTTTAAGAAGGTAAAGTTCATGTCTTAATCAAAAATCATATCATGAATCTTCTTTATCCCTTCATTGTCCTAAAAGGCAAGAACTATTATTCACCTGCCTCAAGAATGACTTTAAGCATATGATCTTTGAAAAATTAGAGAATTTTGTTTTATTTTTCAGTGTTTTTCTCCATCATTATGATTAAAGTACCCAAAGAGAGTTGGTATATATGTCACAGTTTTCAGTGTCAACCAAAAGAACCAACTTTCCTTGATAACATGTATTTTTCTATGACACACAAGTGTGCATCTGAGCATGCCCACACTCACGTGCATACACACAAACACACATGCACTGTAGCCATACTATGTAAGGTAACTTTCCAAAATCTTCTAAGTTCAGCACCAAAGTAATTGTCCTGATATCTACATCTCTGATAAAACCAAAGAAATGAGCCCTTCACTGGCTTTCTTTTGGAACAATAGTTATCAAACACTTGACACAACAATTTTTGATTCTGTATCTTTCACTACCCCAAGAAGACCATGTACTCCCAAGTAAGAAAGTATAGTTTAAGTCCAGTTTATATGGTTTTCAAAACAAGGTGAAGTTCAGATTTGTTCAAAGCATGTTTTCTGAAATAAAGCCACAGATTTAATTGGAATATATTTTCTACAGTGTCCTTTGATTTTTGTTTGAAATAAATTTCCAATTTCTCAGTTGGGCTTTAGGTATGATTAAGTTTTGCAAACATGTTCCTCAAATGGATTTGAATACACTATAATCAACATTTATATCATTTTGAATCATAAAAATATTTACACAATCAGTAAAATATTTACTACCCAGGCTTTGGTAAGTATTCAGCTGTGTTTCAAAAATTAACTACAACAGGTGCATGAAAGTTCTGCAGATGTTTTATTTATGACCTATATAATTTATCCTATTTAATTCCTTATTCACTTTCAAAAGATGAGATCAGTAAAGACAATTTTAAACGTTCTTTCCACCTCCTTTTTAACAGAAATATAATAGATTTTTGAAAAACATACAGAATAGCTTTTGTAGTCCTCCTTTTTAATTTATTTTGTGATTATATTTCTTTATTTCTAGAGCAAGGGGTGAGGAGGAAAGGGAAAAAGTTTCCCCCAGTGGGAAAGTTTCCCCCAGTGGGCATCACATACCACATACATTCCCCTTCATTTATCCAGTGTTTTGGAATTCAAGGAGTACATTCACAAGCACCAGATGTTTTTCAAGCCACCAGAGCCGGGATTCAGACTGGGGATCAGCCACGTGGGAATCCTTTCATCCAGGTCCTTTCAACAATAAGCCATATGGCCATTCCACATTTGGATTTCTTATGGTCATTTCCTATGTGTTTTTTTGACCAGAAGTTCAAGTAGACTTATATGACAACAATCAGCCCTAGGTTTTTTCACCCTTAGGGCAGTTCTGACCAGCTATCAGTATATATCATCAATACAAAATAAATGACATACCTTACCTTAGAAGTCACCAGTGAAGACTTAATTAACATGGCTGTTGAACTTCATTTTTTTTTTCATTTCAAATGTGCATAGTACTCTTTGTAAACTTGCTCACTATATTTGCAGACTAGACCAAGAAGATACAGACCTGACAAGCAAAGTCTATAGAGGCCTAAAACGTCCTCTATTTCTAAATAATCTATAATACTTATTTATATAAAATGATTTTCTTGGCAAAATCATTTAAAAATATGTTGTCATAATTTCTTTTTTTTTTTTTTTTTGAGAGGTTTTTCGCTATAGGGCGCGTGCGCTCGCCAGACAGACAGAGAGAGACATAGAGACAGAAAGCGAGAAATCACCCCCCAGGGGGGATGGTCACGCCACAATCCCTTCTCCTCCATTCTCCTCTCGGGATCTTGGGCATGTACGCACACGCGCCCGGCATGAGTTGTAAGCCACCGGGTCCGAGACGCGAACCGCGGTCGACTACGTGGGAGTCCAGCGACATAGCCATTACGCTAACTGCTGGTTCCCGTCATAATTTCTTTAGAAACCATTTTTATCATCATCAAGATTTTCAAGATGTAGTCACATATTAGCCTCAGATCTATGAGATTTGAGTTGCTAAAGCAAAAATCAAACATTTTATGAGTAAAGAAATTAAAGGATAAGGAAAAATATTTGACTGGCACTGTTCTGCATTGTAAACTTGGGTAAACTAGAACTGTTGGCTGGAATCCTCTATTCTCTAGAGTACGTTGTTAATTGGTTCAATGTGTAAAATCCAGTGAAGAATGTGAGGTTTGGAAGAGGTGAGTGAAGCAGGAGTCTTTCCTCTCTGAAAGTTGTTGTGTTGAAGTTGTAAAAAAAATAAGGTGGTACAATAAGGTGGTACAAGTGACTTCAAGCTTGATCATGTTTTCTTGGCTCCTTGTCTATCTTTTCTTCTGAAACACAGTTTGCTGACTAAGAGCAATCAGAATCCACAGACGTAACACCTTGCATGGTTTTCCTCACTACGTAATATTTGTAAAGACTCTTGGTCAGCCGAAACTGCCTAGTTTTGTTTTATTATTATTTATTTATTATTTATTTTTCCAGAAAGTATATGCATTTCCTAAAAAGGAAGGGAGAAGGAGAGACACACCTCTTACCCACTGTGCTCTGAAGCTGCCTCTTGTAAAAGGGCTGGATACTATCTTTTTCAGGTCCTCCAACTTTTTTATTAGAACTTCTTGATTCCTTGCTGAGAATATACCCAACGTCTGCACTCCATGGCAGAACCTGAAATACTGGACAATATAAAGCCATGGAGAGCAACTGTGGGCCCCAGAGACAGTGTGGGAGGAGGGGGAAATGGCAGAGAGAGAAGGAGGGAATCAAGGGGAGAAAAGGAGGAAGTAAAAACAGTTAAGAAACAGGGAACCAGCAGTTAGTGTAATGGCTATGTCGCTGGACTCCCACGTAGTGGACCGCGGTTCGCGTCCCGGACCCGGTGGCTTAAAACTCACGCCGGGCGTGTGTGCGTGCGTGCCCAAGATCCCGAGAGGAGAATGGAAGAGAAGGGATTGCGGCGTGGCCATCCCCCCTGGGGGGTGATTTCTCACTTTCTGTGTCTATGTCTCTCTCTGTCTGTCTGGTGAGCGCACGCACCCTATAGTGAAAATCTCTCAAAAATACATAAATAAATAAACTGATGTGTAGGAAACAACGCAAAGACTGAGATTGAAAAAAAAAAAAAAAAAAACAACAGTTAAGAAACACAAAATAGAAAATTATCTGTTGACTATAATAGGCATCGTAATATCTTTGATTGGTCTAATATTTAGTATATTCTGAATGAGGAAATCCATTTTATATGCTGTAACAATATGCAGTGAATGAATATAAAATAAATTTTAAAGAGAGAAAAAAACAAAAACTAAGAAATAAAAGATGAAAGGTTATCTGCTGATAATAATGTATACGGTAATGTTTTTGACTTGAGCAACATGCACTGTATTTATACTGGGAAAAACCATTGTGTACATTGTAAAGACGTACAGTGATTAAATGTAAATTTAAAAAATTAATACAATACTTAAAAAAAGAATCACGGTTCCTTTAACCTTCAAAAAAGAAAAAGAATTATATTTATTAGTGTACCTAAAAGAATAAAAAGACATACTTTATGCTATAAAGATACAATGATTAAATATAAATAAGAAATCATATGATAAAAAATTCAATTGTTAAAAAAAAGAAATGACTTCAAGTTTTCAGCAATGTTTTCAATTATAGGATGTTTAATTTCTATTAAAAAAAAAACAAAAAAAAAGGTCCATAACCCTCATGCTTATTCTGGTTCACTAAATCTTAATGATGTATGACTTTGATAAGGTCACACTGCTCTTAAATGTCAGATCAGATTTTGAATAAAAAGGAGATTTAAGAAAAAGAGCTTCAGCATGTGTTTACTAAAGAGACATTGTAGGAAGGAAATAAAAGGTGTTAAGAGAGATGGAAGAGAAAAAAAGAGACAAGGGCAGGATAGAATGATTCATGCTTAAAAGTGTTTCTATGGTAGCCAACGTTACTTACTAAGGAGCTGGTTATATCATAAAAGGCTGATATAACTGAAAATTTACAAAACACTCAAAGCTCCAGGATCCTAGCATATATTAAAAAGGAAAACATTGGGTCCAGCAGATGGCATTGTATTAAGGCACTGGACTTCCCACATAGCTAACCACAGTTCAAGTCCTGGACCTGGCCACTTAAAATTCACACCAGGTACTTGAGAATGTGTGCCCAAAATCCCTAGAAGAGAATGGAGAAGAGATTGTGGCATGACCATCCTGCCGGGCAGTGATTTCTCGTTTTTTGTCTCTCTGGCTAGCACACACACTCTATATAAAAAATCCCCCCCCAAAAAAAGAGGGGGTGACAACATCTTGATTATGTCAGAAAAGGATAGTTTCTTTTTCTGACTTTGTTGTTGTTTACACAAAATACAAATAAATTTCCAGTGGGTTAAATAACAAAGCTGTATTATTTATTGAAGCAAAAATTGTATCTAGATAAGGCACGCTATCCTGCAAGGCACTGCTCAGTAATTCTGACAGATAAAGCACTCCCATCTTAGAGCAACACCATCTGGAACATTTTTGTCTCCTCAGTGGGCACCTTAGGAAAGGTGGAAACTGTAAGGTCACTGGTGGCTTCTCTGTGCTTTGGATAAACAATTGTACGTGTAAATTCTCCTCATGGCCATTGGCCAGAACCAGCCACCGAGCCCTAATAAACTTTAAGTTGCTCAAAAATGTAGACATATTTTTGTACAGAAGGAGAGAAAATGAAGCACTGCTAAGCACAGGTAATTTTCTTTACCGATAGCTTACTATTTGAAATAATTGTCTTTGGCCCTGCACTTTATCATACTGGGAGCACAAGTTAAATTACCTGAGCCTCGATCTTCTCATTTGTAAAATGGAAGTCAGCTATATTCATCTAATAGCATGATTAGAGAGTCAAATAAGGTAATTATTGCAAGCATATGGCCCTCAATAATATCAGTCTTTAACATCATCACCATCGGTAACGTTTTCTATAGCACTAGCCCTCAACACCATCTACTTCCAAGGCTGATCTACTTTGACATTTCTACTAATATGCATAGAAATACAGAATATTAAAACTGAAAGGGATTTTTGGATACAAGTCCACTTCCTCTTCATTCATTTATAAGACCACAGATGCTCCATGAAGTTAAAGCACTTGCCCAGGCCCCTATCTCCTTCGGGGCTGATTTGTTACCAGGTATCTACATCTGGTGTCCTTCCTGCCAAAGGAAGGAAAATGGCAGCTTTTCATCACACACAGGCTAAAGAAAAGAAAAATTTATCCAAATAGCCTTCCTATACTGCTAAACTTGTTCTGTTACCTCTTCTCATGTTAATCTATTCATTAATTGACATTTAGCAATGAATTAAAATCTTCCAAAGAGGTGTCTGTCTTAATGATCGTTTGATAAAGTAGAACTCTGAAGCTTGAGGAAATGTATTTTTCAATTTCTAAGAACTGATAACTAAAAGAAAAACTAAAAAAAAAAAAAAAATCTCACTTATGTTCCAAATTAGGGGTTTTAAAGGTGGAACCTGAATTTAAAAAGAATAATAAAGTAGAGGAAGTGTTAATAGATTAATTTATAACATTCAGAGAATCATTCAAAGAAGCTACTATTTGACTTATAATGACACAAGCAAAAGTAACTAAGTAAAAAGATGCTATTCTAATTATATAGGTCAATACATTACAGACTCAAATCAAGATGTTACTATATTCTCTGCTATCATGAACTTTCCTTGTGTCAGACATTTGTACCATCTGGATATGCACAAATAGTCAACAAAAGGCCAAGGAATGAAGTCAAATTAACTTGTTTAAAAAATGGATAACATAAAATGCTTAATACCCAAATGTTAAAATTCATTTTGAAGTTTAGGAATGTTTGTATAAATGTTAAAATTCCTTTGGAAGTTTAGGAATGTTTGTATAGAAAGACTTTCAGTAGTGTTCTAACTTTCTCTTAAATCGGAAATATTTTTCTTTTAGTAAATTACCTCCAGATAAATAAAAGCACATTGATCAGGTCTTATCCAAACTTTCATAAAGGCACATCGAGAAACATGTCCACTCTTCCTACGGCATGTTGGGGCAGCCCTAAAGGGAAGAGTAGGGGAGGGATGAAGGGAGGAAAGAAGAGACAGAGTAGATACTCTAATACTCTGCGTATACGTGGTGCATGTGTGTGCATGTGTGTTTGGTTTTTAATTGCCAGAGGGTACATCATGCACTCACCAAAGAGAGACAGAGAGAGTGGGAGGGAGAAAATACCCCCCTATGGGGTGGGATCACTCTGAAATACCATCTACTCTATTTCTCCATTCTGTTGTGATTTAGGGCATACACACACAAAAATAATTGGTATATACCCAAAGGGCACATAGTGGACAGGTAATGAGGTAGGGAAATGTAGTAAAGTCAATTTTAGATGTGTTGAGTTAACTGCACCTAGATTTTAGAAGTTGTATATGGTCTGGATATTTAAATGGATGGTAGTTAAAATAGCAAGAAAGATTTTGTTGATATATTAAAAATACAAGTGTCATGCTCAAGAAGAGTCTATGGTGAATGATCTGGTTTTATGGCATTGACAGAGGATAGTAAATGCAAAGTATGAATGACTTTTAAGAAACCAAAGAAAAGACAGAAGATTCTAGAAAGAAGAATGTATTTGCTAGAGGTAAGGAAGATGTGTTTGTTTGGTAAGCCTGCTGCAAGCAAGTACGGCAAAGTGAGTGTCCTAAACAACAGAGATGTACTGTTCCAAAGTTCTTAGGGCTGGAAGTCTGAGAATGACTTTTCAGTAGAGTAGGCACCTTCTGAGGACTTTGAGGAAGAATCTCCTTATGCCTTTTCTCTAACTTTGATTGGTTTGATTCGTTGCTGCCACTTCTGATGTATAGAAGCATTATCCAAACTTCAGCCTTTTAACATGGCTTTCTTGTATACAAATGAATCTGTGAACAATTTTGCTTTTTTAATTTTTTTTAAGATGCCAGTCAAATTAGTGTCCCAGACTTCTGCAGCATGATGTCATCTAAGCCCTTCACATCTGCAACAGCCCCTATTTCCAAATAATGTCACGTTCTGAAGTCACTCGGGGTTAGGTATTCAACATGTGAATTTTGAGAGGGCACAGTTCAGTCTTTAACAGAGGGTTTTAGAAACAGCAGCTGCCAAGTTAAAAAAAAAAAAAAAAAAAAAAAAAAAAAAAAAAAAAAAAAAAAAAAAAAAAAAAAAAAAACAACTTCATAGATCTAAAATAAAGTGGAAAGTGAAAGAGTCTGTTAAATATGGCCACTAGAAAGTCATTTGTACTGACCAGTTTCAGTTGGTAGTTGAGGGAGAGGCTTGAGATGGGTTTAAGATTGAGTGAAAATGATGAATGACTTTAAACTCATTTTAAAAAGGCAACTTGAACTTTAGAAGAAGAACAAACATAAGGCAGCAGTTAGAAGGGAGGTTACTCATTAAATGGATAGCAACACCTACATATATTTACAATTAAAATATAGCTATGCATCCCACATTCTAAACGTGGTGCCCCACAGATATAAGATTTATTCATGATGTCCACAGACTAGCCTGAGGACTGAGCTGGATATTTTCATAAAACGCAACTCAACTATTTCACAACAGATCAACCTTGTTTTAGGCATCTCGAGAACATTTTGGCATGAGCTGTTAACTTACCGAGAGTAAGAATTATGGTGCAGGGTGGACAGGGACCAAAATGCTACTCCTAGTTCTGAAACTCATTTTCTTCTCTGTGAGACGAAAGTTGAGAGACAAAAACTACAGGTTTATAAGAGGACTTATACTAATCATGTTTCAAATGGGTATAAAAGATACTATCAAGTATCTATTATCCATTTCCAATTGTCTCCTTCTTAGTAGAAATAATACTCACATTTATCTGAGTAGATCTTCTAGCATGCTTTGTGGCTAGACTTGGTGACTGGAAATTAGACTGGTTCCCATGGTTCTCAGATGCTTAGACTCACACCGAATTACCCCACTGGGGTAATTCAGCATGTTTGCAGATCTTGAGAATGGAAGCTCTTCCCACCACTCTTCCAACCATAGAGCAATAGGACAAGTGACTTGGTTCCTGACACTGTGCCGTGGAGCAGCACTGCAATCTTGGTCACCCCGTCCCAGCCAGTTCAGGAAACTAAACTTATTGTACCCCTTCACTTGAGAGTGTTTAGGATGGTGACACTCACATTGCAAGCCTAATTTCTGAATTCCTTTTTTGTGATCTCCGGCTGCTGGAAATGAAATATTCACCTCCCAGCTTTTGTACTCTGACATCGACTTACCATCTAGATGTACAGACTCAAATTGGCCTAATTCTGTCTTTTATTTTACACACCCTGCTGTGAACTCACATTCATCCCTTTCTCATCACTGTACCTGCTGCTTGCCATTATCTGACATCCTCACCATCTCTTGATTTCCAGTTTTATTCCCTACATACAAAGAACATTATCCTTGACAGATGAACTTTCTTGAAACTTCAATATCAACAGGTCACTTGTCTGTTCCAAAAGGCATTGGGGTGTGGATGGGGGTGGCGAGCGCTGAGCCTACAGTGAGATCATTTGTCACCTTAATGAGCATGGGAATTCAGTACTATAATTCCCCAATTCTTCAGTTTTAGTCAATAAATAACATTTACTTCTGATTATGACAAAGCTAATTAGTACCTTGGTGTGCAATACTTTTTGTTATAAACATAACACAGTGAGTAACCTAGTTAGATTCAAAAGCATAAAATAACAAAGAGGCTGGTAACAATCAGATCCCCAGGGTACTCAGAAAACCAGGATCCAATGAGACCTTACTGCAGCATAAGACCTGTAACAAGAGCCAGCTAGGAGGTAGAGGTTTGCCCAGCTCTTGTTTAATTTCAGATCACCCCATCTAATATTTGACCAACATGACAGATGGCCTAGTCCACCAAAATACCATCCCTTTATGAAATTTTCATGAAAGTTTCAGT
The DNA here is from genome assembly GCA_026018925.1 of Tupaia tana. Classification (NCBI taxonomy): domain Eukaryota; kingdom Metazoa; phylum Chordata; class Mammalia; order Scandentia; family Tupaiidae; genus Tupaia; species Tupaia tana. The sequence goes on along the minus strand of JAKSZU010000025.1, from coordinate 19,999,283 downwards.
GCAGAATCACATCTATCATTGTACACCACTCATTATGCTGTTTCAGCCAATTACCACCTTGCATTGTTTCAAAATATTGACTATGGGCAATCACTCCGGTAATTTCTATCTGTCTCTGTTTCTGATGCAATGGTTGTATGTTTTCCCAATGTGTTCTTCTTTCTGAACTGTCTACTCAAGCAAAATGGACCTATTCACTGTTTCACAATGATATCTTGTGCAATTTGACTTCCATAAATTTTACTTAAAATATTCTGTTTGAAATGCTCTTCCTTCTTATTTGCAGAAATAGCATTCATATTTTAAAATCTAGTCAGTGGGGACCAGTAGGCGACATGGTGGTTAAGGTGCTGGACACTCCCACATAGCCAACCACGGTTCAAGTCCCAGATCTGGTGGCTTGCTGTCTAACTTTCCATCTCTCTCTCGCTCTCTTTCTCTGTGTGTGTGTGTGTGCGTGTGCGTGTGTGTGTGTCTGGTCAAATTGAAATAAATGAATAAATAAATAAAATTAAATAAATAACTTACAAATAAATAAATAAATAAATAAATAAATAAAATCTATTCAGTGAGTCAGTCCTTACCTATGAAAGAGTATCTTTGAGTTTACTATTTCTTCTCCCCCAAATACAGCACTTTTCTTACAAAATTTGTTTGAAGACTTTTTAATATACCTACTTTCTGTCTACATAATCATGTCCCGATGCATCTATTCCCATAGCTGTCCATATATCACCTAGCTTACGAATACGAAGAAAATTTATATTGAACTTCTGCTTCACCTATATTATGATGATTTCCATCAAAAACACTGGCAATGAGCACAAAGGGACAGAAAAATAGGAATGCTCATATGTTGCTGGTGTGAATGTAAAATGCTTAGGTCACTTTGTAAAATAGCTCCTCAAAAAGTTCAATGTAGAGTTACCATGTGAGCCCTCAATGCCACTCCTAGGTCTATGCCAAAAAAATTTCCTTAAAAATAACAAAAATGTGTACACAAATGTTCACAGAAAAAATATTTATTTCAATAGACTTAAATATAAACAAGCCAAAGTCCATCAACCAATTCCCAGATAAAGGAAATATGATATATAGCAAAATACAATTCCATCATTAAAAAATGAAGTAGTGATTCATGTCCCAGCATGGATAAACCTTAAAACAGTATCGTAAATGAAAGCAGGCATCTACAAAGGGCTAGGGGTCATATTATTCCACTCATACTAAATGTCCAGAATGAACAAGTTAATAGAGACAAAATGTGGGTAAGAGGTTGCCAGAGTCTAAGAAGAGGAAGGTATGGTATGTGATTACCAATGGATAATGCAGACTTTTTTTTCCCTATTTGTTTTTTGGGGAAATGATAAAAATGTTCTAGAATTAAATACTGGTAGTGAGATTATTACTAGATAGTTGCAAAGTTTTGTGACTATACTAGAGAGTACTGAATTAGACACTTCAAAAGGTATGATTTATAGTGTGTGGATTGCATATTCATAAAAATAAAATAGTATTGACAAGCTTTATTGGCCTAAAAGAGCCTCCATACTTGCTAAGTTACAGCAAATCACAGCAGCCACACTTCAGTCAGTCACAGAAAGCCCACCCTGTATATTGTGCTCACTGCAAACAAACATCAAGATGTAGCCAACCTAGTTATCTCTCTACCTCATTCCCTCAGTTTTGGTTTTTTGTAAATCACTTTGTCTTTCTTGTGCATAGATGTCCCCCTACCGTGTGACTATCCGAAGTACCTTGGAAGCCATTCTGAATTATTTGTTCAGTTAAACTCCACTATATTAAATTGTCTGAAGTTCTTCTTTTCACAATATTATGGGCAAATATTTATGTTCTGACCTCTTCATGATACATTCTACGTCCCTAGTGAGTACTCAAATATTTTCCTAGTCAACTGATACAGGGATGAGTAAAGGACTGAATTGACAGTGGTGCGATAGAGGAGCACCTCGAAACAACACAATGCAACTTTGAAAACTTCTTTGTTCATTACGTGTGCCAGCCTCCTAATTGGCATCCAGTTTTTTTTAAACAATTGTAAGGGTATAGCAGCATGTGATCGCCACATGCTATGCCTGCTCCCACACACACACACACACACACACAAAGGTAAATAAATCTACCTTTTAAAAGTGCAAATTTTCATTCTCTAATCTCAGTGTCTTTAAAACAATCCATGCAGTTGTAGTTAAGGCCTTGACTGTATGGCAGTCTTTAAAATTGCATGATTCAATCAATGAGTTTAATGATGTTTAACAACAGGAACCTGTAAATACAGGAGGTTGAAGTTGTCAGTTGACTGATAAAATCTTGTACGGCTGAGCAATTGAAAAGTCCCCTGTAGTCAGCCTTGCGGAACAGCCTCTGGTAAAAAGAAAGAATTTCTTAACTTTCTCCCACTAGTTTCCAGCCCAAAATGTATCAAGAACAATCCCTGTGTTTGATCCACTTTACTTGGAGAAATTTTCAAATGATAACCTTGATTAAAATGATGACACACAAGCAAACTATGAGGTCAGACTATGATACGAGATGCTATTTTAAATACCGAAAGAGAAAATTCAATATGGGAACAATTTTCCCTTCCCTTCTAGAGTTATTAAACGGAAACAACTCAGCTTCTTCCACGGATAAACCACATTGCATTCAGTTATGAAGACAGAAAGACATCTGAATCCTTTTTTAAGACCTGAACAAGCTGAATCATCTATAGAAGCATGTAACGATGTTGCCAAGTACTGCACTTCTTTTCACTGAAGGCTTTTTTTAATTTGCTCATGACAGGTAGCTGAAGTATATTTTAAATTAGTGTGTTATTTTTTTCTTCCTCCTTTGTTGGTCGGAAGAAATATCCTTTCACTCATATCAATTTTTATTGAACATGCAACAGCATTGCAGGGAAATGAGCAAACTGCATAAATGATAGCTATCTATTGAGATGGCCAAACCTCCTTAGCTGAGCACTCCCCTTTGGCGTCATTTAATTTAGTATAGTTTAATTTTGTATTGGGAAACAAAGCTGACCTCCTGTTTGTGTTATAGAATTTGCGTGTTTGCAATGTAGTAAAACAGCATAGTCCACTTAGATTATCACAGTCTTCCAAAATTAAATCTAAGAAAGTAACTATTTTTATTATTAAGAGACACTCTAGCAAGGAGTGAATTTTACAAAAGCATATTTAGAACAGGCTGTGAAATAAACAATACCACTCTATGAAACGGGTCCCTTGTCTCATTTCATGTCTTATTAATTTTAGCTAGCATTCATGAATCTATATTCAAAATGTTAAAAGAAAGATGAATACCTTCCAGAGACATACATATATTGAAACAATAAAGCTTTATATAAAGGCAAAAGGAAAGTACACAGCAGGGGAAAATGAAAATGAAAGTACTCCTGATAGGTAGGAGCTCCTGACTGCAAGGGCAGATACCAGCATGGAAGTTTCCACAATCTGTGTTTTTATATCCTGGCTCCTCCTCTTTTAGTACCGTACATGTTCAGTTGGGGCTTGTTAAAAAATAATTTTCCAGGAGTCAATGCAAATGAAATGTTAATGAATTAAGGGTTACCTGAGGGCAAACAAGCACAGTACTGAGCATCCTGAAACCAAGCTATATTGCCCTACAATAGCCACTGTACTCTCCCACTTGAATTCCTATGGATAAGCAGAAATCAGGCATGTTAGGCTGTTTTCTTGAGTTGGTTGCTAAGTTACAGCCAATCACACTAGCCACAGTTCAAGCACTGCATGCCGGTCAGGCAGCCTACCAACCAGCTGTAACCAATGGAGTGACTTCTCTACCTCATTGCTTCTCTTTGGTTTCTGTATGTCACTTTCCCTTTCCACAACTTAAAATACCAAGTTGACCACGAGGTTACTCAGAGATGCTTGAAACTTGGTCCTTAATCATGTTCAGATTTGCTTAATTAGGGGCTAGCAGGTGATGTAGCAGTTATGTCACTGGACTCCCAAGTGGCCAACAGCAGTTTGAGTCCTGGACCTGGTGACTTGAGACTCACACAGAGCACATGTGCATGCATGCCCAAGACCCCAGGAGGAGAATTGAGGGGATTGCAGAAGGGCCATTTCTTCACTCACTGTATCTGTCTACCTCTCTTTCTCTCTCTCTCTCTCTCTCTCTCTCTCTCTTTCTCTCTCTCTCTAGCGAGCACACACACCCTAAGGTAAAAACCTCTTGAAAAATAAATAATGGCTCAATTAAATTCTACCAAAAAAATTGTCTTTTCTTTTTATTCTTTTAGCAGCATGCTCCAAGTTATATACACGTTCCTTCAAGTTATACAAGCTCCGTAGCTTCAATATTGAGCATGCCCCAAGTTAGTAAGCTCCTCTGTGCTGGCCCCTATCTTGAGCAGCAAGACATTCCTGACTGCAGAACTTGTCAAACACCTGTCTAGGGCGTTTCCCATAGATGGTGCCACAGACCTCTAGATCCTTCCCTCTTCTTTCATGTCTATCTACGCACCCTAACAAGAATGCTGGATAAAAAAATAAAGTAAAATAAAATGTTTTTTTATAGATTTTTTTGTTTGTTTCTTTTTCTTCTATTACAAATGAGGAATAAAGAAGCATAGTAGCCTGAGTTTTTTGCTAGTGTTTATGTTTATCAGGAAAGGAGATAAGTGATGAGAGTTATTGTGGTAAATAATTCAGTCAATCTACAAGTATAGAGTGTCATCCGGAAAGAATTAAAAGCCGGTGGCTTTGAGACAACTGGGAATATGTTGGTTAAGATGGCTGGATCTCACATGACCGACTGCCCCATTCACTGGCTTAATAAACACTGCAGGGCTCATGTGCGTGTATCTAAAATCCCAAGAGAATGGAAGAAGAGAATGAAGAAGAATAAAAAGTAAGGAAAGAGGGAACAGAGGGAAGATGGTAGGAAGGGATAGAATATTTGCTGATAAAATGTTATGTTTAGTTTGTATTAGGCACTAAACTATTCCTCTTTTCCCTTAATTTCCTAAACTAGTTTTACTACCCCAAAAATTAATATCCTATTTTTTAAGATAAGGTTTTCAAGGTTCAGAAAGACTAAACGAAGTTTTCATAAACATGTGGCTAATAAAGGGCAGAAGCAGAATTTAAAGACTTTGACTCTTTTTAGGGGGGAGGGTAGGATTTTACTATGGAGCATGTATGCTGGTTGGAGAGAAAAAGAGAGATGGAGGGGAAGTGAAAAAGCCTCCCCCAGGGTTGAGGCCACTCTGTCACCCCCTCTCCTCCATCTACTCTCTAGATTTAGGGCATGCATGCACACATGCCTGGCATGATAACTTTCTTTGGAAGATTTTTTTTCCATAGGTCGTGTGCACTCACCAGAGAGAGAAATAGAGATGGAGAGAGGGAAAGTGAGAAATCGCCCCCAGGGGTGATAGCATGCTACAGTCCCTTCTCCTCCACTCTCTTCCTGGGATTTTAGGTATTCACACACACATGCCCAGTGTGATTCTCAAGGTGCCGGGTCCAGGACTCCAACCGGGTATTTGGCTGGCCATGTAGGAATCCAGCACCTTAACCTCCATGCCACCTGCTGACTGGCCTATAGATTTGATTTTTCATCATTTGGCTATTTGATTCAAGTTGCTCATAATTCTTAGAAGTCATTGAGTACTCTTTATAATACACATTAGTTGAACTATATAACCAATGGGATATTTCCAAATGAGTATTAAATTGACCAATGAATTGCAATAATTCTGTAGATATTTATTAATATAAATTGTGTGATATCTTTGACACATCGTGTATTAATATACATATTTTTTCACATGTCGAAGCATCTTGTAGCCTTTTGGAAATGGCCTCAAATGCATTGTAGATCAAATTTCATTGGTTGCTTCATCCTTTTAAGACCATATTAAGGTCATTATTTTACCATATAATGTAACAAGCTGTTATTTGATTATTAGTGTTAACAGATACTTGATTAGCTATTGGTGTTATCATACAACAGTAAATAAGTGATTGGATGCAGAATAATCCAACATTGTTTCTACCACTTATCCTCTACTGAAATGTCTATACTGATAAGCACCTTCTACTCACACAAGGGTATATTTATTAGGTCATCTGGAAAGTCGTGACACATTTTTGCATAGAACAACATGGAATAGTATGTGATGAATTTCCATACATCCTAATAGTTAAGCATTGTTTTGAAATTATCATTTGGAGTATTCAGGGCTCTTAGATGGTAGCAGCTTTATGCATTAACTAATTTTACGACTGATGACTCCAAGGGAGTTACTCTAAGTTGAGGTGAGAGGATTATAAAGCAAACTTGGAAGGGAGGGTCCATTCCCTTCAGGTGCCTTCTATTTCAAAACACATAGGCTTTCTGACAAGACTCTTTTGTCGTTTTTGTTTCAGACTTAAGATTTTACTGCAGAATTTAGATCCAAATGTGTTTTCGATTTGAAATTTCTACTAAATGGAGAGAGGGTCGGGGCACAATAGATTGGTTAGACTGAACGCTATATTTTCATTTTACAAGTGTATGTCCCTATCATTTGCGTAGAAAACAAGAACAATCCTTTAAGACAGTCTAAGCAATAGCAAGCAGTTCTTAGACTTGGAGTGTCTTGTTCTGATTTTAATTTGCATTTAGAGTGTATCTTATTCTAGCTGGGATGTACTCTTACTTCAGTAAGTGGAACAGCAAACCTGCTTATGTGTCTGAAATTGTTACATGTTGGTACTACCGTGTCTGTGGGGGACATCCTCAAATAAGCTCATTTAATAAATCCATTCCATTTTGAGCAAATAGAATTTAATGAAATCTAAACTGCACAGAATGATTCTTTAAGCTTTAATCAGAGACTAATTTCAAGTCACTACGTCATTTTACTTACAACAGGGCATCAAAGAGCATACAATGATGATAAGTTGTTATGTTTTTGTATAGATTTTTGGTTTTCATACTAATTAAAAGATGTTTGGGGGGAACCAGCAGTTAGCGTAATGGCTATGTCGCTGGACTCCCACGTAGTCAACCGCGGTTCGCGTCCCGGACCCGGTGGCTTAAAACATACGCCGGGTGCGTGTGCGTGCGTGCCCAAGATCCCGAGAGGAGAATGGAGGAGAAGGGATTGCGGCGTGACCATCCCCCCTGGGGGGTGATTTCTCGCTTTCTGTCTCTATGTCTCTCTCTGTCTGTCTGGCGAGCGCACGCGCCCTATAGCAAAAACCTCTCAAAAAAAAAAGATGTTTGGGGACCAGCAGGTGGTGTAATGATTAAGCTGCTGGACTACCACATGGCCGACTACATTTCAAGTTCCAGACCAGGCAACTTGAAACTCATGCCGGGCATGTCCAAAAGCCCCAGAGGCAAAAGGAGAAGAAGGGATTGAGGCATGGCCATCCCCCCCTTAATTTTTTTTTTTCTTGGAGCCAAATACTGGCATAATGGTAAAGCTCTACAAAGCTGATTACATCCAGACACCTCACTGCATACCCTGGGCACTTTCATGTTCATGATCCAAGGTTGACTCAGTTTGGGAATGGATAGCAGTCAAGACCCTAATGAGGATTCTCTCGCCCTCTCTTCTACTTTCTCTCTTTTTTTTATTCTCTTGATCATGAAGAAACAAATAAATACACTTTTTAAAAGAATTATTTATTTTATTTAATTTATTATTATTTTTAAAAATTTAACTAGAAAGGAAGAAAGAGAGAAAAAGAGGAAAGAAACATGAGAAAGCAAGCCTGCCGGTTCCGGACTCGAACCTCAGTTGGTCACACAAGAGTCCAGTGCCTCTACCATCATGTCACCTGCCAGCACTCCCCAATAATTATGCATTTTAAAAAAAGATGTTTATCTTCATGTCCACCAAAGACAGAGGCACAGGAGCCTGATCTTTCAGGAAATTATACATTCACTCACTCCTGCTCTGCACAGGGACCTTGTGATAACTCAGTTGAGAAAAAAAAAAAAAAATTCAAAAAGAAATGATAGTCTTTTTTGTATAGATTAAGGGTAAATCAGAAGAAAAATATAAATACAGACAATACAATTAAAAGACAAAAGCAATATGATTTGTTAATTACTACAAGAATGCAAAAATAGTACATCACTGAAGGTTAACTTAAATCTTGAATTATAAAACACTCTTTAACCATGTAATTAAGCTGAACTACTTTACACTTGCTCAATTTTTTTTTTATATTCCTGCCATAGAGCATGTGTGCTTGCCAGAGAGAGCGAGAGCAACAGAGATATAGAAAGAGGGAAAGTGAGAAATCACCTCTCTAGGTAGGATAGCCATGTCACAATTTCATCTCCTCTATTCTCCTCTAAGAATTTGGGCAAACACAGACATGCACTTGGCTGGTTTCAACCCACAGGGTCTGGGACTCAAACTGCAGTCAGCCATGTGGGAGTTCAGTACCTTAACCATCATACCACCTGCTGTCTTTCATGTGCTTTTATTAAAAATCTCAAAAATTTTGTCCAAAATATTCTTCCCTGTGCCCTATGAACCTATCACTTAAAATACTTTGGAGGTTTTCAGAAGAGTTCCATAGTAATCTTAACTTTAAACTTCCTTTGGATCATACACATACAGAATTAAATATTCCTTCATTATACTCCATTAATGTGTACTACATACTTCTATCATGTAACTATTTAGACAATTATTTACCTCTCCAGTTTCACCTTGAACCCCTGGAAGAGAACTTACTCTGTAATTCCTATTACCTGGTATGCTCACAGATGTTGCTCCTCTATCCAAACCCCAATGTATCTAAATAGGAATTATCATCTCTTCAAACTCTCTTTGATTCTAAAATGTCAAGCTGTAGCCTAAGACTCCTTCAGTTTTATATCTGACTCCAACTTAGGTGCTTCTTCTGAGAATTGAGCTATTGTCAATCCCCTACCTGACATCGTTCTTTGAGTATCATACACCTCTTTCTCCACATTTTTGTAAACTCGACTACTTTCCCCCATAAACAACATTCCTTAACTACCTTGCTGCTTGAGCCACGGTTTTTACAATCATCCTTGATTCTTCTATCTTATTTTTATTCTTCACATAAAATTTATACCAATTCCACTTAATAATACTCCCACAATTCATCGCATCATCTCATCATCCTCATGATGGGGATTAAGGAGATGGATTCAAAGTCTCTCACCCAATATCCCCTAAAACCTTTCTCTTTGTTCATTCATTGAACTCACTTCTTTCATAGATCTAATGTTTTTACACTTACCCTTCTAGATACTTATGTATAATGCTTTTCTATCCAAAAAAAAAAAAAAAAAAAAAAAAAAAAAAAAACCTCAAATGTGAATTCTTGGGCATGACTAGATCCATCTCTTCTTTCAGTTCTCAGCTTATTTTTGCTTCCCCAGATGTAGTAGTGAGCTACCCAACTTACCCTGGAATCTGTGCCCATCCAGCTATTTTCTTATATAGTGTGTTATCTGTCTCTTAACACTGAAAACTTCATAATTTTGTATTCATTTCTATCTTTATAATTTTTTCCTCATGATAATTTAAGAGACACAAAGACAGTAATCATTAATCATCTCACCGCTATTTACCAAGCACCAAGCTCCATGAAGGCAAGCGCATTTGGTTTTTAATCACTATACCACTTGCCTTAAGACATTTTGGCATGTAGTATGTGTTTAAATAAACGTTTGTGAAATTAATAAAAATCTTTAAAAGGTAATGCGTAAAGTAATTTTGAATGCCATGGTTAATGTAAAGATCTCCTTTCAACATAAATAAAACATAAACTCTCTCTGTCCCGTATACTATATGGGCATAGATACTTTATTTTGTACAAAAATTCTAAGTATATTCACCATCTTATAAATAAAAAAATAAAAGCAGGTTTTTTGGGTCACTGTATAAGATAATGTAATCAAGATAATGAAGAAGAAATTACTTAAAAAATCAAGGAACACTGTAATAAATTTACTCACCACCAGAGTGACTTTCATGAATGAGGAAAAACGAGCACTCACATTTTAGACTTTGATCTGTAAGTACCAATACTAAGCAAACTTTTAAAAAATTCAGAGGTATACATCTAACAATGTAAAATTTCTATAAAGATTGTATACTTTTGTCCTCATGTTCATGAAATTATGGCAAAGACTTCTAAAATGACTGCTGAGTTTGAGAGACTTCACAATAGCAAAAACAAAAATGGAACAAGAGAAGCAAAATAATTATCTTTAGTTTGGGCTTAACATTCAATGGAAAAAAAAAAAAAAACTCTCAATCTGACACTTTTGCAAAAAGAATGAGGGAAATATATTTTATATAATTAAATGCCCCTCAGTCCTATAAGTTTCATAAACATGAGATTAATCGTCTTTAAAAATACAAATATATAATGATGATTTAAATGATAACTTAATAAAACAGATTAAGTGTAATTCTAAACTATGTATATCATAGTACCATCCTCAGTGAGGACTTTCGGAACTAAGTAATTTTCCCTCTCTCTCCTGAAAGATGGAAGGCATTCCTCTGTTCTTCATCTGTTTATATTTCTGTTTCTGGGGACACCATGCGAGACACTTAGAAAAATTTTCTTTATAGGCTCCAAGACCCTTGACAATACCATGAAATTATTCATTTTTTAAAGAATTATTTATTCAATTTTATTTATTCATTCATTTATTTTAATTTGACCAGAGAGAGAGAGAGAGAGAGGTAAAGTGAGGAAGCAAGCCACCAGGTCAGGGACTTGAACCATGGTCATCCATGTGGGGGTGTCCAGCCCCTTAACCACCACGCCACCTGCTGGTCCCCTGAAATTATTCATTTTTAACAAGTCACAGATGAGATTCAAAAGCAGTGCTTTTTTTTTTTTTTCCCTTTGTCATATTTACAGCTTCAACATTTCTGGAGTTGTGTTTCATAATTTTAATCTGTCAAAATTTTCATTTTACTCATTTATTATCTTTTTGACTTTATTCAATTATTTCTCTGGGTTTCTTAGTTTCCTAATAAGATGTGTAACTTTTTTTTTTTTTTATAAACTAAAAGTATATAATAAGGGAGGGTCTATTATAACAAATGACAAATTTATTAGAGTCCTTTATATATATATATATATATATATATATATATGTATATATATATATATATATATATATATATACATACAGAGAGAGAGAGAGAGAGAGAGAGAGAGAATCCTGCTTTTGGAAGCTGTGCTTACTTTTCCCTTTCAATACCAAATTCTTTCTCAAATCCTTTGAAAATTATAGTCCACATGTTATGAATAGAATTGCATGGTTTTATTATTATAAATAGGTTAACTTCAAATACAGCAGTTTTGTTTCAGTTTCAAGACTGTTATTGAGTATTTTTGTCTGCTTGTTTCTGTTTGCATAGAACACAGTTTTCTGTCCCTTCATTTTTGGTATGTGTACTTAAAGGTGAAATGTGTCTTTTGTTGACAGTGTACAATAGCTCTTTTTAATTTTTAATTCATTCGTCACTCTGTGGCTTTTGATTAAGAATTTAATCCATTTATAGTCAAGGTAATTATTGACAGGTACCTGCTACTGCCATTTTGTTAACTACTTTCTGTTTGTTTTGTAGATCATTTCTTTTTTACCTCTTGCTATCTTCCTTTGTGATTAGGAGATTTTCCTGAGTGGTATACTTGATCCCTTCCTTGTAAAACTCTTCTGTGAATCTATTATAGATTTGTTTTTCTTGTGTAATTACCAAGAGGCTTACAAAACACCTTGTAGTTTTTAACAGACTACTTTAAACTGATAACGTAACTGTTTCTACATAAAAAGAGTCAACATTTCTACTCTGTCTGCTCTATATTTTAAGTATTTGATGTCATAATTTACATCTCTTTATGCCTGTGTCCCTAAACAAATTATTGTAGCTATTTTAAATAGTTAATATTTTTATATTTTAATGTTCATACTAAAGATCTAAGTTATTTATAGACCACCATAATATTATTAGAGTATTCTGAGTTTGACTATGTACTAATTTTTACCACTGACTTTAATACTTTCATATATTTTTGTATTCCTAATTAGCATCCTTTTCTTTCAGCTTGAAAAAAATCTATTTAGCATTTTTTTAAAATAAAGGTTGGTGACACTAAATTGTTCACTTTTTTTTTTCAATCTAGGAAAGTGGTTTTTCTGTTTGTGCAAGTCAACTTTGTTGGGTAAAATATTCTTGGTTGACGGTTTTTGTCTTTAGCATTTTGAATATATCATTGCACTCTGCTCACCTGTAAGGTTTTTAATGAAAATTTCTCTGCTAGCATTAGTACAACTTCTTTATATGTGATTCTTTTCTCTTACTGCTTTCAGAATTCTCTCATTGTCTCATTTTTCACAATTTGATTATCATGAGTCATGGGTTAGTTTTATTGTAATTCAATCTTACTGGACATTGTTTACCTTTCCAAATATAGGTATTTATCTCTTGTCCCAGATTTGGAAAGTTTTCTACTATAATGTCTTTAAAAAACCTTTCCTCCTCTTTAACTTTCCCTTCTCTTTCTAGAGAAAGAATTGCTCTAGGGCCAGCAGGTCGTGTGGTGGTGAGGGTGCTAGACTCCTACGTCATCAGCCAAGCTCTCTTACCAGTGTCAGGAATGCTGCCCACCATGGAAGGTCGCAGAGGAATTTCTGGTTTTGTCTACAGTAACAAAACCTGACCTACTCCTCTCTGGAATTCAATACCTAGTATTGACCAACCCCCTTTTCTCTATAGGAACATTAGTGGACTCAAGTCACCACAACTTTATGCTTCATCTGCACCACCACCCCACCCCAAATACTTGGGTACATCCCCCTTCCTGACCACTGGATCAAGTGGAGGTAGGAGGTAACCGTCACAGTTCATTTATTCAATCTGTGGCCACATTTCATTTGTTCAACCTGCGCATTCTGCTAATAGCAACATTGTCAGAAAATTTAATCTGCTCGTTGTTTTATGGTTGAGGCTAAAAAGCAATCTTTACCAAATTCCCATAAACCATGTTTGTTTACTTTTCACCTCAATTAAAAAACGTGGTGTGATCATCTGTGACCCAATTACACCTGAGAGTTGTGCTTAACTGCAACCCTAAGTCCATTATTTTTTATTGCAGGTTAATATATCTTTTAAAGGAACCAGCAGTTAGCGTAATGGCTATGTCGCTGGGCTCCCATGTAGTCGACCGCGGTTCACGTCCCGGACCTGGTGGCTTAAAACTCACACTGGGCACGTGTGCGTGCTGCCCAAGATCCCGAGAGGAGAATGGAGGAGAAGGGATTGCAGCGTAGCCACCCCCCTGGGGGGTGATTTCTCGTTTTCTATCTCTATGTCTCTCTCTGTCTGTCTGGCGAGCGTACATGCCCTATAGCAAAAAAAAAAAAAAAAAAAAAAAAAAAAAAAAAAAAAAAAAAAAAAACTCTCCAAAAAATAATATATATATCTTTTAAAAATTTTTTACTTCTATTTTATTATATATATATGTATTTTTTACATTCAAATAGTGTACATCTTTATAGCATACCAAATGAATTTTCCCAGCAGGAATACACTGTGTATTAGTCCAAAGATATTTCATACACATAAATGTATTCTAACTACTACAAGCTGTGTATTTTCCCACCAAAGTTAATGTCAGCATCTTTTTTTTAGTTTTAAGATTTACATTTAAATGTTTTTTTTCAGTTATTATTATTTACACATTCAATTGCTATGCATCATTCAGATAGCAAAGAGACTTGACCGAGCATGACATATACCTCAGTCCAGCCCAGTTGAGAATACTATACACGTCATCATCAACAGGAAATAAACCCTATCTGTGACCCAAAAACATCTTACCTTTTTTTTTTCCCCCAATTTCCTTCCCTACACTCTTCCCCTCTCCCACTCGTCTTCCGGTTTGTCCACAGTGTTCATAACAATTGTCAATGCTTCTATGCCCTCCAGTCTTTCAATCTCTACCACAGAGTGCGGACGGTCGGTATATGTTAAGTGTAGACATACAATGTCTCTGTTTAATACCCTGAGCTGCTTCACTCGGCAATACATCTTCCATTTTTGTCCACTTCCTGGAAGAAATAAGAAAAAGGAATGGTACCCATTCCCACCTTCAGATGAGTCATCAGGCTTGATTGATCAGAGGGTCAGGTGACGCAGCAGGCTGAGGCCTCTCACCCACTGTCATTGCTAAACACGCAGCCAGGAAAGGAAGTCTCGAATTTCCAGACAAGTGAAGCAGCTCATCTTCAGGAGGAAAGTGTGAGTAGTGCAATCCATTCTGGATACCGCTTTGTATTTAACTTGTTAGGAAAACGTTTGTAACAATGTGTTCCCATCCTTGTGTATTCGTGTTGCATCAGTTATTTTCTGCTGTATTAGCTATAATAAGTGATACAAAAAGCTTAAAGACTTCAAAACGGTACCCATTTATGAATCTCAATGTTTTTTTTTGGATGACTGTTTAGGTGACTCTTAACCTAGATGGTTCTTCTGGTTTCTGCTGGACTCACATATGTGGGTAGTCGAAGGTCAGGTAGTTTACTACTGGTTAGCTTTTTGTTAATAGTAGCAAGTGGGTCACATGAATCTCAAAATGCCCCAACTAGTTTGTGCTTGTTTAAATCTAAGAACAGACACTGCAAGTCTCCTTAAATCCAAAACTGAGACCATCACATGACAAGCCCAGATGCAAGGGTTTGAGAAATAGACTCCACCTCTGCACACAAGGTATTGTATTTTAGCATTGTGGAATGATCACAGGTGTTTTTAATCTTATTCATTTTGCAGTTAAGAATAATTAAACTAGGTGGTTTTCAGAATGGAAAACATCCTAATTTCAGCAGGCCTTAGGACACTGGGGCCCTGCAATTTGGGATATAGAATTATACAATGTTTGTAGTTATTTCCTTTGAAAACCAGGCACAGAGAATTGTATTTTGCAAATTGGCAGACCTTGGAAGATGGCTCTGTTTCTTGGAAATTGACTACCGCGTCTTTTCTCTATTTATTATTTTCTGGTCCTTTATTTCTCCCACCCAAATACTTGATAAATGAATGTCTTTTGATTGTAAAGCAGAAATCATACTTTTCTTTCCTTACAAAATTGAATAAATATTTTACTATCTACTTTCAGACATTTCTTTCAATAGTTTGCTGTAGATTTATTTTCTTTTGGAGGGAATCATGCTTCAATTAATATGCCCAGGATCTTTCAAAAAATGTTTTTGGTTCATATTCAAATAACTGATCCTTGGAGGCTTTGTAAACTACATAACTTTGTTTGCAGTGTCAAAATTGTAGATACCTTGTTTCTGATTTATTTCCATAGCTTTTAAGAGAAAAACATCCAAATTACATTATTTTATGTGTGCTTTTACATACTATTCAAATAGAGCTTTTGCTTATAAACTTTAAAATAACCAAAATATGTATAGAGACTTATAGACATAGGAGTTATAGTAAGTTTGCTATTTTATGAGCATATATTATACACTTTTGCTTTTGAAGAGATAAAATATGTGTTCATAGGTATTCAACTAATATAAAGCTATGGACCAAAGGCTTATGTCATGGAGAAATGTGGACAGTAGAAAGGGAAGAAATATAAAGAAGAAGAAAAAAAAAAAAGAAAAGAAAAGGAGAAAAGGCCACTTATAAATGATCTTTCCCCTTTTCTTCACTCTTTCATTTGATATTACTCCTCCTGACATTAGACGTACAGTAAAAGAAACCCATGTATTCCTAAAGCTTCAAGCATGGTTTCACAGGACACCTGAGTTGAGTTGAGTTCAGATCCAGCCCTACCCTGCACTTACAAACAGACGGGCAAGCAAGCCTCATTAATCTTCATGTAATCTTCATTTTCTTCAACAACACATTAAGGATAAGAGCTACCTATCAGTGAATATAAAGCTTGGTTTTATTAAAACTGAAAGGGACCAGTCCATTACAGGGGGATGGTGCAACTGGAGCCACATGGGTATGGTCCTGTGTTTCTGTTCCGGGATCTTCCTGAGCACACATGACATGCATGTGCAGGCCAGATGAGACAGAGGGTAAAAATACACTGTGGAGACTCTACTGGAGGGTCCTGTCTCCCTCTCTTGTATATGAGCTCTCTCTCTCTCTCCCTCTCTGTATCTCTTTTTCTCATGGAAGGATAAATTAACACACTTTTTTAAAAAATGAAATATTTACTGAACAATACAACTGTCTAATGTTTCATTAATATACACTTATATCTTTGTGAATTGGATAATAATCCTCTATTCTTTTTTCTAGTACATTTGAATTTTTTAAATTTGTTAAATGAAATACATGTCCACTAGATCACTGAAAATCATCAAGTATGTTCTTTAAGCAGATGTGACTGCTTTATTTAAAACTTTAAAAATACAAGTGGATTTGAATTGACACTGGCTTGTATTTATGTTTTTTGACAAAGTCGAGAAATTAAAATTTCTAAGTGAATTGGTTTAGTTAAAGAAAATTGTATTGGTAATTAGTGAATCAGTAATCTATACAACTCAAACTATACTTATGACTTATAAGGTAATTATTTAGTAGCTCTCAAAATATGTTGAAGAAATGAAGATAAGAGTTACACTATGCAAAGCTATTACAAATACTTGATATGTTTTGACACCGTCTCTAATTCTATTATGAAAGCAGATGAGCCTGGAGAATGTTAAATTACAGCTTCAAACTGTACATTTTTAATACCATGTTTTTGTTTTATTTTTTATAGATTTTGTGCCATAGGGCACATGTGCTTACCAGAGAGACAAAGGAAGAGGGAAAGGGAGAAATCATTCTCCAAGGAGGTTGACCATGCCACAATCGCTTTTCCTCCTTTCTCTGTTTGGGATTTTGGTCATCCAGTTCCACACACCTGGTGTGTTTTTCAAGGCACTGGGTCCAGGACTCCTACCACAAAGTCAGTCATGTGAGATTCAGCATCTTAAACCGCATGCCAGCTGCTGGCCCAATACCATATTTTTAGTATCAAATGCATTAATTTTTTCAGTACAGTGTACAGTGTGCTTTGTCAAAAATGTTAAGTAGACAAAAGAAATAAATACAGCTCCATAAATCTCAGTTGTTAAGATGGGGATTAATTTAGGCCAAACGTCATGATAAAGAGATTGAAGTATTGGTCACTGGCTTCAAGACGTATCTACCCTGATGTAAGATTAAGTAAGCATCAGATGATGACGATTCACTTGTGATTTGTAAATGACGTCCCTGTGATAAGAATCTGATGTTCACTGCCTTTCTCCCCTCTTGCTTGTTTGTGCTAGAATTACCTCCTTTCCTTGAACTCAAGTTTTCAGTTCTGTTCTCATGTTGATCTCTTTAGGTATTTTCCCCCCTACCCCACTAGATACCTGATGCCCTGAATCTGTGCCCCTTTCTTTTCTTCTTCTTCTTTTTTTTTTTAAAGAGAGATTTTTGCTATATGGTTCATGTGCTCACCAGAGAGACTGAAAGACAGAAAGTGTCTTTCCCAGGATCGATGGCCACATTGCAATCCCTTCTCCACCATTCTCCTCTCAGGATTTTGGGCATGCATGCACACATGCCCGGTGTGAGTTTCAAGCTCATGGGTCCAGGGCTCGAACCATGGTCAACCATGTGGAGTTTAGCAATACAACTGTTATGACATCTGTTGGTCCCAAGTCTTCTTATAAGATGTAGGATTTTGGAGTAATGCACGTGCTGATGTTTACATACACACATACACACGCATGCTTGTGCACGAGGAAACTGACTCTTTTCACACCGTTCCTTTTTGAACACAAAATGGGTGAGTTTATCTCCCGGAACACTTCCAAGTCAGTGTTACATTCTCTATGTGCATTGGAAGGAATTTTATTGCCGCTTCACTAACGGGTTCACTTAAATCTCCTTTTATTCTGAAAATGTTTCGTTGGCTACTGTGCTGTTCATAGAAAAAGTGAGAGAGAAAACTTCCCACCATTTAGTTTATTGCCTTCCAAGTCAGTTATATTTTTCATTTTAAATCTGAGAGCTAATCAATACCTGGGATGTATTCCAGGTATGTTTTTAAGACAGAAAACTGAAAATACAATATTACCTGAAGTTGAAAAATAAGTGTGTGTGTGTGTGTGTGTGTGTGTGTGTGTTTAGTGGATAAAGGAGTGTAATTTAATAATATCACTAAACAAAGGTGGCAAAATGAATTCTAAAAACTGGGAATGTACCTTTTTTCAGTAGGGGTATTCTAAGTGTTAAGTAGTTTCTGTTTTTTTTCTCTTCCCAAAGTATTAAAGGATCTTATCAAATGTTTCTACTTTTTACATTTATTTTTAAGAGAGAGAGGGAAACCAGCACCCCCAACAAAGTTTTCATGCCACAATCTACCTCCACCCTCAGCTGGCCCAGACATGAACCCGAGTGCACCTACCCTGTGTGGTCAGGAAGGTTTCAAGACACAAACACAGGACCTCTCCTATGCGGGTCCAGTTGGGTTACTACTGTGCTATAGCTGGCTCCAGTAGTCATCAAAGATTTATCTTATTATTATTATTAGTTTGATATGCTCTTACCAGAGACAGCAAGAGAGATTGGGAAACTGAGAAACCATCTCCCAGAGGTGGCCACATCGCAATCCCTTCTCCATTCTTCTTTTGGGATTTGGAGCACATCCCAGATGTGTTTTTCAAGCCGTCAGGTCTGGGACTCAAACTTTGCAGTGGACCATGTGAGATTCACATGGAAGACAAGGAAAGAGAAACCTCAATGCATGTAGGTCACTGCTCCAAGGTCACCAAGCTGGTATTAAAACTGAGATTGAAAACCGAATAGTTGAGCCAGCTAGGCGGTGTGGTGGTTGAGGTGGCTTAGTATTAGTTTATTAGTAAAGAAGAAAATATAAACTCTCTATAAGATAGTTTAAATTATTTGACATTATATAAAATATAAAAATATACTAAGCCATATTTTAAGAATACTTATCTTGAATATAGTGCTAGGTTTGCATGAATTGTTCTTAAAAATATTCCTCTTCAAAGGTTAATTTTAGAAGTATGTAGACTCAATAAATGGGAACATAAAATTGCAAATTTTCTCCATAGTAATATTAACATATTCATTTTATTTCAAAATTTGTTATTTCATAGCTCCAATGTGTAAAAACACAACAAAATCCTGATTTTTTCCATTTATATCCTCATTCTATTATTTAATTTTAGTTGGCAAGAACAATTTTGCCAAGAGCATTCAAAAGAACTTTGCTCATTACAACGAAGATATAGATTTCTTTCTTTTTCTTTCAGAGAGAAAGATTTTTGCTATAGGGTGTCTGCACTTGCCAGAGAGACAGAGAGAGACTAAGAGATAGAAAGCAAGGAATCACCCCCCCCCCCCCAAAGGGGAATGGCCATCCCACAATCCCTTCTCCTCCATTCTCCTCTCAGGATTTTGGACACACATGCACATGCACCCGGTGTGAGTTTTAAGCTGCTGGGTCCGTGACTCAAACCACTGTCAAATATGTGGGAGTCAGCGATGTAACTGTTATGCCATCTGCTGGTCCCAAGATACAGATTTCTTAAACCATTTTAAAAATTTATGAGCGAGAGACAAGAAAGTACTCTAATAATTGCATATCATCTAAAGAGTTATCAAACTGAAACTTTCAACAAAATTAGAAATCACAGTTTGAACAAGTCACTTAAAATAAGACAGAGAATCGACTGCTTAACAGCATTTGTAAGTTTTAGACATGTTTCTAGTCAAGGTCAAATATGAATAATTGCCTTGGTTATAAATTCATTCTGTAAAAAAAAAAACTGCTTACTATCATTTTTGGAAAGGTAAAACGAAAGGCATATTCATAAAATGTGAAAGAAAAGAATATAAAGACAAAATAAAAAAGATTGTATACGCTTTCAATAGAGATCTGTACTGCAAATAAACTAAATTTTTTGGCATGAGCAGTTTTACAGATGAGAAAAGCGGGCCCAGAATTTTCATTCATAATCTAAGTCACATCGTTAAATTTATTCTTACAAAAGAGGCCTTTTCTTTTTTTTTAATTTATTTATTTACATTCATTCACTGTACATCATAATAAGAGAGTGGAATAGGGCGGAGGGTCAGATATGGGGTAAAAAAAATATATATACATGAAAGTAGAAATGGAATATTATAGATGATAACATGCATGATTAAGCCACTATCCAGTTGATTAAGCCAGTTTATTCTAGATGGGAAACCACATTTTGTATGTTGTGATGATGCTCAGGGAATGAATGTAAATTAATAGAAAAAATTTTTTTCAGAAAAAAAAAAGGCATTAAAAATACCTATCTGATGACTGCAGTAAGCTATATAGCCCTAGGTAAGTGCTACTTTATAATATGTTTATTCTACTCATTGAGGTTTATGCCTCAAGTCAGACTTGTGTTCAAAAGAGGCCTTTTCTGAACCTTCATGTCATGTATAGTAACATCTTCCTATTCAGTTCATCATAGGTCTTTTCTTCTTTCTCTCCTTTTTCTTACTTTTCTTCTTCTTCTTCTTCTTCTTCTTCTTCTTCTTCTTCTTCTTCTTCTTCTTCTTCTTCTTCTTCTTCCTCTTCCTCCTCTTCCTCCTCTTCCTCCTCCTTCTTCTTCCTCTTCTTCTCCTTCCTTCCTTCCTTCCTTCCTTCCTTCCTTCCTTCCTTCCTTCCTTCCTTCCTTCCTTCCTCTTTTTTTGAGAGATCTTTGCAGTAGCTCATGAGTGTTCACCAGGAAGACACAGGAGAAACAATAAGCGTGAAATCACCCCCCAGGGGGGACGGCCATGCTGCAGTCCCTTTTCCTCCAGTCTCTCCTCCTGATTTTGGGCACACACATACATGCACCCGGCATGAGTTTTAGGACACTTAGTCCAGGACTCAAACCACAGTCCACAATGTGGAAGTCCAGTGACATAACCATTACACCATCCACTGGCCCCTATAGGTCTTTTCAATAACAACTTTTTTGTTTCTCTTTGTCATACATATGGTACCCCAATGCCCCTAACAATACCTAGTGTTTAATGGGAGATCAATATATATTTGCTTTCTAAATAATGAAGTACAGCACTAGAAGCCAGTTAGAAACTCTCATCACTGAATGCAAAATGGATCCATTAGATCTAGTTTGCAAGCACCACATTAATGTAAATGAAATCCAAAATGGAGACAAACAACCTTCACCAACAAATCATCACTCAAAAAAACCAGAGTGCTTTCATACTTTTAGAAGACTTTCCAGTTTTAATTATTACTATTAAATGCCATACATAATTTTGTGCTTTTATTTCCTTAACCTTTTTTAAATTTGTAGCAGATGTCAGTATCTGACTCAGAATCTTTAGGATTTTCACTATGCTCTGACCAATTTAAAATTCTGGTGTTTGCACTGATGTGTCAGAGACATAAATCCCAGGCATACAAACATCCTAGCCTCCCTCGCCTGGGAAAGGAAAATTTTGAAATGTGTTTTACACAATTTCTCAGATTTAAACCACGGTGATAATTGACTTAGTCAAGAAGCTTCATTGATTCTCTTCATTCCCAATATCACTTTTCTACCACAAATAGTGCTTCTTCCAAAATCAAATATATGCCCTGGAGTTTTGTCTCAGAGTTGGCTTCTGGAGAAATCCGAACTAAGACACAGCTTTTCAATATTTCCATATCATCTCTCATCCTTCCGTAACATGCTTTATGCATATTGATCTCTAATAAATACTTACTGCATGACTGAATAAATGGTGCTTTTCTCTTCTCAAAATCTTTTTTCAGTGCTTTTTCATTATTTAACTAGTTTACTACTAGGTATCTTACAAATCCTAACTACAAACACTAACTTCTTTTCAAGTGTTTCCACAGCTACCATGAGACTCTTATCCTTGTAGATTTCTGTGAAAATATACAAATCCTTGACGGCTTTTAGCTTTAAGACTTCCTCGAGTGCCTGCATCTTCATTACCATTCCTTTATTTGCATAGTGTTTCATATTGGTCATAGCATAAAACCAGCACTTAACAATTTGTAAAAATTAAGTGAGTGAATGAGATACACCAGATATTCTCTGTGTTCTAATCCTTCCTGATTGCTACCTTCATATTGTCTTCTCAGAGTTTCCCGATTCAATTATTTCCCCAAACCATTTGCCTATTTTTTTGTTTGTTTGTTTCAGAAACAGAGAGCGACAATGAGGGAGAAAGTGAGAAATCACTCCCAGAGGGGGTAGCCATGCCATAATCCCTTTTTCTTTTGGGATTTTGAGCACACACACACACACACACACACACACACACACACAGCATGATTTTTAAGCTGCCAGGTCTAGGACTCAAACTACTACGGTTGTCAGTGTGGGAGTTCAGTATGTTTCATAAGATTTCAAGTGAGTAGTTGAAAATAGACTGTCATACAGAAAACCACTGATAGGTTGGTCTGGGGTATGTTTACCTGGGATAATGAGTTCTGTCTTTTATTATCTTGGCAATTATAATAGCCCTCAAGACCTTGAAGGAGAGATACGCCTATTTTCCCATCCTCATACACATGTATCAGATTGACTTAAGTTTCATGTATCTAGAATCAATTGTAGAATTTTCAGTAATACTGGCATTATGTAGCAATTTTAAAAACAAATTAACTATCAGAGGAAACAAATCCTTAAGAGTCAGTAAAAAATGGTACTAAAAATAATAACTTGTGTTTACTTGGCATTCATTTTGTTTGACTTAGAAAATATTAACAAACTATTTCTTTTTAAACAATGGAAGCACATGCTAATGATAATGAGAGAAAAGAATGTTTATTATTTATTGTAACTATTACTTAATTAAGATGTACACAGATTAATAGCTTAACCAAAGGCATTTAAACAATTACAGCCCAAACCATGCTCTAAGTCATGAAACCCAAGAATTATATTTAAAGATCATTTTAAAATTAAAGATCTCCATTTGCTCTATGTTATTTCTTTTAAAACAGGATAAATTATTTTTATGTTTCTGTGTCTGTTTACTTCAAATCAGCTGCTCACTTGAAAAATAATCTTGCAACGCACAGTTTAGGTTGTATGTTCCAAATACATTCCTGACTGACAACTGCAAGGGAAGGAAGAAATGATCACTTTACTGGAAATTGCACAATAGCAGAGCATTTCTATCGGAAGATGTTTTAAAAATCTGACCAGAAGTTGTTCTGTTTTAAACGCACACTGACAGCATTTTTAGAATGTTTATTTAATGTGAGATAACAAGGAAGTTGTTCACGGTCTTCATAAAATAGTCACTTTGATTTCATACTACTTTAAAATGTTATTTTCTACAATAATATATTTGGTTCACTTTTAATCATTTATATCATTCACTAGATGATAAGACATACATGAGGTTTCATTTAAATGCATAACATATTATCAAGCAAAACTCCTGAAACTTGTTCACTCAAAGCTATGTCTGCTCTTTGGTAAGACAGCCCATCATGTGATACTCTAGGTTACCATGACAGCATACAATTTGTATAATATTTAGCACTTAAGCACTTATTTTTACCCATATTTCTCCTTTTTATACATTTATGATAATGTTAATTATTTTGAACAATAAAACTTTAGATAATCTTGAAACAATGCTATAATAAATGATTGTAATTGCTTACTATTATAACACTACAATGAAGGGCATAAGTAAAAACTTCATGACAGACATTTTATACCTATAGCATACGTTTATGTTCTCAATAATAGACATAATTTTCATAGTTAATAATAGAGATTGATATTTAATAACTTAGCACACATAAACACACATACCCATGCACTGACAATCAAAAACAGGTACTCAGGATCCTAAGTTCTCCTTCGTAGAAAAGGATGTGTCATAAGACACTATTCTTGAGGCAAGTAGATGATGTAGTGTCTAAGATACTGGACCTCCACATGACTGAACACGGTTCGAGTCCTGGACCTGATAACTTAAAAATCGTGCTGGATTTATGTGTGTGCGTGCTCAAAATCCCAGGAGGAGAATGGAGGAGAAGGAATTGTGGTGTGGACCATCCCCCGGGGGGTGACTTCTCACTTTCCCTTTCACTATCTCTTTCTGGCTAGCACACACACACACACACACACACACACATACATGACATCATATGTATAATATATATATATATATATATATATATATATATATATATATATACACACACACACACACACAAAGGGCTCATGCACTTGCCAAACAGAGAGAGAAAGGGAAATCTCCAGCTCCCGCCAGGGGGAAGACCATGCCATAATCCCTTCTCTTCCGTTCTCCCCTCAGGACTTTGGGCTTGCATGCACATAAGTTCAGTGTGTTTTTCAAGCCACTGACTGGGTCACAGTTGGCCCTTGGGGATTTAGTGCTTTATCTACCATGCTACCTGCTGGCCCTAATTCCCTTTTTAAAAACTGCAGAATGGTCAATGTCCACGTTTTCATCACAGAATGTGGTTCTCCACGCCATCAAGTCACTCCACCACTGTTCTCACATTGTCTCACGTTCTGCCGACATTTTCTGCAAGTGTTCATGCTGATATTTTCTGCACTTTACAGGAGTCAGTATCAATGTCAACTCTCCTGATTAGAACAGGACCCATATTTCTTTCTCAAATGATCTTTAAATGACTTGTTCTCCGAAACTTCAAGCAACATGTTGTCCAATTTTACTAAATGCTGAAATATCAACACTCAGGCTGGCGCTGTTGCCTAATGGTGAAGGGAGCTCAATCCTACTAGCTAATCTGCCAGATTGGAGTCTCTGCCCTGGCATCTTGAAAAACTGGCTGAGTGTGTGTGTGTGTGTGTGTGTGCGCGCGCGCGCACATAATCCATATCCCAACAGGACAGAGAAATGGAGGAAAGGGATTGTGGAAACACCTTGCCCTACTTGAGGGTGTTTTGGGGTGTGTTTTTCTTTCTCTCTCTCTCTCTCTCTCTCTCTGTGGGTGTGTCTCTCAGTCTCTCTCTGGTGTGTGACTATACCTTCCAGCAAATTAAAAGAAAAATTAGTAATAATAGCAACTCAGTTTACATATGCATAGGTGACAATGACATCAACAACTGCTAGATATCAAGTGTTAGTATTATAAGAGATCAATTAAAGAAGCACCCCAAAAGAGATGTTAAAATATAAAAAGAATTTAGTACACTTTGATAAGTTATCATCATCATTGCCATTATACAGCATATAAAATATGACAGGACTCATCATACATCTATATAGAGCTGTATTTATCTCTTTATATTCATCATCTTATTAATGATGTTCTTTGGAGGGAGATACAATAATGCCATTGCAGAAATAAGGATATTAAGGCTCAGAAAGTCTGAATACCCCAAAGACATCGAGCTGATATGATGTAGTGGAGATGAGCTGTTGGAACCTTTTGACTCCAAAGCCTTAAACACTGTTTAATACAAAAGCAACACTTGTTTTGTGGTTTTAGTGGTTGTAAGCCTCCCAGTAGAGTTTTCCTGTGTTCCTTTTCATGTTTGCCCAAAACACTCTCGTAAGAAAAGTGGCTAAAGAGCAGGCTTTTAAAAAAATGTTTCACAAGTGACTTGTTTTACTGTTTTTCATTTTATGCTAACCAACTAAATTCACCAGATATGATAATTAATCTATAATAAACATTAATAGCATCACCACATAGTAGATCTAAAAATTAGTTTTTATGTGTAGTCATCAGGTTTACTCATACAAAAACCTACTGCAAAAACCATTCCAGGTAATGAGCGATATCTTTCAACGTCCAATCCCTGGGGGACAGGAGAAACTCGTGTTCAAATGAAAAGTAAAGATGATTGGAACTAGAGCGTAGTCTTATGTACACTTGACCTTTGAGCAAAATGGGTTGGAACTACACAGGTCCACTTACATGTGGATTTTTTTCAATAAATATATTGGAAAATACAGCACTGTCAATATATTTTCTCTTCCTTATGATTTTCTTAATAACATTTTCTTTTTTCTATGTGTTCTCATGGTAAGAATATAGCATATAGAACATATAATGCAAATAACACAAACTTTGTGTTAACTGTTTCATCTGTAGATAAAGCTTCAAGTCAATAATAGGCTATTGGTAAAATTTTGAAGGAGTGAAAAGTTAAACCCATGACCCTGTCACAGAGACACGAAGGCACAGTGACATAGTGGTATAATGGCAATGTGCCACTCTATAAAGCCAGAGTCATAAGGAAGATTGGGGTTTGGTTCCCAGGTTGACTTGTATACTCAAGATACTTGAATACACCTGTGATCCTGGTTGGATGGGAGGATAAACGGAGGATTGTGGAAAAAAAAAATACACACACACACACACACACACACACGTTATATATTATATATTATTTAATTTTATTTATTATTTATTTTTTTAATTTGCTGGGGAGAGAGAGAGAGAGAGAATGAGAAAGCAAGCCAACAGGATCTGTGAATCAAACCGCAGTCGGCCATGTATGAGTACAGCATCCTGACCACCACACCACCTGCTGGCTCCAGTTTCTTTTGAGAGTATTTGTTTTTCTTTCTCTCGTGAAATAAAAATATGAATAATCTTTAAAAAGTTACATGCAGAGTTTTAACTGGGGAGAGATTTTTTTGTGGGAAATACTGACTTTATTACAATCTGAAGGATCTGAGGTAATTGCCCATTTCTTATTTTTCTCTTATTTTTCCTTTTAAAATTTATTTTATATTCATTCACTATGTATAATTGCAGCACATAAAATGAGTTTTCTCATTCAGAATATATTTAATATTGGCCCAGTCAAAGATATTACCTTATCTGTTACCTTTAACAGTAATTTTCTATTTTGTGTTTCTTTTTTTTTAATTATTTATTTAATTTTATTTATTATTATTACTTAACTTGCTACAGGGCACATGCACTCACGAAACAGAGAGAGAGAGAGAGAGAGAGAGAGAGAGAGAGAGAGATACAAAGCAAGCCTCCAGGTCTGAAACCTGAACCGTGGTAGGCTATGTGGGAGTCCAGCGCCTTAACCACCATGCCACCTGCTGGCCCCTATATTGTGTTTCTTAACTGTTTTACATCTTTCTTTTTCCTCTTGCTTCCCGTCCTCTCACCCTCTGCCATTTCCCGCTCTCCTCTCACGCAGTCTCTAGTACCACAGTTGTTTTTATGCTTTTTTTATTGTCCAATATTTCAGTTTCTGCCATAGAGTGCAGACATTCAGTGTATATTTATTGAGTGGGGACATACAATGCCTCTCTTTCATTTTCTGGTTTGCTTCACTTAGAAGTAAATCAACCCCTCACCCCTGTGTTGTTCAAAGATCAACTGTATAGTCTACAAGTAATTTAGGTCTTGTTGTTTACCACTATTCCTTAAGGTATGTTTGGAAGTTTAAAAAAACAGTACAAATAAAAAACACTTTTGTAATCTTCCAGAAGCCCATCCCTTCCCTATGCTTCCCTAAGAGAATCCCCAATGAATTCTGATAAAGAACAACAGTATTTTAGGGATGATGTCACTCTTAATACAGAGAATGAACCATACTCAGTCTACAATGCAGTTTGCCAGCAGTTGATTTTGAGTAAATGGTAATGAAAAAACACTGGATGAGTCCAAGGATAACATTTTTTTCTTGATGAAATAGAGAAGCATGAAGACAGATCTCCCCACACACTCTTCACTTGCTGCTTTTGAAAGTTGTCGAGGACATGAAGTTTGAAACTCTGATGGCTGTCATCCAATGAACATGGAGAAGAGCCGACACACCAAGCTAAAGGATAGAAAAGACATTATGTCACTGAAGCACTTTGGTGATATTCCTACTTTCAGAATTTTTGTTAAGGAAAAACATACAAGTGCCTATAGTTTAAGCCAACATTACTCGAATATTCTGTATTTTGAAGGCAATACATTGCAACTGAATCAGATGCCCAATCTGAAATTAGAATCAGAATTAGAAAAACTTTCTTGCTTTTTTCAGCTTTCTGAATCTACCAAGAAACCGTTTTGTTAATTTGTAAAATCAGAAAACATTTAAAGTTTTATGAAATATGTGTCAACTCTAGAGTCTGCTTCATCTTATTTCACCTATCTCTAATTTTATCTTGTATTTTTTTTATTATTAATGCCATAGCATTTTCATATCATTCCTCTTTCCTATGTTTTTGCTACTTTAACTCTGGTTTTAATCCTTATCCCCATACTTTTACCTATATTCAGTCAATTTATAAGTTTTTTATCTTTCCCTAGCACTTCATATTTTCAGTCTGTCAGTCAACCTCTAGACACCTACCAAATACATATCACATCTCTCTGAGTTCAGAATCTGTTATATTTCCTCATTTAATGGAGTACAACTTTTTAATGCTACATGGTATTGATCAAAGTTATATTTCTAGGGACCAGCAGTTAGCGTAATGGCTATGTCGCTGGACTCCCACGTAGTCGACCGCAGTTCGCATCCCGGACCCAGTGGCTTAAACTCACGCAGGGCGCGTGTGCTTGCATGCCCAACATCCCAAGAGGAGAATGGAGGAGAAGGGATTGCGGCATGGCCATCCCCCCTGAGGGGTGATTTCTCGCTTTCTGTCTCTCTGTCTCTCTCTGTCTTTCTGGCCAGCGCACGCGCCCTATAGAAAATATCTCAAAAAAAACAGAGAAAAGTTATATTTCTAACTATCTTTGGTGGTATATTCAAAAGACCTTGAAACAAAGATTCAAGTGCCATATTTGGGAAGTAACTGATGAAGTAACAAGAGAGTATGAGATATGAGACAAAAAATGGGAGGCAGTTGAAAACTGACACATTATTAAGCACATTAATACTGTGTGCGAGTAGAGTGTATTAATCCAAGTTGGGGACTTTGGGAGTCTGGTTAGGACATTAACCTTTGTGTTTTCCCACACAAGGGGCAAAAGATGGGTTCCTTAGCCAACCAATGAATAATAGTAATAGTAATGATAATAATGTAATTTTCATAACTGCCTAACCTTGATAGACTCTACTAGGTATATTTGTGTTCGTTATTTCATTTAGGATTACAGAATACCTGGGCCAGCAGGTGGTGGCATGGTGGTTAAGGCTCTGTATTATCACATGGGTGACCGCACTTCAAGTCCCAGATATGGCAGCTTGAAAATCATGCTGGGCGCATATGCATGCATGCTCAAAATCCCAAGAGGAGGATGAAGGAGAAGGGATTCCAGTGTGATCATCCTCCCTGAAGAGTGATTTCTCACTTTCCCTCTCTCTGTCTCTCTCTCTGGTGAGTGCATGTATCCTATGGCAAAAAAAAAAAAATGCAAAATACTAGTAAGTTGGTATTACTATCTGCATTTCTAAAAGTTTGCAGATTTTAGCTGACTTATTAAAAATTAGGGCTCACTTTCAAAATGTAAGCACATATCTGATTGTCAACTATGTGTCAATATTTAGCCACTATACACCGCTTTTGGTAAATTAGTCTCAGATCTTCACTAGAATTTTAGGCAAGTACTATTAGTCTTGCGAATTCCTAAAACATGCAATGGCTGTGCATGTGACTCATAGATCCATCAGATGGCTTGTTCAGCCTTTTCATTTTCTGAAATTATTTCATCAGTCTTAGCTTTGCCAATGTCAATTCGAAGTTTCCCTAGAGCAGTGATAACTTTCTCTGTATGATTGACATTATATTACCATTTTGGTCATTTCGTAGATGCAGAATAGTTTCCTATGATATTGTTCATAATAGTTTCATCTTTTGTACATTACTGAAAAAGTGCATGTGAAGATTTTATATGTGCCACTTTCATTACCAAAGTTCCAAATATGCACTATTAGGTCTACTATAATTCTTTCAAGTTCACATCTTTTACTTTATTTCTGTAGCAGATTTTCAACTCAGTGACTCTAAAGCACATCTCTATATCAAAATGTATGCTTACATATGTAATGTTATGCATATAACTCATTAAATATATAAAAATTAAATTACAGAACATCTTTTAAGATACATAATTTTCCTAAATCTTTTGGCAGTATTATTAAAATATACTAATAAAAACATTTTATGCTAAGGAAGTTCTTTTTTTTTTTTTTTTAAGTGCCAAAGGATATCCATTCTTGCCAGAGAGAACAAAGAGACAGAAAGAGAGGGGAAGAAAGCATATGTGCATACCTCCAATGGGACATGGTCACGCCACAATCCCGTCTCCATTTCTCCATCCCATTGGAATCTGAGGCATAAATACACAGGTGTCTGGGTGTTTTTCAAGCAGCCAAGGCTGAGTTTGGAACCACAGTCAGCCATGTGGGATCTGGCTAAAACACCAGCTATACCAAGCTACAATGCTAACTCTATATATTTTACTTTTGGCATCAATAAATCAATACATATCTTTGTAATAATAACTTCCTATTAGAATAATGAAGCAAGGTAGCAAACATGTGAAAGACACATGATCAAATGATTACTAGATATGTGCTAATTTCTTAGAAGCCTTGCTTCTCTTCCTCTGTTTAACAGTGCATCTATAATTTATGCGATAATGCAAATAGTCCCACATTAACTCACCACCTTACCCTTTATAAATATGAGAAATTGTTTAAATAGAGGGAAAAATGTAAGACACTTTAAAATTAAACTATTATACTAACCATATGCAAATATGAAGATTGTTAGCCACAATAATAATTTTTTTGTTTGTTTGTTTTTTTGGAGAGATTTTTGCTATAGGGCGCGTGCGCTTGCCAGCCAGACAGAGAGAGACAGAGAGATAGAAAGCGAGAAATCACCCCATAGGGGGGATGGTCACGCCGCAATCCCTTCTCCTCCATTCTCCTCTCAGGATCTTGGGCATGCACGCACACACGCCCGGCATGAGTTTTAAGCCACCGGTCCTGGACGCGAACCGCGGTCGACTACATGGGAGTCCAGCGACATAGCCATTACGCTAACTGCTGGTTCCCAATAATAATTTTTTTAAATGCTACCTTTTAAATGTTCAGTTCAGTGGTTTGCGTATTTCTCTAAACAATCTGCATTTGATATTGTTATTTTCAATAAAGTAGTGATATATAGTAGACATATATTTTTTTTCCAATTTTATGCAGGCCAAAAAATAATATGCAGTGTATAGAATTGGTAATCTGCTTTGTTTTTCACATTGTATGCCACAAACCTGTTTTTATGTCAATAAACATTTGTTAACAGTGTTATCTTAATGACCAGAGTTTTCTACTCAGTGAATTTCTATACAATATATTCAATATTTACTCATTCACTACTGCTGGACATTTTACTCATTTCAATTTTTATTTCCACTATAATGCTTTCATAAGCAATCCCAAAGTTAAAGACTTTGGTTCATCCCCATTATTTCTTAGGATACATTCTTAGGTATGTAATTGTTGAGTCAAAGCAGATCAATATTTTCAGGGCTTCTTTTCACCATCGCTAGTTGTTTGTATTGCTAAAGCTTAATCACTCTTGCATCTCTATCAGTTTTTTAACTCATTCTTATCTAATTGAAGTCTGCTTAAACTGAGAGTAAAATAGCAGTACCTAATGCTAAATAATTAACATTCATTGAATTCTATAGTGGATAGAATGGGAACCTCCAAGATCCTCTCTTCAGGATGTCAGGGTTTATGTATTCCCCCAGCTGCTGGGAATGTTGCCAGTAACCTCTTAGTTTTCAGCCTGTTCTGGGAATTGCTGTGTCTGGAGACCCATTAGTTGATGTTGGAATATAAAACACCAAATCTTAGTAATGAGGTAAGCTAAAGTCCTTTCTGATTCCTATTCTTTTTGTTCCCCAATAGATGTTCATCCAACAAGCACTGCATGTCTGTGATGATCATCCATTGGTAGTCTTAGGTACATCACAGTGTAATGAAACCCTATCAAGGATGCTTGCGTGGCTCTTGCTAATAAAAGAATTAAAATAAAAATAATCATTAAATGAAATGCTTCATACTGAAAGTCATACTAAAGGATGAATTTACCATTTATCTCCAATCATGACAATCATCGGTTAACAAATTTGACTCTGAATTTATTAATAATTTCAAACTAATGCATAATTATCATTTGGCGAGTTTATTTTTAACTTTATTTATTTCTTCAGAGAAGATAGGTATCTCTGACAGAGTCTTCCTGCTGTGAGCCCCTGGCAGGCCTACAAGACCCATGTCATGAGCAGCCCTGAAACACGAACTCGCTGCCTTTCCTGTGTTGGTCCAGAATGCTGACCACCACCTGGATCCTCTCTGTTGAGAGTTTTATGTGCATGCAAAGTGTAAATTCCTTTATAACAGTTAACTCTCAACAAACAAGTGTTTCAGGTAGTATTAATAGTAGTATATTACAGATGAGGAAACTCTGGTCAAATGATACTGTGGAAACAAAACTAAAACCCAGATAGGCTCATTTGTTTAATGACAGTGCCTTCTTACCTCAAAGTTAAAGGAAAGACTGATCAAATGTTAATCCTATATAATGAACAAATAGAGTTATTTAAAAATAATAGAGAGCATGTGCCCTATACAAGGAAAATTGGGATCTTACAGCTAGAATAAGAAAGTTCCTGCCACACAAAGCTTCAGATATGCACTGCAAAGGATTTATTCTTACCAAATCTTCCCCTTCCTTGTATACTGTCAGGTCTGTGGTGATATTAAATCTTAAATTTCTATAATTGCAAGTAAAGTATATTTTACTAGGCTTTGAAAGATTTGTACCCCTATATTTAATCTACCTTTTAAAGAGTACATTTTATTTTTACTAAATATATACTAATAAAAAGCTGAATATATTAAGTCCTATTTAAAATATGACTATACATGACAGCCAACAGGTAGTGTGGTGGTTAAAGTGCTGGACTCCCACATGGCTGACTATGGTTCAAAACCTGGATCTGGTGGCTTGCTTTCTCCCTTTCTCTCTTTCTCTTTCTTTTTCTGATAAGTGCATAAGCCCTATAGCATAATTTTAAAATAATAATATGGTGTACATGACTATTGAAATCTTGATCTACCTCTAGATTTCTGAACAATTATAACTTTGCAGGGGTGAGTATAGGTAATCAAGACAGGACAAACTAAAAAATTGAAGTGTATATTAATGCAACATAGATTTATTTTTTGATGTGATGGACAGCTTGAGAGCTAGTGACTTACGATTGCAAATGGACTTTGGCTTGGAACACAGATTCTGAGTTAAGCTGAGTGAAATGACTTGGTTTTAAAATAAAACTTATTAGCTAATGCACATAAGTACACCTAGAATGCTGTCTTACTTTTCAGAGAAAAATTTCTGGAAAAATTGCTAGGCATGTGTTTAATGTTTATTTAAAAATTTCCTTTCTCTTGTCATAAAAATCAATATCTTCTTGGAATATATTTCTAATGAAGTCAATCAATAAATACAAAGATATTTAAATAATAAAATAATGAATATAAGACTTAAACATTATTCTTC
Source organism: Tupaia tana (assembly GCA_026018925.1). Lineage (NCBI taxonomy): Eukaryota > Metazoa > Chordata > Mammalia > Scandentia > Tupaiidae > Tupaia > Tupaia tana. The sequence goes on along the minus strand of JAKSZU010000025.1, from coordinate 19,965,745 downwards.
AAAATAACATTGCATGTTAAATATTAACTCTTCTACCTAATTAACTTAAAAGATCATCTTTAGGAGGGAAAATTAAACTATTTAATATGTAGGATAGCTGGATATATATATATATTATATATTATATATATGTAATATATATATAATATATATGTAATATATATATATAACATATATAAATAATAAAACCACTGGCATAGTTGATGCATATGTATGCATATGTATATATACATAGGTATATATAATATATTTATTATTTATATAAATATAAATTATAAATATAAATATAAATAATAATATATTATATATATACATATATATTATATGTATGTATATAAAATAATATAACCACTGGGATAGTTGATGCCACAGTGTGAAAAGTTGAGAGTTCTCTACTCCTTTGTTTTCTTTAATTTTATTGTTCTCCCTTCTTACTTGCCAGCTTTTGATGTACTTGATATTTTTTGCTGTTCCGAGTAGCCTAAGTGCCCTTGTCAACAATTCAGTTGTTGGATGAGGCAAAGTGTTACTTATAGTGTGAAATCTGGTGTGCTGTCAGAAAAGGGCAAGCCGTTAACTTGCGAATTTCGACTTTCAGTGTTCCATAGCACACTGATGGCTGAAAGCCTCTCTTATGAATTACTATTAAGTACCATGCCATATGCATCTACCAAGCTTTGTAATTATGCATGATACAAGCTTCATCATCCAAAACTTCACTTGCAGAGTGTTTGTGATAGCATTCTTTATTAAACATTGAATTAAAAAAAATCAAAGACCCTGGTAGTTATAAAGTGAATTTTATTTTCAAAGATACAATTTGGGGCAAAAATGCACCCTGTAAGAAACAGCCAGAAAAAACTTATGTCAGAGAAGGTCATTTTCAAATAATCGAAATTATTTTTGTAGTTCAAAACAATCAGAGTAAATTATGTTATTGATATAAGCCAGCTAAGTCCTAGCCTCTGGAAAATCAAAATACCAGAGTGTACGGAGGTTCATGACCTGGCTTCATGTACAGCTCCTGAAATCCGCATAATCAGTAGTCACACATGACGGCAAATATTATGGAAGGACAAGGTGATTATCTGTTACCATTCTGTCTCTCAAACTCAGCATTATCATTAGACTCCAAAGTTATATGGAAATTATTCCCAGTACTCCTGAAAACTTTTAAACATCTGTGGTGTGTGTAATTTTGTCATTTTAAGACGTCGAGGTATCAAATACTATGCAGTTTTTAGGATTATTTTGAACTCCTATTTACATAATGTAAGAATGTATTAAAATAACATTTTTCCATACAGTTCTTGGTGGAGGATTATAACATATATTTTTAATTTAACATTAGTGATCTAATGCAGGATTTCTCAACCGTGGGACCATGGACATTTCGGGCTGAAAAATGCTGTTATGAGAGTGGTCCTGTGCTTTGCAAGATGTTTAGCAGCACCCCAGGAATTTATTTGTTAGATTTCAGTGAAACTATCCCCCTTCCACCAGAGATCTAAGACACTGATCCTTGCCTTCCCAGAACATGGCCTGAAAGTGCATCCCACCCCCAGCAGAAACGGAAGATTCTGAGCATTCCTCCTTAAAAGACTAGCATGCTCACACTCCTTACCCCAGAAACTTGTGAGGACTTCTCCGAAATGTGAGTCTGAGTGGAGGGGAAGATCAGGGTGGCTAGTGCGAAGGAGAATACTGGAAGCCTCCTCATGCCAGAGAGAGGGGAGGAAACGACCCCTCGCGGTACAAGGCAAACACCCACACCCTTCTGACCCAGACTGAGCAGTGCATTGAAAGTAAGCACAACCGCCCCTCACGCTCAGACTGAGCTGTATACAAAGTGGTGAGCATTTCCACCCCCATTCAAGTTGTTTGCCAATTTTAAATATGTCTGCCACCCCAACTCCAGTGACAGGTCCTGCCCCTGCCATGCAGTAGGGGTGCATTGGCTATAGGTTAGCCACTGGTGTGGGCAACTCCAGAGGGTGACACAATTAGTAAAATAAGCAGCTAGCCAACCCATGATATATATGAAATACTAATACTTTATAAACACTCAGTGAGTATTTTTGTACTGACTTTAGGAACTAGGTTTCTTCTGCTATCTCCTTGAATATGGCATAATAGATTATAAACACATAATTAAAAAGAAAGGTTGACATTCTGTATTTCATTTTCATTTAAATGCCCTAGAAAATGAATTGGAAGCACGTGACTGCCTGCTTCACCACATTCTAGTGATTTCTCACTTTCCCTCCATCTTCTCCTCTCTCCTGTGAGCACTTGGGCCCTACTATGGAAATCTAAAAAAATAAAATAAAATAAAAGATTACCAGTTCATTTTTCTCTATTATTTCTGTTGTGGTGGTGAAAACACATGATGCAACGTTTATATTTCATGTCTATCTAATCCTATAGAGTAGGGCCTTGGCTATGAATAACCTTTCCAAGACTGCCAAGTGACTTTGGCTGTCAACTGCCCATTCATAACTCCTTTGCCACGACCTGTGAATGTACAGTACATCCTCAGAACTTAACTCCCAGTTGTGGATAGAAACCAAAATAAATCATTGTCAGAGGTTCGATTTGTAAAAACAGTAGGTAATAGCCAAAGGTGGTGAGAATTATTTCTCTGAAGGTGTCTTAACAAGTGTGGCTAGGAAAACGCACTCTCTGCTCAACACTGTCTTTCAAAGGAAACCCAGAGAAGTAACGTTTTCATCTTAAAGTATCCCTCAAGAATTTGGATAAATTGAAACTGCCTGAGGGAATAGGTTATTAAATGTCTTTTCACAGGATATTAAACACACAGAGACAGAAGGCTTTCACGACATGGCAGCACACAGTCTTGATCCCTTAATGGAACACCTACCTGCAGTTGCTATCCCTTGCTTTTTTGTAAAAGACTCAGGAAAACAAAGAATGGAAGCAATACAAAAATAGATATTTGTATGTCACCTGGAAATCACTGTGAACTGCCTGGAAAACAGTGTGCATGTCATGTGGAGTTGCTCAGTGTCTAGGCTTCAGAGCGACGCAGGTCTGAATTGGAATTCTAGATTTGTTTCTGCTAAGAAAAGTGTTCTTGGTAAAGTCTACGTTTCTCAGGTCCCCTTTACACTCTCTGACAACATGGGTGTCACGACCATTGTTTAATCTTTCAACTTCAGAGGGGTTGGCTAAAGTCACAAAATTCAAGTCAAAGGCAAGTTAGAGCCAAGCTCCGTTACCTGTTACCTTCTTCTTAAGATTTAATCAAGGATCACTCAAAGGAATTGGAAAAACAAAGCACTGGGATATGGCACAAGTGCTGTGATCCAACACGATTACTTCAACCAGTTTTTGGGGAACTTCCCTTTTCACTTTGCATTATTTTCCAGTCGTCTGAGCAAATGCTTGGTTTGTCTACAATATAATCCGTGACTCTTTTAAAACTATACTTCTCCTCAACCGTGTTAGAAATATCAACAAAATATTGTTGAGTCCCCTTGCTTTTCACTCCTCCCCACCTCTCTCTCACTCTGTCTCTCTCTGTTCAAATTAAAATAAAAAATAAGTAAAGTTGAATAAAAAGTATTTTAAAAAAGAGGTTAAGACCATCTTACAATGAAAATTATATATGTATCATTTTTCATAGTGCCTAGGAATTAGTAAGTGCTCTATAAAGGTAGGCATTACCTAGTACTTACTGGGATGGATAACTAAGTATGGGGCAATGACCAGAGAATTCAAAATAAATTTAATTCTGGAGAATTAGTGTGGAAAAAAATTTCAGATTATTGATCTACATAAAGCAAATCCTCTAACTTTAATAATGGTTTTGATTCTTTCATTTACTAGATAATTCATTTATGTCTATTGTGTACTAAGCAGTGACTTACATACATATATAAATATATACTTATTCTAATTCGCCAGTACCTATAACCAGTTCTCTTTTTTTTTTCTTCCCTCTTCTTTTTTCTTCTTTTCTTTTTTTTAAGGCTTTTACCATAGAGTGAGTGCAGTCATCAGAGAGATATAGAGAGACAGTGAGAATTATCCCTCACAGGGGATGGCCACACCACAATCTCTTCTCCTCTACTTTCCTCTTGGGATTTTAGACAGATATCTGGGTCTCAAATCATGGTCAACCATGTGGGAATCCAATACCTTAACCACAACACCACCTGCTTCAGAAGTTCTTTTTACATTATTGTTACTCAATAAATATTTGCTGAATCAATTCTGAGTTCTAAGAACAATGAGTTCCTGAGGCCCACTATCACAATAACTCATGCTCCCATAAAGCATTCAGTAGAGTCAACGTAATTAATCACATGGCGGCCTTTTACTCAATAAAGAGAATTAGAAGAGTGATGTAGAAGGTGTTTAGGGAGTGCAGCATTCTTGGAGAAGGAAGGGTAATCTAGGGCTGCTTTAAGACATTACTTTGTAAAGATTAATTGTGCCCATAAGAATTAAGGACCGATATTTGGCTCCTAGGCTGTATAACATTAAATCCACAGATCTGTTGATAAGTCCTTTGGCTATCTGAAGAACCTGAGATAAGTAGGGAGACATCCTGGGAGTGACTGAATGAAAGAGTAAGGCTGTCTGCTCTCCTGTTTGGCATGATTATTAGTGAGAGACTGACACTGAAGCAATTATCTGAGTTTGAGCCATTTGCTTTAAACACCATGTAAAGGAATTAGATGCCACAGCAAAAGTCGGGAGGAAAGATGATTGGTCATCAGGACTAGGTGGAGAAGTGTGGGGTGATGTCGGAAGGAGGTTTAGTGGGACTGCATTTCAAAATTCAGGGACAGTTGCAGTGGGAGGTGTCTATTGAATCCCTCCTAACTACTTCTGCAAGCACTGCAAAAGAACGCTGGTATTTGGATGCTTACCCCAGAAAGACATTGAGTACTGGGCTGTGTGGGCCAGAGAAATAATCTCCCAGGGCAGAGGAATGCTCCTGACTTTGTTTAGTAAAGAAATATTTGCATTTGAGATTAGCAGGTGGCATAGCTGTTGGGATGCTGGACTCCCTCATGGCCGACTGCAATTCAAGTCCCACATCTCGTAGCTTGAAAATCATGCCAGGCACATGTTCGTGCATGCCCAAAACCCCAGGCAGAGACTGGAGGAAAAGGGATTGCTGTAGGCCATCCTGCCTGGGAGGTGTTTGGGGGTGATTTCTCAATTTCCTTCTCACCGTCTTTCTCTGTCTCTCTCTGGGAAGTGCATGTGCCCTATGGCAAAAACCTTAAAAACAAAATGAAACAAAATAAAATAAAATAAAAATTTATTTTTTCTAACCACACTCATCCTCCCTATCACTGCAAATGAACGAGGTTGTAAGTGGAAGAGGGAGGCGGAGATTTTGTTTCATAGCCCAAGGATCTTTTCTTATTCCAAAGAACCAGGTCTTCTGCTTCAATCTGAAATTAGGAGAGGGAAGGAAAACAAGCTTCAAATACAGATTAAGATCAAATTAAGAAGAAAAGAGAAAAGAAAAGAAGAAAAGAGAAAAGAGAATAGGAAAGAAGAAAAGAAAGGAAAAGTAGAGTGTGCCTTAATTACATAATGACATATGTGTGACTCAGAAGCTTTACACTCAATTCTGAAGCCATTAAAGAGTCACTAGACTTTATTTCACCCAGGATCATTACAGTAATAGCTATGGGAAGAAAGAGAACTTTACTGTTTGTGTTAGCAATGAGTTGGTTCAATATTAGAGCTACGATGAGATCTAGATATTACTTATATGCCATCTCTCTCAGTAATAAAACAGACACTCCTACCTTTTGCAGATATTTTGCTTTTTTGTCTTCCAAGATAAAACAGATATTAACATCTAAAATATGAACTAGGGGTCTTGCCTCAATGATCTCCTTCAAAAAAAGTGTACATTTTCATTCCGATGGATTTAGAACCGTTATTTTCTTGTTACATACCTCAGAGAATCTAACAAATTTTTTTAAAAATCAAAGAAAATAAAATGTAGATCGACTCCTCAGTGAGTCATGTTGCATTTTCAGATGTAACGTAACTGAGTGATGATGAGTACAAGCAAGACAATCTCGTGGGGTATCTCATGAGGTAACAGGTATTTATTGAATAAAAGAAAGCCCTTTCTCCCTAGAAATTCGGAATTTACCCAAAACAACTTTAATTCAAGGAAAGAAGGGAAAGAGATCGCTGTGATCAGTGCCACTCCCTGGAGTGTCGCTCTCTAGTGCTGAGGTAACTTATTCCATTAGAACCAACCTACAGGGCCAGCCCCATAGCCTAGTAATTATGGGAGCTGGATCCTACATGGCTGACCATACAGTTGGAATCTTGGCCTTGGCACTGAGTGTGTGTGTGTGTGTGTGTGTGTGCGCGCGCACCCCAAATCCTGATAAGATGGAGAAATGGTGAAAAGGATTGTGCTGTGACCATGCCCAGGAGAGGTGCTTTCGCCCTCTCTCTTTCTCTCTTTCTATCTCTCTGTCTTTTTCTGGAGAGAGATCCCGAGAGGAGAATGGAGGAGAAGGGATTGTGGCATGGCCATCCTCCCTGGGGGGGGTGATTTCTCGCTTTCTATCTCTCTGTCTCTGTCTGGCGAGTACATGCACCCTCTAGCGAAAACTTCACCAAAAAAAAAAAAAAAAAAAGAATTAACTTGGAATACTTGGAAGACATGAGGAATGGCCAACACATTGCATTTTCAAAATGGTTTAAGAAATATGGGACCAGCAGTTAGCGTAATGGCTATGTCGCTGGACTCCCACGTAGTCGACCACGGTTCGAGTCCCGGACCCGGCGGCTTAAACTCACGCCGGGCGCGTGTGCGTGCGTGCCCAAGATCCCGAGAGGAGAATGGAGGAGAAGGGATTGCGGCGTGGCCATCCCCCCTGGGGGGTGATTTCCTGCTTTCTATCTCTCTGTCTCTCTCTGTCTGTCTGGCGAGCGCACGGCCCTATAGCAAAAACCTCTCCAAAAAAAAAAAAAAAAAAAAATGGTTTAAGAAATAGCAACCATTGAAATGGAAATTTTACCCAAAGAATAATTTAATGCATTAAAAAATAGATTAAATTGTGAGGAGGATGTTTCTGAGTATTGGTACATGGAAGGCATATTTTTCTTTCTAGCATTTATGTCCCAAATAAATGCACGAAATCTCTGACATTTCAGTTCTGAAGTTTCACAATGCATGCTTTCTTTCTAATTAAATGCTGCTTCTGTTCCAAACAGCAGTGAAGATTTCTAAGTTTTAAAGTTATTCTTTAATGATGGGCTTCTCGTGATCAATGCATAGTTAATAATAGTATTTTATACCTGGCATTATTTATTGGAAGTGATTGAAGCGGTTTAAAGGCTTTTATTTATAACATCATGGGGCAATGGTTAGCATTATAATTTTTTTTAACCTTTGGTAATAACTGAAGTAGAAAGAAATTAAGTCTTTTTAGCTTTTCAGAAGAAAAATAACATGTAAATACAAATTATTAGTGAGCAATTTGTTTTTAATTCACAAAATGTCAGTAGGAAACAGCTGTCAGTAGAAATATTTCACTCTAAACTTCTTATTTTTACAAAATAACTTGTTGAGAGTTTTCGGTGGTAGTGGTGGAAATGGTGAGATGTCCTTGCAAGTTGACGAAGGCAATACTAATAAAGGAATATTTTATCTTCTTTCCCTCCATTTCAATGGAACAATATATGGAAGAGTACCGACAGGATTCAAAAAATTGAAATTTGTGCAAGTATTAAAAGTTTTGTTTTCTTTACTCATAATTCTCACTTTGTAGTGGTCAATTAAATGCATATTTTAATAAGCGTATTGTCAGTTTCTAAATTTAACTAGTAGTGACTAGAGTTATAATGGGTCTTTTTGAATATGCTTATTACTGTCTTTTTACCCCAACTCTCACCCATCTTGCCAGAAATCATACATTTTTTTAAATCCTGAAATTTGTTTTTCTATTCCTTTATTATATTGGAAGTGTACTAATACTTAATTTAATAAGAAAAACTACAGCCAGCTCTCAAATTAGGGCAATTATTGTCATTTAAAGAGAGCAAAGTTGATTAGAGAAACATTAGTAAAATGAGAAATATTACCCGAGTTCTGAAAGTGAAAATAGCATGTGTGAAAAATTTGCCTTGGGTAAACTGTAAGTTCTCAAGGACAATGGGTAATCTTTTCCTTTCTTTTCTTTTTCTCTCTTCCTTCCTTCCTTCCTTCCTTCCTTCCTTCCTTCCTTCCTTCCTTCCTTCCTTTCTTTCTTTCTTTCTTTCTTTCTTTCTTTCTTTCTTTTTTATAAGGTTTTTGCCCTGGGTTTTATGTGCTCTCCATAGACAGAGAGACAGTGAGAGGGAGACCTCTTGGGGATGACCATGCCACAATCCTTTATCATCCATTCTCCTCCTGGGATTTTGAGCACACATGCACACACACCTGGTGTAGTTTTCAAGCCGCCAGGTCCAGGACTCAAACTGTGTTCAGCCATATAAGAATCCAGGGCCTTAACCACCACTTTACCTGCTACCCCCCCAAGTGATCTTTTTAATTCACAATTTTACTTGTAACAATTGGTACATTGCCTGGCACCAAAGAAATATTTGTTTAATACATGAAACCAAATTTATATGTTGGCATCATGCTGGTACAAGACTTTCTTCCTCTAAGTACTTATTAATTCCAAATAGGAATTCAATTTAGTTTAGTTTCAAGTTTTGTGACTATGTTAAAATAATCCAATAATTACAGAACTCAGTTTCTTTATTTCTGACTCTTAACATTCATTAGTTCTTTAATTCAAAAAAACTACACTAGTTGTATCTAAGTACCCATGTTCCTGTTGAGGTTTGTAAGTTACCTACGGTTCAAGTGCATGCAAGTTAGATTATTGTGAAAATTATTTATTTTTAATGAATATTTTATTTAACTGTATTTTTAAATTTTAATTTGATGAGAGAGAGAGAGAGAGAGAAAGTGAGAAAACAAGCCGCTAGGTCCAAAACTCAAACCGTTATCAACCACGTGGGATGCCAGCACCCTTAACCACGATGTCACCTGCCAGCCCCAACATTGTGTAAATTCTTAATGGATTTGCCTTTTGAATAACCTATGGAGAAGATTATTCAAAAGGTTATTCAGGAGGTTATTACTCTGAGGATGTAGAAGAATAGACAGTGCTATTCCCATTTTTAAAGTTAGACACAGAAATTTTTTTTTTTTTAAATATGTTGATTCAAGGGACCAGCAGGTGGCGTGGTGGTTAAGGTGCTGGACACTCCCACATGGCCGACCATGGTTCAAGTACCGGACCTGGTGGCTTGCTTTCTCACTTTCCCTCTCTCTCTCTGTGTATCTCTCTCTGGTCAAATGAAAATAAATGAATGAATAAATAAAATTAAATAAATAATTATTAAAAAAAATATGTTGATTCAGAAAACTTCATTTTATTCCTTATTTTTCCTCTGTATTCTGAGGCTTTGCCATTTGTACTAATACATTACACACATTTCCATTTAGGGAGTAGGATTTAAAACTAGTTCAAAAACAAATACGTTTATGAACTCTGGAAAATATTTCAGGAATTGGATACCCAAACTAGAAAATAACCCAAATCATTGAGACAACTAACATTTACTTCATTGTATGATATTTCATGGGAATAGTTGGATTTTTAATGTCTCCAATATACTCTCATGCACATAAATGAATGTCATGGCCCACCATCAGTTGTGTAAATATCTGCTAATTATTGATCATAATGTAAATATTTTGTGAAGATTTAAGGAGACGTTCATGCTTAGCAACTATGGCACTAAACAAATATTTAAGAATAGTTCTTGCTTCAGCACTACCTATACCAAAATTGGAATAATGTAATAATTTAATAATTATTATTATTAATTATTGATAATTAATAATAATAACAGAGAAGATTAGCTGGCCCCTGCACAAGAATGACACACAAATTTGTGAAGTATTCCATATTTTTTCCCTACTAAAAATGATGTTTATGGTATCATCCTTGATTTGATTTTTGAATACTACTTATAGACCTTGAAAAACATAATGTATGATGTAGAGATGTACAATGATTGAATATAAATCATAATAATAAAATTATATGTATGAACAAACTTTATCCTTATCTTGGTGATGCTAGACTGGTATTTCCTATGATATAGAGCTATAGTTCACTGAAATGACAATCAATTCCTACTATACGCCTCACTGTCTTAAGCACATGTCAAATGGAATAGTGGTTGGGATGCTGAACTCCCACATGGACAACCATGGTTCAAGTCCCAAACCTGATGATTGACCTTCTCATTCACCTCTCTCTCTCTGTCTCTCTCTGATCACATTTAAAGAGAAAATAAAAAAAAAAAACATAATAATGAGGATGAATAAAATTTAAAAATTCTTTTAAAAATATTACATCATTCATTGTCACAATAATGGTGGTGTGTTTTCCATTTAACAAACAGGGAAAATGAGTCTGAGAAATTGAGTAAAATTTCCAGTCTCCAGAAAGTTTATTAGTAATAGAATTGACATTCTAAGGAAAGTTTTAAACTTCTAACTTCTGGGCTCTGTCACAATTCCTATTCTGACTGTGTTTCTTGAATCCCTACCTTCCCACTCAATTTGCTGCTTTTAATCACCTATGGAACAGGGGAATCAGAAGAACTAATTTTCTTAGAGTTGGATATGAAAATAAGGTAGAGTAATAATGAGGACATGAAGGTCAATCTAAGAATGAAATTCATGAGCTTCAGTCAATGAACTTTTTATATCCATATTCATGATGTGAGAACTTTGCCAATTGTTGGAGCTGTGTGAACTTACTAGTGCCCCTGTAATGGAAGAGACAAACCCATTGGAAATCCAAGGGGTGATCAAACGGATGATAGACAGGATATTAATAAGTATATGATGTATGATAAAAGTGGAGGTTTGTTTACATTCTTACTCCTGCCTATAGGTAGTATCACAGACTAGGTAACTTATAACAGAAATTTATTGTCTTACAGTCTGAATATTGGAAGTCCAAATCAAAGTGTCCTCTGAGTCATGCTTTCTTTGAAACATGGAGGATATAACCCTTCCTTACGTCCTCTAGTGTCTGGTAGCCTCAGCTGTCTCTTTATTGAGGACAGTATAATTCCATTTTCTGCCTCTGTCTTCACATGACCCTCTTCTGTGTCTTCATATGACATTCATATTTCTGTGCTCGAATTGGATTATTATAAGATTACCCACCAAATAAAAATAGGATCCACCCTAGTGGTTTCATCTTAACTTGATTACACCTGCAGAGACCTTCTAGGACTTAGACATATCTTTGGGGGGACACAATTCAAATCATAACAAGGTTCATGGACAAGACAGAGGGAAAATTGTGAAGAAATATTCTTAATATTAAAACAGCAATGGCCAAATACTTTTAAAATTTATTTATTTACTCTATCCAACAGAGAGAGAAATAGAGATAGAGAGTGCACCTCTCATAGGATCCTGAAGCCATGATGCACTCCTACCTTCAGGGACACAAACATGCCCAGCATACTCAAGGAAGTTTCCAGAACTGAATACAGAACCTTCCTATGTGGGTCAACTTTGTAAAATGTCATGTTTACCACTGTGTCACCTTAAAAATGGCCAATTCAGGCCAGCACATAATCTCATGATTAAGGTAGCTGGATCCCACATAGATGACTTCGTATTGGAGTCCCAGACCTGGTGACCTGAAAAACATGCCATGCCAATGTGTGTGCCCAAAATCCTCAAAGGAGGGAGAAATGAGGAGAAGGGATTGCAATGTGACCATTCCTCATGGATGGAGAGCAGGTTCTCATTTTCTCTCTCTTTATCTGTCTCTTTAAGATAAGTACATGCACCCACTGAGAAGACATAAATAAATTGGGTAAATTATTGTGCAAAGGTTAGGGAAGGAGAATTTCAGAATAAACACCATGAATAGTAGATGACCATCATGGTGCTCCTCTTGGTCCTAGAATCCTGATAGTGTAGATGCATAAATGAAAACTTGGGCAGACACAATTTTAATTTTTGAAGCTATCCCAAGTTTTGATCATTGATGAAATAATCTCTTGACAATTGGAAATGACAAGTACTTGAATGCAAGAGTCCAAGAGAAAGATGAACACTCACAAAACTTAGCTATCAAAGGTAGTCTCAGGTTTTCCACAAGGGCTTTAAACTGGGTTGTAGTTAGGCATGAAGAGAAAGATGGACAGAGATGAGTAAGAACAGGAAGTACGTACAAATAGTTTTCAAAAATGTCATGAAAAACACACTCTTAAAAAACTACCCATTGAGGGACCAGCAGTTAGCATAATGGCTATGTCGCTGGACTCCCATGTAGTTGACCGCGGTTCGAGTCCTGGACCCAGTGGCTTAAACTCACACCGGGCGCATGTGCATGTGTGCCCAAGATCCCGAGAGGAGACCGGAGAAGGGATTGCGGCATGGCCATCCCCCCTGGGGGGTGATTTCTCGCTTTCTGTCTCTCTGTCTCTCTCTGTCTGTCTGGCGAGCACACGTGCCCTATAACAAACACCTCTCCAAAAAAAGAAAAAAAAACTACCCATGGATTTAAAAATAATAATAAATTGTACCAATATAAACTCATATTTTAATTCTATCTATGATATTTTAAAAGCCTCCTTGTATTTAAGCAAAAAATAAAATACTAAACACAAAGGGCTAGGAACAGGCATAAAAAGCAAGCACTACAAAAATACTCTGACTAAAATCTTACTTTTTAACATTTACAATGAATGCACGGACTTTTCACACAACACACAGTGCATCTCAGATAATCAGGTATTATACACAATACAGATATGAAAACATTACTCTGAATTATTCGGCCATTAGCTCTGCATGAAACATAATTCCAGAAATATGTCAACGATTTTATCAACATTTGTCATCTTCTTCAAGTCAATAATAATTTTCTAATGAGTTTTATTTTATCAATAAATGGTATGTTAAAAAAAGTCACTGGAGTAAACAAATTTAGAGCAGTGAGAAGTGAGTAGTTAAGATTTTATGTGTAAAACTTGATCCTTATTTAAAATATAAGGAAGAGATACATGACAAGATAATTTTGAAATCATATTTGTATTTTGTAAATAAGTCAAGCAAGCATTTTTCCCTGTGTGTAAATATCTCATGAAATAATCATCTATAACCATTCACTTCATTTTCATTTTGTGAACTCCTTTTCTAATCATTTTTTTTTCTTAAACGTGGCCCTCTAGAAAACTCTAAACACATTTCATCTATGAAATTTGGATGGAGTGATGTTTCTACTATTAAACATGAGAAATAGGAGAGCTATGGAAATTTTGTTTCCATTTGCTATTAGCAATACTTGCAAGTCATTACTCTCAAACGGTACTGTTCTCACCTGAAATTGGAAAATTAAGAAATTTGCTTCCATACGCATTTCCACAGCGTTCAGTGTACTTGGTATTTTCTATAAAGTGTAATAGTTAAAAGTTTAGAATCTGAAGCCAGAATGCAGAGTTTCAAGGTGGCTTCTAAATTTGCTTTTTTTTTGCGTGAAAGGAGAATAATTGCTGCTATTGATAAAATTATAGGATGTATGATTCCACTGATAAGGAATCAATGAGGTAATGAGACATATATATAAACATCGGTCACGTAATCAGCCTACACTAAATGTCACTTGTTACTGTTATTGTTCTATACATTTTCAAAACCAATCATAATTTCAGTTTCAGAATTTCTAAATAAAAATTTCACTTTTGGGGTCAATAGTTGGTGTGGAGGTTATCACATTGGATCCCACATGGCTGGCTTTGTGGCACAAGTCTCAGACCCAGCCACTTGAAAAACATACTGATCACATGTGCATGCATACCCAAAATCCCAAGAAGAGAATGAAGGAGAAGAGATTGTGGTGTGGCCATCCCCCCCGCCCCCCAAGAGGATCACTTTCTCTCTTTCTGGTGAACACACATGCCCAATAGCAACAGGAGAGGCAGGAGAAGGAAGACAAAACAGAAGAAAATACAATTTTTTTTTTTTTTTTAATGAACAACACTACTTCCATTCTGAATAACAATTCTTGTTTCTGTAGAATATTCCATGTGACACATATGTTCAAATACACAGAGCACCACAAATGGTAACTTTAAAATAACTTCCACTGTTGAACGCCATAAATGTGACACATAATATTTCTTAAAAACCATCTTTCTTTTCTTTATCATCTATTTTCTGCATATGTCACAGCTACACACATACACTTCTGTCTTCTATTATAAAATGATCTCCAAATATCCTTCCCCATCTACTGAGTTGTTGGAAAAGTCACGATGCATTTTTGCATAGAAAAATGCATCCTGACTTTTCCAACAACCCAGTATTTAAATAGTTCCAATTCTCTTTGGTCTGGCAAATAAACAAATTCCCTAGAGGCAGTGGACTGGAATAAACCCAACTTGCAGAGCCAGATCCCCTTTATTCCAAAGAGAAAGTGGAAAATAGATTCAAACATAACATCATATGCACAGTGCATCCAAAACAATGTCTTAGAGTGAAGAGGTAAAATGGTTATGTCACTGTGTTAATCACTCTAAATAGATGACAGAAACTACCTGAACATTTAAACAAAGCAATGAGGAGAATTGGTTATTCAAGTGAAAGAAAAGCTGAGAATCTCAATTAGGAGAACAGAGTATCCCAAAGATTAGTAATGCAAGTAGCCATTATAATTTCTAGACTGGAGGTATAAAGGGGTAGATGTAGTCTTACCTGGACCCAGGACCCAGGACCCAGGACTCAGGACCCAGGACCCAGGACCCAGGACTCAGGACCCAGGACCCAGGACCCAGGATAGACCAGAAGCAGGACACATGATGTTTTATCTGGGACAATTGGATCCATAGGGAAGGCAGTGCCACTCCTGTATAAGCCAAAAGAGAGAATTATCAGTTCTTCCTTCTCTAGTTCCAAGTGACAGTTTCCCAACAGTAACTTCTAGAACATCAGCTGACTAGAATATATAGGAAATATGACCCTAATCATCCCACAATACATAGCAAAGTAGTAAAAAGTAGTAGTAGGGAAAAGCACAATAAATGCGTTAAGGTGGTAGGTGGCATGGTGGTTAAAGGGTGCTGGACTCCCACATGGTAGACCATGGTTCAATGCCCAGACCGAGTGGCTTGCTTTCTCATTTTCCTTTTCTCTTGCTGTATCTCTGATCAAACTGGAAAATAATAATAATAATAATAACAATAGTAATAATAATAAAGTTAAATAAAATGATTTTTATAAAAATACACAGTAAATGTGGAAAAACTTGTCAAGTGGATTAATAAAAACAGGCAAATCATATTATTTGGAAAACTAAGTTGGAAGGATGGATGACTAGGTAGATGACAGAGGGAGAGGGTGGGGGAGAGGGAGAAGAAGAAAGAGAGAAGAAAGCAACCCAGAAAAAAGATATTTGGTGGAGAGCTCTGTCAAGAATATAAATTCAAGGAGGAGTTTATTGGTTTTGATTCAAGTTTAGGGATATTAGCTATAAGGTTGATTTATAAACATTTGTTCTTCTTATAACATTTGTGTTTGCTATCATTTTCTTATAAAAATCTGTTCATAAAGGCAGTTAAATCCCATCACACTACCAAGTTGTGTGTGTTTCTCCCCCTCAGGAGTGACTAAGATCACAGCCATTCTCTCTTTTATTGGGTCATTGAAAAAGTCGTGATGCATTTTTGTATAGAAAAAAATATCTCAGGACTTTTCTGATGACCCAGTAAAAGAGATAACAAAGATAATATGTATTGTCTCAAGATTATCTTAAAGAGATTATTAAGATGACATATATATTAATTTAATTTCTACAACTTGTTTCCATTAAAAACAAAAGTAATGTCATCAGCAGCTCTTTGGGCTCCCTTGGCTGGAAAATTGCATTTTTTATGCTGCAGTGATGTCCAGTGAAAGTATGTAAAATAAATTCTCAAAATCTGATTTGTAATTCATGGTTTTCCATTTCAATAAATAATGTACAGTGTCCATTTTCCTGTGGAGAACGTATCTGTACCTTCTCAGTTTATTTGGGGGATAGAAGTCCAATCCCATTTTTCTTCATGAATATGGTATTATTTCTCAGCTTTTGACATCTGCATTATCACAAGCCAGGTACTCTAGTTATCTCTTTTTTTTTTTTTTTTTTTTTTTTTTTTTGGAGAGGTTTTTCGCTATAGGGCGCGTGCGCTCACCAGATAGAGAGAGAGACACATAGAGACAGAAAGCGAGAAATCACCCCCTAGGGGGG
This sequence comes from Tupaia tana, assembly GCA_026018925.1. Lineage (NCBI taxonomy): Eukaryota > Metazoa > Chordata > Mammalia > Scandentia > Tupaiidae > Tupaia > Tupaia tana. The sequence continues at coordinate 19,949,402 of JAKSZU010000025.1, read as the reverse complement.
ATGGTCACGCTGCAATCCCTTCTCCTCCATTCTCCTCTCGGGATCTTGGGCACGCACGCACACGCGCCCGGGGTGAGTTTTAAGCCACCGGGTCCGGGACGCGAACCACGGTCGACTACGTGGGAGTCCAGCGACATAGCCATTACGCTAACTGCTGGTTCCCTCTCTTTTTTATATAAAGGAGTTGAGGCCCCTGCTTTACTGTCCTTACTCAACCTAGAGCCTGGTTATGTAGATCAAAGGAACCTGGGATCCATCTCATCATTCTGGGATCCCAAATGGATTCTCCAGGGTTTTCAAGAGTTCACAATGGAAATAATCCACATGCAATCTAGAATATGATTTACACTTTGTACACCTCTGTTTTCTCACGTACGAGGTTAATTATTGTCACAATGAAATGTAATACCATGCGTAGGTGCTCAATAGAAATTCATATCTTTAACAATATTTTGGATGATGGTAGCCCACCGTTGAGATTATATGACATAGTGATAGAATAGATTGTATTTTTATAGTAAAGATATTAAATGGGCCAGCCTGTAGCCTCGTGTTCCCCACTTGACTGATAGAACCTTGCAAATTCCAGATCTGGTGGCTTGACAATGTGCTGGGCACACGTGCTTGGGTGCCCAAAATCTTGAGGGGAGGAAGAAACAGGGGAGAGAGATTGCAGTGACTAGCCCCCATATGCCTTATTGGAATGGGGGGATAATGTCTCACTTTCTTTCTCCCATTTTCTTTTTTTCTCACTCACTTTTTCTTTTTTTCCTCACTTTTTCTTCCCTATTCTCTGTCTCTCTGACAAGTGTACATACCCTCTGGCAAATTAAAAATAAATAAATAAATAATACTGAAAGTGCTTTAGAGGCTCCTGGTTTCTAGATTATGGTTTTGACTCTCTTCATGGAACTATCATATTTCTTTTCATGGTCTTTCTTTTCCTATTTACATATTCTTTCATTCTTTAATGGGTAAGAAAATAACTTAACCAAGCCAAGATAACATTGAAATAAGAGTAGGGTTGTTCTGCCAAAACACTGAGAAGTTCTAAAAAATAAGGTATATCGACTTTACCATATAATTAATCTTGGCTTTGTTTGATACTTAATTTTTTTCACCTTTCTTATAATTGGAAGAAGTCTGAATAGGTTATCAAATTCATGATCACAATATGTGATACAGTATTGCATTTTCTTTATGGTCTCTAAGAATTCATGAAAGTGATGCTGTTTTAACATTTTTAAGAAGAAAATCATTCAGTAAACATTTTCTTCTTGTTTAAACACATTTCATTATAATGGTTCTTTGAATAATTCATTTTATCCTTAATTGTGATTGCCTATAGTTGCATAAATAGCGATGCAAATGCAGAGAATGAGGTAAACATTCAATTATTTCCTGTTTTGGTCACACTGTAAGTTTGTCAGTGCCACAAACAATTCTAAATATGGTGTTGATCATTTACATGGGAAAGATGGAGCAAATTAGAAATTGTTAAAAAACAATTTCCTGTCTCCTCACAGCCTTATCATACAAACTGCATACTCCTGCTTCATATTACATACATTTTTATTGTTTGAAGTAATGTCTCTCCCTACCACTAAACGTATGATTTAATTACTGTTCTTAAGTGTCTGGTCAGTGTTATTTCCGTGATATTTTTTCCTTGATAAATAATTACAACATGTCAATTTCTGATAGCAAGGAATAAAAATAAACACACAATGTTGAAAATGAGCGTGAGGATGATTACTAAGACTGAATATGGATTTCACAATGTGTTTCATGGTGTTGAGAAATGCCCTCACTGTCCAATGCCAAAGAATGGTACGGTGAAGCGAGACATTGCCCGTGGTCTCGCAAGATCTGGTGTGATGGGCTGACACACCCCAAACAATCACAACAAACAATTGATTCTTACACCAGTCTCTTCCCCCGTTCCTCACTGGCCAAATACTATGGGGTATACAATCTTCCCAGCTGTCATCTAAGTTTAATGATTCCCTCAAAGGTATGTATTGTCACCTTCCCTATTTTGTCTGAGGGAAAGTTGTAGGCACAGGACAAACTTGTGAAAAAGGTCCACCAGATGTCCTGAAGAGAAAGAAGAACCAAAACCTAAAAAGGAGCAAAGGACTGGTGACCAGCCACCATCTTGAGAAGTCATTTCTTTCTTTCTCTTTTTTTTAAAAGAGGTTTTTGCTTGGGACCAGCAGTTAGCGTAATGGCTATGTCGCTGGACTCCCACGTAGTCGACCGCGGTTCGAGTCCCGGACCCAGCGGCTTAAACTCACGCCGGGCGCGTGTGCGTGCGTGCCCAAGATCCCAGGAGGAGAATGGAGGAGAAGGGATTGCGGCGTGGCCATCCCCCCTGAGGGGTGATTTCCTGCTTTCTATCTCTCTGTCTCTCACTGTCTGTCTGGCGAGCGCACGCGCCCTATAGCAAAAACCTCTCCAAAAAAAAAAAAGAGGTTTTTGCCTAAGGGCACCTGCACTCATTGGGGGGAGAGAGAGAGAGACAGAGACAGTGAGAGGGAAAGTGAGAAATCACCACCCCCCCCCGAAAAAAGAGCCACACTGCAATCCCTTCTCCTCCATTCCCCTCCTGGGATTCTAGGCACATGCGCACATGTGCCCAGTGTGATTTTCAGGTCACTGGGTCCAGGACTCAAACTACAGTCGACCATGTGGGAGTCCAGCAACATAACCTCTATGCCATCTGCTGGACTCAATACATCATTTCTTAAGAGTGATCTGTTGTTTGGGGCTGGCTTTTGTTTGTTTAGATACTTTCTGGGAATATGTACTTCCTGGGGTTGTCACATCTGCAGTTTAGTTAAGCAACTTCTGTTCAGCTATTTTTGAAAATGAATCATTAAGGCTATTTTCTTCCAGCACCAAGCATTGATGGGAGAAATTTTTAAACGATGTTTACAGTATCTTAAAGGGTCATCTAAATGACAGATTGATTTTTAAGAGGTGGCTCTCCTTTGCTTCGACAATTGCTGTTCAAATACCCTATTCCTTTGGTTGAATAAAAACAGCCATACAATGTTAAGCACCTGCTCTGAGCAAGCAATCAAGGGATTAAAAATTAATGTTCACAGCAACATTGTTCAGATGTTCATAGTAACACCAGTCTTATGACCAAAAAAAGAAAAAAAAAAAACAATAAAAAGGCAGATAAGAGCAAAGTACCGTCGATGACAAAATTTGAAAGTATTCACTGACCTCCAAAACCTGTAATAATAACATAACAGAAGAACCCACTTATTTTGACATCAGAAAATCTTTATGGAAGGGAGGGTAATTGATTTATGGTTTTCAAATGATGATTTGGAGAGTCAAGAATTGGGAGACCAGCCCTTTTCAGACTGAAAGACAAACAAGAGCAAGATGTGGGTTAGGAGAAAGAGTCTGGCAAGAAGAACGAATTGAAATGTTGGAGGGAAATGCCTGAGGAAAGTGACTACTGACGCTGGAAAGTCAGAGTGGGGTAAAGTCAGAGACTCATTCGCTATGGAATAGTACTGGCCCTTGTTCTCCTCATACCGTCCTGCTGCCCAGCAAGTGAGTGTGCTCAGGTCACGTGGGCTGTACGTCCAGGCCACCCAAAATCAGGATAGCCAAATATGTGACCTGATTCACAAGTATCCAGAGGGCTCCCTTCTAAAAATCTAAACTTTGTTTTCATTTTGGCACTTTTTTGGGGGAATATTCAGGGAAAATGGTAAACTTCTTGGAAGAGTCCAAATTTAATTCGTTATTAAGCAAATGGCTCAATCAATGAATAATAGTCTAAATGTCTAGAAGACATTTCCTATTAAGCTGTCAAATACAAACTTTGTTCTCAACCCACCCGACGTGCTTACCTCCTTACTCTAATAAACTATTTCATGATACCTTATCAACTCTGTACTCCCACTTTCTAAATAAAAGACCTGGCATGACCCTTGACTGTTTAATGTTTTTATAGCCCATATCCAAACTCAGTCCCAAATAACTTCTTGCTGACTGCACAGATCTGTCAACTGCAGATCTGGGGCTTGTCAGTCTCCATAAACACATGTGCAAATTCGTATATAAAATATAAAATATACAGTGGGTTTCATTTGTTTCACTAGCATGCCTAGATTATGACAGAGTCCTGGCTCCATTCAGAGTAAAAGCTGAAGTCCTCAAAACTTCCTCCAAGGCCCTAGAATCTCAATCTTTCCTTCGCTGAACTTATCTGTACTATTATCACCTCTTTTTTTCACTCTAGTCTAGCTGACTTTCTTACTATTTTCGAACATTGTTTATCACAGAGGCTTTGAATTACTGGCTCTTCTACTTAAAACTCAAATCTCTCTCCTCTCTTCATAGCTATTCTACAATATAGTTCGAGTCCCAGATGAGATGCATCCTTTTCAATAAGGTGGATCCCAATCAGAATAGTTTAGGTTTCAACACAAACTATCCCTTCTCTGGTCATTCCTGACTCCCAGTAGTATCTTATGCATTTTTGTAAGCACTTAACACTATATATAAGTGATCAGTATTTATATATATATACTTTAATATTTCTTCCATGTATTCTTTTTTTTTTTTTTTTTTGGAGAGGTTTTTACTATAGGGCGCGTGTGCTCGCCAGACAGACAGAGAGAGACATAGAGACAGAAAGCGAGAAATCACCCCCCAGGGGGGATGGTCATGCTACAATCCCTTCTCCTCCATTCTCCTCTCGGGATCTTGGGCATGCACGCACATGCGCCCAGCGTGAGTTTTAAGCCACCGGGTCCAGGACGAGAACCGCGGTCGACTACGTGGGAGTCCAGCGACATAGCCATTACACTAACTGCTGGTTCCCCCTCTTCCATGTATTCTATTAATTGGTTGCTGTCTGCCTCACTCTACCATAATTGGTCCTACATTGATGTTTCTTTTATTTAATCATAGATCTCAATGATTTAGAATAATAGCTAGAATGTAAGAGATAGTCAACAAATATTTATTAGATAATTAAAGCAAATATTTACTGTGGTTCTACTGTTTACATAAAGTTCTTCTTCAAAGTTAATTTAATTCTAAAACCTCTTTATAAAAAGGGTTATGTTATGAGACCCAGTTTTCAAGTAGGAAATTGAAATAAGTAACGTGACAAAAGATACACCATTAACAAATGATGATGCTAAGGATGATAAATTTATCAGAAATTAAATAGTAAATCATATTTAAAGGTCAAAAAATTGTTTTTCTTTGAAAATTTTAAACCTCTTTTCCCATTTTTCTTCTTTATTTTTTTTTCAGTTGAGAGGTCCATTAGTCTAATGGGATAAATTTTATGTGTAACTTTGGCACTTTTAGAATATTTTTTTTTGAATATTTAACCAGTTTGTCTAAGATGAACCATGGAGAGGATCTTCTTATTTTTACTCTATTTGGTGTTCTTTGTATTTCCTGAGTTTGGAGCTCCATCTGCCTCTCTAAATTTGGAAAGTTTTCAGCTAATATATCAGCAAAGAAATTTTCTAAGCCTTTGCTCATCTCTTCATTTTTTGGGATATGCAACGTGACTATTTGGCTTTTAAATGGTGTCTAGGACTTCTTATATATTGTCCTCCTTTATAGCAGTTATTTATTCATTCTTCTCGGTTACTTAGCCTAGGTCGGTTTTGTGTTCAAGGTCAGAGATTTTTTCTTATGCATGGTCTAATCTTATTAATACTTTGAGGGGGTTCAGATATCTTGCATCATATTCTTTTTCTCTAGAAGTTCTATTTCATTCTTTTACAGGGTGTCTAATTTTCTTTTATTTTCCTTTCCTTTTTCTTTTTCTATCCTTTTTTCTTTTTCTTTTTTTTGGGGGGTGTGTGTATCTTTATGTATAACAGTACCTCTTTCAAGTCATGGGAAGATTTTTTTCATCCCCTGAAATTGATTGCTTTCTCTTGCATGTTATTTTTTTTTTCTTTATTTTTTCTTTATTTTGTTTTTGGAGAGGTTTTTCGCTATAGGCACGTGCATTCGCCAGGCAGACAGAGAGAGACATAGAGACAGAAAGCGAGAAATCACCCCCCAGGGGGGATGGTCACGCCGCAATCCCTTCTCCTCCATTCTCCTCTTGGGATCTTGGGCACGCACGCACACACGTCCGGCGTGAGTTGTAAGCCACCGGGTCCGAGACGCGAACCGCGGTAGACTACATGGGAGTCCAGCGACATAGCCATTACGCTAACTGCTGGTTCCCTCTTGCATGTAATTAAGTTTAGTTATAATGGATATTCTAAATTCTTTTCCTGACATTTCTAAATTTTCTTGTGTTTTATTCATTGTTGGTGAGGAGTTCTGCTCCTTTGAAGGGAGAATATTTTCTACTTTTCTCATGCTTCTCAAGACTCTGCTGTGACTTTTAGGCATCAGGTGACAAAGTCGCTTCTTACGACACTTCTTTGGAGTAGGTTTCCATAGCCGTGTGCATATGTGCTTTCCTCTAATATGAATGACTTCTGTGCCAGTTTCCCTCTTCTGCTGTGGGTGACAGTATTAGCCACATTCGGAGTTTAGGGTGTACATGTACAGAGAGGAGTTGCTCTCCTTTGTCTGCTGGTGAAAGTGTGGGAGAAGAAATTCATTCAAAGCCTCACTGTGTCCAGGCGTTCAGCTCCTATGTACCTAAACTTCTCTGGTCCCTATGTGGCTGGGGGTTCAGCTGAGAATCTAGAATATAAGGTGGTATTCAACATTGCAGGACGAGACACAACCTACACGGGGCAGGGGTCTTTGATGGTGAAATGAGGCCAGGCAGCCGTTCTTTCCCTCTGTCCTGGATTGGTGGATGGTAGGGCTGCATCAGCACCAGAAAGCTGGCGCCTTCTAACTCTGCAACTTTAGGAACTGAGTGTGGTCCTGAAGGCTGTGGCAGGGCCCTCCTCTCACACTCTAGGCTGGGCAGGGAACTTGGCGATAAGCCAGGCCCAAATAAAAGTGCTTTCTCTCTGCGTCTGTACGGGTAGAGGATAGAGTGGTATCACCCCCAGAAAGGTATCCCCTTCCTACCTTCCAACTTTCCTAACCCACCTGTTTTTATAAAATCGTATTTAGAATACAGCCCACCCATTGGTTTATGAAATTTCTGACTGCCTTTGTCCTACAACAGCAGAAATAAGGAGTTCCAACAGAGACCTTGTGGCCTGTAAAGTTTAAAATATGATCTGGCCCTTGACTAACAAAACCTGCCAACTCCTGATTAAGTGCAACTACACTATACCCGTCCTACGTTTAAAAAGAACCCTGAAGTACACCGCACAATAAAGAAGAAAAACTTTGCCTGCATAATAAAGTGTCTGAAATTCTGAAACATTAAAAAACAGGAACCATGTTTCAGGGAACAGTCCAGAAAGTAATCTGATGAGACAACTTGCAAATATTAACGCATGGTTCCCATCAAGTCAGCTGAGGCACAGATAACCTCTCATATTCACAAATGTTGGACCAGTGGAGCCAGATTCCATACAGACTGACTTTCTGGGTGGAATAACCCATAGTCAGAGGCAGCATAATCTTTTCAAAGGCTGTAGGCGTCTGCCCCAGGGCTTGGGTCTGGCTGAATCATGATCAGGGAGCTGCTGGTGAGGAAGAGAAAGAGACGAGAAAGAAAAAGCCCTCCATCTTGCCGGGACCGGGGAATTGGACAGAATGAGACAAAGGGATAGAGTAGAAATGGACACAGGCACCTGAGCCTAGGTAGCCCAAGCAACTTGTGCCTTCCAGACGAACTGGACGTCTTTATTTATAGAACAAGGAGACATTACACATGTATGTTTCATGACACTTCATACATTGGTTGCCAGGTTACAGACAATAAGAAGCAATTAACAAATCTATGAGGGCTTAGTCATACCGGGCCAGGTGTATCCCTGGGTGATAATCCCATCAAGAGAAAATCTCATCTTCCTTTCTAATGCAGAGAACTAGCTGTTAGGTGTGGGGAAGGAGCTAAAGAACTTCTCCATAAGGAGTGCACCACCACACCCAGAGAAGGCTAAAGAACCTTTCAGATGCAGAGCAGGGATTGGACTTTACTAATTGGGGTCAAGATGTTTCTTGAAGTCCATCAGATGTGTCTGTTGGAACGCCCCTAGCAATTTCCACCCTTGCTCTGTCTGCAGCCAAGGTCAAGGAAAGACAAGTTACAAGGTTCTGCCAAACCCCAAAAGAGCAGGTGGTGTTTGCTCAGAGCATGTCCCCACACCTCAGATTCTCTCTTAAACATGTCCCCAAAAGGCAATTACACAATTTCTTCTATGCAGAAAGAGCTGAAAGCTTCCGTAGACTGTGTTTCTAGGGAAACTGTAGAAAACAATGTATACTTAGTTTACCACTTGTACAGAAATAGAAAGACTTGGTCGATCAACACACTAGAAATAAAGAATTTAAGCCTCTCAGCCACCCTTGAAGGTGTCGGGGGCTGCTGGGCTTCCGAACACAATGTAATATGGCAATTTGATGTTTAATATTTAAATATTAAGGGACAGAGTGATTTGGTATAGTAAGAACTTAGAATCAGCCAATTGTCTGATACTTGAGCTACTTCTATGAATATTATAATATTCATTTTATTTAGCAGTTATCAACTTATGACAAATTAGGACATGATGGTGAGATGAATACATTATATTTTATATTTGATATCTTTCTTAAAACAGCCAGCAAATGATCTTCAGGTGACAGATAGCAAGCATTAACACAGTCCCTGGCTCATAGCAAGGGAAAACAAAATGGCTGTCGCATCCAAATATCTACAATAATGTTAAATAATAGAAGGTTATAATGTTTTAAATAATTATATGTTTATGAGAAAACCAAAATTTTGTTTCAAATTACTGAAGATGATGAGAATGGCAAAAAGTATTTTTGAAACCAATTGAGATAAATAATGCAATAAATGTGATTTCATGTTGAATGCTAATGGAAAACGTTTTTATTTATTTTTTAGTTCAATTGTGTTGGCATAAAGTCAATTTTGTTCTTTCTCAAGTGAAAGTTCAGGAGGACAATTATAAATGTGAAGAAAAATTGTTTTCCTAATTTTATTTTATCAGAGTCCTTTGATCATAAAAAGTATAGGCCATTAAGAGACAGGAGAATTAGGTTAAAAGCCGTCTTTACCCCATATATATAATTGATGCACAACAATTTTAAAAATCACCCAAAATTCTGACATATAATGACTTAATTTATTTTTTATCATTAATGCTTTTATGTAGAGCAACCAATTCATCATTGGAAACTTGAAGAACCGTGATTTGAATTGAATGGAGCACATATATTACATTGACTGTTTTTCAAATTAGCTGAAATTGGAAAACAAAAGCAATTGTTACAGTTTCATACTTTGAAAACACGACTTTAGCCATATGACATCATCTAATGTTTTTCATTTATAGTCAATTAAGCTTTGATCCATGGTTTCTGAAAGATAGAAAGTCGAGGCCATTTGCATAATTTGGATACTGTAATGTGATATATCTTGTTCCTTACCACAGAGGTTGTCACATTTGTCATTCCATTAATCCCTTCATCCTTACATAATCCTTCAGGATTCCTTATAGGCAAAAGATCCGTGCTTTGTCTTCAGATTTTACTCTATTCTTCTCAGTGTCCATTCACTGGAGAGTCCCAGTGGGTGACACCTCATTCGCCATCTCGTTGAGTGAAGTGCCAGGACATACTGTAAACCCTGCTGGGCAGGGGACTCCCCATCCCTTGTCCAGGCTCATTCTTATTTCATTAGAGCGCATTTCCGCATTGATACATTGTTACTATGTGAGCATAGGATTGCTGGGATCGGGCATAGAGAGAAATTACATTTTATAAAGTAGTGGCAGAAAAAAAAGTGCCTGAGAAATTAGCAGGCTTTATTGTTGCTATATTTTAATAAGAAAGTAGCTGAGCCCCTTAGCTTCAATAAGACAGGAAAAATTATAGTCAGAGGTCATTGCTCTAAATCGTCTTAAAGAGAGAGTAAAACGATTTCACTTCAGAGGATATGAGGACCAGATTGTAAGCACAGAAACTTTGCATTCATTCACTGTGATTTGCAATTTCTAAGATGAAGTTCCCAGGGGAGGTAGAAAGACTCTTTCTCTTTCTGACCTTAATGCAGCTCTCAAAGAAACTCTAGGCAACAGGTATTCAATACTAAGCACTTGACTTAGCGTTGTTTTCACTCGGACATGGAAGGGACTTTTTTAAAAATTTATTTATTTAAAACATAAATAAGGGACAGAGAGAGAAAGAGATAGTGAGAGAGAGAGAGTGAGAAAGCAAACTGCGAGGTCCAACTGCGGTTGACCGTGTGGGAGTACAACACCCTTACCACTACACCACCTGCCAGCCCCCAAAAGGGACTTTTTGAGAAACATTTTAGCTTATATTTTGGAGTTCTAATTCTTCATTTTCCAAAACAAATCAATGAATTGATATAGATAATAGAAGGAGAAAAGAAATCATTACAATTTTGCTGAATCAGGTGTTAATGGTCTAGTTTACTCTTATTCTCAGAGTGATTTCTGGGAGAGAAAGGCCACACTTATCAACAACTCTGTACTTGATGGTGAATATTCCTGGGGTATGAAGTTGTTAAATCACTTAAGTCCTCCATGCCCTTCTCTCACTGCCAAATTAACTCTTTCTCTCTTTGACTAACATTCAGAGAATTGCAAGAATTTAAACCAGAGTTGTTAGAGACTCATCTCATTTAATCGACTTTACTTTTTTCAATACATACATTCAAACCAGTGGAATCTGGCTTCTTCTACTGCTCAAAATAGTAATCTCGTTGCTAAATCTAGGGAGACTTCAGAACCTATCTTCCCAGTGCAGCTTTTGATACTGAGGGAAATACCCTTCATATTCTGCATTATTTAAACTGGTTGTTTTTAATGACACAACTCTCTCCAGGTATTTTCTTTTTGTTCTAATTGTACCTACTTAAACTGTTTCCCTGTTTCAGCTTCCAGATTTGGGTGTTCCACAGACACTGTTTTCTATACTTGGGAAACCTTTTCATTTTGTCTGTGGTCCCTTACTAACTCTAATGACTTTTCCTATATATTCAGAACAGACTTGTGCCTTGAGAGTCATTCTCAGTAAATTCAACTTGCCTTCTAGACATCTTCACATAGAAATTCAATAGAACCCTTGTTAATTTCTTACTCAGCATTTTAAAAACTAAGCTTATATCATAAACAAATAAGCATCTGTTTTCTGCATCTCATAATATGGCACTTTTAACTACCCCTAATTTTTTTTTTGAGGGGGGGGAGGAGAGGTTTTTTTGCTATAGAGTGCGTGTGCTTGCCAGAGAGACAGAGAGTGCCAGAGAGCAGGAACCAACCCAATGAACAAAACCAGTAAAATATACACAAGATCAGGTGTAAATACTAGAATCTGTGTATTTGACTTCTCAGGCACATACATATGTGTGTGTATATATATATATATATATATATATATATATATACAAAGACAGCTCCTGAAGCTTTGTGAGCATTCCATAGGCTATTAGGCAATGGCTGACTGAAAAGATAAATGATGAATAATAGTTACTGCTACACTGTCCAGTGTAAGTTTGCTTGGTTTTGTAAATGCTCTATATCCTAATTATTCAACATGGAAGGCTTTAGACACACATGGCTATTGAACATGTAAAACATGGCTAGTGTGACTGAAGAACTAAAATTTTAACTTTTTAATTTTAACAGGCTTAAATTTATTTTTGACAGCTGATGTAGATAGCTGCTGACATATGGGGCAGTGGAAATCAATGGGTTAAATCCATGCCAATGGTCAGTGAAAAGTCTGACTAGAAAATAGACATCAAAAATAGAAATTTGAGGGACCAGCAGTTAGCATAATGGCTATGTCGCTGGACTCCCACGTAGTCGACCACGGTTTGCCTCCCAGACCCGGTGGCTTAAAACTCACACCGGGCGCGTGTGCGTGCGTGCCCAAGATCCTGAGAGGAGAATGGAGGAGAAGGGATTGCGGTGTGGCCATCCACCCTGGGGGGTGATTTCTCGCTTTCTGTCTCTATGTCTCTCTCTGTCTGTCTGGTGAGCGCACGTGCCCTATAGTGAAAACCTCTCAAAAAAAAAAAAAAAATAGAAATTTTAGAGAATCATAAAACTTTGGTTTGTCTGTTTCTGAGAGATTTTTGCTATAGGGTGCATGCACTCACTGGGGAGAGAGACACAGAGAAACAGAAAGCAAGTCATCACCCCCCAGGGGGTATGGCCATAATGCAATCCCTTCTCTTCCATTCTCTTCTTGGGATTTTGGGCATGCACATGCACTGGTGTAAGTTTCAAACTGCTGGGTCTAGAACTCAAACTGGCCATGTGGGAGTCCAACGTAATCATTATGCCATCTGCTGATCCCATGAGAATCATAAATCTTAAGCTGAACTTCATATATAGAAAAGAAAATATCTGTAAAGTTTTTAAAATAGGGAGCAGGAGAGTACACTGCACAAAAAAGTCACTGTCTTTTGGGAACCCTTTAGCAAAGTGGAAGTTTCTTATATTTTTTTAATCAAGATATAATGTGGCCAAAATTTAAAGAAAAATAAGTGTTTCATGTCCTGCTTTCTCAGTAAAATAGGAAACGATCAAATCTCATTGAACAAGAGTATGAATATGACTCAGCCTCAATCTATCTTTATAGTTTTTATTATTATAATGTCTATTGAGCATAATAATTGCAGAAATTTATGGGGTATAGAGTAGTTTTCCAGTGTATAAATACAATGCATAATGATTTTATCAGCATAGTAAGCGTAGCTATCTTCTTAAGCACTTAAGATGATTTGTGTTATAAATATTCGATACCTTCTCTTCTCGTTATTTTTAAATAAACATTGAATTGTTACCGACTACTGTTACTCTACTGTGTTATAGCTCTCTGAGTTTTTGCTTGTTTGGGAAAGACTTTTTAAATCTCTTTTAATTCAAAAAGATAACTTTGCAAGATATAGTATTCTTGTCTGGTAATTTCCTTCCTTTCTGTACTTTAAAATTTATTCTGACCTGGATGGTTTCTGCTGAAAATCTGCTATTTGTTTAATGAGGATTCCATTATATGCGACGTGATGCTTTCTTCTTGCTGTTTTGGGTATCATCTCACTGTCTTTTTAGGATCCTCTCCCCGTCTTTGACTTTGACAATTTAACTGCAAGGTATTTTAGAGGACATCTTTTTGGGTTAGCTGTATTTGACTAATAACTACAGGAGCCAAAAATATCACAAAGAAAAGGATATAATTTACACAACCTTTTTATTTCCTGCATCTGGTTGTCCAGTCCTCTTCTTAGGCTTGAGATGTTTCCTGATATTATTTAATCGATTAGTTTTTCACGATGTTTATTATCTCCTGCAATTCACACAATAATAATATTTGTTTGCCTATAGGTACTAGAGGTTTCTTTTCTCCTTTATTCTTTTATGTTCTTCTCATTTGTTTGTTGATTGGGCTGTCGCCAAAGCCCCATCTTCCAATTCAGTGATTCTTTCTTCTGTTTTGTCCTGTTGTTTGTACTCTTGACTGTCTTTATCTCACTTACAGAATTCTTAATCTCTAGGATTTCTGTTTAGTTCTTTCTTCTGACAGCTATCTTTCTTGAATTTTTCATTCACATAGTAGGTTGTTTTCCTGACTTCACTGAAAAATTTTACCTAAATTCTTTTAAAGCTCATTGAATTTCATTAAGATCATTATTTTGAATTCCTTTTCTAGCATGTCTTGGATTTCCTTTTCTTTTTAGTTATTGGAGAATTCACCGTTGTCTTCTGAAGGAGTCATGTTTCCTTCTTTTTACGTGTGTCATGTATCCCTGTATTGATATGTAGACATCTGATGCATCCTGTAGTACTTGATGGGTAGTATGCTTTGTATTTGGTGTTTATTGGGTTTAGTAGTGTTCATGTATATTTTATTCTACTTTGATCTGTCTGACACTGTCTTTGCAGCCATGACTGTGAGTGTTTGTTTATGCAGTGGTGTGTTTGGTTAGGTGATGGGACCACCAGTTGTGGGTATCAGGAACTACTGACCTTGGTTGTGGAGCACACAGTGAGTGGAATCCATGCCAGTTGAGGAGCTAACATCTTTAGAAGTTATAATGCATAACAGATATGGAGGTACTGGCGACCTCAAGCTCTAGGTGGGATGTGTGGGGAACACAAAACTCTCATTAGTTGAAAAGGTGAGGTAGAGCAATCAACAGCTGTATCTCCCAAACTAGTATCCACAGGCCCTAAATGTGGTGCAAATAGCACATAGAGATCTCACTGAGCCTGAGAGTACAGTCATAGTTATAAAATGAGAGCCTGAACCAGTGTTTGCAGTCCTCAGGTGGACCATACGAAGTGCATAGTGGGCATAACATACAGGATATGAAACTGTTCACAGCAATCATGGTGACAGACATAGGATGCACCCAGTGTTCTCAGGATCTGGGTAAGGTACATAGAAGCTGCTCCAGTTGAAGTAACAAAATGGTACCATTGTAGCAGCTACATCCAGGCAGTATCCTCCCTGACCCAAGTGGGGTACATAAATATGCCAAAGTCATACCAGAAGAAGAGGCAGGGATGTGGGTTTTCCAAGATGTAGAAACATCTGATTCAGTGTATTTGGGCTTTAGTCAGGGCTCACACAGTGTACAGAAGCTCCACCAGCAAGAGAGAAGGACTGCAAGATCTCATACAGGTAGGGACACTTGGTCCACCACTGTAAAGAGTTAGGAGAATCTTGAGGGTATAGCATCTGGGAGGACAGAGTTCTAAATTATTTAATGCCTAATGAAGAGAGTGTCCAAAGTTCTCAGTCTCTGGCTAGGGAGGGGTTTAGAAGGCCCCCATCTTTAGGAAACACTTACTTCAAATCTCCAAGTCCCAAGTGTGTTCTCCCATGGTGCACCACCTGTTCCCTGGATGGAAGGATGGCAAATGACTTACAGTGCCAGAATCACTACTTTTTTCTAGGTCCAGCTGTTGGCCTGGCTTTGTTGCTTTTTGCATGGGTGTGATGAGAAACAATGGGGCCCAGGAACGTGGAGGCTCACAGGGGTAGTGCACTTTAGTTGAGACTCTTTTCCCAAAATGGTACCATTAAAGCTTGAGCTCCAAGAGGGTAGAGGATCCAGTGAGTATGATTTTGTTGGGTTAATGCCCTCATGAATGCTCCATACAAGACTCTCTACACTGATTTTGAGATCTATAGAGATTATATAGCTCCTCTGCAACTGGGGAATATCGACTTACCTTTCCTCTGCAATAAGGATCACCCCTTGATTCAGGTCACGCCTGGCCCAGTGCTTTGGGATCCACTCTACTCTTCCATCTGAGTCTCTGCACCTCAGTGATTTCTCATTATTATTTTGCTGCATTCTGATGTTCCCACCTCTTTTCTCTGTTCAAAATACATCTATTTATCATGTTTTTTTTTTTTTTTTCTTTTTTTTTCGTGGGGGAAGGGAGTCCTTCTTTGTGTTTAAAATGTGGGCAGGTTTTTCTGGTCAGCCATCTTTTCCCCCCAATTTTTTCATTATAGTTTTATGTAGTGTGTTTAAAGTTCATGTATTTGAAAAAAAATTGGACGTATAAATATTTAATGTAATAATCACTCTTTAAACTTTTCCTATGTTTGTTATGCAGTGAAATGAGATAACCTATTGATTACGATATTAACATTTACTCAGATTTGGATTTTATGGTTGCATTTCTGGCAGAGTTTGAATCATTCAGACTTTTATATATACTATATACTTTTAGTTGACATTGACATAATTAACTTCTTTCTCATGGCAGATTTATTTTTCACCTCATAAGTAGATTTAGCATTTTTATTTCAGTTCTTGAACTAACCTCATTAGAATAATATAGTTCTGTCATTTATCATTTTATATTTACCACTTCATGGAATATGAAGCGATAAGAATATGCAACAGCTAGACATTTTCAATACTTATTTGTTTATACAAAAATAACATTAGCAAATACTTTCTTTTTTGTGTAGAAGTTTTTGCCTTAAGGGACATGCACTCACCAGAGAGAGGAAGAGACAGAGACAGTGAGAAGGAAATTGAGAAATCAACCCCGAGGGGGGGATAACCACGCTGTAATCCCTTCTCCTCCATTCTCCTCCCAGCATCTTCGACATTCATGCACACACATCCCACTTGAGTTTCAAGCCACCATGTTCAGGACTCAAATCATGGTTGGCCATGTGGGATTCAAGCAACATACCCCCTATGCCATCTGCTGGCCCCACAAATACATTCTTATAAATTTAGAAATGTCCTACATTTTTATGTGTACCACGACTTTTTGTAAAAACAAAATATTTTATTAACTTTAATTCTCTTGAACCACACAAATGCTCCTTTGGTGTCTGAATGATCTTTTCCACTCTAGACAATTTTGCTATTTTAAAAGCTAAACCCATTTGATTACATCTAATTCAGAGTTACTATTTTAAAATCAATTGCATCTTCTAGACAATATTTACCTTAGATCGTGTTTCTTCTGCCTTGGGAACAATGATGGTTTAATTAATTTCTGGGTTTTTTTTAGATGAAATATAATTAACTTGATTAAAGATGCTTGTGATTAGTTTTAAATTTTAATCCATACAGGCACAAAATTCTACTAGCTATTTCATACCATCCCACTCACACTAGAGAGCCCAAATACAACTCAAGAAAATTAAGCCCTGTATCTATCAAATAGGAAAGAGGTGTTCAACTAAATTCAATATTAAAATTAGAATCCAGTAGTGGTCCAATGGTACTCTTATCCATCCTATTATTTCCTGTTTTCTTCTGCAGACAAAGTGCTATATCTAGAAGAATAACATGCATTTCAAAACTGTAGAGAAGAATAAGAAGGAAGAGTTACTAAACTCCATCTTTTACCTTTCACTTATGCTGACAAAATCTTAGCCTCTCAGAAGCCATTGTGATCATACCTCATGTACACGTTCCCAAAAAAGGCCAACATCAATGGCACTACCATCTTCCCTCAAGGCTGGCAAGCAGTGAGTGCAACTTAGGAGTAATAAGCCAAATTCACTGTCTTTGGATGTATCATTCTCAACTTATCTTTCAATATCTGAGTTATCACACCAACGAGGGTTGCTACTGAGGAAATCTTTATCACCTGGAGCCAACTTGTGCCAGATTTTACCTTGCCTTACCTACCAATCAGCATTATGTCCTATTGAAGTAGCAGAAGGTATGTAAACCAGTTCCATGTTGCCATCTGTTTTCTCAGGCCGTCCCCAGCACTAACTACATCAGCCTTTACAAAAAAGATGGTCTCTCACTTATGAAAGGAGAAGACTAGAAAAGGAGGATAAGAATCTTAGACTACTGCACAGTTGCTGTAAATGTGTGATCTGGCAAATCTGAAAGAAAATTGCCTGTGGATCCCACATTTCATCTGAATAGGCTTTCCTTATAACCCTGATATTATTCCCCTTAGTATCAGTATTTATAGAGAACACCTGACAGTAAGCATGGCCTCAATGCATACACTGGTGTATCCAGAGAGACAGCATCTGCTGTGACTGGTTAATTATACTACTATAGCTGCAGATTTGTGAAGTATTTTTTTTTTTTTTGAGAGGTTTTTGCTATAGGGCGCGTGTGCTCGTCAGCCAGACAGAGACAGAGAGACAGAAAGCAAGAAATCACCTCCCAGGGGGGATGGCCATGCCGCAATCCCTTCTCCTCCAGTCTCCTCTCGGGATCTTGGGCACGCACACACATGTGCCCGGCATGAGTTTAAGCCACTGGGTCCAGGACTCGAACCGCAGTCGACTACATGGGAGTCCAGCGACATACCCATTACACTAACTCCTGGTCCCAATTTGTAAAGTATTTTTGTATGGCCACTAAACTGCTCTAACTTCAATCTGGTCCAATTATCCCATAAAAGCAACTTTTGGACTAGGTCAACTATAATCACTAGATTACTGTTTCTAATTAAAAAAAAAATTTAGAGAGAGATTTTTGCTAAAAGGCATGTGTGCTCACCAGAGAGACAGAGAGCAAGAAATCACCCCTAGAAGGGATGTCCATGTTGGACTCCCTTCTCCTCCATTCTCCTCTCAGTATCTTGGGGATATGTGCTTGCACATGTGCCTTGCATGAGTTTTAAGCTGCCAGATCTAGGACTCAAACTCGAGTCCAGTGACATGACCATTTTGTCATCCGTTGTTCCCTCTAATGACCATTTCTATCATTCAGTCACGTGCTTGTATGAGTCAGTTCCTTGAAACACTCGCTTTCCCTGACATCGCCAACACCAACCTTTCATGAACCTTCCACTTTGGCTGCTCCATATCTGACTTATTAGTATGCTCATCCTCTTCTACTCAGCTATTAAATATTTCAGTTTCTCAAATGCAGGTTAAAGTCCTTTTATTCAGCACATCCTATATTCCATTCCTAAGTGTGCCCCATCTACATCAAAGCCTTTATATTCAGGAGATAATTTGATAGATACATCTCAAATATCTTCTTTGAATGTTAGGCTTTCTTCAGAACTACTTCATTAATTCTCATCAATGTTATGTTGCATCACAAGTCAAAGTCAATAA
The DNA here is from genome assembly GCA_026018925.1 of Tupaia tana. Classification (NCBI taxonomy): domain Eukaryota; kingdom Metazoa; phylum Chordata; class Mammalia; order Scandentia; family Tupaiidae; genus Tupaia; species Tupaia tana. The sequence continues at coordinate 19,930,754 of JAKSZU010000025.1, read as the reverse complement.
ATCAGTATTAAGTTCATAGATTTGCAGCCGTCCCATACCAATAAGTGACTTCGTCCAGGATAACCTGTTGACGAATGGCACCAAAGTCCTTCCAATCGTGTGAGCAATAAAACTCAAGTTACCCATTCACATGCCTCTCTCTGACAACCAAATATCCATTCATTGCTCAATTTTGTGTAATTTGCCATATAAATATTCTTAGAACTTTCTATCTTCCTCTTCTCTTTGCCAAGAAAACACCATTTAACTTGTCATATCTTAGGACAAACATGATTTCTTCATATAAGACTTTCCTGATATCTCAAACTAGATGAAAATTCTGGATGGAGTGAATCTTTTAACACTTCTTACATACACAATTTTAGATTGACTTCTAGCAATAATTGATTAATATCTAGGAGAGAGATATTAAGTTGCATGCTAAATCTACAAATATTTACATGCTTAATCTACATAAATACTAATAAGTTGTCAGTATTTTCTTCATCTATTTAATATTTATTTCCAAGATATATCTGGCAACTTAAATTTAGTACACTAAACATGCTCCTAGATAATCAAATATATTTGCAAATTGCTATAATGTTTTAAAAATCACTAAACTACATGAACAGAAATATAAAACCATGACTGAAAAACAAAATCATCTAACCTTAATACATATTATAAAAAATAAAATTTACAAAATTTTATTATTTTGGATGTTCTCTTTTGAATATAAAGGAAAGTGTGACTAAACAAAACTATAGATACAGAAAATGAGAAACTTAACTAAATATGATAAATAGACATCAACAATGTAAGTAGGTTAGTTAGTGTGTGTTGGTGATAGTCTATTTGATATTCTAAAAGATCAAGTGGTTTGTTTATTGGACTTTATTAATCCAATGAATTAATGTGTTTTACTCTTAAATTTATTGTGAATTACACCTGAAGGAGGTATAGAACACTAGCTAGTTTCTCAAAGCTAATTATGAATGAATTTGATAAGTATAGGATCTTCACGACTACACTCAATTCTATATCATATAGTTTTATTGCTCAAATCTGAGATCTTTTCTTGCAAGAAAAGCTTTCACTTAGAGAACCTCCTCTACCTACTTCTGACCCTAATAGCATGTTCTGTGCTAGCACTTGAGGTTACTTTATTATCTATCTCAGTAGTTGCTTGCTGGAAGAGATGGTTTGACCTAGTACTCAGTATAGAAATAGACCCTAAGTTATTTTAACCTGTATAATGATCAATGTTTCCTGCAAAACAATAAATCTGACTTCATACCTATAGAAGCAATATTCTAAAATGATGAAATAATGATTTCCTGTTATAATCTCTCCTCTTTCTTTTCAATGAGAGCAGCTTATCACTCTATAATAGAGATGGGAATTCATTAATAATAGCAAATACGATTTGACTGGATTTCCCATAGTCTATCTGAAAATAAGAAAGATTAGTTCTCATGGGGTGGGGAGCAGTTGACAATACCTATCTACAAGGTGATTTAAAGTTTGTAAAATCCCTTCACTCCTGAGATAGAAACTTTATAACCATAGCCATATGACTAGTTGAAAAGTATCACATTTCATCTAAAGAGGTATTTGGCATCATTTTGACAATAACAGGTTGTTTGCCTGAATTCGACTTTATTTTACTGATCTAAGTATGACAGGTTTTCGTGTGTTCAGATGGCCTGAAATATATAATTAGAGAAAAGATTTTATGGCAACCAGAATCTTGCTTAAATTTGTTTCTATTTTATATCATGAATTGGAAATCATTACTGCACAAATCGTTACAGAGATGACTGCAGTTTACCCGATTTTCTGGGAAATGCTTTCATCAAGGTCAGTCAGAAATGATCTCTTTGGCAATGACCTAAATGCATGGTACTCAGTCTTCACTTGCACGACTATCCTGCAGGATGGCATGTGTTTGACCTCTCCATTCTGATTGCAACAAGCCCAGCAACTTTGGTTCCTATGAAATGGCACCCACTTGGTTCTCTTTGAAACTCCCAGACTACATGGGAACTCGTTTTTCCTTACCTGGCCCTTTCATGTTGGTTTTCCTCTGGGTTCTGTGATCTGCATTCTATTCCATCATCATTCCATCTTTTCTGTATGAGCAATCAAGCATAATGCAGCATAGTTCTACTCCAACAAGACTCTTAAGAAATGTGTTGGCATTATCCCTTGCCATGTAACATATTATCTCAAAACATAGCAGTTTAAAGCATTGTTTTATCTCACAGTTTCTGTGACTAGGTACCCAGGAGTAAGTTAGCTGATCTAATGCGGTGTAGGGTTCCTCATAAACTATCAACCTGTCCGCAGGACTTTCATCATCCAGAGTTTTGACTGGAGTTGAAGGATCCACATTCCAACTCACTCGCGAGGATTTGGGCAGGCTTGGTTTCTCTGGGGCTGTTGGTTTCAGTTCCTCACATCATGGGTCTCTCCAAGAAAGGTCTCTCTACAGACCATCTTATTTCCCCCAGAGGTATAATTCAAGAGGAAGACAAAGAATAAGAACCTCTTGTATGTGGATTTTATTTTTTCATCTACTGATTCATATAATTAAATATAGTTTTTCTTTTTTCCCTGAGTCATGTATAGAAGCCTTAATTTACTTATTATTCTCCATTAGATGATACACCTTTCTTTTCCCTACTAATAACTACATTCATGATCACATTAAAATCACTTTTTCCTTTTACTTTTCAGTTTTTTAAAACTTTATAGCATATCCATACATATATTTTAAATATTGTTTTTATATACTGCTATTATATCTCCTTTTTTATCTTAGTAATATATGTTGAATCAATATTCTAGTGATTCCAATATGTTCCCAGGGAATACTACTGAGGTTAGCAGTTTTTTAAAACATTTTCTTTAATACAAGAAAAGATTAATATATCTAATTTTCTCCCATAACATCTTTTTTGAAACATGACATACAATTTAAACCAAGGTGGCTCAGGATTTCATGTATATAGATATAGATACAGATGTTGTTAGCTTGCTTTTTTCAGTTAAAATAGAAGAAAAGATGACAATAACAAAATATTTAACAATTTTGAATACAACTTTTCATGTTTTTACTTTGGAAGAATCCCAAGGAAATTCCTTCTTTTCTTTTTTATTTTTTTAAATCTTTCTTGAGACTTAATATTTGTATTGCTTGCTGTTTCTTGCTCATATTGCCTTTATTTGTATTCTTTTAGATGACCATTGCAATCTAAATATTATTTCTTTATCAAGACAGAACAATTAGGACTAAAATCAGGTTTGGTTAAAAATATTAGTATAGTACTCCAAGTCTAGCTCCCTTTTTTCACCTCAAGTAATTACATCGAAGTTATTTATATTGTCTGGTCTAGACTATGACATTCTTTAATGTCCTTAGAAAAGTGGGAAAATAAATAAAAGGTGTGAGTTTTAAAACTTGTTGATGAATAAAGACAATATATCATTAAAACAAAAATATCTCAAGGATTTAACAAAGAGTCATTCTATAAAATCTCATCGGAATTTTGGTCAGGATTAATTGTTATGGTACTTTGTCAAGATGAATTGACATAAAAAGAAAATGTATTTTTCAAACTTGGTTACTAATTAGATCATTCTTTAGCTTCCCCACTTAGTTTTATGTTGCCTTTTATGTGTTACAGGAGGAAATGCACTTAAAGTTAAAGGTGTGAAACAGTTATTACAGATTTTTCTACCCTTCAGCCAATTAAGTTTACAATCATATACTGTTTTGTGATTATATATTTGAAAAATTTTAAATAATGTCTTTGAAAGATAGTTTTCATAAAATTTTAAAATGAGTGGTTAATACAGGTACTTACGTAAAGTTAAAATTTGGACTTCTGTGAAGAAAACTAATAAATAGCACACAGGTAGCGTCGTTAGTTTTATAATGTATTAATGTCCCAGTTGTGTGGTTCTGTACGTCTTCTGGATGCTATTGGGTTGTTGGAAAAGTCATGACATATTTTGGCATAGAAAAACGTAGAAAAATATGTCATGACTTTCCTGACAACTAAAAGTTCTTTCGAATGCCATTTTTCTAATTCGAGCATGACGAGAGGCGATTTGGGTTGTAGCACATTTTGTCTTTTGCCGGGAAAGCGAAGAGTGAGTTCTCCTTAGAGCATCATGAGCACATTTTGTTACTGCCTCATTATATTAATAACACCTTCACTTTCTGTTCGAAATCAAATGCTAGTAATAATAACCTGCTACGGTCAAAACCCTTATGACAAAAAATAGTTTTTTTTTATTAAAGATAAGTTTATTGTGTAACACCAAAACATTGGACCCATTTCAGCTAAACATTTCGTTTGTTTGTTTAAACTAATATAAAAATTAATCTAGATGTTTCTGAAGGGCCTGTGTATTTCACTATAAGTATCCTATCATTGTTTACATACATGTAGATTCAAAATATGAGCAGCTCTGCCACTGTACAGCACACTGGAGTCACTGTGCCTACTAAACTGAGGTCACAGGGAAAGGTCAGGTATTGAAGTAAGAGTGAAAAAATGGAAACCTTTTCACGTGGGAGAGCATTAATTGTTTGCAGACAATAAATATTCTTTTCTAGGTCTTTTCTTCTGGATAAACATTCTATCTCCATGCCGTACACCAAAAATTTCTCTTAAAAAAATTATGTACACTTTTTCCTTTGAAAGAAAATGTAAGTACCATGAGCTATGTATATTACCTATGTTTTAACCTGTGTAACCTAAAATCTCGTCAAGATATACAAAATTGATATTGCTCAGAATTTATTTTTATGCTTGTTTCCAATCAAGCCTCTCCTGGAACTTTGCAAAAGTGGTCACTTTTATGGCTTTCCCCCTAATATAAATTAGTTTTAAAAGTTCATACAATAGTACAGTCGGTTATGTGACTATTTTGTGATTCCCTTATTTTCATTTTATTCATATCAAGATTCATCTATACATTATGTTTGACAATGGGTTATTCCTTCATATGACTCATAGTCTGTTACAGAAATAATCTGCAGAATGTTTAGCTATTTTTCTAGTGATAAAAATCTGGAATGCTTGCAGTTCGGGGCTCTTTGGCTAAAGCTTCTATAATTTTCCAGACTGCTCTGAGGTACCATGAAGGATGAGCTAGGGTTAAAGATATGGAAATGGTGACTGTCCTTTATGCTAATGTGAGACAGGATGAAGTTCTGTGTGAACTGTTGTAATAAAATTCTCATTCTGTAAACACTCTTAATTTTGAAAATATAACGCTTTAAAATGAGTAATTCTCTTCTTCTGTCAGTTTTTCTAGTTAATAGCAAGAAGAAATTTTTCTTTATACTTTATGTTCTGAGTATAGAGCAGGAGAGACAATGGGCATTGGTGTTACAAAACAAAAATTAGATTAGGTATCATCATTTTACCTTCACTCCATTACATGATAAATTACTGTGTTGGAAGTAATAGAAACAGGTCTGCTATTTATAAATGCATATTTCATGAACATGACTTGTTAAAATTAAATTAATTATTCACAACAATATTTTAAAATAATATTTTGACAAGGATTGCAAATGCACCATTTTGTGAACTGTAGAGAATGTATTTCAGTTTTCATAACTCTTCTAATTAGAATTATTATAATGGAGTTAAGTCCTGGAAGAATTAGAAGTGAAATCTTGCCAACACTGCATCAATCATGATTTTAACTTTAAGCCTGTAAGGTTCCCTTTAAATATATAACAATGAGAATTTTTTTAGCTCTAGGGTTGAAAATGAACTCCGGCTGCTAAGTCATACAGTTTAAATTAAGAACAAGGTTTAACCATAATTAGCAAATTGCAGATTTGTTTCAAAGTATTTTGCATGAGTTAAAGAAAGAGTCCTTCTGTGGTTGCTCTCTATTTCCCACCTCAGATTGATTGCATAATTAGCCTACCCGCCACTTGATTGAGCCCTTTTAGTCACTGAACAATCAAGAAAAAAAAACGACTTAGCTATTTGAATTATGGACTGCATTCAGGGGTAGAGGTGCCTGGGAAGCAATGGACAAAATAAACATTGTTAGCAGAAAAATGTAGGAAAAAAATTAGAGGAGAATATTCTAGTTTAAAAACTGTCTTATTTTCTTCTAGACTTTGATTTAGACTCCATTAAAAATTGAAGACAAGTTCTTATTTTTATAGACTGTCTGTATAATGTAATACTATATATTAGTATTAGTCTAGACATTCCAAATAGAAAAAATAAAAAGAATGAGACATCATTTATACTCCATGATATATATTAATTAAAGGAGGAAAATGGCTGACCTTGGTTTGAATCCCAGATCTGGTGGCCTGAAGCTTAAGCCAGGCACATGTGCATGCGTGTGTGTCCAAAATCCCAAGAGGAGAATGAAAGAGAAGGGATTGTGGCATAGTCATACCTCCTGGGAGGGTGATTTCTCACTTTCTCTCTCTCTCTGTCTCTCCAGTGATTGCCCTATAGCAAAACCCAAAACAAAAACAAATGAATAAAAAAATTTGTACTTCAATTCTATTTTTCCATGAACTCTTTAAAGTCTCCACGTACAACTTTGAAGGTGGTCTAAGGCTCCACACTCAAACTGAAATAGGAACTTACATGAATGGAGTGTGTTCTGTGGTTCTTGGGAAGATATAGGCAGAACCAACAGCAGGTAGACTTTCAGAGATTAATGACCAGGAAAATAACTGATTAATTTATGGGAAAAAGATGAATGGTGAAACAGATTTTTGAACTGGTTTTTGGATTAAAATACTCAGGGCAAGGTCAGCAAGTGGCCTGGTGGTTCAGACCCTGGACTTCTCCAGCTGTTCTATTTCCAGACCAGTGGCTTGAAACTCACTCTTGGCAGTTGTGTAAGCATCCCCAAAATCCTGAGAGGAGGGTGGAGGAGAAGGTATTGCAGTGTCGCCATACTCCTGAAGGATGATTTCTTACTCTCTCTCTCTGTCTCTATGTCAAAAACTTATAAATAAATAAATAAATAAATAAATGTACCAAGGATAACCTTTTGTATAGGTACCTTCCTGTTTTTGTGATAAGAGAAACTTGAAAACTGGCCCAAACATAAAATAATGGCTATCAGGAAGGGACCAGCAGTTAGCGTAATGGCTCTGTCACTGGACTCCCACATAGTGGACCGTGGCTCGCGTCCCGGACCTGGTGGCTTAAATCTCACGCCGGGCGCATGTGCGTGCGTGCCCAAGATCCCGAGAGGAAAATGGAGGAGAAGGGATTGTGGCGTGACCATCCCCCCTGGGAGATGATTTCTCGCTTTCTGTCTCTCTGTCTCTCTCTGTCTGTCTGGCGAGCGCACACACCCTATAGCGAAAAACCTCTCAAAAAACAAAAAATAAATAATGGCTATCAGAAGTATAGAAGTATGTTTTGTTTTAATGAGTCAGTGTTACTGTATTTCTTTATTGTAAAGGTGGACATTCTGTGTTCAGTGTAATTTTCACTAAAATATAAAATTAAAAATAAATGTCAAGGACAGTGACTCTAAATATTAAACTCACATATGAATGTACAGAAAGAGCTTCATTCTTGGCTAACTCTTTCTCTACTTTTTCTGTTTTTAATTTTAAAAATGTACCTATACAAAGGCTAGCCTGATACTTTAATAGCTTTCCTAAGAGAAAGGTCCAGAAATGAAGGACGGCGGGTTTTATAATTTCAGAACCTTTCATATGTACATTTGCTGATTCCTCTTCAATATTTACAGAAATCATTTTCTCACATTGTGTAAGCTATATAAAATTTGTAATAGTTTTTCTTCTTATTTAATTACCTTGTCTTTGCAGAAAAAATGTGAAGGAAATTTATCGCTTGCGAAATGAGTTACCCTTATAAGTCTTTCATATTTACGGCTTTAAAATTGTCTTAAAATTATAATTTTTTTGAAATCCTTTTTAGTAGGATTTTCAGTCACAATATATTAAGTGACCAATTTTCTTCTGGTTATACCTAACAACGAAACAGGTAATTAGAATTTTCAAAAAATAACACATTAAATGGTTTTATTCCTTTAGAGATTGTAAAGCCATGTCATGACAGTTATTCATCTTATTTAAGTACTAATTTAATCTGTTTAAAAGTTTATATTACAAATATTAGTCTCATTAGAGGTTGAACAGTGACAATATCTTGTCTACCTAAACTTAAATCACGGTTCTTGGTACCCTTGCTGTTAAAATCTAAAGTCTTCAGAGTTAGATATACATGACAAAGTAGAATCATAACCTATGACAACCACAATGGATAATAAGTTCCTGATTACATAATCCTGTTCAATGTTAAACATGTGAGCTAAAATCATCATCTATTCTATTTTCTATACAATGTTCTTCTCTGTTAAGAACACCAAAGAGGATAACTCCATAGTGCAGCAAGTACGTGATATATAGAGGAAGCCGGATCCCACATGGCCAGCCAGGGTTTGAGTCCTAGCCCCATTAGCTTAATACACTGGATAAAAGGGGTGTGCACAGGATCCTCATGGACAGGAGAATTGGAGGAAGGTCACCTTTCCTGTGACCTGGTTCCAATGCGGAGAGTGTTTTTTGTTTCTGTATTTGTTTTCTTCTTTCTCTCTCACTTGAACATTCATGTCTACTCTAGCATATGAGTAAATAAATAAATGAACTAGAGTTAAATACGGCACCCATCTGGCCTTATTTTCAGTCTGTGGCTTGGTTTCCCATTATTGTGACATAATCCAGAAATAAGTGACATCTCATATTATCCTTTTTTCTGCTCTTGGCCATGGGAACTCTACTATCTAAGGAAATTTGACTTTCAGGAACTAGTGACTACAACCCCCTTCTATGAGTCAATTTTCATTTCTCATTTGTATTGATTGTATATTAAAAAACAGTTGATCCTCACTTCTCACATAATTCATATATGTAGACTTAACTCCTCACTCAAATTTACTTACAATCCAAAAATCAGTATTTCTGGGACTCTAATGGACATGTGAAGGGTAGTAGAAATTTTGAGTCACCTATCAAATGTGTTCCAAGATGAGGTGGAAGAGGAAACCAATGTTCCACCATCTTGTTTCAGCTTTCATATTGTACATGAGTGCTGCTTATTTAGCAACATATTTTTTACATTTGTGTGTTTTTTATCAGTAAATTTGCTGTTGAAAATGGCTCCTATGTAGAGTGCTAAAGTGCTATTTAATGTGCCTTATGCAGAACACACTTGAAATAAGCATGAGTTATAGTACTGTTGGCTGGGAATAAAATGTTAATGAATCAATAGTATCATTTATCTAAAGAAAGGAAGAGGAAATTTATTGATCTTTACCTGAAAATGTTCTGAAAAACTGCTAAAATAACATCCCTAGTGCACAAAGCTATGGGAAAACATAAAAAGCTGCTAAACTTAGGGATTCATGAAATGGTGACAGAATAAGTGTAGTAGACAGCACTATTGTGAGGTGAAAAACCAATGAAATCTGTGGTCACATTACCCAGGGTCAGAATAATTTGAAACCTTTTTCCACTGATGCTTTCTTATAAATGTTGCACATAATTAAGTATTTGTAAGAATGTATTTCAAAGGCAGTGTCTTTAACAGACACACACATAAAACAAGGTTATGTTTGAGTAGTTGATAAAAATGCGATGAGAGATTCACAGAAACGTAACCCTGTACTTCCTAGAGAAACACTAGTTCACTGGTCACTAGTTCAGTATTCACCACAACTTTATAAAACGTAACTATTGTAAAAAACAAACAAAAACAAAAACAAAACAGAGAGAGGAACAAAGAAAAGGAAAGAGAAAGAATCCATGGTATGTAAAATTGGTTAAGCTCTTTTTATTGATAGAAAATGCTAGTTCCCTTGCTAATAATTCTCAACATAACCAAAAATCAAATATGAGAAAATCAAAAGTCATAATAGAAAAATACCAGATATGAGATTAAATGAAGTTTTACTCCGTTTTTTATGAAACAGAACTGCTAGAAATACATTCCACTTTAGGAAATGCGACTGTGTGTCATTTAATTTAGAGGAAATATACTTTGCAAAATGTCTTTATCTGTAAGGGTATTTATAGCTGGTAGATGAGAAGATTTATGTGACTTAACACTAGATTATTTCACAACTGAATTAGGAAATAGAAAAGTCTGACATAAAAATAAAACAAACTGAATAAACATAAAATTAATGGGGAAGGCAAGTAGAGAAAAGCAACCTTTTTCTTATTATATCCTCAAACACAGAACACCGCGTCACATCTGTGACCAGATGTGTGAGAGTATTTCTCCGCATACTGAATAGTCAGTTTTGCAGGGGCTCCAAACAAGCAGCCTTTAATCCAATTTATACTGACACTTTCTGTCAAGAGATACCATCAAATCCTGCAAGATAAAGTCTTAGTCCTCAAAACTGCTCCCACTTCAGACACCAAGAACAAGTGATAGTAGGTTATCACCTATAATCTGACCAATTTTTTTATCCCATACATTTAATTTTGTATCCATTGACAAACAACTTCTCCCTTCCCTGAGAGCCTTTCCCATGATCACATAGCATTCTCAGCCTCTAGTAACTATTATTATAATCCCTTTCTTTAAGGTGAATTTTTTTTTTGTTTCTACTGGTGATTAATGTGTTATTTCTCTTTCTGTAACAGGCTTGTTTTCTTTAAAATAATGTCCTCTAGACTTTACCATATAGTCTCAAAGGATAGTCTCAAATGACAGGATTTGATTCTTTAAAAACAGCTGGATAATATTACATTTTGCATATATACCATTTTTTAGATATTTTTTGTTATAGAGCATGTGCAATCACCAGAGAGTCAGAGACAGAGAGACAGAAAGTGAGACATCCCCTCCCCAGGGGGGATGACCATGTCACAATTCTTTCTCCTCCATTTTCCTCTTGGGATTTTGAGCATGCACACACATACAACCACCATGAGTTTTAAGCTGCTGGATCTGGGACTTGAACTGCATCAACTCTGTGGGAGTCCAGCGACGTAATCATTATGCCATCTGCTGATTCTACCACATTTTATTTATCCATTCATTAGTTGGTGAACACTTACAGAGTAGAAAACAATCCTCTCCTTCCTCATCCTTGCCAGCATTTGCTATATTTTGTCATTGGATAATAGCCATTCTAACTAGGATGAACTGATATCTCATTATGATTTTAATTTGGATTTCATAATGATTAGTAATGTTGAGCATTTTTAGAATACATTTGTCTATCGGTATGTTCTCTTTTGAGAAATTCATATCATTCACTCATTTATTTCTTAATCAGATTTTTGGGGCTTCTTTTACTTCTGAGTTGTTTGAATTCTCTGTATATTCTGGTTATGAGTCCTTTGTTGAAGAAATGATTTGCAAACATTTTCTCCCATTCCGTAGACTGCTTCTTGACTCCATTGATTTCTTTGACTGATGAAGCTTTTTAATTTGATATAATGGCATTTCTGTTTGTTTGCTTTCACTGCCTTGATTTTGAAGTCTTACGCAAAAATCTTTGCCTAGACCAATGTCCTAAAGCATTTCTGTTATGTTTTCTTCTAGTATTTTTATGCTATTGGACAAGACATTTATATATTAACTAAATTTGGGCTCATAGCCACTAGTACCACAAGTAACAGCAGATAAAATATAACTTGTGAATTAACAATACTCACTGAAATGCTTTCCAGATCTATATACTTGTATAAATTATATAAAAACGTGAGAAATAATTGGCTAGTACATATGTATATTTATTGATAATGCCATTCTTAATTTTACTGGAGAATAATTACATGTAAGAGTTTTTATTGACATTATTGCTTAAAATTTTATCTTGAGATTTCTGAGTAACTGTTCAAAAATTAAATGCACAGAGCCTGTGATTTATTACTTTTCATGTACTAGATTCCATTGAACTATATGTTGGTTCAGATCAGTTTGAAGTCTATTATAAAGTGATTGTTTTTAGGATTTAATATTCAAGTATCTGTAAAACTAGCCTTAAAATTCAATGCCATATTCTTAGTAATGACATCTAACACTTAGCTTCACATATTCATGGAATTTCAATATTTTTGAAAAGGCTTTAGTGAAGCAAGAAGTAAGGAGGCTAGACCCAGTGATGTGATGGTTAAGGCATTGTATTCCCACATGGCAGACTGTGGGTTAAGTCCCAGTAGTTTATTTTCTCACTTTCCCTCTTTCTCTGTCTCACTTTGGTGAGTAAGCATGCCATATAGTCAATTAAATAATAATACCAGTAATAAATAAAATTACATAAATAATTCTTACCAAAAAAAAAAAAAAAGAGAAGTGAGGAGACTGACCACTAACCAAAAGACAGATTCCATCATAGCTAAGTTTTCACACATTGTCTGTTTGGTTTTTTGTTTGTTTGTTTTGCTTTTAATATATTTTTGGTATAGGTCACATGCTAGAGAGACAGAAAGTGAGAAATCAACCCCCAGAGAGGACAGTCACACTACAATATCTTCTCCTCCATTCTCCTCTCAAGATTTTGGGCATGCACACACAAGCTGGCACTTCAAGCTGCCGGGTCCAAGACTTGAACTGCAGTTGACCATGTGGGAGTCCAACACATTATGACTACAACACCTGCTGGCCCCTCACACATTGTTTTTTCAAGTTCCCTTATAATAGCCATCCCACGCTGCACCTAACTTCATAACTGTTTTTAACATAATTACTTTGATACTTGTATGAATAAGAAGTAGTTATATTCTGAGATTCCAAAAAAAAATCCCTTCAAAAGGCAAATTAGCTAAAAATATCTAAAAGTAGAGGCCAGCAGATGGTGTAGTAGTTACATCACTGGACTACCATGTAGCCTACTGTGACTTAAAACTGGTGGCTTAAGACTTACACTGGGCATATGTGCATGTGTGCCCAAAATCTCAAGAGGAGAATGGAGGAAAAGGGATTGTGGTGTGGCCATTTCCCTTGGGGTGATTTATTTCTTTCTCTCTCTGTCTCTCTGGTGAGTGAACACATCCTATAGCAAAATCTCTAGAAAAAAAGAATACATGAAAATATATTTTTGAAAAAGAAGTTGGACCATTACTCATAGTAAGGAGGAGAAAAATTATTGAATATCTGCTGGAATAAAACATTAGGGTACTTACTGAGAGTTGAATTGTTTAACAATTAGAGTATATGATATAAAATTGTGCTGCTCGCTAGGTATATGCTCATCAGCCTCTTTCCAGCAGCCTACCAACTTACTCAAGCTTTCTTTCAATAAAATTCAGGGATAATTAAGACCAGCAGATGGCATAATGGTTATGTCATTGGACTCCCACATACTTGACTGAGGTTTGAGTCCTGGACCTGGCAGCTTAAAACTCACTACAGATTTGTGTGCATTCATGCTCCAAATCCCAAGAGGACAATGGAGGAGAAGCGATTGTGGGCATCACTTTCTGTCTCTCTGTCTTTCTGGCAAGTGCACGCACCCTATAGCAAAAGTCTAAAAAATAAAATTCAGGGGGAGGTCAACAAGTGTTCTGCCCAAGGAGATATTTTCATCAGGTCATGGGATGCTAGTTCTCCTTCTTACATGTATCACTGATTTTATGAAAGTGACTTTCATATACAAGCCCTTAGCAGCATGATCAGGGAGAAATCAAGAGTCATAACAGGAGCCAGCAGGTGGTGTGGTGGTTAAGGACACTGGACTCCTACATGGCTGACCATGGTTCGAGTCCCAGACCTGGTGACTTGCTTTCTCTCTCTCTCTCTCCCTCTCTCTCTCTCTCTGTCTCTCCCTGGTCAAATGAAAATAAAATAAATAAAGTTAAATAAAATAATTCCTTAAAAAAGAAAGAAAGAAAGAACGAGTCATGGAATCTTTCTTCCAGTCTGAAAAGTGTATTATGGTGTTTCTCCTTGAATTTCTCTGCTTACATAGGCAGAACCCTGGGATGTGACTGAGGAAGTGTGGTAACTAGACACATTCTATCCTCGCATTTCAAGGTTTCTGGCACTGCCTTTCAGGATGCAGCAGTAAGAATAAGCTACATCTTTTACAGTTTGGGAGCTTCAGTCTTAATTCCAAAACCTGCAGCCATCATTGGTTTACAAAGTTCGTGACTGATACCTTACCTGGCATAAAACGAATACATGCTATCATTTCAGAATGCATCAGTATTTCTAATTAAATTGATATTGGAAAGAAGTACTCTATTGAATTTTATTTCAACTAAATTTCTAAACCTAAGACTCTGTAGTCATTTTCTTACTCACTAATAAAGTTTTATATATAGGAGGTAGATATCACAATATACCTTTTAAATAATTGAAGACTTTGTGACATGAAATATCTTTTCAATTTACCAGGAGCTCTGAGACTTTATTAAGAATTGACACAGAACTTCTGCCCCCTGTTTACTCTGTAATCCAAACAGTATGCTTCTTAGCATAAGAAAATTTCATTTATATTTAAGAGATTTGAGATATGTTTTCCTAAGAAACTCACAGAAATTTGATTTAAAATTAGCTTTTGAGGAAGTCAAATCACATTTGCAGACGTCTTTATCTGGAAGGCAGAATCATGGGCTATTGCTTAAACACATAATATTTATTAATATGCTCACTTCTTTAATGAGGAAAATTAAATTTAGCATCACTTATAGATTATTTTTAAACCAAACCTCTTAAAATTGTTTTAGTTTTAGTTTTAGTTTTTTTCTCTGAACAAAATTTGGTCTACTAACCTCTGTACTATTTAAATAGAAAAATATATAGCATGCATGAATTTTAATGGGGCACTTAAAGACTGATTTGTGTTTATGAGCACTATTTTACTAATACACTTAAAAGATTGTATATTAAGTAGCCAACAGGTGGTGCAGTAGTTAGGATGATGCACTCTCATATGGCCAACCATGGTTCAAATCCCAGGCCTGCCAGCTTGCTTTCTCACTTTCCCTCTCTCTCACTCGCTCTCTCTTTGGTGAGCATGCATGTCCTATAGCCAATTAAAAATATACTAATAAAAATTAAAGTTAAACAAATAATTGTTTTAAAATGATCATACATTGATCTAGCTTCTTCCAAAGTTATACTACAGTAACAATATTCACCATAAGAATATACACGTAACACTAAATCTCAAAAGCAGTGACTATTTAGTCAGAGGGCAAAATTGTTAAGGAGCAGATTTTCTAATACTTCCTATGCTGATAAACTCTCGTGGAGTTAAGTATTCCTCTAATTAAATCAATTGATCATATATCAAGAATAACTTTAACTAAAAAAGATTTTCAAAGAAATTGACCCTTCCTTATTTATAAGGAAAACTGAGTATACGCTAAGAAAAACATGAATACCAATTCTCTATTACAGAGCTGATTGCCATTAAAAAAAAGTACATATGTATTTATTTGCACAATTCCAGCCAACAAATAGTTACAATGCTTTGGGAAAATTGAAGTTTTCCAATTCAAAATAAATTTGGCTTTCTGTCATTTTTTTTTTCCCACTAGAAAACAAACACATTTTGCTCAAAATTTATTGCAAGATCATAGCCTATTTGTTTTCAGGTTCATTTCCCCTGAGATAAAATGGCAGTAAATGGATAATCCATGGCTTGATTTCACACAGTTATCCATCCCAGCATGCACTGGGAATAAAGCAAATGAAAGAATTGAGACATTTATAACAAAGCTCCCCACAGACTCATTATTGGCAGTGCCATGAACCATTACAAACCTACAGCCCCAAAAGCTCAGAAATGCATGCAGTGGTATACCACATTCATTGAAATACAGCATAAGGCATTTTCTAACTCTTTAATTTATACTTAACCTTCCATTTTTAAAAGCTATAGGAATTGATTGTTATGTGTAGACAAAATTTAGTTCATTTATTTTATTTTTAGCAACCAAGTCTATTTGGAAACACGAAGTATGTACATACATGCATAATTGAACATTACAAATAGCCTTTTCATTGCTGATAATGCCACAATATCTGATACTTTTAGTCTTCAAAACCACACTCAATTTGATGTAACATTTAGCTTTATATTTGAAAAATGTCAAAGTAAAATGCAACAATAGTCTATCTGGAAATCAAACTCACATAAAAGCTTTTCCTATCCACAAGAAAACATAAGTAATGGTCATGTATAGAAAGTCAAGGTAGAACAAAATCATCACTCCAATCTCGTCACTCTGGCCAAATACTGTACATTTAATTATGTTACAATAGGAAAAATAATCTTACGAAGATAATCCCATGAGTCTTAAAAATCTTTTGTCCATTTGGATATGCAGCCATTGTAGATATCATGAAAATAATGTACTGAGCATTTTAAAATGTTAATCAGAACTCTTACTATATACAGGGTCAAAAATAAAGGTTTGGTATGCTTATCAGTTAATGTATGTCCACTCTAAAAATACAGAATTCTAGAAGAAATCAACAGTTTGATTATTAGAAGAAAAAAATATTTAATACATTCTAGTCCATCTATAACATCTATTGCTAGAAAATGTTTGATAGATTATAGATCTACAAATATAAAACACATGCCACTTTCTAGAGCTTTTTATGAACAAATTTCTTCCCCAATTTTAAGACAATGAACTCACCATGGGTAACCACTATTTGTCTTATTCGTGTTTTCAACCACGTAATGCCCTTGGGGATACCCAGATACGTGTCACACAACTAATAACAAATTGTTGACTAAAAGAATATAATTTTAAAAACTACAAACATGAGGGACCAAATCTTGGTGCAGCAATAAAATAGAATGCACTAAAGACAATCCCACATGAGAAGTTTGCCAGTTCAAGTCCAGAGCTCTTCCTGTGTATGTGCTGGTGATCTGGGCTGTCTGAAGACTGCAGATGGATTGTGGAATTGAGGTCTTGCAGGGAGTACTGTTTCTATCTCTCTCTCTCTCTCTCTCGCCCCCCTTATGTCTGTTTCTCTCACTCTTAAAAAAAGAAAACTTTTAATACATTTACCATGAAACTTAATTCAAAGTATGATGCTTATTGTTTTCATTGTTTAAATTTTGTGTTAAGACACTATCATTGAGCAATTGTCTTCTAGTTTGGAATACCTACATTGATCATTTCAATATTAATACTAATAGTATCTCCTTGTTTTTGGTTATCTATAATGTGCCAGGCACTAATATAGTACTTTTATATAATTAGATAAGGATTCAATATATATCATTTTAATTTTAAATCATACAGTTTATGTATTATAAGTCAAACCATGTTTACAAGATAACTGTTTTCATTTTCGTATCATTCTGCTAGGAAGGTTAAGAGAGTTTTGATAAGTAAAGGAAATACTGGGACATGTTAACAGATGCAGATTTATTGCCTAGAAGGTATTTTGAACATTAACAATCTCACTTCCCAGTAAATGTGTGAAAAAGCATTTTCAACATTAAAAATAGTAGTATACACACAAATTTTCCCAGAGTCTAGATCTTAAGTCGGTAGCATATGGCAAGTTCACCAAATATAGTTGCTAAGATAATTTTTAGTAAAAATTTTGTGGAAATATCTACAGATAAATGCAAGTATTAGTTTTCAGGGGAAAAAAATTGTCAGAAAGTAAAGTTGGATTTTGATGGCCAAGTTATATTCATTTTCTGAATCTTCTTATAGGGACTTGTCTTTCTCACCACCTGCCAACCCCCAGATAGACTTCTCTTCACTAGACAGTACTTTTTCTAAGAATGCTTCAAAGACAGTCCTTCAACGAGCAGCCAAAATCGCTTCTTGTTGACAAGCTAAATTTAACTCATCCTAAGAGTGATCATTTTAAAATTAAGTTCACTTCAGTTTTTATATTTAAAATATGACATATATTTAATAAAAATCATCAAACAGTTAGGAACTATATTTCACCATTAAGTGTGTAAACACATGCAATATTTGTGTAAATATGCATACATGTATGTATATATATATATATATATGTACACACACTATATATATATGTGTGTACTAGTATATGGCTCTCAATTTCATGGATTCAAGATGTCTTGAAAGAATATAAATGTATTTAAATTTACAATACTATAAGCTTACATGTCTTGTGATAGGGAGTGAGAAACTGGTTGGAGTTTGCAAGTTCACCTTTGACTCTCTACTGTTATGTTTGGTGTACTAACACATCTCCTGCAATATTCCATTTTGTCATTCTGTCTTTCCCCAGAAGGAAATGGTCCAGGGACCATGTAACCATCCGGGTAGAATGAGCCAACCCTGTCAATGCAAGTGGTTGAAATAATCACCTCAGCTAAATCCATAGCTTCCCACAGAGCCCTCTTCTGTGATTTCTTTAATTTGAGAGATAAAGGGGGGAAAATGAAGCGAGCTCATTTTTCCTGGCTGATTATACTTCTGTCATAAAAACGTCTTGTGGTCCAGCTGAAGTGGTGCCACACAGTCTGCTGCTGTGTGATGCTGACGCAGTGTGGGAAGGTCTAGGGTCAGATGCTGGGGTGACCTGGGCATATGGGCAAGCCCACAGGTGCACCCGAGGTTCTGGCTGGCTGGAAGGCTCCACAGAGGCTCACAACATGGCAAGAACCTGTTAGGAGTTTCTATCTTCCCTCTCACATGAAAGAAACAAAGAAAGAAATGGAAAAAAATAATAATAAAGTTGCTAATACCAAAGAAAGTGATAAAAGCCTAATTCTTTCATATTTTCCACCCTTGATCTGGTCTAAAGTACATTTTTGTTTCTTGACTATGTCATTTTATAATTTTATGATATAAGCTAGAAAATTCACAAATCTTTAAGAAAACATAATCAAAGAGATGAAACTGTATAAGGAG
This sequence comes from Tupaia tana, assembly GCA_026018925.1. Taxonomy (NCBI): domain Eukaryota; kingdom Metazoa; phylum Chordata; class Mammalia; order Scandentia; family Tupaiidae; genus Tupaia; species Tupaia tana. The sequence goes on along the minus strand of JAKSZU010000025.1, from coordinate 19,911,895 downwards.
CTATAGGGAACATGAAGCCCTAGGGGTAAAAGTGCTCATTGGCTTTGAATTTTTTTTTTTCTTTGTATTTTTGCCATAGGATGCATGCACTTGCTGGAGAGACAGAGAGAGAGACAGAGAGGGAAAGTGAGAAATCACCCCCAGGGAGGATGGATACATGCAATCGCTTCTCATCCATTCTCTTCTCAGGATTTTGGGCATGCACACAAACACATCTGGCATGTTTCGAGCCGCTTGATCCAGGCTTTCAACAGTGGTTGATCATGTGAGAGTTTGGCTCCTTAATCATTATGCTACCTGTTGGCCCCAGTTTGGGTTGTTTTTTATAGCTGTTTTATCTCTCAAAGAAGAGACATGTTCCAACAATAACTAAAGGAAGAATTTTAGGGACATGTTCCAATAACACATTTATTGGAAGACATTTTTATTTTAGAGATATTTTCCAACAGTAAATATGAAAGGAAAGGACTTTTAAAAGTCCAAGTGAGGGAATCAGCAGTTAACGTAATGGCTATGTCACTGGACTCCCATGTAGTCGACCGCGGTTCGCGTCCCGGACCCGGTGGCTTAAAACTCATGCTGGGCATGTGTGCATGCGTGCCCAAGATCCCGAGAGGAGAATGGAGGAGAAGGGATTGAGGCCTGACCATCCCCCCTGGGGGGTGATTTCTCGCTTTCTGTCTCTCTGCCTCTCTCTGTCTGTCTGGCGAGCGCACACGCCCTATAGCGAAAACCTCTCAAAAAATAAAAATAAAAAAAAGTAAAAAAAGTCCAAGTGAGACTAAGAGACACTGTATATGCATTGGAATATGAACAGAAATGGAAAGCTCTCATCACAGAATTAAAAAAGGGACCCTCCAGGGATGTTGCAGACACAATATTGCAGAACTTAGTTCTTATGGACCAAGGATTCAAGTAAGACAGAAGACTAGAGCCAAGGTTACTACACGAAATCAGGAGTTTGTTTTGATCCCATTCCTTCAGTCCTCCAGCCTGTTTGTAGTATCACACTTGTATGTAAATACATAGATATGAATATTGTAAATGCATAATAAAATACTTTTCTGATAGGCATGAATATTCAGAAATGTAAAGACAACGTCTGTAAAAACAACTGAGATCTCCAATCTTGTGTGAGGCGACTTGGAATTCTCTAGAGTATGAATTAGTGTCTGTGAAGCTAGACTGTAATTATAAATGTAACTCCTATGTGTTCAAAAAAGTGTACCATAGATGCTAACACAAGGCATGATTAACTTTGAAGTTGAGAGGTATATCAGCATTTTCAATGGCGTCTTCAAAGTTGGCAAAACACGCAAAGTCACTCAACTATTGACAGTAGACAAGAAGAATGTGAGACACGAGAGTTGGAGTCCTAACTCCAGCAATGCTATTTTCCAGTCATCCCATCCTTCAATACCTGAAGTTATTATTTACTTTCAAATGGACTAGACATTGCTATAATTATAAAACCATCCATGAAGCAGATTCCCGGAAATGTTACATGTGCTCACATTTCCAATGTACTGAGTATACATAATTAAAAATAGTTTATCAAGGATGGCAAAAAAAAAAAAAAAGCAAAGTATACAAGACATAAGAAATGGAAAATTATTTGCTGATAACATGTATGTTGATGTGCTTGATTGAGCCAATATACAGTGTATTTTGGATGGAAAATTCATTTGTATGCTGTAATGATGTATAGTGAATTAATGTAAAAAATAAATAAATTTAAAGAAAAAATAGTTTATTGGTTTGATATATTGTGATGGTTACTTATCTTCAGTTGCTACTTATCCTCAGTTGCCATTTTAAATTCATGTTTCTGAAGATGTAAGGTACTTTAAAATCTTATCGTTAGAACATGAGCACGTGCATGTGCACAGGAGAGAAAAAGAAGGAGAATGCAGGAGAGAAGCACCCACGGGGTGACTGGTCACACCGCAATCCTATTCCTTCCATTCTCCAGCCTGTCAGAGCCCAGGCACTCGTGAGTGTGCTCGGCACATTTCAGGCAGAGTGAGCTGGGGATTTGAACCCTGATCTTCATGTGAAATCCAGCTTCTCTGGAGCAGTACATCACCTCAACACCATGGCACTGGCACCGTACCTGGATTTTTTAATTCTGCCATTCCAATTCCACAGCACCGATGTAGAAACTTAAAGAAAATAAAAGTTTTATTTTCTTAAGAGTTCCACTGATAATGAAGAAAAGCATTAATATCTTCAGTAGGTTTGATATAAACAGTTATTAGAATAACTTGAGAATAATTGACCTTGACAAAACTTGTGCACATTAAGGAAGACGTCTCCTTACTATCACCATGATTATTTGGCATTCTTAGTAAAGTGCAATGAAGTGCTAATTAAGTGTTTTCCTAACCATAAGCACATAGTGAAACAAGATGAAAATTCCTAGAGACAAAAACGCTGTGATACAATCTATTCAATAAAATTAAGGTATTTGTTGTGCGCACACAAATTTTATCACTACCACAAATAATAACAACAAAAACATAGTAACAATAATAATGGCCAATATCTACTGAATTTTTATTTGTGTCAAGCACTTGCATATGTTATCTGAAATAATTCTGTAAGTACAATTGTTAGATATGTGATATTATTAATACTTTATCAATATAAGGAAGCCAAGTGAGTTAAGTGACTTGCCTAAGTCACACAGTTAGCAAGCTGTATAGTCAGAACTTTGACTTCTAGTTTGAGTTTTAAAGGTTAGCATTTTCTATCCATAAAACAAATAGCCTCCATCCCTGTGATACCAAAGATATTAAAATATTTGTCATTTTTGTAAAAAATATTTCCTCCATTATGCCTCTCAATTACACTTAGTCATACACCTGCACTTTAAAAATACAGAAGCAAGCCAGGCTATGAAAGAGAAACACTGTATATCTCCACTTAATATACACCTTCTATGATGGAAACTGAAAGCTTAGAGGATATAGAAGTATGGAAAATGGTTGTGGATACTAAAGACACTGAGAAAAGGTAGTGGGAGAAGGAGGAGAGTGTGAGAAAAGAAATCAAGGAGAAAAACAGAAAAGTAAGACATTTATGGGACAGAGAAATGGATTATTATCTGTTGATGATAATGATAATGTGTATAATCCTCAGTTGGACTAGTGTTTACTCATGCTGTGTAAATTCACTGTACAAGCTAAGTGATGTAAAGTGATTGAATGTATAAAATAAATTAGAATGAATAAATAAATCAATAGATAGATAAAGAATATATGCTTACACAAGTTCCCAGCCCATCTGCAGTGGCACACGTGTTTGGACATCACTGCTTGACTCTGTAGTCATATGGGAAGGCTTGCGGATGGGATTCTGGTCAAACTGACCCCTCCAGATACACCTATGCTTGGTATCTTGGTTGGCTGGTGGGCTTTGGGGAGGATTGCGACATGACGGGACCCTGTGTGGGAGTTCCCTCTCTCTCTCTCTCAATAAATAAGTAAACTTTAATAACAAGGTCCTTTAAATAATTAAATGTCATTCTTTTCACATTTTATTCCAGAGAGAGAGATAGCCCTCAGACAGAGCTTAGTCATGTTGTGATTTTTTTCCCCTCCAATTCTCTATCCTGTTAGAATCTTGGGCATGTGTGCATGTTTTTCATCAGGGCTAAGACTGGGGCCATATAGGATCTGGTCCCCTCTGTACTGTACCTAACCCCTGCACTACAGAACAGCTCTCAAATCCATTCTTGCAAGTGATATTTTGTGGAGCAGTAAGCCACTGTCAATCTTTAGTTTTAATGGTATAGCTTCAATTAAGAAATATCATATTATACTTGGAATTTTTTAAAATTTATTTTTGACAATCAAAATAAGAATGTAATTAGAATTTTTAAAAATCTGAACTCTTGGGAGCAGCAGATGACATAATGGCTACATCACTGGACTCCCATATAGTTGACCACAGTTCAAGTCCCAGACTGGGTGGCTTAAACTCACGCTGGGCATGTGTATGTAGGTGCCCAAGATCCCAAGAAGAGAAAGGAGGAGAAGGGATTGCAGTTTGGCCTTCCTCCTGGGGGATGATTTCTCGCTTTCTGTTTCTCTCTGTCCCTGGTGAGTGCACATGCCCGATAGCAAAAAACTCTTCAAAAAACAAACAAACAAACAAACAAACAAACAAACAAAAAAAACCTGAACTCTTATTTTGTATACTCTGTTTAAACTAATCAATTTTGTACTAAATGAGTTCTTCATTTGTGACCAAAACTATTGTTCATTATGTTTCTTTCTTTCTTGTTTCCTACTGTCAACAAAGTGGAAAAGGAAAGAATCTCATCTCTATAGTTCATTGTCTTTTTAACAATCGTAAGTTATATTGTTCAAGGGACTCTGATTAAGAGGTAGTCTTCAAGTTTCAGACGCTATTAGTTTAAGGTTTCTGTTATTGCTTTGGCCATAGAAAATCCAAACATGATTATTAGTATTCCATACACAACTTTTTAAAAAAGTGAGTTCTAAACGTCAGGTTTATATCCATGTGTATCAAAATGAAAAGCCTAATCATTGAATTGGATGAGCCAATTTTATTGGTTGGTTGGAAAAGTCAAGACACGTTTTTCTATGCAAAAATGCATTCTGACTTTTCCAACAACCCAGTAACTAACTGCTCAGTGAAATGTCCTATCTTTTATAGCAAATAACAGCCTTGGCCTGGACATGTATTTTTGAGGATTTTTCTTTTTATATCCCATCCCTAAATATCTTTTCACTATAGCATTTGCTTTATACCACACTCTATGGTAGAACATGGCATAACGCCATCTTTAAAAACCACCAATGAGGGACCAGCAGTTAGCGTAATGGCTATGTCGCTGGACTCCCATGTAGTCGACCGTGGTTCACGTCCCAGATCCTGTGGCTTAAAACTCACACCGGGTGCATGTGTGTGTGTGTGTGTGTGTGTGCCCAAGATCCCAGGAGGAGAATGGAAGAGAAGTGATTGTGGCGTGGCCATCCCCCCTGGGGGATGATTTCTCGCTTTCTGTCTCTCTGTCTCTGTCTGTCTGGCAAGTGCACGCACCCTATAGTGAAAACCTCTTAAAAAAAAAAAAAACAATGAAAAATGACAAACTTTATACAGATGACATAGACGGTCAGGATTTCTAAAAGTAAAAAGATTATTTTCTTTCCCTCTGATAAAAGAGAGGGAGAATTATGTTTACCAGAGACCACCAGGAAATTTTAAATTGCTCAATCCAATGGTAAGACATGTAGGGTCTGAATGTGGCAAAATTTAATTTATTAAATACTATTTTTACTATGATAATGCTAAAACCAGTTATAAGCTTATAAAATGTGATGGAATTAGAAAAAGAACAGAGAGAGGGAGAAAGAAGTACTATACTTTGTTTTCTCTAGTTAGTTTGTGAATCCTAAAGATAAAAGTTCTACACTTTCCAGCTTATATAGCACTCACCCTTCAACTAAGGATATTAAATACCTTTTTTTTTTTCCCATTAGAAAAGGAGACAATCACATCTGTGACATAGCGGTTTTTGTTTGGATTGGAGATTTTTCTGCTCTTCCACTTTAGTATACTCAGATCACTTTGTGTTAAATAGCCTGTTATTTTAAAACCTTAGAATTTTATACACTTTTTGAATGTCATTTCAGAGAATGCCAAGGATTTTTCAAATACACTTGGAAAACTCTCCAGAGTTTTATGATTCTATTCTGAAGTCATGATATGAGTATCTTTAAATTAGTAGATGTGTTTAAATTATTAATACATAGTTAAAAATTAATTCAGGATTAAGTGCTAGTTTTATAGAAATAATCTAAGCTTATTCTTCAATTTATAGATATAGTCAAGTGTTATTATGTTCATAATTTTTTCCATGATTGCAAATGCAAAATGACACACATGTATTTCATGCTTCAGTAGCTTATGTAAACATATTTCTATCATTTCTGTAAAACACACCTGATGCAATTTGTAAAATTTCCAGTATCATGTAGCTAAATAAAACTGTTTTTTTAAGGATTTGTCAGGGCTTATTCAAAATAATTATAGTGCTTGCATAGTAACCAATGCTTAGTTGCTTTTTAGCTCTCATATTTTTCCTAGTAAGAGAACTAAAAAGAGCTATTTTTTCATGAAAATGATGAAATTCCATTGAGTTGTTTCCCCCTATTTATATTTCATTACACAGTATCTTTGGCCAGAGGACTTCTGTGCTTTCATAGCGAGATGTGTAAGACGACAGAAACTGAGTCAGCTGGTGTCAGGATGGCTAAGGCACCTGGATCTGGCATGGCCACCGCACTGCTCAAGTCCCAGGTGCAGTGGTTTGAAAAACCAACTGCATAGGTATCACTCAATCCTTAAAACAATTATTTTAGGAAGTAGCTGTTCAATCCCTATTTCATAGACAAATACCCTGAGGTCAGAAATGCTGGTTAATCTTAATCACTTAGATAGTAACTGATAAAGCTTCTCTTTGAGCACATTATTACTTTTTTTTTAATAACTTCCAGAGGATGTGCATGCTCACCAGTGAGAGAGAGAGCTACAGAGAGAACCCTCCAATGGGGCATGGTCACACCGGGATTCTTTTTTCATCCATTTCTCTATCTGGTCAGGATTTGCTACAGGGCATGTGCACTCACCAGAGAAAGACAGTGAAAGAGAGAGAAACAGAAAGGGTTTATACTTTTCAAGCTACTGAGACCAGGATTCAAACTGCAGTTGAACCGGTGGGACCCAATTCTCACTGCACAGTGCTTATCCACCATGCTTTGAGACCAGCTCTGAGCAAATTGTCTTCTTGAATCCTTTCATTTCTGGCCCTATGGGTAGCATGGCACCAGCATTTAACAGATAAGAAAAGTGATGCTCAAGAAATTTAAATAATGTATGTGTGGACATGCCTAGAATTCACTGATGTTTGTATTTGAAGCCAAACATAGTTAACCAAGTAACAATCACAGGTTCCATTGTTCCACTTCCTGTTTGCCCGTATGCAGGCCTGAGCAAGACAGTGTGAGGGAGAAATTAGTGAGAAATTAGTCAAAAGACTTCTGTCTATTGAGCAAGTGAGAGAGAATCCTTACACTAATTGCCAGGTAATTTCATGAATTTTAAAGTGATACAAGCCCCTTATTTGCACAGAATTGTCTCAACGATTAGTCCATGGGAGAAATGGGTTTAGATATACAGATGACATCAATAAATTTATGAAGAGGGACCAGCAGTTAGCATAATGGCTATGTCGCTGGACTCCCACGTAGTTGATGGCGGTTCGTGTCCCAGACCCAGTGGCTTAAAACTCACACTGGGTGCGTGTGCGTGTGTGCCCAAGATCCTGAGAGGAGAATGGAGGAGAAGGGATTGTGGGACGGCCATCCCCCCCTGGGGGGTGATTTCTCACTTTCTGTCTCTCTGTCTCTCTCTGTCTGGTGAGTGCACGCACCCTATGGCAAAAAACTCTCCAATAAATAAATTTATTTATGAAGATAAAGTAATTGTAGGAGCCAAAAATATCACAAAGATCAGGTTATACTTTGCACAACTTCCAATTTCAATTGTTTTTGACCGGAAGAGTGTACACTCACCAGAGAGACATAGAGACAAAGAGGCAAAGACAGAGAGGAGGACGTACCCCTATGAGGCATGGCCATGCTATAATCCCTTCTTCATCTCTCCTTCCTTTCGGGATTCTGGGCATGCACGCACGCATGCCAGCATGTTTCTCAAGCCACTGAGTCAGGACTCGATATAGGTGATGGGCCGTGTTGTATCCAGCTGCCTTAACCACAGGGCCATGGAGGCAGCATGTCCAACTTCACTTTTTATCAATGAGAAGTAGCCAATTTTTTCATAAGCTAGGCAAAAGTATGTAGTTGTCATTAAACAGACTAGAAAGAGTGAATGAAAGACAGAGAAACAATGAAAGAGACAGAGAATAACAGAGAGAGACAGGGAGAAGAAGGCAGATGATAAAGAAATTGTAAATCAAACCTTTCCATTTCAATGATCAAATCTTTGTATTAAGAACATTCATGGCATAAAGGTTGCATCATTGGACTCCCACATAGTCAACGGTGGTTCAAGTCCTGGACCCTGCAGCTTTGAATTCATGATATTGAATGTGCGTGCCTGCACATCACAGGATTTTTCCTGTGAGGAGAATAGAGGAGAAGGGATTGTGGTGTGGCCATCTCCCCAGGGGATGATTTCTTGCTTTCTGTCTCTCTATCTCTCTGTCTCTCTGTCCAGCAAGCACATACACCCTATAGCAATAATCTCTATTAAAAATAAGAATAGAAGCACATTCACAGAAATGTAGCCTTAAAATCCTTACTTTATGCGGTTAACTGGATTTTTTTTCTTATTTTTATTTATGATAAAAATTGTTTTAACTTGTCTTCAGATATAAAATAGTTTAAGTGAGATGAAGTCCTTAACAATACGTCCATGATCTGAAAATAGTAAGTTCACAGAATTTTTGTTCTAGGTAATCAATCAACAGCACCTAAGAACCATCACCTGCTGTCCACACAGATGCCGAGTGAAACTGTTTCCTAACATTTGACTTCTCTCATCAGCAAGCAAACAAGACAACAAAAATAGAAAATGAAATTTGAACCAATTGACAGATATCTTAGGACATGAATATTAGCCACGTGAAATTGTTTACATTTGAGGTTTAAAGTTTTTGCACATTTACTAAATGAATATTAGAAAACTAGCATACAAATACAAATATTAAAAAGAAAACAAAGAACAGAATGCCATCCTCGACAGACCTCATGACATGACTTCTAGACTATGTGAGTGTAACACTGGTAAAGTGTTGGAGGAGAGTTTTTCTGTTCATCAGTTTCCATTGGCTTCTCTGATATTACCTCAACTCAAACAAGGATCGTTTCCCCCTACCTCAAGGGCTGGACAGTGGTGCAGTAGTAAAACAGTTCTCTGTGTGACTGACCCACATGGGAAGCTTCAAAGTTCGTGTCCTGAGGTCTGCCTGAGGATGCAGGAATGTACATGCCCATGATCCTAGTCTGAGTCAGGGGTAGACTGCTGCATCAGCTATGGTCTCTCTGTCACTCTTTCTGTCTCTCTCATTCATGAAAGAAAGAAAGAAAGAAGTGTTAAAATTATTATTTTTCTTAGAAGTTCTCATGAATATATACCAACGTATTCTTTGTGTATTCTTCTGGAAGTATGATGGTTGGGGCCAGGTGGTAGAGCAGAGGTGTGAGGAATGGAGTCATGTGGGGAAGGTCTTGCGTTGGTTTCCCATTACCTACCTGAGCACACCAGACTGGATAAGATGGTGGCATGAAGACCCATTGGGGGTCCTTGCCTCTCTGTCTCTGTCTCTCTCTCTCAAGAAAGTCTTCAAGTTTAAAGTTAATGATGATTATCATAAAATAAAAATCATTTTGTCAAGCAAATCTTTATTACATTACTCTCCAAGGAAAATGCAAGCCAATACTAAAACATTCTGACAGAAAAATAATAAGACACCTGAGAGAATCATTTCATAAGTGTTATCCTGACAACATTTCTCAGCAATAGCTTCCTGACAGGAAAATTCCATTTTATTATCTGTAAAAAAGAACTATCCAGAACCTTTTCCTTCCAAGGAGATAGCTATTATGCTGACAAAAACATTTTCAGTTTCAGTGTCCTGAAAAATGTATCACTTTTAACCCAAAATAGAAAGAACTTGAACCAAAGGTAGAAACTTAGAGCCTGTTGGAGATATTTCATGTTTTTCCCTAAAAAAAAATAAATAAATAAATAAAAAATAAATAAATATTAAAAAATTGAACCATGAACTCAGATTTATACTTTATAATATGATTGTTATATTAAAGTATAACGTGGACACAAAGACATATATTATCTACATTGTCAGACACATTCTATACCCGATGGCCTTGATTTACAAGTAGCACTCATAGTCGAGAAAGAAGAACCAGGAAGAAAAGGGGCTTCAGTGTACAGTTCCATCTACTTCTTGGAGTTTTGTAGGTATTGTCAAAAGAGCTTCTGCATGCAAAAGGTTAACATTGTGACAGACAGAGCCCACGATCAGCTGAATGATTTAGAGTCAGCTCATCTTCATGCTACCTGTGTGACTTTGAAGACAATATGAGAGATGAGTCTAATTAGTAGACTGAGAATAATCAAACCCATTCTGAAGAACTGGGATGGGGGAACTTTGGAAATCATGGATGGACAATTCCTAATGAAAGCCTGGAATTAAGTAGTACTTACAAAGTAGGCATATAGTCCTTTTTGTTAATGTAGATTTGTAAACTGTGTGGAGACTGTTAACATGTTAACATCTTAACCACCATGATGTGACAATCGCCAGTGTATCAAAGAAAGAAAAAAAAAAAAGAAGAAAAAAGATTTCAAGTGACAGTGAAGAAAATGAAATATCTTTAAGACTTACTGAATATTTAAGCAGCGTAATAAATAATACACAGCATAACTTATACCGCCTGCTGCTCCCTCAAAGTTTTAATATCCAAAAAATGTTACCGTTTAGTAAGAGACCTAAAAAGGTTCAGGGCAGGGGCCAGCACATGGCATAGTGGTTAAGACACTGGACTCCCACATGGTGGACCCGGATTTGCATGTGTGCCCAAAATCCTGAGAGGAGAATGGACGAGAACAGATTGCAGCATGGCCATCCTCTCTGGGTAGGTCATTTCTCACTTTCTGTCTCTCTGTCTCTTTTTGTCTCTCCTGTGAGTGCACTTGCCCTAGAGCAAAAAGAAAACAAAATCCATAGGAATAAAGATATGTAATAGCTTAGCTTTATATCAAAATTAATTCTCAAGAAAACATAATTTAAAAGTACTCAGGGAAAACAGCAAGAAAATACATTATTTCACTGAAACCGTATAGATAAGTTAACTAAATGACATGTATCAGAAAAGTATAAATTCAACCTTAAGATTCAAAAATTTGAAGAAAATGGAGCAATGTATTATGCTTTTAGATTAAAAAAATCTATGACAAAGAAGTCATTTCTTACGAGAATAATACATGCTTTTAGCATTACCCAATCAAAATAACCAAGTATTTCTTAAATTTTTAATTGATTCTAGTTGGAAAAAAATTACAGAGAAAATTTAACTTTGGATTGCAAAGAGTCCTAAGGGACTCCTGCAAACAATTACAAAATTGTACACAGTTTAGGTTATGCAAATTGTATAACCTAGAAGAAATGTTAAAAATCCTAGAAATACCATCTGCCAAGACCACATCACAAAGAAACAGAAAATCTGAGCTGGCCAGTAATAAGAAAGGAAGTTGAATCTGTAATCACAAACCTCGCAACAAAGAAAATATCAGGATCAGATGGGTTCACTGGTTAATTCTACTGAATTTTTCAATTAAAATGAATGCCAATCCTTTTCACACTCTTCCAAAAATTAGACAAGAATACTTCCAAACTCATTTTATGAGGCCAGCATTATTCTAATATCAAAGCCAGATAAAAATCCAGAAAACAATAAGCATTAGCAAGGATGTTTAAAAAAGACAACTCTGGGGTACCAGCAGTTAGTGTAATGGCTATGTCGCTGGACTCCCACATAGTCGACCGCGGTTCGTGTCCTGGACCTGGTGGCTTAAAACTCACGCTGGGCGCGTGTGCATGCGTGCCCAAGATCCCGAGAGGAGAATGGAGGAGAAGGGATTGAGGCGTGGCCATCCCCCCGGAGGGTGGGAGGGTGATTTCTTGCTTTCTGTCTCTCTGTCTCTGTCTTTCTAGCAAGCGCACGCGCCCTATAGCAAAAACCTCTCCAAAAAAAAGAAAAGAAAAAAATTATACTTCAATAACGCTGGAAAGGTTTAAAATGAAAAAAAATTTAAATGATTACTTTTGTTAAAGAAGGTATTTGTTAATTCCTTTTAAATACAGTCATTTTAAAGAAAATCTATTAAAAAAAATATAAGGCATCTTTACTTTTTCTTCCTCTAGTACACTATTTGGAAAACCAGTATTTTACTGTATCATGAAACAGCCTCAGTAAGATTGAGAATAGATGAATGAACAAAAATAAACAGAATATTTATTCTTATATGAAACATAATAGACTATAGACTTAAAGGCAAAAAATATATACTGAGCAATGTTATTGAAAATTTTGGGTTTTGGCAAGTTTAAAGATATTTAAGAAATGGATTTTGCCAGCACTGTTATCTTCTCTTAAACTGAAACTGGCTAAGCATTGTTAATTTCAGGCCAAGTAGCATGTTTCTGGCATTACTAGGCCTTCATTTGGAAAACAATGTCAGAGAGTTCATGTAGACAGATGGATAAATGAACAAAAGCAAAATAACACTCTAAGTTTTCTCCTTCTTATTTGGCCTTCTGCCAAATGGGACTATATTTCTGTAGAAAACTGAAAAAATTATCCTGGCACAAATTTAACTCTTCTTATGTCACTTTTCTCTTGGAATTTTATCTTCTCTGGCCTATCTCCATTGTATAAAATGATTATATCAGAAACTTCCCCAGAAAGAGCATGTAACCAAGTCCTCTCAGTATAGAAATTATTTCTTGGAAGCAAGTTATATTTGTATTTAAGTACTAAATTGTCTGTTGTTATGGGTTGAATTGTGTCTTCCCAAATTTCATATATTGAAGTCTTAACCTTCAGTATATTAAAATGTGACTGTTTGAAGAGTTTTTGTAAAGGTAAGTAATTAAAATGTGGTCATTAGCAGGGGCCCTAGGTCCCTGCGGCCAGTGTCTTTATAGGAGAATATGACACAGCTGAGCACAGAGGAAGGTGACATGAAAACACAGGGAGGTGAAGACCATCTATGATCCAAAATAAATGTACTTTGCTGAAATCTTAATCATATTTCTAGCCTCCAAAATTGTGAGAAAATATATTTTTGTGATTTATGTTACCCAGGCTATGGTACTTTTTAATGGCAGCTCTAGAAAACTCATACATCTGTCCTCAAGTCAATATGGTATCCTGAGTTTTACTGGCAACTGGTTTCAGTGGAATTAGTCTAATTATGTTTATGTTCTCCTTAATGACAAAGTTTAAACAATTGTGCCCATAGTACATCGATACATATATTAGCTTTCGAAACAGTAACATGTATAAAGAATGTAACAGGGCAAAGGAAACATAGTAATTGTTCGAAAGTTGCAGGACTCCCTAAATGATATATTAAAAGTATGTGTGTAACACTGTTTCATCAGAGAAATGGTTTGCTTCCCATATCTGATGAGAAAAAAAAAATCACTTGCAAAATGATAGTAACAATATTTACTTTATGGGATTGTTATGAGAAAAAATAAGATATTAGAAAGTTATTGATTATATAATCAATAGTTCATATACTGAGATGACATTGAAAAGATACTTTTATGCTTAGTTATCTAAACTATTTAACCAATAGATGAAAGCTATGAAGAGGTTGTAGGGAAAATGGTCAGGATGCTTTAGTCTGGCTCCCTCACTCTGTGTCTTACCATGTTTGAAGTCCATAGGATAACCAACGTATGTTATTAGGTGTAATGCGCTTGCACGTATGTTATATAATTAGGACTTAGCTGTTTTACACCATTGCGTGTAGCACACATGTGCACGTGTGATAGTTTGGTCTTGGCAGTGAGGCACTATTTTCTGCAGACCCTTTAAGAGTAACAGAGCAGCACCTGGTTCAGCCTGTTAGCCCTGCTCGGCTTGGCCTTGCTTCAGGCAGCTCAACCTTGGAGCTCTGAGAGTTGGGAAGCACTCTGCAAGTGCTCCTAGGGCTCTGTGAGCTCCCCAGACTCAGCCAATAAACAGCATGACCCGAGTGCCTCATGTCTTTATCCAACTCCCTGCACCCCTGTGCAATCCACCCTTTGGAGGAGGAAAGAACATTACAAAACAGAGGTAATTTAAAAATTTTAGGTAGTGTTCATTCATGAGAGAGAGAAGGGAGAGAGAGAGAGAGACTCACTCTTATCAGAGTCTTGTTATGATATGGTACCCATTTCTCAGCCTTCGAATTCCATGCTTTCAAGTTGAAATGAGGTTCCGATCCTGGCTGGGGTCAGCCCTATGGCTTCCAGCCTCACAGAGCACCTGCATCAACTCAGCACCATAGCAGCTGGGTAGAAGAGAGAATATTATGATCAGACCTTTTTATAAAGGGAATTTACAAGACCCCTTAAGCACAGGCAATAATCCCAAGAACAGACAACTGAGAAAAGCTTCTGCTCAGCAAAGAAAACAATAATTAAAGTGAATTGATAACCCTAGGAATAGAAGACTATATTTGCCAACTATGCCTCAGATAAGGAACTGATAAGCAGAATATACAGGGAACTCAAGCAGCTTACCTGGAAAAAAAAAAAAAAAATCAATCCAATTAAAAGATAGGAAGATGATTTGAACAGACAACCTTCTAAGAAAGACATACAAACAGGGGCCAGCAGTTAGCGTAATGGCTATGTCACTGGACTCCCACGTAGTCGACCGTGGTTCGAGTCCCGGACCCGGCAGCTTAAACTCACGCCGGGCACGTGTGTATGCGTGCCCAAGATCCCGAGAGGAGAATGGAGGAGAAGGGATTGTGGCATGGCCATCCCCCTGGCGGGGTGATTTCTTGCTTTCTGTCTCTCTGTCTCTCTCTGTCTGTCTGGCGAGCGCACGCGCCCTATAGCAAAAACCTCTCCAAAAAGAAAGACATACAAACAAAAAGCATATGTAAAAATGCTTAACATTCTTTATCATAAGCAAAATGCAAATTGAAACCACAACTACATGCTACTTAACCCCAATAAGAACAACTAAGATAAATAAAAATAAATTAAAAAAAAAAAGTGTTGGCCAGGTTGTGGTGAAAAGGGAACTCTCCTATACTGTTGGTGGGAATGTAAATTAGTACAGCCTCTGTGGAGAACAATGTGGAGGTTCCTCAAATGCCTACAAATAGAACTATCATATGATCCAGCAATTCCACTCCTGGGTATCTACCCTAAAGATAAGAATACACTTAGTTGGGACCTGCAGTTAGCATAATGGTTATGTTGCTGGACTCCCACGTAGTCGACCGTGGTTCGCGTCCCGGACCTGGTGGCTTAAAACTCACACCGGGTGTGTGTGCGTGCGTGCCCAAGATCCCGAGAGGAGAATGGAGGAGAAGGGATTGCGGTGTGGCCATCCCCTCTGGGGGGTGATTTCTCGCTTTCTATCTATCTCTCTGTCTGTCTGTCTGGCGAGTGCACGCGCCCTATAGCAAAAAAAAAAAAAAAAAAAAAAAAAAAAAAAAGGCAGTTATGAAGGGAAGAAATGCTATGTGTAGGGAGCAACCAGGAAACTCGACTTCTCAGACTGAGTCCTATATTGAATAGGAATTGGACCCATTGATTGGGTAGTTAAGGGCTAAATTTTTGTGATGGAAATGCGAGGATTTAAAAGTAATATAGGAAAAGGATGAGGCACCTAAAGAGGGGAATAACACGATGAAAGTCGTATTTTACAAAAGATTTGTCTGACCATGCCGGCTCTGCATTTCCCTGGTATTTTAGTGTTATGCTGGTAAATCAAGGATAATGAAATATGACTTATGGGAAATTGGGAGGATTAATTACAGAAGCTAATGTTTATAAAGAGCTTTAAGAAATGCCAAATTCTTAGTCTTACTGCATCTGAATTCAGAGCATTTGCATTCTTCTTGTGGTGAATTTCTATTCATATTTCCTGAAGTGACTTTAGATTGAGCTCTAATAGAAGCCTTCTCCACAAACATTTCCTGAAAATGAGGCAGCTGAGTAGGGCAACCATCAGGGTCAGACCATGTCAGCAGTGTAAGAAAGGACAAATTCCCATGACACAAGGCCACCATACAGAGTTCTAACAGGATCTGACAGCCCCCTGCTCTTTTCCTTATGAGGCATTCACATTTTTACTTTTTCGTTCTCAGATTCCAGCAGAAAAGTTCAGGTCAGTCATGTGAAAATCAACAGTTAACCATAGGTCTAATCCCAAAATTGTTAAGGTATTAAATTTTTCCTTTAACTGGTTCTATAAATTTGATTGTAATTAAAATTAGATATTATTTTGGAATAATCAAATCAGTTTTGGAGAGGTTTTGTTTTTGTTTTTGTATTTGTTTTTTTTGTTTGTTTGTTTGTTTGTTTGTTTGTTTTTTGCTATAGGGTGCGTGCGCTCGCCAGACAGACAGAGAGAGACATAGAGACAGAAAGCGAGAAATCACCCCCCAAAGGGGGATGGTCACGCCGCAATCCCTTCTCCTCCATTCTCCTCTCGGGATCTTGGGCACGCACGCACACATGCCCGGCGTGAGTTTTAAGCCACCGGGTCCGGGACGTGAACCACGGTCGACTACGTGGGAGTCCAGCGACATAGGCATTATGCTAACTGCTGGTTCCCAATCAGTTTTATAAGGGAATTTAGAAATATGTGCCAGGTCTGGAACTCTAACTGTAGTTGGTCATGTGGAATCCAGCACCATGCCAATTGCTGGACCCTGAAACGTTTCTTACCAACTCCATAGCAGTAGAATTCTGTAAAAAATATTTTAAAGTAAGACCTTTTTGATAATTCAGTTCTTCAAATTAATCTAACCAAATTACTTTTCCCATTGTCTTAACTTATGTCTGTTCAATTATTGTTTCAGATAAGTTATGATAAAAGTTGAAGATACTTGACCTAGTCTTTATTTATTTATTTTTATTTTATTTTTAGAGAGAGATTTTTGCAACATGGCACATGTACTCACCAGAAAGACAGACTGAGAAATCACCCCTCAGCTGGGATGGCCATACCTCAATCCCTTCTCTTCCATTCTCTTCTCAGGATTTTGGGTATGCATGCACACATACCCAGAGTGAGTTTCAAGCCACCAGATCTGGGAATTGAACTGCAGTTGACTATGTGGGAGTCCAGCAATGTAACCATTAAGTCATCTGCTGGTCCCTTGACCTAGTCTTACTGTTTGCCATTTTTTTTTTTTTTTTTGGAGGTATAATTTAATCTCATGGACTGCAAGAAAATAAGTCCACTTAGCTGATTTCTCAGCATCAAAACCTCAAGAAGTTTCTGTTTTTCTTTTTTCATAATTAGTCATCACATACATAAATTGCCTAAAAATGTGCTTCTACCTGAAAATCGTAATGCTAAATTTTTTTAAGTTTATTCCTTTATTTCTTCCACATGGAAGAGAGGCAAAGAGGAAGACACAGTACCCCCAACAGGAGATTGATTCCACAATTCACTGCCAGTTTCAGTTAGCCTGGATCACGAGCCCTGTGTGTATGCCCGGTGAACTCAGGGAAGTCACTGCACTTGATTCAGAAAACTTCCCATATGGGATCGCCTGGGAGAGCCTCACGTTCCTCAGATGCACCACTTTAGAGCCAGTATTTTATTTTATTTTTTTAAAGTGGGGCCAGCTGGTGACGTAGTGGTTAAGGTGCTGGACTCCCACATGCCAACTATGGTTCTAGTCCCAGACCTGGCACCTTGAAACACAGCAGGTGTGTGTGCGTGCATGACCCAAATCCTGAAACAAAAATGGTGGAGAAGGTATTGCAGTGTGGCCATCCTTCCCTGGAGGTGATTTCTCACTTTCCGTCTCTTTGTCTCTTTGTCACCAAAGAGAATTACCTTTATTATTTGTTGCCCATAAAACCTGAATCACAAAACATCCACTTGCACACACACAAAGAAATAAGCATCATCTTTCTGGGCCTAGTGACTATAGGAACAGTTTGGGAAAGATGTCATGTTATTCCTTCAGTCTTTTATTGAATTAAATTACTTCTCCATAACCTAAAACTTCATTGATGGACAAACCTGTCCCTTCATTGCACTAAGAATATTTAGCAGAGTTATGCTTGAAGAAGGCTTTTAAGCAGCATTTTTTAAAAATTGCATTCTTGAATCAAAAAGATACCTGACAAGGAAGGGGACTAGCTTGAGTTTCTAGGCCTTTGCAGACACTAACTAGCACGGAGCACTTCATTAAATCCCAAGGGGACTCAAGTTCCACTGCAATTAAAAATCAGAGTTGACCTCAAAGATCTCTACAACTCCCTCTAGGCCTGAGCCATCAGGTTTGTCTTCTGGCTGTGCAGTACCAGGAAGGCATATTTAAAGAGAGTATTTCAAATGGCCTATTAGTTTATGGAACAAAATAAAATGCTAAATTAGAACTTGTTAATTAAATATGCACAGAATTAAAGAGGAAATAAGAGAGCTCTCAAAGGAGAATCCATAATTTGATGTGCATTTTTATTTATATCAAATTTTCTATAAATATTATGAAGGTGCCTCTCTCTCCGCTATGCTTACCAAACTTACACATATCTTGTGAAAATCCTCTTGGGACACAATGACACATTTAAACTTTGACAACGCACTTCTTACACCTTAAAAATATACTGATCTGCAAAACTAATGGGCTTGCTATTTATCTATCTTAAAAGCAAGAAATTAAAATATGTGAAAATCATCATTTTCAAGGTGATTTTTTAGAGATTCACAATAATGAGGAAATCCTGACTGTTCAAAAGATATGATGTTGCAATAGCAAATTACCCCCAGGAAATTTACCTTTATTAAGATCTGGGTTTCACTTCACTAATATCTTTAGGGCTAAGACTGCTTCTATTATAGGAGATAGTTGTGGCAACAACCTTTTAGAATTTATCACGACTCTACCAAGACTTCTTTTGAGTTTTTTGCCTACATGAAAAAGATGAATGCATGTCTCAGAGACCATCTTTAGAATTCAGATTTTATTATGAAATTAGAAGTTATTTGAATTACCAAAATCCATCCAACATTGTAAGTTAATGTGTTGCCAGTGGATTCTCTATGTTATATTCCATAGGCTAGGTTATGCACAAATTCTTCATGAACAGAAAAAAACAATTCTTACAATTTCAGGTACATTTTTCCATGCATAGAATTTGAGGAAAATCCTTCTTTAAACATTTCTTGTAGCAGGCAGCCTGGCCATTTGGATAAGTATACCAGTCAATTCTGGCATCAAATATAACTAGTAATGCAATGAATTGACCAGCAATCCATTCCCCATGAAATATGCTCAGTCGAACTGCCATGTAATTCCTTAGTTCTATTATTTTGTTCTTGCCTTGGGAGTTCTCTGATCTTCTCTGGAAGATGTCAGGGCACACTCCACAATTAAGCAGTCTTCAGGCCTCATTATCCTGGAAGGTTCTAATACGTAAATGCATTGTCAAGGCAAACAAAAGCTGACAGAGAATTCGAACTGATGAGTTCAGCTTTTGCTAAAACTTTCACCATTGAAAAATGGACAACTTCCAAGAAGGCAGGAAAACAGTATGTGGGTTAATGATTCAGGGTTAACGGTTTTCTCTGGGCAAAGATTATTGGTATAAAATGATACTTTTGAATACTGGAAAGCAGAGTTTTCCAGCAAAGGAGAGTTTTGTATATCAGGCTTGTGGATGTGAGCCAGATAGCTTCACTTACACATGCCTTGTACATAGATGGGTATCCACACACCGTGCAGATGAGTGAAAAGAACACGGAGTCCGAGTCTGAGTCTGACAGAGCTAATCGCTACATTTCAACCAAATTCATTTGACTTCCTGGAATATCATTGACTCTTCTTCATATTTTCATTTATTAAGATATAACTCAATTAAAATATAATTTCCCACCTCAAGGGGTTCATGTAAACATTCATGATATTGCAAAAGAAAAAAAAAAGTATGAAATTCAAAACTTTGGGCAACAAAATAAACTCACACTTTAATTCCATTTTTTTTTCCACAAATTTTTTAAAGTCCCTTTAGAATGTCTGGTGCTTTTATTGCCTTTTTATTCTTTCTTTCTTAAGTTCAAGAATAATTTTTGAAAGCTCTTTCTACATAGAAACTGTGATGTTTCTCTGTATTTCCTTTTCTCCCTTGAAAGAGAGGTGTCTGAGAAAGTTAAATACGAAAGACAAAACATTCATCCTTGAGCAATCATCCATTATCGCTATTCCTAGTTTTACTGGCTGACTCTTCCAAAGTACAGAGATGGTTAAGATGATAATTATGCAGTGTCCCCAAAGACACAATTTGAATAAATTAAGTTTTCGAGCATAAAGGAGACTTTTTTTTTAATTCCCAAAGGACTCGAGTTCTTTCTCACTCCCAAGAGAAATTTAGCTGTTAACCACAGTGCTCAAGAATTATTTAAATAAAAGAATTTTCCTTAGTAACTGAAGCTAGGTCCTAGCAACATGCATATTCACAGAAAAACCCTTCACATAAACAGGTTCTCAGACATTAGTAATTCCATAAGAGCATTTACTGTCTTTGGATTGGTATAATAGATTCATACTGCTTTAGGAGGTAAGTGGCACAATGGCCAAAAGAAACAATACGTTTAAAAAAAAATAAATCCTTTCTTTAGTCAAATGTCCCATAATCTCATGAAGTGTCACTGACATACTGATCTTTGATAAGCACTAAAAAAACTTTCATAACAAAGATAACAAGTTAATTGACTTACACAAATAAAATCTGCCATTAGTTTAAAAACTACCTAAAGACTTTTTAAAATGTATGTTGTTAAATGCTGTGGAAAAAGAAATTTATTGAAAGATATCTGCTTTGGGGCTGGCAGGTGGCTTGGTGGCTAAGGACGCTGGACTCCCACATGACCAACCACAGTTCATGTCTTGAACCTGGCGACTTTCTTTCTCTCTCTCTCTCTCTTGCTCTCGCTCTGTTCTCTGGTCAAATTAAAATAAATAAATAAGTAAATAAGTCAAGTTAAATGAAATAATTAAAAAAAAAACCATACTAAAAAGCAAAAAGAAAGATATCTGCTTTAAACACAAACAAATGTGAGCCCCAAATAATACTTATGACATGCTTTAGTAATATGTAAGTTTACGTTCTAAGAAAAATTTGGGGTAAAACTTGCCATATTTTGTATTGTGGGTTTTCAGATGTATGACTTTAAGATTGCCAAAAGAAAATCCTGAATTATTATTTCCAGCAACACATTTTTTCTTGTATTTACAACTGTGTTTAATGTATTCAAATTTTGAAATAAAAACACAACACTCAGGTGGTGTAAATCCAACTTTATTTTTCTATCACTTAACTTAAATGAGGGTATGGACTTTCATATCTTTCCATAGAAGAAAACATTTAAAATTCAATACAGCTACTTCAAGGACATGAAAGCAATTCTCATTTGAAGTGTGGTAAATTTAGGTATCAAATTGCCTCAACTGAAGTTTATTCATTTTCAATTTTTCCTAGATTCCTTAGGTTTCTTAAGTCTGTGGCCAGGAAGGGAATGATGCATGTTTCTAGTATTGATGAGTTCTACCTACACAGAGTCTTATTCATTGACCTCAGTGGTGGTGAATTGTTATTTTATGTGATCTTATTCATTAAAACTGTGTCAAGGGGCTTATGTCTATGACTCAATCACTGGTCACTAGCCTCAAACTCAGCCACACACTCTAATACGTCTTGTCTTTGGATCTCTCAGCTCTCAGGAACTTTTCATTTGCTTTTTCTTACCACACAGAGTATATGGAACTCTGTGCTTTGTCTGACAGACATTGACCCCGTGCTTCTTCCGTAGGTAGAAAATGGAAGTTCAGCATTCAACTTGCATTATCTTGAGCTACACTCAGTATAAACTAGTCACAAACGGGACTATTCTCAGACTGTCTAATACACTTACCTGACAAAGATTATCTCCTCAACCCAACTTGAGCCGGGCTCCTCTGAGCCCCTTTTTCCACTAGCCCTTAACTTTGGGCCACAGTCGGTCTTTGACATTCTCAACTTGGTCTTAGCAAAGAATCTTGATTAGTCATCTCTGCTCCCCACTCTTGATACGTGAGCAAATTTTTTTTATTCCTCACCTTTGATTTCTTTTTTTTTTTTTTTTTTTTCGGAGAGGTTTTTCGCTATAGGACGCATGCGCTCGCCAGACAGAGAGAGAGAGAGACAGAGAGACAGAAAGCAGGAAATCACCCCCCAGGGGGGATGGTCACGCCGCAATCCCTTCTCCTCCATTCTCCTCTCGGGATCTTGGGCACGCACGCACACGCGCCCGGCGTGAGTTGTAAGCCACCGGGTCCGAGACGCGAACCGCGGTCGACTACATGGGAGTCCAGCGACATAGCCATTACGCTAACTGCTGGTTCCCTCACCTTTGATTTCTAAACCCTTTGCCTAGACTTAGTAAAAATCCTTTCAGTCCCTTTGGCCAAAACCTCCCACCCCTTGAAATCTTCTCTTAGTCATTTTCTGTCCACCAACAGCAACTCCTCCCCTACTCCATTCATTAATTAGACATCTCTGTTTGTCCTTGTGATACTCAAAGTTAAGCCTGATCTGCCCTCCATACTGCAATAGAGTTGACCACTATTGTAACAGTCTTAAATAAAGCTTTCCTTACTGTTGAAACAAGTGTCAGAATTTTTTTTTTCTTTCACACCATCCTACCCACCACCTCCTACACCAAATCTATGGCAGCCACATATTCTGTTCCTTCATCTAAACCCATGTCTATTCTTCTACTTCTGTTTTTAAAACACTTATCTCAACTCTGGAATATTTATGCATTTTTTATGTAAATTGGCAAGCTTCTTTTATATCACGACTCTGCAATCCTTTCCTTATCTTGCCAAAATTGTGTTATATGACTTTTTTTTTTTTTTCTTACAGTAAGATGTCTGAATTCTCTAATTCGGGACAAATAAGACGGTAGGCCAAGTTTTGGAATCTACCAACTATTTTCTCTCACACATTTTTAACTCGACTATATGCTTTTCCCCCTCAGTTATAGTATGTCTACCCTTCTAGAAAAGTACTGAACAAAAGTATCAGCTGTAGTACGCAGTATCCTGTTGTATCCTGTCTTGTCGTTGCAACAACTGCAACATGCTAGACGGAGATACAGAGGGCACAGACAGAAGTGCCTACCGGAAAACTGCCCTTGTCCCATAGTTTAGCTAGTTATATTTTAGGTAAGACCTGGGCTAAGGAGAAATAGAAACGACCAGACACTTCAATGTAGACTCTGACATTGGTGACTCAGACGGCCATCCATTTTAGACTTGAGAAGGTAAGCCAGAAGGCACCCACACAGTAAGATGATCACCTCCATTCAGAGGTGGTATTTGCGTGTCTGTTGTGGGATAGCCTTTTTTCCTAAAATGCCTGTGCTATATCAGTAACTGAAACAGAGAACACAGTCTGTCTTCATAAATACCTGACTCCCAGTCTAAATTAATTGCCCTCCTATTTTCAAACTTCCAATTCTGGTGGCTGGCAAATCCAAAGTCTTAGGCTGACAGCTTGGCTGACAGAAACACAGGGGATGGCAGTGTATGCAGAGAGGTCCTGACTAATCTCTTCCGTAATGGCCAGCTCTGAAGGAGAACAAATTCCTTCTCATGAGAGCTACCTGTTCAAGGTCTCAGGAGACTTCATAATCCACTCACGAGACTTGTGTTCATGACACAATCACCATGAACCACCCACCAGACAGCACCCTGGGACACCATGAAGAAAGGGAGTTTTCTCTTACTACGTTTAAGTAGAGACAGCACAATGAAGTCCAACACGTGAGTTTCTAGGGAATATTTTCAAACCACAGGCAGAAGGTTAAATGATTTGCTCAAGAGCTTATCATTATTAAATTCTGGAAATATAACTCAAAATCAAGTCTGGACTTGAAATTATGGCAATGTTTGCTGTTACAGGTAAGTTCTGAGTTAGCTAGCCAAAATAAAAGCAGTGGGTGAAAGAGGCCAATGTATTTCAAGCCTTCTCTGTCCATGC
This sequence comes from Tupaia tana, assembly GCA_026018925.1. Taxonomy (NCBI): domain Eukaryota; kingdom Metazoa; phylum Chordata; class Mammalia; order Scandentia; family Tupaiidae; genus Tupaia; species Tupaia tana. The sequence goes on along the minus strand of JAKSZU010000025.1, from coordinate 19,888,038 downwards.
AGGTAGTTCACTTAAAGAGGATGCATGATTACTTTTTTAGCCAAAAGATGAATGGAATTGGATAAAATAGGGGCTAAAGGCAACACTCCCATACACTCATCCTTAACCAACTCTCCTTACCAATTATCCAACCCACCCTGGGCCCCAACCGGGATTCTAAAGCCATCAGAGCTTTTGCTTTAAAATAAATGAGACTGGCTTTTTTTCTTTTAAGTGTGTGTGTGTGTGTGTGTTGTTTGTGTTTTGTAATTTAGCTTAGTAACTTCTTGTAAAACAATGTCTGGGCCCTTGACTTATTTTATTTCTACCTGTTTGTCTGTCTAGCTACCAATCAATCTGTCCATCTAACTATTTATCTCCATCTAGAGAAACTAAAAGTCAAGTTGCCTCAGAAAGCATGTGCACTTGAACAAAACTGCGAGTGCATTAGCACTGTAATTTTACCTTGCTCTTTTCTCAGAAATCAATCCTGCTTTACTGTTGTCTATTAAACCCCAAATTGATACATCAGAGCGAGTCAACTGCTCCGACATGGTTACAACCAAAATATAGAAAACCTAGAAAATAACATGTTTCATTGTTGGCAGTTGTTTTCTAGAATAGAGTTACATTTGTTCAGGGTATGTAAAAATGCTTAAAAATTTCCCTCTTTCATTATTTTATTTTAGTTTTTTTTTAAGAGAGGTTTTTTGCTATCAGACATGTGTGCTCACCAGAGAGAGAGAAAGCAAGAAATCATCCTCTAGTGGAGATGGTCACACAATAGTCCTTTCTCCTCCATTCTTTTTTCTAATTTTGGACATGCACATACACACACCTGGCATGAATTTCAAGCCACCAGGTCTAGGACTCAAACTGTGGTTGGCATGTGGTTGGCATGTGGTAATCCAGCACCTTAACCTCTGGGCCATCAGCTGGTCCCTCTTTCATTATTCTCTATGGCTACACAAACTTGAATATTACTTTAGCAAAATTTCATTTTATATCTTCTCCTATCAACTTAGGGAAAATAATAAAATTAGATTCTAACTTAAAACTTTTCCAAATGCAAATCATAGTCTCATTGTTGAATAATTCTCAAGAAACATTTTCTGCTTAACTCGAGACATTATGCATATTTAAATTTTTTAACTCTAACTATGTATTGCATTAAAATTTATAAATGTTTACTTTCAAAACCTAATACTTCCCCCAAATGATCACACGTAACTCAATTTTATTTGTCTGAGCTTGGTAAGACAGGAACATATGGTATTTGTGTACTAAAGTTGTTCATGTAAATATAAGGAGTTATTTTATCATACCAAAATACCAATTGTGAATGAAAGCCTAAGAAATGTGCCATATTTTTAATTGATTTTATACATTACATAAATACATATCTCTGTTACTCTAGCACAGTTTACTGCATAGCTTCCTTTTATTTTTATTCACTTGACATAGTAAACTTTTTTTTAAAAACTTTATTTATTTATTTATTTATTTATTTATTTATATTTGACTAGAGAGGGGCAGAGTGAGAGAGAAAGGGAAAGTGAGAAAGCAAGCCACCAGGTCCAGGACTTGAACCGTAGTCGGCCATGTGGGAGTCCAGTACCCTTAACCACCGCGCCACCTGCCGGCCGCAACATAGTCAATTTTGACATTAGTCATGGAATAATCTACTGTGTGCAAACCTGTATACATGTAAGGCTAAAGGAAAATCATGCAAACATAAGCCAATATGAAAAGTTCATCTCCTAATAATCTATTTCCTCTACAGAATGTATCAGAATATCAAAAATTTAAAAAATATTTAAGTCAATTTTTCCTACAGCAGCACAAAGCAAAATCACAGTATCCCAAATCAAATAAAGATTATAAAAGAAAATTTATGAGACTTGGTAACTTATTTGACAAAAACATATGAAAATTCTGTTATAGAAGTGCAGACATTAATTATAGATTTCTTGTCAGTAGAGATAAATGCACATCTAACAATGATGTAAGAGGTTTCTGAATGAGCTAATTCTCTTATTCTATCAGCCAGAGATTTTCTTTTAAGTTTTACATTATTAAAGACAGAAAGGATACAAATCTTTGCCCTGATTTCTGTATCTTATGTTAAATACCACCCACATATTTTCAAATCTCAAGCATTTTATGATTAATATGAATATCTTTCTCAATTTTAGTAAATTAAGAAGTTAATAATAATTCATCCTGTTCTATGGTGTCAAAAACTTCCTGCTTCATAATCCAACACTCTTACCCTAAGTAAAATTGTTATCAACTCTAATAAATAGGTTGCCACACAATATGTAAGGGGGAAAAAAAGCATTTTCTTCTGTTCCTGTTGTCAATCTAATTTCCTCTGAGAATTTCTGTTCCAATACTTTATATCTCTGATTTCAATCTAAAAATCAATTAAAGCCAAAGTAACGCTCTTTTAAAAGTATTTCTTAAATTATCTCTACAAGGGAATAGTTCAATATCAACATCGTGGGGGCCAGCATGTGGTGTGGTGGTGAAGGCACTGGACTCCCACATGGCTGAACCCCGTTTCAAGTCCCAGACCTGATGGCTTGCTTTCTGACTTTCTCTCTCTCGTTCTAACATGCCCTGCAGCAAATTTAAAATTATAAAAATAATGGGACCAGCAGTTAGCGTAATGGCTATGTCGCTGGACTCCCACATAGTCGACCGCGGTTCAAGTCCCAGACCCGGCGGCTTAAACTCACGCCGGGCGCGTGTGCGTGCGTGCCCAAGATCCCGAGAGGAGAATGGAGGAGAAGGGATTGCAGCGTGGCCATCCCCCCTGGGGGGTGATTTCCTGCTTTCTATCTCTCTGTCTCTCTCTGTCTGTCTGGCGAGCGCACGCGCCCTATAGCAAAAACCTCTCCAAAAAAAGAAAAAAAATTATAAAAATAATAAATAAGTCTAAATAAATAATTCTTTAAAAATAATGATATCACATGACACTTGAACATCATGGAAAACGGCAGATGAAGAAATCTTTCCGGAAACTTCAGCAGTTGGTCCATCAACTGAGACAAATATGAAGGTCGCAAGAACCTTGTCTGAAGTAATCATTCTGTAAATCTGGAGTCTAGTGGAATACTTACAACATCCAGGGAAGTACTGGTAAAGAAAAAATATGATAAATTTCAGTGACTTTTGAGTTTTCCTTTGTGCTTACCATCCTTGTCCCTATTGTAGTGACATGACACAATGCTGGTATGACTTGATTATTGTCCTAGTGGGTAAGAGAAATCTTCTTCTCCAAAATGTCAGTCTTTGCAAATTTTGTCCTTGTTTTTAGTTTTGCTCTAGAGCATGCACACTCAACAGAGACACAGAAAGTGAGAGAGGGAAAGTGAGAGCTCAGTCCCCATGGGGAAGGAAGGGGAAATTGCTACACTGCAATCCATTCTCCTCTTGAGATGTGGGCAGGCACACACATAGGCCCAGAGTGTCTTTTCAAGCCTCCGGGTCCAGGACTCACATCACATAGTCAGCTAAGGGGATCCAGTTTCCTGAAAGGTCATACCACTGGCTGGTGTAGTCTTTGCATTCCGAGTGCCATTATCCATAGCTAAGGAGTTGGCACAGAAGCATACCACTGATTTAACCCAGGTGAGTCACTGCTGGCAGGGAATTTAAAAAGAAAGGCATTTAAAAAGAATTTTTTTTCTGATTAGATATGCACCTATAAACCCTAGTGATATCTCAAATATCAGTTTTTATCATTATTTCAAAATACTTTTTCAGCCAATGGATAGATTTTACCCAGTAAATGGTAATCTTTGGAATAATGAATTGTTGTGATAGCAAATATTTCAGAACATGTTAGGCGATGTAAGGGAGACCAAAGCTTACTCAGTCTCATGTCCCCGTTTAAAGCTATGTGTCCAGTGTGCTCGCATGAGGGGCAGAACTGAGATTTCTATGGAAAGCTCTTCTTCTCAATGTTTTGCCTTAACGTTCCCTTACCTATACTTACAAAATAGTTCAGTTGGAGACTTTCTAAGTTATTTTCATAGAAGCCAAATGTCGGCGTCCGCCCCCGGGCTCGGCACTACTATGGAAGAAGCATAAAAAATGAGACAAAAGGTAGAGTAGAAACGGACACAGGCAGCCTGAGCCTAGGTAGGCCAAGCAACTTGTGTCGCCCAGATGAACTGGACGTCTTTATTTATAGAACAAGAAGACATTGCAGATGTATGTTTTACGACACTTCATACATTGGTTGCCAGGTTACAGACAATAAGAAGCAGTTAACAAATCTATGAGGGCCTAGTCACACCAGGCCAGGTGGATCCCTTGGTGATAATCCCATCAAGAGAAAATCTCATCTTCCTTTCTAATGCAGAGAACTAGCTGTTAGGTGTGGGGAAGGAGCTAAAGATCTTCTTGCACCACCACACCCAGAGTAGGCTAAGGAACCTTTCAGATGCAGAGCAGGGATTGGATTTTGCCAAGATGTTTCTTGAAGTCCATCAGATGTATCTGTTGGAACACCCCTAGCAGTTTCCACCCTTGCTCTGTCTGCAGCCAAGGTCAAGGAAAGACAAGTTACAAGGTTCTGCCAAACCCCAAAAGAGCATGTGGTGTTTGCTCAGAGCATGTCCCCACACCTCAGACTCTCTCTCTTAAATGTGTCCCAACAGCCAAATAGTGGCCCAGAGTAAAAGGTGGCACTCTAGAAAGTATTCTCACGTGGTTCAATTCAGAGACTTTACAGAGGGCAGTGGGCACACACTTGCCTATGATTGAGGCTGGCTGAAGGCTGTGGTGGATTATGGCGTTTTAAACTCCCCTCCACCCGTTCATGAAAGAAATAAAAGAATAAACTTTAAAAAAGATATTTGGAAAATTAACTGGCTAACTCCAATCTCATTTTTTGATAATTTGTACTATTGCTTCAATGTAATGTGTATATGTATATATATACACACACACAAAAGAATTAGAAAGAATTCAGGCCAGTCAGTGGTGTGGAGGTTAGGTGGCTGGATGCCAACTGTGTGTTCAATTCCCAGACTGGCAGCTTAGAAAACAGGCTGGGCAGTGTGTGTGCTCGAACTCCTGAGAGGAGATGGGAGAAGGGATTGCAGAGTAGCCATCTCTTTCCAGGGGGTGATGATTCTTCATTATTTTTCTCTCTCTCCAAGCAAGTACACATGTCCTGCAGTGAAACTAAAAAGATTTTTAAAAATTTCTGAAGCTGAATATTCAAAATTTTCTTTACTCTAATGACATCTTTTCACTCAGAAAATGAGATCTCTCTACATAGTTATCTATTCATATATGTTTATGTGTACAGTCATCTGTGAATGCAGGACCTTGTAAGGTCTTCAAGAAGTTCACAAAAGTGCATACTATTCAAAACCATGCATGGATTCAATTTGGGGGCACAAAAATAAATTCATAGTTTAATTCTATTTTGCCATGAAAGAGGTTTTTCGCTATAGGGCGCGTGCGCTCGCCAGACAGAGAGAGACATAGAGACAGAAAGCGAGAAATCACCCCCCAGGGGGGATGGTCACGCCGCAATCCCTTCTCCTCCATTCTTGCCATGAATTTTTCCAAATAGCCCTTGTTACATATAGCTAAATAATGGTGCCATCTATATTATACAACTAAATAATTACACATTAGTAATATTGTACAATATATGGTAGAATTATGAATACCATCATAAACTCTCATAAATGACGTATTCTATTGTATGTGCCATCCGAGTGTTCGTAGATATATTAATAGATACCTATCTGTTCTTCTATCTTAATTTTTAGTCTGTAGGATGATTGATAGAGCTATAGAGGTATACATGTCAGCAGCACCATAAATGATCATTTCCTGCCTCAAATTGTTGGCCTTTGGTGATATTCTAGAGTTTGCATATTGAGTTTTAGATGTTAAAAAGGTATTTTTACATTTTTATGTATTCCCTATTATTTACGCCATTTCTCTATGTATGTCTAAATAGATTTCATTAAAAATGTTGAAAATAATATCCAAAATTTACTGCATTTCGGGTATTGTTCTAAGCACTTTTATGCTTCTCGGCTTGTTTCATCAATAAAACAACTAATTAGGTAGATGGGTAATATATAATCTTTAAAGGTTTTCTTTTCTTTTTAGCTTCATTTTTTAATTTTTATTTTTTTATTTTATTTATTATCATAATTTTTATATTACATTTGATCACATATATCTTTACAGTGTAGCACATTTCTTTTTCTTATGTAAAATAGGGTCATAGAGAAGACTTACTACTCTGTCTCTAGAGGATGTGGGTCAATTAAAGAAAACAGAATACACAAAATATTTATCACATTGCTATGGCATAAAATAAAATAGCTAAACGTATTATTATTATTAAAGTGATTTTTCACAAAATTCCAGATTGCAAAGAAAGTAGAGAGTCTAGTAAATAGCAAGGTGGTATCATGTGACATTTAATGCTATTACGATTAAATACAAGTAGAGACCAATGATCTACCATAGGCATTTACAATTTTACATATGCCCAAAGCCATATTATAGTAATAAAATAATTCAAAATATTTCCCCAATATACTAATACCTATAAATGACTCACAGATCTATGTGCACACAGTAGAGTACATCCAATATTTTATTGTGAGGTGGTATTTGTCATTAAAAATAACATATTACATAATATATCCTATGCAAAGTAAAATCAGATCAATTTAAATTAATATGGTAATGGTGGAAAGGAAGTTGGGGATGGTTTTGCTTGTGAATTCAGACAGCTTAAATTCAAGGGAGAAGAGAGAGAGACAGAGAGGGAGAGGAAGGAGTCAGAGGGGTGGAGTGATGGAGTGGGGATACATAAAGCATTGACTCCGATTTGGAGTAAGAAGGCAGCGAACGCTGCTGGTTAGAATGTGGTCCTGGCTGTGAAGACGTCCGATTGTGTGTCTGGCCTGTTGCTGGCTCTCTCTGCCCTTTCCTTTCTCATCCTCGAACATATCTTGTGATATCTTTAAAGGGCTTTGATCTCATCTGAGAAAAGGTGATGAAGGAGGCGTCATTTTCCTCAGTTCTAGCGGACACTTGACAGCAAGAGTTATCAATTTCTCCTATGAAGCACTGAAGTATCCTTTTCTGGGAATCTTAACAATTGGCTGGTCAAATCATAAAATATATATATATATATATATATATATATATATATATATATATAGTAGGAAAAATGGAAAGAAACAGTTCTGTGCCTCTGGGAAATATACTGACAGCAGTGGCAGACCTTTGGGGTTTATTATATTCTTTGTTTTAGTAGTGCTACAATTTTTAACACACTTTTTTTTGTTTTAAAAAAAAATGTGTATCCCATTTTAAAATAATTTGAAAGAAACAGCATCTGTTGCTTTCCTCAGAAACCTATCTTTCCAAATTTATTGCTCACACTGTGTTTTTTTTTTCTTCATGAACAGCCACTTGCCTCAGATTTTTGTAAGCTTTTATGAGTAGCACCAATTCAGTTTCCTTGTGGTTTTAATCTAATCTTTCTCTCTCCTGTGTAGTGCTTAATATTATGACTCCAATAAAATAAAATAAAATTGAAAAAATATTACAACCTCAACTTCTATGATAGGGGGTGTGTGTGTTTGTATGAGATCAAATGTATTATATCACAATTCCCATACAGTTTATGATGTCAAATATTTCTCTCTTTTTTATGGAGAGATTTTTGCTATAGGGTGCATGCACTTGCCAGAAAGACAAGAGAGAGACAGAGAGACAGAAAGCGAAAAATCACCCCCCAGCGGGGATGGCCATGCCACAATCCCTTCTCCTCCATTTTCCTCTCAGGATCTTGGGCATGCATGCACAAGCACCCAGAGTGAGTTTAAGCCACTGGGTCTGGGACTCGAACTGCAGTCGATTTTATGGGAGTTTACCAATGTAACCATTATGACAACTGCTGGTCCCAATGCCAAATACCTCTATAACCAAATTGAATGACCTCTATATTTTAAACTTTATTCAAAATTTTACTTTAAAAGAAAGATGATAGAATGTTAAAGGAGAGACATATTTTGTGGCTAAACATGACACATCATATACCTCAAATTATAGGAAAATCAAAACATTACTTCAGATTATCTGTGACTTTACGAGCAGAGATAATTCTCAAAACGCCCTTCTTTTATTTGTTAGTGGTTCTATGAATTGCTTCTTCTAGTTGCAATTTCAACATATAAAACATAAAACCCATAAGGTATTAAAAAGAGAAAAAGTTTACTTGGAAACAATTTCTCAAGTAAGATTAAAAATAAATCATTTTTCAATAAAATATTTCATGGTATAAAATCCTTCAAAAAGGCTTTATGTCTCTTATTCTTTTGACTTTATATGATTTTTAAATATATGGTTGAGTAGTAGTTTTAAATAGAATAGCCTTTCTATTTTTGGAATTCAATCAATTAATCAGCTTCTAAAACTAACAAATCTTTTTAATTAAGAAATTAGAAAGTCTTCTGAATTTTATATTGAATGTGGTGCCATTGATGTTACCTAATCTGCTTTTATAATATGCAGATTATTCTAAATTATTATTCCATTTAAAGCATTATTTCCAGTACACAATCATAAATGCCTGTTAGTGAACATAAATGTAAATGCAATTAGTAGGAATAATTACAAAATATAGATTACAGTAGTAGACTTTGTCACCTCAATGCATCAGAGTGTGGCATGTCAAATATGTAGCATTTTTAGATTTAGAAGCCATCAATCTGTAACTGTTTCTTGAGCGCTATCATGGTTAATTTTATGTGTCAACTGGAAGTGCTACTTTTGGATGAGGTAAATTTTTAAGTTGGTAAACTCTGAGTAAAGCAGATTGCCCTCCATAATGTGGGTGGACCTCATCCAATCAGTAGAAGGGGTGAATACAACCAAGAAACCTGAATCCCCATACAAAAAGAAATTCCCAGCAAACTGCCCTTAGCTGTCAGCCCACATTCAGATTTGGGACTCGTCAGCCTCCATAAAGAGGTGAACTGACTCTTTATATCATTTTATAACAAAGAGGTTAGTATACGCATGTATCCTGTGATAGTAAGTTTACAAATATGATCTGCACCCTTTTTTTTGTCTTTCTGTAATACTTCAATTAGTAGTAATCTATTCTATTCCTAAAAGAGAGCATTATTGTGTGCTTTGATGACTTTGCCATTAACCCGCTGAATAAATTGATTAGAAAGAGTGTTTTCTTTCCAAATTTTGGAAGCTCTCTCCCCAGGGAACATGGACACTAATTAAAGATATCTTTGTATTTGCAGGTTCTCTATTTTAATTTTTGTTTACTCTTTCCATTCTTTTACTCAGTCAAGTGCACTTATTTATTTATTTTATGATTTGGTATTTACACTCAGTCATCGAATAAACTTAAGCTGGATTTTTTTTTTTTTTTTTTTTTTTTGGTTTCTAAATGTATCAAGAACCTAAAATCCCTCGCCATCAGCATTTTCTCTTTGCAAAGTTTCAAACATGTGAAACATAGGCCCAAGACTACCAGAATGATTGTGATTTCTACCAGAGAAGAATGATATTTACAAATTCAGTGAATGATTTGGTTTTCAGTGCAGGCTGGTTACTGAAAGCACAAATACTCCCACTGCTGGTGATCGTGTTAAAATAGTTCAACTTCCCATGGACACATACTTATTTTATTGAACTAATCAAATTTTAAATAGGTGCACACATCATAACTTTTCTCGATATATGACCATCATCACCATCTTCATGAACGTTGGTTTGAATTGGTCACTCATTCGCATCATTGGATAAAGCACCCTATTTTTGAGGAAACAACTCTAAGGATGGCTCATTCAGTAACAATATGAAGTCCGCATTCCATCTGCAAGTGGGACATGTTCTCTCGTAAATTCTGAATGTCATCTTTGTATCTGCCTCTGTGAGGTTCTCTATCCTTCTGAGCTGGCAGACAAGATAAAAGTACATGCCATTCCAGAAACCGTCTCTCAATGTCATTATCTCAAATAACTGCAAAATTAATGTCTCCAGAGATACTTTGGCTGCTTTTTACTAATCATCATGAAGATATTAATTTCTTCTCTCTCTTCTCATCTCTACAGTGCTAATTCAGAATTCCTGGGAGTGAATCACATCTTTTGAGACAGCTAAAAACGGAAGAACACACTTACTCTGTCCAAACCTGAAACACCTAACAATGTTGTTTGATTTCTAAGGGAGAAACCTCTTGTTCTTCTTTATCACAAAAGCATAAAGCCACAACAACACAAGTTTTCAAATTTAGTGTAGTAGTGTCAAATATGTATCTATGATGAGGTTTTTCTCTTCCTTAAAGATGACCAGCAAACAGTCTTCACTACACAAAAAATTCTCATTTGTACAAAAATCTAGAATACACCTTCTCCCATGTATATAAACATGAATGTATTGCAGAATCTTTAGTTTTGGTTTTAAAAAAAAAACATCATTTGAATATTCTAAAAAAGCAAGACTTTGAGTTACATATTGGAGGAATTTTAGACAAATCTTTGAAGAAACTCACCAGCGTACATTGTATTTTTGCCAGCCTGTATTCTCAAAGTCACTTATTTGCTTTATATACATTCTTGAAAGACAAATGATTATTTGTAATTTTTGATAGAAGTGAAGGTCTGAGCCGTATTCTATGAAGTAGTGGTTCTGGTCCATTAAATGACTCTATAGTAAAATAGTGCTCAAAACAATCCTGCAAAATGCATATGCTTCTCAGTGCGATTGCTATTATATCACTACCAAAAAAAAAATGTCAAAAATGTGAATCACTGGGGACCAGCAGATAGCATAGCAGTGACGTCATTGGATTTCCACATGGCCAAGCGTAGTTCAAGTCCAACATCTGGTGGCTTGGAAATCACACTGGGCACTTGTGCGTGTGTTCCTAAAATTGCAGGAAGAGAATGGAGGAGAAAGGATTGCGGTGTGGTCATCCCCCCCCCCCGGGGGGGGGTGATTTCTCACTTTTCCTCTCATTGTCTCTGTATCTCCCCAGCAAGAACACACACCCTAAGGCAAAAACCTGTATAATAAGTAAATAAATAAATTAATTAATTAATAAAATGATAATCACTCAAAATGCAAGTAATGATGACTTATTTACTCTATTTTACTATTATTGCATTTCCTAAATATGGAAGAAGTGCTACAGACAGATAAAGGACCAAGAAATTCATCAAGAAAGTGTTGCCCATAATAAAACCTTGAATATATTGTTGCAGCCAAATTCTCCCATGGGTAATGAAGAATGGTTAGGATATAAAGTACACAGTGAAGAAAATAAGAAATCATTTTATTTGAATCTGTTGTTTCCTCTCCTAACGGAAGGCAATCGTGACAATGACAGTAATGATAAACTTAATTATACTTTTTTGGCAACAATCATTTAATTGAATGACTGCTCTGTACTATGGATGGCAACTAACTTTACAAGTATTCTCTCTCAATTCTCATAAACCTCTTACGTGTATGTGTTATAATCCCCATTTCAATTAAGAGAAATTCATCCTTGGGGTATTTAAGTATTTTTTATTTCTAGGTAATACATTTGCTGTATGGCAAAGCTAGGATTACATTTAGTGACCTTCTAATAATAAGTAATGCTGAAACCCAGAGTTCTTTTGACAGCTCATTTGGAGATTTTTTTGGTTCTATTATTATTATTCATTTCTCTATTTATAATACCACAACAGTAGAAAGGACTAAAAGTTTAAAGTACTTTCCTAAATACTTTAATGATGTTATTTGTAAGGATTTTGCATCATTTCATTTTAAAATTTCTTCTAAAGTGGCGCTGGTCAATCTATTTTCCTCATGCTCACTTGAAAGTAAAGACAGAATAAGAAATAGGAAATACATAATTACTAGAGCCTGAATCTGTTAAAATTCTTCAGTCAATAGTTAGGCTATCAAGCAAGTTCCAATATGCTTGCATTTATTTAGAAAATGGTGTGTGTTCTTAAACATCTGATGGTCTATGATTTGTGCAGTTTACCCAGTATACAAGGGTACCATGGCCATTTGTTTAGCAGGAGTTACCTTTCTAAAACACGAATGCAATGCTCTTAATCCTCAGATTAAAATACCTCACTGTGGACCAGCAGTTGGTGTAATGGCTATGTCGCTGGACTCCCCTGTAGTCAACTGCAGTTCGCGTCCCGGACCCAGTGGCTTAAACTCACGCCGGCCTCATGTGCGTGTGTGTCCAAGATCCCGAGAGGAGGATGGAGGAGAAGGGATTGTGGCGTGGCCATCCTCCCTGGAGGGTGATTTCTCGCTTTCTGTCTGTCTGTCTCTCTCTGTCTTTCTGGTGAGAGCTCATGCCCTATAGCAAAAACCTCTCAAGAAAAAAAAAAAAAAAGAAAAAAAGAAAGAAAAAAGAAAAGTGGATGTTACATTTGTTCATAGGGAATGATGAGGATGAAAGACTCAAGCATAAACTACGTTCTTAGACCAACCTCTGATTTACTTAGAAGTCCTGTTTACTTTGCCTTTCCTTCAAAGGCTCTCTCTCTTTATCCATCCATATAAACTAGACATATACTTCTGGTAATTTATTATTTCAACAGAATTATGATGTCCCTTTCCTAATTTTCACCCCCATGCCAAGAACATAAGTTCTACCATTAAATGTTTGGAATACATTTTTTTCAATTCTGTCACAAAAATGGTATCTCGACAGGGTTCTAGCTCTATTGTTGTTTCATAGTTGTCTTTAGACATTTCAGTGCATTGATTGTTGGTTTTATATGTTGCTCTGAATCTACTGCGGTTCCTTCTCACTTATAGGTAACACATTTATCTCCAGAAGCTTGTAAAAAATTCTTTCTATGGGGACCAGCAGTTAGCGTAATGGCTATGTCGCTGGACTCCCACGTAGTCGACCGGGGTTCGAGTCCCGGACCCGGCGGCTTAAACTCACGCCGGGTGCGTGTGCGTGCATGCCCAAGATCCCGAGAGGAGAATGGAGGAGAAGGGATTGCGGCATGGCCATCCCCCCTGGGGGGTGATTTCCTGCTTTCTATCTCTCTGTCTCTCTCTGTCTGTCTGGCGAGCACACGTGCCCTATAGCAAAAACCTCTCCAAAAAAAAAAAAAAAAAAAAAAAATTCTTTCTACAAGAGGATGTTTTACTCTGTGCTTTGTTTTGTACACTTCCTTTTCATCAATGAGTCTCGAGTTCAGCAAGCCATTTAATCTGTAGGCTTAAATCTTTCTTCATATTGGGAAAATTTTCTTATAGCGCCTTTTATCAAATCTTGCTCCTTTTCCAGCTGAATCTTTTTTCTTTCTATGACCATCATATCTATGTATCTCCATTTGCCAAGTGTGGTTCTGGATTTTACTTGTATTTCAGCAATTATTAATATACCTCCCGTATTATTTTCAAAAGTGTCCAATTTGGGTAATATCCTTTGCTCAGCCCATCCATAAGACTTAACTATTCCCATGTTAACTCCCTGCAACTATTCTCCTTCCCTTTTCCTTATAGTATGTAAGTATGTTTGATAAAACAGTTGGCTCTAAAATTTGACCTCTCCCTCTATCTGAATGAGTTCCCATGTAACTTTATTTACCCCTCCAAAAGGGGAGGAAAGTTTCTGACCTTGACTTTGTGCATAGCAGTATGATTTCTGTTGCCAATAGGTTGTGTGTAGATGTGGTTAAAACAAAACTTAAAATGTGCTCATGTAGTGGGGCTCAGCCTCTTGCTTTTCTGCACTTCCTATAGGTAATATGTTCTACCTAACATATGGGTCGAAGGAGAGTGAAACACATCTGCATCAAAACTGGGACCAATCAAACAATGTGTAATTTGGTTCCAACATCAGATGGTTCTTTTTTTTTTTTTTTTTTTTTAAGATTTATTTATTTATTTATTATTTTAATCATGTGAGTTTTGCCAGAGAGAGAGAGAGAGCAAGCTGTCCCCAGGTCTGGGACTCGAACCATGGTCAGCCATGTGGGAATTCCAGTGTCTTAACCACCATGCCACCCACGGGCCCCCATCATCAGATATTTCTTGATGATATTAGTGCCATTCAAAAAATCAACATATATATGAGCAAGAGTAAATGGAAATTCTTACACATCTATTTCTCTGCAGTTGGTTACTGATTATTTATTCATTTTTAATTGTCAGAAGGTGCGTATACCCACCAGAGAGAGAGAAAGAGAAAAAAAGAGAGAAAAAGCACCCAAATGAGCCTTCTGGCTCTGCTGTGTTGTATTTGGAGAAGCAGCACATCCTTTGTCTTTTCTAACTGGCTTTGGGAGAGAAATTTCTTCACCAATCAACTCAGGAATGGAATTTGAGCTTCTCTTGAAACTTTTCTATAGATGCAGCCATGCCATGTCATTTGTTTCCTTCGGTGGATGTGTGTGCATGTGTATGGAGGGGGGGGGGTCTTAATATTGCAGTCTTTCTCTCGATTGTACAAAGCCAGATGTGATACTGAGTATTTCATTGTTTTTCTTTGGATGGTGCCTTGAAATGCTCAAGTCAGTGCTTTCCTCTCATCTCGCAGTCAATCTGGTTAACTAGAAAATGTGATCCATGGGGTGCACTCACAGAGCCAGTAGTTGGAAAGACAGAAGAGACTCATAGAGCGTCAGTGGTGCCCATATGCTAGCTGACTGGGCGAAATCCACAGGTGAACCATTCCAATTAGCTCAACAAAAGACTTCCTAATGGAGTCTGCAGAGTGGTTAGTAAGGTCTGTGGCCTCTTTTCCCTACTCTTAGTCTCTTCCAAGAAGAGCCATATGAATCATTGAAATATTCTGCATGGGGTAAAAAATGAGTGGGCCTTTGGGGCAGCATCCTACCTGGTTATGTAGCTGGACACTCAGTCGCTACACTGTCACTCTGCACATGAGTGAAGTTAATGCAAAGGGCACTCTTCTGGCATTGACCTACGCTACTTTGGGAGCAGAGGTGATGTGAAAACAACAACAACCAAAAACTGTTCTTATCCTCTTTGATTTCTTTATTCTTAAACTTTTGTTCCAGCTGGAACGTCTCTGCAAGACTCTTGAACTTCCACAAAAATACTCTTATCCATGGGCAATTGTCAAAATGAATATTTCTCCAGGAAAATAATTGTAGGAAGTTCTTCTTCTCCCACTTGCTGATGTCACTTTCCCAAGCTTATCTTCCTACTCAAGCAAATGATGATTAATTTCTTAAAGTTAAAACAACTCTTCACTTTCTGTGCATATGTTGAAAATATAGCATCAGAGAATTAATGTTTATATTTTATTTATTTATTTATTTTTAGAGAGATTTTTGCTATGGAGCGTGTGCACTCAGCAGAGACATGGAGAGAGACAGAGAGAGAGAAAGTGAGAAATCACCCCTTGAAGGGATGGTGAGGCCACTATCCCTTCTCCTCTCAGGATTTTGGACATATACTTGCACCTGGCATGACTTTGAAGTAGTTGGGTCGGGGACTTGAACTGTGATTGGCCTTGTAGGAGTCCAGTGCAGCAACCACTATTCCACCTGCTGGCCTCTTACACATTTATTTTAATTAGTTTAATTTTTCATATTGCTCAGGATCACTTTAAATTTTAATAAAAGATAAGTTTGAGGCTGGCAAGTGGCATAATAGTTAAGGTGCCAGACTCTCACATGGCCAACTATGGTTTGAGTCCCAGACCTGGTTGTCTCTTTAGTCAAATTAAAAAATAATAAATAAAATTAAATAAATACTGCTTTTTAAAAGATGAGGTTTTCAGATATAGTCTACCAATGAAATCATTTGTCTCTCAAGTCTGAGTAATAACTACCTCCCATGAACATTAAGAGCATTAAATATAAACACTATAAAAAAGTACAAAATACAAGAGCCAGCAGATGGTACAGCAGTTATATTGCTGGACTCCCACATGGCTGACCGGGGTTCAAGTCCCGAATCTAGTGGCTTGAAAGTAATGCAGGGCATATGTGTGTGCGTCCCCAAGATCCCAAGAGGAATATGTAGTAGAAGTGATTGTGGCTTAGCTGTCCCCCTGAGGGTTGATTTCTCACTTTCTCTCTCACTGTCTCTGTCTCTCACTCTCCTTTTCCTTGGCAAGCACACAGGCCCTAAGGCAAAAACCTCTGGGGGGGGAAAAAAAGTATAAAATACAATATGTCACCAACTTTAAGTTATTTTTATATTGATTACATTAATCTTAGTCCTGTACAAACATGATATTAAAAGCATAGTTCTTCATCATATTTCAACTACATGTTAGAAAAATAACTGCTGCTTATCTTTGTGAAATTGTTTTCTGGGCTCATACATAATTATTACTTAGAGAATATAGGTTTTGTTCATGGCCAGTGTTGTCAGGCAATGGAAATTGACTCAGAATTATTTTCTCATCCGTCAAGCTCTAATTGGCTGACAGGAAATTCAGAGTAGAGATCATGATCACAGTGAAAATTTACCATCACTGTAAATCAATGGGAAAAAATACAAGAACGTGGCCGAGCAATTCATGTCGTAGAGTTACCATTGCACGACTTTACCATTCATTTTACAAACTGTCGTTTAATATAATTTTCTAGAAAAAGATTCTTTCCCTAACGATCCCAACTTGGGAGCTATAATATTCCAGAGCCAGGTCTGTCTGTCACTATTTGCTAAAGTTATTTGATATGATGTAACTCTGCCACTGGGTGTTTTTTTTATTAAAGGTTTTCACCAAAAGCGTATGCACTCGCCAAAGAGAGACCAAGACAGTGAGAGGGAAAGGCAGAAATCACCCCTCAGGGGAATGGCTATGCCACTGTCCCTTCTCTTCCATGCTCTGTATGGTATTTTAGGCAAACACACACATGAGTCTGGCATGAGTTTCAAGCCACAGATCTGGGACTTGAACCACAGTAGGCCATGTGGGAGTGCCACACAATAACCACCATATCACCTCTGGCCCCTGCCAATAGTTTTTAATAGTCAGATTCCCATGCTCTGTGATTATACAGTAGACTCTTAGATTCACAATGCTGAAAGTTTACATGAGACTCTAAGTCTCTCATACAATTGGTAGAAAAATAATAAAAATACGCTGGATGCCTATATGCTTCACAAAAGCTCTCAAAAGCCATATGGGAAAGAAAAATGTCATCTATGCCTTCTTGAAAATATATTATTTTATCAAATTGAAGAACATGTTTAAATTTAGCTGAATAATACTTTTCTAAGTATCTACTATTTAATGGTAGATACATAACTTCTAATTTTATTCCTGTTAGAAAAAAAATAAAGGAATTCATAATCAATTAGTTATTTCTTTAAACTACACTATAAAAGTTGTTAAAGTCCTGTCTAATGAAATATTAATTATTAAAATTAGTTATTATTATATACATTAAAATTCTAAGTCATTTTAATGGCATGAATTGTAAGACCAACTTTAATATATTCATTTCCAAAGTGTAGAAGGTTGTCAGAGAAAGGTGGAACATAATCAAAGCTTCTTTAGAGCTCTGAAACTTCATCACCATAATCTAAAATCAAAACATACTGTTTCAGCACTTTTTTGAGTAAAAAATGAATTATTTTGCTTTCACTTACAATCATGCATATATAATTTCAATCTGCTTATTGTTTTTATTTAGCACTTAGCACAGGAAAATTAAAGGCATCGCTGTGCTCTGAGAAGCGTGCAAGAACAACCCTCCATTTGCTGCTAGGTCTACACTGCTGTGCTAAGTTGATTTTTACTACTGTTGCATTTTAGAGTATAAACAATATCGTATGCCCAGTATAAAATCAATGTTTCGCTGAAATGAGAATTTCTCAACAGCATATCAAAAATGCTTGGATTTACTTATTTTCAAAAAGTAAGAATTCAAAGCTGTAAAAACTTAAATAATACTAATATGACCGCTGATAAAAATAATGCAAACATTTCGTAAGAATCTTGAGTGGTGAGATAGACACTACTAAAAACAAAAATGTATTTAAATACATGTTGAATAATTCATTGGTTGATAAACAGGAATAAAATATTTTGTGTACAAAGAAATTTTAAGAATATTTAATATCAAAGTGAGTGGAATTATATACAAATTTTCAAAGGCACACCGAAAGTCTTTTATGCTTTTAGATTATATTTCCAGAAGTATCATATCATGAAGCTACAAGATAATAGATCCTTGCTATCCAATTTAGTTGTATTGCACTGCAAAAAAAAAAAAAAAAAAAAAAAAAAGCATTCAATTTGAGGCACCTCATTGCTAACAAAATATAAAATGCCAGACAAATTTCTGAGAAGACCGATAATAAAGTCCAGGGATCTGGAGAGGGTATTTTTAATAAGATAATGTTCACAGCAGTCTTTCGCTCACAGCTTCAGAACACGATGAGATGTATACTCATCGCGGATTCTGTGTGAGCACATAGCTTTTTGATAGAAAAAAAAAATTGTTAGCTTAAAATAAAACTCTTTTCATAGAATTTTCTAACCAGAAAGAATCGATAGGGATCACCTTACTAACATCTTCATTTGAAAATGAAGCTTCAGGTCCTAAGTTGTCATCCTAAGCAAGTACCCCCAGCCAGTATGTCAGAGCAAATATTGGAACATACTTGTGGGCCGATAAAAAGCTTTCTTCTCCTTGCCACTTACGCCAGTATTACTAGCTAGCTAGTGTCATTTTGCTAAATTAAAAAACTACTACATCATTAATTTTCCAAAGATATTTTGGGTGTCATTATTAAAGCATATGGATTTTTTGTAAGGCAAAGTGATTGCAGTCCTTACTGTATAATTTGTACATTTCACCTTGCCCTAATTACTTAAGTTTTATTTTCTTTCTGTATAAAATGGGATTATTAGGGGCAATATCCTACCATTGCCTTGACTAGTATATGAGAAAATGAAAGTATACTTAACCCAGAAATGGACACGCATTACCGGTTTCATTTCATTATTGACTGTAATTAGGAATTGTGGAGAAGTGTACAAAAGCGAGTGAAAGTATTCTATCTTTCAGAAATTGTCCACACAGAATAAATACAAAGGGAGATACAACTGGACAAGTCAAACCAAATCACTAAAAACATTGACAAAAACTTTTTAAAAATCATTCAACATATGGCTTTGAGATGAGTATCAAGAACCTGGCAAATGATTTATTGAGATATCATAGAAGCCAGATAACATTGGGATGATACTTTTAAACCAAAAAAAAAAAAAAAAAGACTGGTAATTAGAATTTCATACCCAACATAACTAGTCTTCAAAATAAGATTAAGTGAATAAATTTGCAGACAAATGAAAACTGATACATCACCCAAAAAAAGATAGGTGTGGAGTGGGAATGGTGGGGGATATTCTTCAGGTAAAGAAAGTAATCTCAGAAAGATATAAAATAATGCACTAAGCAAGGAAGTACGACAGAATACTCAATTATTTAGGCAAGTGTACATTTATAGTAATAACGATAATGGTAATAATAATGTCTTGTGTGATTAAAAGCATTTAAAGTTCAAACACATTGCAATATTAATATAGATCATAAAAGATTTTTTCCTTTTTTTTTTGTTTTGTTTTGAAGAGATTTTTGCTATAGGGAGTGTGCACTCACCAGAGAGACGGAAAGTGAAAAATCTACCTCCTCCCCCAGGAGAATGGCTTCTCCTCCATTCTACTCGGGATTTGGGGTACTCACGCAGACAAGCCTGGCATGATTTTTTTTTTTTTTTTTTTTTTTTGGAGAGGTTTTCGCTATAGGGCGCATGCGCTCGCCAGACAGACAGAGAGAGACAGAGAGACAGAAAGCGAGAAATCACCCCCCAGGAGGGATGGTCACGCCGCAATCCCTTCTCCTCCATTCTCCTCTCGGGATCTTGGGCACTCACGCACACGCGTCCGGCATGAATTCTAAGCCACCGGGTCCAGGACTTGAACCGCGGTCGACTACGTGGGAGTCCAGCGACATAGCCATTACGCTAACTGCTGGTTCCCAAGCCTGGCATGATTTTCAAGCTTGTAGATCCAGGACTAGAACTTCAGTCAGTCATGTGGGAGTCCAGCAATATAGCCATTACGCCAAGTGGTGGTCCCATAGATGGTGAAAGATTAACTAATGATGTTATTAATTCTATGTGTATCAGGAAAGAAGTAACTATTCCAGGACATGTTTTGTAATATTCATGGTAATCACTAAAAGAATAATAAAAGTGTGAGTAGTAAGAAAGTTAATGAGGAAACAATGAAACAGAAAACAAGTAGAGGCAACCAGTCAGGCAAAAGATTTACAATCAACCAGAGTCATAATTAAACATTAATAACAAATGAATGAAATAGTTCATGTCAAAAAAAAAATGGGTCAGCAGATGGTGTGAGGTTAAGGTGTTGGATCCCACATGGTCCACTGCACAGTTCAAGTGCTGGACCCAGTGGCTTAAAATATCATGCCTTGCAAGTGTGCCTGTTTGCCCCAAATCCTGAGAGGATCCTGGAAGAAAAAGGACTGTGGGGTGGCCATCCCTTCTGGGGGAGACTTGTGATTTCTCATTCTCTCTCTCTCTCTATCTCTAGTGAGAGCACATGCCCTATAGAAAAAAAAAAAAAAAAAAAAAAAAAAAACCCTGAAAAACAAAAAGAAATAATCAGACTGAAAACAAAAGCAAATGTCAAATATAAGCTCCTTGTGGTAGATGGGCCTTACGTATAAGGATATAGAAAGTTTGAAAGAAAATGTGTGCAAAAATATATATTATGCAAAAGGCAATCACAAGAAAGCTAGTGTGGTTATATTTACATCAGAAAACTAGAGTCAAAGGCAAAATTTATTATTCTCAATATAGATGAAGTTTTCATAATGATATAAAGGCTTATTTGATGAAAATTATAGGTATCCTCAATTTTTATACACATTAATATAGCTTCAAAATATCCAAAAACTGCTATCAAAAGAATAAGTAGACAGATCTAAATTGAAATTTTAGCAGAATTATTTTAGCTAATGATAGAACAAGTAGATAAAACTATCAGTAAAGAACTAGATATCTTAAATAGCATGATTAACAAATTTTATAGAGTTGAGAGTCATAGAATATGTATCAGGGATCTTAAAAAAGTTATTAAAAATTTTGCATGGCTTTCAAATTTTTGTTGCATCTAAATCAACTCATATTTTAATTCCATTTTCCATGAACTTTTTAACATACTCTCACATTTGATTCACATTCTGCATAGGAACATATGAATCATTTTCCAAACTGAACATTTATTGAACCATAAAACACATCCCAATAAATGTTAAATGACTGAAATTATTCTTTTTTTATATATACTTATTCTTTACCTACAGAAGAATTAAGCTTTAAAGTAGTAATTTAAAAAATTGGAAAATTCCACAATGTTTGGAGATAAAGCAATACACTTTTAAATAACCCATAAGTCAAAAGTCAAAATACTAAACAAAATAATTTTTGTAAACAATAGTAATAAAAATACATTATGTCAAAATATATGCTCTGAAGTTAATGCTGTCTTTTGAGAGAAATGTGTAGCTTTAAATACATAACTTAGAAGACTGAAAATCAAGACTCTAAGTATCTATGTTAATGAACAAAAAAATAGAGAAGTTAAAATTAAGATAAGAACTGAAATCCATGAAATAGAAAAAAAAAACAATAGGAAAATCAATAAATATAAAAGTTGGTTGCTGGAAAAAATGAATTGGGAAAATAAAATTTATTATGATCAACTAAAAAAAATTAGTATGAAACAAAAGTGAATACTACTCCAAATTCTGTTGCTAGTAAGAAAATATTAAAAGGATATTATCTACAACATTAAAAATTGATTTGAAATTTTAGATTAAAGAGTGCAACTTAAAATTTTTGAGAAGATAATAATAAATAGAACATCTAAATTTTTCAGTAACTATTTATGAAATTGAATTTGTGGCTAAAAGTCCAACCAGAAAGAAAAGTTCTGGCCCAAAAAACTCATCCTGTGTTCAAAATTTTAAAAATAAATATTTACAGCTATTAGAAAAAAATGGACAAAATCTATAATTCATTTTAAGAGGCCAGCATAAGGTTAATAATGAAATCTAGGCCAGCCAGTGGCATGGTAGTTAAAGTGATTGAACCCCGCATGGCTGACTGCTCAGTCAATTCCAGACCCAGTGGCTCGAAAAACACATGCAGTATGTATGCATTTGTGCCCAAAATCCTAAAAGGAGAAATAGAGGAAAAAGTATTGTGATGTGATCATCACCCATGAGAGGTATTTTCTCATTCTCTCATTCTCTCTGTCTCTCTCTGTCTCTCTCTCTCCTCTCTCTTTCTCCTTCTCTCTCTCTCTGTCTCTCTCTCTCTCTCTCTTTCTCTTCAGTGAGCACATGTACCCTCTGGTGAAATTAAAAAATAATAATAATAATGAAATCTGACAATAATAATACGAGAAAGAAAATGAGTGTTTTCCATAGAAAAAAATAAACATATTCGAACTATCAAAACACTACATACACAAAGCCAACTTCATACTAACTGTAGATGTAAATACAAAAGATAACACAACGGAGTAGAAGAATATTTTCTTTACTTTGGAATTACTATCTTTCTTGGCCAGGACTTGTGTTTTTAAAAGATACCCTTAAGAAAGTAAATAGCAGTCCATAAGTTGATGGAAGACATTTGTAATATCAAATACCAATGTCAGAGCCATAGCCAAAACATAAAGAGAATTCACAAATCCGAAGAAAAAAACAAACAACTAGGAAAAATAAAAAAAGAGACAAACACCTTCAACAGGTAAAAGGGAATGTTTAACTGGTCAAAGAGCACATGAAAGGGTCTACAACTTTAGAATCAGAAGGAGAGTGGAAGTGGAAAACATGTGAACTAAAATAAAATGACTGTTATCACCTAGAATTGCTGAGGATGTAAGCCACTAGATCCCCATACATTTCTGTGGGAGTATTGGTTGTTTTAACCATTTTGGAAAAAATATATATTTGAGAACACTTACTAAAAAATAGATGCAAGCATTTCCTGTGAAAATATCATATTTACATCCTAGGTCACACACCATAGTGTTTATGGCAATGTTAGTCTTACTAGGTTAAAACGGAAACAGCCAAAATTTCCAGTTAAGAGGAAAATGGATTGAATTTAATAAATTCATAGAAAAGAGTGCTACACAACAAAAAAATATATAACCTAGTGTGATCATAAAAAATATGCTTGAATCAAAGATATAATTTTGAGGGAAAATAGATGCACACACACACACACACACACGCACTCACAACAGTCCAAATAGTATGGTTTATGATTCTGTTTTTGTTTTTAAGTTGTATTTTTTAATTTATTTATCTCATATGTGAGAAACACAGAGAAAGAGAAAGACAGAAGAGACAGAGAGCATTCCCAGCATCTTGAGGCCACCAACCACTTCTAGTTTAGCCAGCCCCAGATCACAGGCAGGTATATCCCCAGAATAACCAAGAAGATCTCCAGTTGTAAACCAGGGAACTTCCCACAGGGGTCAGCCCCGAAGAGGATTATTCTTGAACCAGATTTAGGATCATAATTCTTTATGAGGAATATGAGGGGGCTCCTGGGTGCCAACATTGTTCTGGGTTTTATTGTTTTTATTTTTTTGTTACGCTTATTTCTTTCATTGTATTTATTATTATTATTTAATTTGCTATAGTGTGCATAGGCTATGTGTGCTCACCAGAGAGAGAGTGTGTCAAA
Source organism: Tupaia tana (assembly GCA_026018925.1). Classification (NCBI taxonomy): domain Eukaryota; kingdom Metazoa; phylum Chordata; class Mammalia; order Scandentia; family Tupaiidae; genus Tupaia; species Tupaia tana. The sequence goes on along the minus strand of JAKSZU010000025.1, from coordinate 19,864,278 downwards.
CCAAGCCACCAGGTCTGGGACTTGAACTGTGGTAGAGCCCATGACATGTAGGAGTCCAGTATTTTAACTACCACTCTATCTGCTGGCCCCCATTGTTCTAGGTTTCGAGGTGAGTAGTGGTCACACAGTTCTGTTTATATTCAGTGAACTTGTAGAGATTTTCACTTTATGATGTACTTATTATATCACCTGTGAGATATATTTTTAACAGAAAAAGCATAAAAATATGAATACATGGTCATTTTCTTCTCTTCATTTGTTTTCTCTGGATTCCTGCTTTCTAAGTTTACCATTTGCAGGTTCTCTTTTGGCCTTTTGATCCACTACATCTCATAGGTTTATCGTTTTGAGTCTTTCTCTGCCAATTTTCCAGCAGACACGTAAAATATCTGTTCAAAGTCTACGGCCAAAGGATTTCTGTTCATGATATTCTACTAAAAACATGTCTCTTTTCATTTGCTCTGAAGAACACATCTCCCATCTCATCTGCTCAAAAGCTTTTTAGAAATGCTTTTCCAAGAAACTCATGATTAACATCATTATTTTGATGTACAAATTGTTAACATCCATAGCTTTTGGAAAATAAAAATAGCTCTTAAAAAAACTTCTCCCATGTACTTTACAAGTTGTATTTTATCAATCATTGTACTTAGAAATAATCTTATCATTTTTCCAGGTTATGCCAAAAATAGAAAGAAAAGAGCATTAACTCTGCTTATCCATACTTCATTTTTGTTAATGTTGACAATTGGACTTCAGAAATTGGATACTGAGGTATTCAAAATTGCCTAACATTATTTTTTTTAGAATTTATAAAGAAGGTATTTTTTTAGTAAAGTGTGTAGCCACAAATATTTCATATATAAACACACATGCAACCATATGTACACACATTTCATAAATATGTATATATAATATATATGACTGTAGGTTATAAAAGTTTATAGACATGACTCTAGATTATTGAAGTAGATGATTTTTAATAAAATCATTCTCAAAAGTGAACAAAAAACTCTATCCATTCTAGATAGTTCCTTATAGTATCTTCTAATTTTTCTGTATTTTATAGTGTTATATATATGCTATTTATCCAATATTTTCTGACTTTATATATGTCATTAAAATACTGGAGATGTCCTGATCTGTTAAGATCTGCTATCCCCAGTTCCATCCCTTCCATATTATCACTAGAAGCTCCATTTTTAAAGATTTATCTCCTATGTCATCTCAAAAAAAAAAAAAAATCTTAAAACTGGAGCCAGCAGGTGCCACGTAGATTAAGGCATCTGATTCCCATAAGGCCAACTGAGAAGTATGAGTCTGAACCCAGCAACTTGAAAAACATGCCAGGCACTTGATCCCAAGAGGAGAATGGAGGAGAAGGGATTACAGAATGGCCATCCCTTCTGAGGGGATACTGTCTTTCTCTCTCTCTTTCTCCTCTCTCTCTCTCTCTCTCTCTCTTCTAACCTTCTCTCTTCATCAAATATGCACATAGCCTATAGCAAAATAAGAAAAATAAGTAAAATTATTGTAGGTGCACCAATAGCTTCTTAAAAGTAATAGGTAAGCAGGGCCAGCAGATAACTTAGCAGTTATGTCACTGGACTCCCATATGGCTGACCACAATTTGAGTCCAGACCCAGTGGTTTGAACATCATGCCACATGTGCTTGTGTGCGTGCCCAAGAGCCAAAGAGAAGAAAGGAGGAGAAGAGATTGTGAAGTGCAATCCCTACTGGGGGAGGGGGTGGTTTCTCAGTTTCCCTCTCTCTGTCTCTCTGTCTCTCTGTCTCTTTCTGTCCAACAAGTGCATGTGCCTTAAGGCCAAAATCTCTAAAAAGAAAAAAAAAAATGTGTCTGGAGACGTTCCTGAGTGTGCTGGGCATGGTGTGCCAATGGTTTGCTTAAGATAAATAGGGGGGAGAAAAAAAATATATATATACAAGAAACAAGAAATCAAAAATTATTTGTTGATGATAACATGTTTGACTTAGCCATTTTATAGTGTATCCTGGCTGGAAAATAGCATCTTGTATGCTGTGGTGATGTTCTGTGAAAGCACGTCTAATAAATAAATAAGAATGAAAATAAAAAGAAATAAATAAATTCTCAAGAAAAGATAATCTCTTCTCAAGTTCATTTGATGTCACTCTGATTATGTGTTAGGATTTCAGAGCAGTATTTCATAGTTGGAGATTGTTTATATTACAAAATCTTATGAAGGAATCACTTTTTTTTCACCGTATTCAATGTATGGCAAAAACATTATACCTTAGTTTTTTTTCCTACCAATTCCCCATTGTATACACTATATAAGAATTTTACATGATCAATTTGGCAGCTGGACGCATCCAAAATTTGAATAGTTGTTTCTGTTTGCCAATGACTATATTTACTATAGCTACAAGGCAGCAACTTAAATTTTACTGAAATTATTTACAAATATTAGTAAACCTTATATCAAATGTACTGAAAGAAATTTATCAGTGCTCTTAAATATTAGCAGGTGAGCCACATTCTGCTTTCTGGAAGAAAGCTAAGAGACAAGGCAGAATTAAGTGAAATCAGCATCCTTCCTCCTCAGAAAGTACCTCAAAAGTGTGGAAAAATTATTAAGAAGCTTTTTCTAGCCTGTCCCATTGAGATACTTCATCAACTTTATGGGCCTCGAGTGTCATGTCTTCTGACTGAACAGAGTGAACAGAGATAATTTTAATAAGATAAAATAGGATAGCCAAGAATAGTGAGAAACCTCTCATTTGCAATCGTGCTGGAGAAAGCTGAGAAGAAATGACATGTCAGAGGAGAAATGTGGGAGGCTAATTCATTTATTTTATGCCAAAATGTGCATGTGTGAAAGAGAGAGAGAAAGAGGTGGGAGACAGAGAGAAAGGGAGCAAGAGAGAGAGAAAGTACCGCCAACAGTACTGGTCACACCGCAATTCTCTATCCCGTCAGGATTCGGTGTGCACCTGGTCTGTTTTTCAAGCTGTCTGGGCAAGGACTCAAAGCCTGCCCAACCACATGGGATCCAGTTTCCTCCATGAATCATCTAGTTGTGCTAGAGGCCACTACCAGGGAGGCTAAATGTTATAAATACTCATTCAGGAGATAAAATCAGAAACGAACAGTACATACAGAAATATTTTGATATTTTTAACAAACTCCTGGCACTCAAATGATTTCAAAACTGAAATTTCAGAACTTTCTGGTCAATGAAATTTACCAGCATATGAATAAGTTTTGTCAGCCAGTTCAAAGAATATATAGTTTTAGTTCTGAATGTATTTGAACACAGGAAGTCCCCTTATGAAAGAGTCTCATTCTACATTTTGATCTTTATTTATTTATTTTAGTTTTTTGCCGTAGGGAATGTGTGCTTACCAAAGAGAGATAGAGGGAGGGAAAGTGAGAAATCAGTTCCTGGAAGGATGGCCACACTGCCATCCCTTTGCCTCCATTCTCCTCTCAGAATTTTGGACATGCACACACACATACATCCCAGTGTGGTTTTCAAGCTGACAGGTCCAAGACTCAAGTCATGGTTGGCCATGTGGGAGTCAGTCCAGCGCCTTAAACACCACACCACTTGTCAGACCCATATTAATTCATTTTCAGACAAATGTTGAATACTTACAAGCCTTTGGGTATTCCAGACACGAGAGATATAAAGGAACATAAACAGTGGTCTCTGCAGTCAGAGATCTTAGAGTAGGTTGGCAGAAAGAGGCACAGAAGTACTGAAGACAGTATAGTAGGATAAGCGTGATATTATGGTGGCAAAGAATATGATGAGAAAGAACAGGGAGGAAAACTATTTTTAATTGAAAAATAGAAGTGTTTTTTCTTTTTTTTAGTGAAAATAGAATTTAATGTCATGTAGAGGGAAAAAGCACGTGTGAGAGTGGCAAGATGAGAAAGCCTAGTTTTGAAGAATGTAAATGTCTCAGTATGGATTGAACATGTGTTACACAGAGCAAATGTGAAGAGATGAATTTCGAGAAGAAATTAAAGAGGACATGAAAGATCTTCATAAGTACAGTAAAGAGCATGAATTTAATCCTGTTTGCAAAAAAAAAGAGAGCCTTTGAAGAAATTCAAGAAGAGTGACTTGTGCCAACTTTTACATTAGTAAGATCACTCGGGCCTTAATGCAGAACATGAAGAGGATGATAACAGGAACAGAGTGGTAAGACAGCTGTTTGGAAAATCATATGAGAAATGTAAAAAGCCTGAACTGAAGAAGTGACAATGGAATTAGAAAGAAATATGATAACTTATGACATTAAAAAGTTAGAATAAGCAGGACTTAGGGATCATCTGGATGTGTAGAAAGAGAGAGAAAATAGCTGCGAATACCCATCCCCAAGTTGACAGAATTGACCACCAGGTGGATGTGTAGTGTCCATGTTCACCAAGGGAAGAAACTCGCAACAAGGTACACACTGGAAGGACTGGACGTAGACTTCAGATATGCTGAGACTGAAAAAGAAGTGGTGGTGTTGAAGAGACAGAGCCTTTATGGAATGCTGAACTAGAGATAAAACTTAGGAGTCCTTATACATTGCTAATTATGGAGATGGTTGAATTTCAGTGCTTTTCCCAGAGGGAGTAAGTAGCAACAAGAGAAATTTGTAACCTTGCTTAACACCACAATGTAAGAGATGTGAAGAGGAAGAGAAAATCTGAAAAGGATCTAAGAGAAAACATGGGATGAAAACACAATGGTACACACTCCAAAGCCAGAAAGAGTTTAGGTCAAAAAAATTAAATAAAATCATGCTTCATGTCTACCAATTTGATACCAGCAAGCAGGACCATGATCCTGACTAGCTGGAGTGTTGTGATGGGACCCTTGGCAGGATACCCTTGCCCTCTTCTTCATGTGCACACATGCACACGTGTACTCTCATGCTCTCCCCAAAAAAGAAATAAAATACACTCTAAAAATTCTTAAATGAGTGTATATTAAAGACTTCTACCCAGAAGTGTTCATATACCAAGATTGAACAAGTCATATGTTCATGCCTGCATTCAAGGGAGTGAAGGTACAGTTTATACGTTTCCCAGAAGAAAAAAAAAAAGATAAATATAAAAACCACTGTGGTTTATTCTGGACACCAAATATTCTATTTGCCCTCCTTTCTGAACACAAGGCTTAGTTATCTCGGTCATATGGTGACATTAAGCTAAAAGTGCCAGTTTTCTAGAGAAAAGAGTCTTTGAAAAATATCATTGAGGAGAGAAAGAAGGAGGAACAGGGAGGCTGCAATCCCAGAGGCAGACGGACCAGGCAGGCCAAGACAAGCTGCTCCGCTTGAGCTCATCTGCAAGGACCCAGCCAGCCTGCTGCTGGGGAGAAGGGGTCCTCCAGCCCACGTGGTGCATCTACCAACTTAGTTTCTGCCTGTCCACCCATGTTTGGGGCAGTAAAGTTTTGGTCTATAAGAACCAAACAAATGAAAGTAGGAGACTCTGTAGGAATTCTTTCTCCATCACTCTTTTGACAGTAAAAGAGAGAAACTCCCCTCTGGATACCTAAACCCTAAGCTCCTACCGTGGATTCCATACTTCTGCCCATGACAGAGGAGGGAAGTGAGCACAGATCTTACACATATCATAAAGAAGTACAGGAGCACGCAGATAGAAACATATGCCAAAGTAGAAAGAAGCGAGTATAGCGCCAGATGACTAAAAATCAAAGCAGGTCATGACGAAATAGGAAAAAATCAGCAAATTCATCCCTCTTAAAGGATTATGACTCCTCATCAACTATGGATAAAATACAAGAGGTAGCAGAAATATCAGAAAAAGAATTCAGAATATTAATTGTAACAATATTCAATAATATGTAGAAAAAAAACAGGGGATCAATTGCAGAACATGAGAAAATCCTTCCAAGGCATGATAAAGGAACTCCATAAGGAGATAGACACACTGAAAAAGAATCAAATAGAACTTCTGGATATAAAGAATACATTGCAGGAAATGAAAATCTCTTCTGAAAGTATCAACAGTAGACTATACCACATAGGAGAAAGAATTACTGACCCTGAAGACAAAAATCTCTGATTTAGCTCAAGCAACTGAAAAGAATTAAAGAGCTATTTAAAAGTGAGGACAATATGTGGGAAATCCTGGACATGATTAAATATCTGCAAAATAGGTATTCCACTAGCTGAATAGGCAGGTAAAGGCATAGAAAGCATCTTTCATACTATATTAACTAAAAACCTTCCAAATTTAGAGAGACACACAGACATCTAAATCCAGGAGATACAAATGTCACCAAATAGAATAACAGAAGAAGATCCTATCCAAGGCATACATCATAGCCAAATTGGTAAAAGCCAGAGACAAAGAGAAAATTCTAAAAATGGCAAGAAAGAAATGCCAAGTTACTTACAAAGTTTACTCCCATCAGACTAACATTGGATCTCTAAGATGAAACAATCCAGGGAAGGAAAGAAAGGGGAGACATATTTAAAACTCTGAAAGAATAGCAAATTCAGCCAAGAGCACTATACCCAGCGAGATTATCCTTCAAATGGGAAGGAGGAATAAAATTATTATCAGACAAACAGAGACTAAAAGAATTCACTAAAACAAAACCAGCTCTTCAGGAAAGACTTAAGAGACTACTATACCAGGAAAGTTAAAGAGATACAAAGAGAAATAAGAGAACACAAAACAACCAGAAAAAAAAAGGGATAAGTCCACACATATTGATAATAACATTGAACGTCAGGACTAAATGTAGATTTAACAATTTTACACACAAACAAGTTCAAGTACAAATTCACCAATTATTTGATACATGGCTCTCTCCCAAGTTTCAATGTATATATTTATTGTAACCATTATTCCTTGTATTGAACTATCAATAGGTAATAGAGAAAAAGTCTAAAATGTTACCACTGAGTCTTTCTTTGGACTTAATTTTATAAAAAAAGCTAAAATCAAAAACTTTGTAAAGCCTAAAAAATAACCAAATCACTGGTTTTACCATGTTCTCACTTTTAAACCTCTTTTCCATTTTGGTTTATTTTTGCTTTTTTGAGGACTTCTTTCTTTGTTGTATAGTATTATGATTTTATGAGAACCCAGTGTGTGAGTGTGAGAGTTCTTTTTCTATTTCTTCCTAGTGAGCTATTTTATGTACAATTTTACCTATCTCTAACTGAACCAAAGATTGATATCCACAGATTTTTCAGATTATAAACTCTTATCTCCCACACTCTTTTACATGAAAATTACAAATCCTTCTTTCATTGGCTATGTTAAGATTATCTTTGTTGGGGCTGGCAGGTGGCATGGTGGTTAAGGGTGCTGGACACCCACATGGCCGACCACAGCTTGAGTACTGGACCTGATGGCTTGCTTTCTCACTTTCCCTCTCTCTTTCTCTCTTGCTCTCTCGTTCTCTTGATCTGTCCATCTCTGGTCAAATTAAAATAAATAAAGTTAAATTAAATAACTCTTAAAAAAAGGTTATCTTTGTTAATGTATGAGATTGCTTGGTCCCTGCTTTTTTTTTTTTTTTTTTTCTTTTTTAAGGAGATTTTTGCTATAAGGCACATGCACTTGCCAGAGAGACAGAGACAAAGAGCAAGAAATCACCCTGCCAAAGGAATGGCCATGCTGCAATCCCTGCTCCTCCAGTCTTCTCTTGGCATCTTGGGCACACACGCACATGCCCCCGTGTGAGTTTTAAGTCCCCTGACTGGCCACAAACAGAAGTCAAACACGTGGGAGTCCAGCAACATAAATATTATACCATCTGCTGTCCTGACCCCAGATTTTTAATCAATACGTTTTTTTTAGAACTGTTCCTCACAAGCAGGCACTTTTGTCTTGGTGCAGTCTCCTTCTATCTGTGAAGGAACACACCTCTGAGCCATCATCACGCCTGGGCATTTACAGGAAGACTTCTGCTACATGGTCACCAACCCGCTCTGCCAGTTATTTATTATATTATTATTTTGTTTATTATTTTTGTAGAGAGAGATTTTTGCAACACAGCAAGTGTCTTGCTGGAGAGACAGAAACAGAAAGCAAGAACTCACTTCCCAGGGGGTATGACCACCTAAAATCCCTTCTCCTCTATTCTCCTCTCATGACCTAGAGCACACAAGCACACATGCCCAGTGTGACTTTTAAGTTTCAGGGTGAGACCCAAACCTGGGTCAACTATATGGGACCCCAGCAACTTAACCATTATGTTATCTGTTGGTCCCTCACTCAACCACTTATTTGATAGCAAATCAGATGCCTTTGAGGTGCTGAAGGCAGCCAAAAATAATAAAAAAGAAACCTGCAGAGGTGACCTTGGGGTCCCCAGGGCCATATATATTTGATATTTTGCTTTACTTTTACTACTAATATCTTGCTAAACCATAGTATGGACTAACCAATGTAGTCTACTTCCTTCTGTTTTCAATCTTTTTCCCTTAATATTACACATCTGTTAGACACCTGGTCTACCTTCTGAAGTAAAATCAACAATTTTTTTTTTTTTTTTTTTTTTTTTTTTTTTTTTTTTTTTACCAAAAGTTTGAATCTCTCTTTTTCAGGCTTAAGTAAAATCATTCTCTTTGTTGACCATGTGACGGTGAGACAATACACTGGATATTAGAGATTTTTTACGCTAACACCGGAACTCTAGGAATCCAGTTTTATATTAAACAGGATAAATGAAGTTTTGCTTTGATACAAAACCACCCCAAAGTTTCAGAGCTTAAAATTAAAGATTTATTTTCTATTTATAGTACTTTTTTTTGTCAAGTTATCAAAGACTTCTTTTCAACATTATCATCGCTAAGGGACTTAGGCTGGCAAACATTTGCCTTCTAGACTCCCTGTTGCATAGCTGTGGCATGGAAAAGTTGCATTGGCTCATACAAACTTTCAATCAAGAGTTAGAGCTGTCATATTTCATCAGAAATTCTAATGCATGTCTTGAAATAGGAGAATATTAATATTGGTGAACTGCCCTACTAATTACCATACATCATGTCTAGAGAGGTTAGTAGGATTAAAGGATCAAGGGAGAAGTGATTGAATATGTTTATTGTGAGAAGAATTATTCCAAAAAGTAAGAAACTGTAAATATAGAAAAGTATGGTAGTAATTTGTTGGCATATTATTTGTACACAGTGGTGGTGGTACAACAGAAGCTACATTAGAGACTCCAGTTTTAAAGCCAGGGCCTCTCTGTGCACATTGAGGCCCTGCATATGTGTTTTCATGATCTAGACTGGTGGAGGCTGAAGTGGATCACAGATCATGGCGTGGAGACTTTGTTGAGAATGCCTCTCTCTGTTGCTCTCCCTCTCTCTTTCTCTCTTACAGAAGGAGTAACATAATGTTTTCAAAAGAAATAAAATGAGATAGGGTCTGTTTACAGTAGAAGTCATTATCTTTGGACAATGGGAGAAATAGAAGACATATTATGGATAAAGACAAATATGAAAATGAACAAAAACATACGTGAGAGCCAGGGCTTTCTCAGGGAAGTTGAAAGTCAATGTATAGATACCAGAATAGGGTCAGCTGGTGACGTGGTGGTTAGGGTGACTGGATCTCACATGGCTGACTGCATTATTCAAGAGCCAGATGGGAATGGAGGAGAAGGGATTGCTACATATCCATTCCCCTCGGTAGTACTTTCTCACTTTTCTCCTCTCTCTTCATCTCTTTCCAGTGAGCACTTGTGCACTCTGTAAAGAAAAAAAAAAAAAAAAGGTACCGCAGAGCATGCAATATATAAAATTGTCTTCTACAATCTAAGTTAATCCAAAAATACTAGCGTAGAAAATTTTACTTGTAATAGTTTATGTTTACAGTACAAGCAGGTATTTTTCTCAGCTGAAACTGAGAAGGTAAAAACAGATACAGTAAAGGACTTTAAAGCCAAAACAGACTTTACTTCCCAGACACTGTTTACAAAGTGTTTTCTCACTTCACTGTCAGACACCCAAAGAGAGGTGAAACTACATAAAATAACTCTATGTTATATAGTAAAGATTGAAGGAAAAGAGAAGTTGGCAAACAAAGGAGAGAACAAGTTTGCCAAAGGATTTCTGAAGAATTCTTCTCTGTCATGAGAATTGGGTTTATGAACAATTTTCTAAGTCTGCATTGAGAACAATACAAATACTATAGTATATTTTATCTCTTATTTTAGGTGTTATATATCTTTTCTAAACACATTATCTTTAGTTTTCATTTTAGTAAGGAAGACAATGGACTGCCCTGATTTTCTAGTGTATGAGCACATAAGCTTAGCAAGATTTGCGAAGAACAAAATAATCGTGACAAATAGTAAACTTAGAACTGACATCCTAAAGTTCTTTCTATCAACATTTTTAATGCCACTTTTTGGATAAGTGTTGTTTAAGTACCAAATATGAGACTCATAAAATACTTGCATTCTTTGTTAAATGTACACTGTAGATGGCAGGATAAGATGTGTACTTACATACTTTATCACCTGTGCTTCGGGTTTATATTGACACATATCACATCTCACATACATGTTCTTACATGTCCAGGGTAGTAAAAGTCCGATCTTTTTCATACTCCTGCTCATTTTCTCTTCCATCCCCAACTAAATTATCCAAAATCATTCCAGGATTACCCAGTCAAACCCAAGTTTGCCATTCCTGTTGTCAAGTTTCCTCAGAAAGAAAAATAAAAAATGTGTTCATCTCAGTAGGCAGCTTCCATTCTTCAGCATCTTTTTTTTCTGCCACTTTCACATGGTTTCCTAGTTGCAAGCAGATAACACTTATTTCTTGGAGTAAAAAACCTACTGCTAAGATAGCAATATACTTTTTGAATATAGAGGAGAAAGATAAAGATCTTTTTTCCTGGTAATATTCTCAGGTGTTGCCGTATTCAAGGGTTCTATCAGTTACAACTGTTTAATCACCAGGGATAGTACTAGTACTATTTTTGAGAAGGATCTCCTTCCTTGAGTCAAAAGAGATTCTTATGAACTTTATGTTCAGATATTATCTGGAAAAGCACATTCTTTTATGCCAGCAGACTTTACTTAGGAATATCTCTGTCTATCAGGATGACTCTGATCACTTTAAAACTTAGAGAAAGTGGATCATCAGGTCAACCTGAATTTGTTCCCAGGAAACTTTGCTCTCAAAATTTCATACTTTTTGAAGTTGGTAAGTTGATATTCCAAGGGTTATTAGGAATCAAATTCTCCACTAAACTACCAACAGTAAACGGTTATTCTCCTCTTTCAGATAAATATGTGAACTACTTATAAATTCATGACCAGAAGGATTCATTCAGGTGATTATTCCCAGAACAAGGTTGTATTTTGAGGTTATTGTGGTTTCCACCTATGCAATTTTAAAAGGAAACTGAAATTATGAGATGAATTAATTAGACAATAGATTGATGATAATAGACACATGGATAATGAAGAATTTGATTGTATTTGTTTCTATATTTTCCTTGAATTATACTGTGGGTCTCAGTGAGATTTGTGTCTGAGTGGGGTGTGCTGTGTGTCACGGTTTTGTGCTATGGTTCACAATGATGTGTGATGTAGTCTCAATGAGGTGTGCTACGTGTCACAGTGGGTTGTGCTCTGTGTTAAAGTGGGGTGTGCTGTAGATCTCAGTGAATTTTGCTGTGGGTATCAGTGAGGTGTGGTCTGAGTGGGGTGTGCTGTGTGTATCGGTTTTGTTCAGTGGATCTTACTGACATGTGCTGTGGTCTCAATGTGGTGTTCTTTGTGTCACAGTGGGATGTGCTGTGGGTTAAAGTGGGTGTGTGCTGTGTATCACAGTGAATTCTGCTGTGGGTCTCAGTGAGGTTTTCAGTGTGTCTCAGTGAGTTTTGAGTCTAAGTGGGTTGTGTTGTCGGTTTAAATGAGTGTGCTTTGGGTCTCAGTAAATTGTACTGTGGGTCTCAGTGAGATTTCCTGTGGGTCTCAGTGAGGTTTGAGTCTGAGAGGGGTGTAAATAAATAGATGCAGATAGTAGACGCAAACCCACTCCTCTAAGGATAATGAGAATATTTCCGCCTGAACTTCACAGTTTCTGTTACAGAATTTAGGGAATATGATGTATGTCCTGCCTCTGAATGTTTATATGCCTATTAATCACCTAAGGATCTTATGAAGATGTGGATTTTTAATTTATTAAACTAGGGTAGAAACTAAGATTTTGCATTTGGGATTACAACAGGTTTTCATATCTTTATTGAGGGTGCATGGTAGGTTTGTCCTTTTCATCCTGGCCAACATCACTTGTACTAGTGGAAAAAAAAAAAACTCCCCACAAAAAAAGTTGGGATTGTAATTAAGATAAAAGGAAAACAGGGAGGTAGACATAAGAATAGATATTGTGCATAAACTAACTAATGCTCATTCCATTTGGAGAATGAGTTTCTTCAACCAAGTAACCCCTGAGTGAATTGATTTATTTCTCTCTGAAACTCCATTTTCCTTACACATTGGCAGGTACCCTTTCAAAAAGTCAAGGTCCATGCTTATTACACTACCATTGAAAAAACTAGACTGTGATAACCAGACTGTCCACCTTGACAAAGCTTGTCTCTGTTTTCATGACACAGAGTCAAGCAAAGAAGTAGTATCTGCAAGCTGGGAGTACAAATTTGCTGGTGATTGTTTTGGTCTCTTTCAACTTTAGTCTATCTTTCTTGCTAATCTCTCCTTAAAAATTACAATTCCTAGTAGCCTCACCTATTTTGCTTCTCAGACTCTTCATTATCTCAAAGTCAGTATGATCTTCATGAAAATGATCACAGCTATATGTACAAGATAGCATATGTGTGTGTGAGTGTATATATGTGTGTGTGTGTGTTTTATTAATAATTGCAACCTCATAGGCAACACCAATACAAGCCATATGATTTTGCTGATGTTCATACGAATTTCTCTTCTACTAGTAACTCACTATCACATGCAACACATGTCAGGTTTTTCCCCAATGTTTGTTTTTATGCTACTCATCATATTACCTTCTCTTTTGTTGCCATTTTTGGTGGTTGCATTATTGTTTGTTTCATTTTTTTTTTTTCATTTTGATCCACAGTAGGAACTATTGCTAGATGGAGCTTTTGTTGCCTGCTGAGCACATATTGGGAGTGTAGAATTTCTAATGAAGTTTCTTCACATTTGCTTTAACTGAATGCCAAATGATGAGGCTTTATTATAACAATTCCCATGCTTGCCTTAAATCCTGTCATAGTGCACAGTTCAAATGTCTGTTGGACCACAAGATTTTGACCAATTGTCACAAACTTGAAATTAGAGGGTTTGTTTATTAAAGGCACTGGGTTGTTACTAATCAATGAATCAGTTTCTGACTACTTGCATTATTCATTCTGCTCGAGCTCTTCATATATACGTATTTTCAAGTTTAAGTTTCAAGGAATGTCCTTCACATACTATTAATATTAAGGAAACATTGCTTTTATTTATTGGGTCATTCAAAAGCCTTGATGCATTTTACATAGAGAAATGTAGAAAAGTACATCATGCCTTTCCTATGACCCAATATTTTATTGAGCTGCACTTTCTCAATTAAGCATATCTGTCTCTGCTGCATGGGATTCATAGCTAATACATCAGCCTTCCTTGATGACATAACTTTATGTGGAAACACTAGGCTTTTGTTGTCAGTTGGAGCTAGCTACATGCCTTAACTCTGTCACTTCAAAATTATACACTGAGTGATATTAGTTTTTCTTATGGTACCTATCACAAAGTATAGTGCTGATTATTCCTCCATTAAAGAAAAATTTTTTTGTTATAATGTGAACATAATAAGGATGGTGTTTGTTAATTGGATCTGAACCTGGACATTATGCATTTTCCTAAATAAATTATAAGATTATTCTTCATCTTGAATTTTATTTCCAGATCATTGGAACTCATGCTGTAAAATGAAATGATCTTAGTCTAGGATTTCTGCCTTTGTTTCATTTCTTCATTCTTATCCTCTGCATTTCATTTTTCTCTGCTCCCTTTTAGAAGCTGTTTAATGTTAAAAATCTATCAGCAATGGGACCAGCAGTTAGCATAATGGTTATGTCGCTGAATTCCCATGTAGTTGACCATGGTTCGAGTCTCACAACTGGCACATGTGCATGCATGCCCAAGATCCCAAGAGGAGAATGGAGGAGAAGGGATTGCAGCATGGCCATCCCCCCTGGGGGGTGATTTCTCGCTTTCTGTCTCTCTGTCTCTCTCTGTCTTTCGGGCGAGCACACACACCCTGTAGCAAAAACCTCTCCAAGAGATGCATCCAGATAAGAGATGTTGGTTCCCTAATGCCATCATTCCCTGCTGACGCTGTAATGGTCATAGAGTCTTGCTTGCTACATTTCTTTAGAGAAAGATATAGAACAATATTTGTGAGAAAAAAAAAATCCTTTAACAACATCCTTCTGCTAGTGTTCTTCTCTAATCAAAGGAGAAGAAAGCTCTACATATGTAAATGAGAGAGTTCTTAGAGCAGCTTGGATTCTCCCTATGGCCCTATCTACAGAAATATCATATGTCTCATAGCTATGGTTCCAAAATGAGATCTCAGACATAACAAAAGCAGTTGGATGTTTTGGATGCTTTCTTTTCCAGGATCTAACAGTAAGAAAATTCACATACAAAGCCAAATAATGAGAATATCCATTTAATTAATATGAGGGAGTCTCCTTCAAGTTTGTGGAAATGCATTTTATGAAAAGACCGTGCATGAATTTCAAATTATTTTGTACTAAAATAAACTCACATTTTAATTCCATAAATCCCTTAATATAATCAGGTTAATATGTAGAACCCCCTGGATATTTCTGGTTGGACAAGCACCAATTAGCTTGTCTTACTCAACATTGAATACAGTTAAGAATTCAAGGGTCTACTTCATTTTACTCATCCAAGTGAAGCAGAAAAAAAAGGGAACTAAATCATGCCTAGTGTGCTTTCTATAGGAAAACAGGAATTGAAAGTATTCACAGTGCTCTAACATATCATCAAAAACAGAGTTCAAAGAGTAGAGAACTAAACCCAGCATATCTTACCAGTGCATGAATGTTGACCTTTCACACATAAACCCAACTGAGTAGAGAAAGGTGCCCAAACATATGTTGTTTTTTTTTTTTTTGACAATTAGGAAAAATTGTTACTGCTCTCTTTGTGTTCTAGAAACTCTACAGTTAAGTCAAATAGCGATAAAGTGTTCATTCTCTCTTCATCTAGAGAGGTATCAGTGGAGAAAGATACTCTTTTTTTTCTAAATCTGTAAACATAATTCAAAGTTCATTTTTTATTAAATCTTTCCCTTACAGAGTTTTATCTGAAGCTGCATTCTCTTCACTATGCACAAGGCTCTATTCTAGGTGATGCAGACAGCAGCAAATTAAACAAAAAACACAAGTCTTCCTGGAGCTTAAATTCTAAATCAGTAACTTGTACACCATTTTGAAAGTCTCAGAATGTTAGGACCTTAGGGGAAAATCAAAAAAAGCATGAACTAGAGATTATATAATTACAATCATATAATTTAAAATATGAAGAAACCAGGACCAGTCTTGTGGTAAAATCAGCAATAAATCAAACTGCAGTGCTGGAAGCCACATGGCTGACCACAAGGGGGGTTGGATCTCTCAGGTTGGCCTTAAAAGGTTGGATCATGATAGGAACTTGCCTCCATGCCCATGATCAAAAAAGCTGGCAGAGCAGGAAAAGGTTGTGGTTTGATGAAATAATGTCCAGGATGCTTCTTTCCCTCTTTCTTTTATGTGTGGCCACACATGTATTCTGCCATGGGCAAAATAGTTTCTTAGAGAATTAAATTATGTTGGGACCAGCAGGTGGCATGGTGGTTAAGAGAGCTGGACTCCCACATAGACAACAATAATTTGAGTCCTGAACCTTGTGGCTTGCTTTCTCACTTTCCCTTTCTCTGTCTCTCTCTCTCTCTCTCACTCTACCCCTCTCTGGTCAAATTAAAATAAATAAATAAAATAAATAAAGTTCAATAAAATAATTGTTAAAAAAATTAAAGTATGCAGAAATCAAACTAAAATCCACTAGTTGAATATTCCCTTTTTAATTTTTTTTTCACTTTGCTTTTGTTATTTGTTCTGAAAATCTTACAACTTCAAGGGCTGTGGCCTTTTATCTTTATTCTGCAAAATCTTCATGGCAGTTGATAGCAGTTCAGAGTACACTAATTATGTTGATGAAAGACAGATATGAAACAGGTTTCCAATCCAAGTGGAATTATCACCCAGGTGATGTTGCTGTTGCTCTTTCTTGGACCAGACTTTCAGTACTAGGAAGACTTTCAAGCTCATCTGAAAGCGTTGATCTTTCACAAGAGGAGGGGTATTATGAGATGAAGGATAAAAAAAAAGGTAGAAATGAAACTTGGACCATAGGTTCAATTATGAGAACATGGAGAAATTCCAATTATAGAATGTATCTTCTGATTTGTCAATACATGGGATGCCAAATGATCTGCTCAAAGAAGGAAATGGAGAGGATATATTTTAAGTTGAATTGAGTGTAAAATTAACTAGATAGAGGGAGAAGCAGTTAACTTAATGGCTATGTCATTGAACTCCCATGTCGTCGACCATGGTTCAAGTCCCTGACCCGGACTTAAACTCACGCTGGGCGCATGTGCGTGCATACCCAAGATCCCGAGAGGAGAATGAAGGAGAAGGGTTTGCGGTGTGGCCATCCCCCCCTGGGGGATGATTTATCACTTTCTATCTCTCTATCTCTGTCTTTCTGGCAAGCGCACGTGCCCTATAGCAACAACCTCTCAAAAAAAAGAATAATAAAGTAACTAGATAGAAAACAATACGCTTCCTAGGCACAGTAAGATTCCTTATGTAGTAGGTGTTCAGTAATTTTCAGTACAACTAACTTCAATCATTTCATTGGCTGCACCAGTTTCCTGATGCTTCACATCATTAGAGGACAAGCAGATTCTTAGTTTAAAGTAATATTGAGTTTTGCCGAGTGTGTGTTGCAGGAAGAGAGGACAGTCAGAGGATAGCGTTAAAAATAAATAATAAAAATGAACCGTGGGATGAGAAGCTAGCATAATGGTTATGTCACTGGACTCCCATGTAGTTGACCATGGTTTGAGTCTCGGACCCAGTGGCTTAAACTCACGCCAGGCGCATGTGCGTGCGTGCCCAAGATCCTGAGAGGAGAATAGAGGAGAAGGGATTGTGGCATGGCCATGCCCCCTGGGGGGTGATTTCTTGCTTTCTGTCTCTCTGTTTCTCTCTGTCTTTCTGGCAAGCATATGTGCCCTATAGCAAAAATCTCTCTCCAAAAAGAAAAGAAAAAATGAACCGTTGAATGCAATCTGTATGAGGAACTAAATGAAGATAAGGAACTACACGATCTTTATGAAGTCAATTATTTTTAGGAGTGAAAGTGCTATAGCAACAGACCAGCAAGAATAAAAGCTTGAAACTAGGACCATATGTTTGACTTTGTTTATATAGCTATTGTTCGAAACACATTGACAAATATTTAAAAGATTCTTTTTAAAATACTGCATCTCAACTAATTTTTAACAAAATGTATTTAAACCAAAAGCTTAATTACTGTGAGTCCTGAATCCCATCTCTATTGTTATAAATAACTAATAGATGGACACTAATTACTCCTTCTACTACTTTCACTCTACTTTTACCACTGCTACTACTAAAATAGCTAATTCATAAGATGCTATTATAGTGTAAAACTCAGTGAATTAAAAATAAAAGAAGCTAGAAACAATAAGATACGTATGTCTATATATATATTTCATTCTATATCTATATGGAGATATTTAGGGTGGTAGTGAATGAGACTTATTATGAGGAACTGGCTTACAAAATTATGAACGCTGAGAAGTCTTAGCTGGAGGCTCAGAAAAACTGTTGGTGTAATTCCAGTCCAAGCCCAAGGGCTTAAGAGCCAAGACAGTCAATGGTGTAATCTCAGTCCAAGTCTAAAGGCCAGAGAACCAGTAGTACCCATGTCTGAGAGCAGAAGAAGACGGATGGCCCAGCTCAGGCAGGGAGAGCAAATCCACCTTTCCTCCATCTTCTCCTTCTGTTCTATCAATTATGGGTTGCATGGTGCCTTGCCCATATTGGTGACAGCAATCTTTATTACTCATTCTATTGGCTTGAATGCAAATCTCTTTTGAAAACAAGCTCACAGATACATCCAGAAATAATGTTTTACCAGCTATCCGATCCTCTCTTTTTGTTTGTTTGTTTTAGAGAGATTTCTCTGCCATAGGGCACATGCACTTGGCAGAGACACACAGAGAGACAGAAAATGAGAAATCACCCCCCCCCAGGGGGGGTGGCCATGCCACAATCTCATCTCCTCCATTCTCCTCTTGGTATCTCAGCCACACACACACGCGCACCCAGCATGAGTTTTAAGTCACTGGGTCTGGGACTCAAACTGCAGTCAACTCCAGGAGAGTCCAGCAATGTAACCATTAAACCATCTGCTGGTCTTATTTGAGCATCTCTTAACCCAGTTAAGTTGACAACTTTGTTGATGAGATTGCAGAGAAAAGGGAACCCTTGTGAAATGCTGTTAAAAACGCAACTATGAGAACAGTAGATGGCACAATGGTTATGTCACTGGACGCCCCTGTAGTCCACCGCTATTCATGTTTCAGTCTCTGTGGCTGGAAACTCATGTCAGGCATATGTGCATGCATGCCCAAAATCCTAAGAGGAAAATGGAAGAGAAGGGACTGCGGTGTGTCCATCCCCTCTGAGGGATGATTTCTTGCTTTCTGTCTTTCTGTCTCTCCAGCAAGCACACACACTATTGCAAAAAATCTCTCTAATAAAAAAAAAAAAAAAAAGAAAAAACAAACAAACAAAAAACAAAAACCATTCTTTGAAATATTAATGGGCTTTCTATAGTTCATGTGATTCATGCATTTATGTATTTTATATTCTTTCTTTATTATTTTAGAAAACATAGCCTGAGCATTTCTAGGTACATCTTATTTTGTTTTATATCACAAATATATATTCTATATAAAGAGATCTAAGTAAAATAATGCTGTCTTATTCCCTCATTATAATCCTTCAGCTTCATTCAAATTCTCTTATTTTTTTTTAATTTGCTCTAGGACACATGTGCTTGCTAGAAAGATACAGAGAAAAAGGTCCACCACCACCACCACCATACCCCCCACCCCACCCCGGGACGATGGCCATGCATCAGAAATCCCTCTCCCCTAGGGCTTCTAGGCAGGCGTGCAACTGTTCCTGGCCTGTTACCCAAGCTGCCTTGTCTAAGACTCCAACCACAGTCAACCAAGTAAGATCTAGCCGGCCAACCATAACACCGTGGGCTATCCCCAACTTTCTTTAAAGTACATATCTGTCATTCTATTTTTCCAGCCTACATTCTTACTTCAGAGTTCTCCTTCATAGAATCTGCTGTGGAAGATAGAAACCAAAATCTACATTAATTGTTTGGATTGTAAATATGTAAAAAAAAGTAAAAGTTTAGTCAAAAAATAATAATTCAAACAGATCTGAGCAAAATTGTTTAGATTGCTCTACGATGATGTTTGTACAAGGACACTGTTGCCACATTATTTGCAGTGACCAAAAAAAGCCATTAGAGTGACCATTAATAATAAACTATTTGAACTGGGGAAAAAGTTATTTAAAACTGGAAAAACTGTTTGAAATTAAATGCAATTAGGTAGATCTCTATATGTTGTTATGGAATCAAGCCCATGATAGATCATTAATTGGGAGGAAAAAAAAAAAAAAAAACAAGATACAAAAGATAAGCAAATCACATGGCTAAAATGATGCATAGAACCTAAATACATACAGTCATTCAATCTCATTGTCCAACCTTCCTCATCATAAAGTTATGTGCGTAATTGAAATGGATGAAGACAGTAAAGATGGTTACTGTAGATGATAAAATGTTGAACTGCTCTCCACTCACCTGGGTTGAAGTCTTAAACAATTGATTTCAGAAATAATTTCAGTACTATTTTAGGCAGTGAGGTGTCTTTGATTAAGTCACAATTAGCTAATCTCAGTGAAATTTTGGTTTGCAATTTTTTTTCAGATTGAACCCAAATTACGTACACTTCATAGTAGAAATTGAAAGGCTTAATTTAATTTCTTTTATTGTCTTTGTTCTTCTTAAAAATATCTACAACATATTAAAGAACATTTTCCTTGGTAAGCAAGTCACAACTGCATCGTAAAATTTAATTATTATGCCATGCTTTTTGGTATAATTTTAACTTCTTCCACTTATTTGGTAGTACCACAGTCACAGACATGTCCTAGGCTTAACTTGGTCAATTATTTAAGAAATTACACATAAATGTAACTGCGATCAAGTGGCAAATTGATTTTCTTTTTTATTTAAGAATTTTTTAATTTTACTTATTTATTTTTTAATATGCCAAAATAAATTTTATTAGTATTTTATTACATAACCTATTAGGCTTGAGGTTTTTTTTTTTTTTTTTTTTTTTTTTTTTTTTTGAGAGGTTTTGCTATAGGGTACGTGTGCTCACCAGAGAGACAGAGAGAGACAGAGAGACAGAAAGCTAGAAATCACCTCCCAGGGGGGATGGCCACGCCACAATCCCTTCTCCTCCATTCTCCTCTCGGGATCTTGGGCACGCACGCACACGTGCCCGGCATGAGTTTAAGCCACTGGGTCCGGGACTCGAATTGTGGTCGGCTACATGGGAGTCCAGCGACATAGCCATTACACTAACTGCTGATCCCAGAGATTTTCTTAAATGTCACATGTGGCCCATTTCTGATTCCTCTGAGAACCTGAAACGTCATCTGTCTTTTGGAGGATTCAGTTTCTTATGCTGTCTGTGACACTGTCTGTGAGGATACCAACGGAGCTTAGTAGTAAAGAACGTCTGCTCAATAGTTCTACCATGGGTCCTTGCTCCCGGTGTTCACTTTCCTCTTCTAACCTGGATTTCAGCACTTGATCAGGTGTTCCTTCATTATCATGCACAGGATCTTATCAAGGGATAGGTTTTGTGTGTTCCTATGGAATGTCCACAGACGGGTGGTAGCACACTACCATCCTGCCATCAGATGTCAATGCAAGCTCCATTTTGCAATTATAATCATCTGGGAGAGAAGAATACATAGATGTCTGAAAAACTCAATATGAAGCTCCCTCTGGGGTTGGAAGGAGATGTTTCAAGATAGTTGTCTTCGGCATCATCCATTTTATCACTGCTACTGACATGGTGTAGCAAGGTGCTTCTTACATGGTAGAAAGAAAGTTGTTCCAAAGAGAAATTGCTTTTTAAAACCACTTTTAAATAAAATACTTTTTCAACCCTTGACATATCATCACTGCAAGCCTGCTCTCTTGTTTCTATTAATTATTATTTTTTGATTTGACCGGAGAGCACTGGTGTGTTGCTCACTTGGTGATCACAGTTCAAATCCTCAGCTTAGTCCACCTCAAGATCTGACCAGCTACAAGATTAAAGGAAGGGAATCCTGATATGACCAGACCTTGGGTGTCTCCACTCTCTCTCCTCTCTCTTTCACATGTGCATGCATACATTTTATTTTAAATAAAAAGAAATTAAAGAGTCATCTGCACACACATGTTTATTTCAGTATGAGCCATATTCGCCAAATTATGGAAACAAACCAAGTGTCCATCAAGAGATTAATGGCCAAAGAAATTGTGTAATAATTATAACGAAATATTATTTGGCCAACAAAAATAAGGAAGTCTTGTCACTTGAAAAAGCATGAATGAACCTGAAAGACATTATGGTTAAATGAAATAAGTCATACACAGAAGCAAAATATAGAAAACAAACAAAAATGTTGAACTTACAAAAACAGTAAAAGGGTGTTTGTTCACCTTGAATATATATGATCTTTGATTGTCAATTAAATATTTTTAGAAAGAACTCAATGACAGTTGTTATTAGCTTTGTTACACTAAAATAATGTCTTTTGTGAACAAATCACAGAATTATGTTAAAAAATCGTTTCTGAATTCTTTGGTTAGAAAACACAATTAGGTATAAAAAGATGCCAGATGAGAACTATTTTTTTCTACATTCCTAAAAGAAACCCAAACTTGGCAGTTTTTTTTTTTTTTTAAGAAAATTGCACCAAAAAAGGGGAGAAAGCAAAATAGATAGTAATAACATCTTTGAAAACCTTTATTTTATAAATCCTTCAATCAACCATATTTTATTTATACAACAGAATGCTAGAATTTTTATACGTTTCAAAATGTCATCTTAATTAACATTACTAACACTGTTTTCTGCTCAGCACAAAGAACTATTTCCCTAATTCTAGTGTTTGAACCCATAAATACCATTAATTAGCTACCCTACAGCCTTCTCTCTTTCAAGGTCTGTAATTCCTCTCACTTCTCTCCTTTTTTCCAATTCCCATTACGAGTGCATTTAATTAATTTCATGCCATTCCTTTGATTCCTTTCCAATTCTTTTCCAGCTATCATTATTGGTTGTATCCCAGACTGGATGTTGAACAATGAAAAAGAATGCCCTTGATGCAGAGAATCAAGGGATGATTTCAAGAAGCAAACTTGATTTAATTATTAAGAGATAAAGGCTTCTCTAAACTGCAAATACTCTCTTCTCCATCTGTCATCTCTGCCAGTGTTTCATGCTCCATAATTTTGATATTCAAAGGACTTTACTCTTGCATGTATTTACTCACTTCCGTATTACTCAGAACAAATAAAGAACATTCACTATATATCTAGCAGGGTCTTAGATTTGTGGTGGCAAAGAAGTCACTGAAGTGATTCTTGACTTTGACTTAAAAGTCAATGGAAGGGACCAGCAGTGAGTACAATGACTATGTCACTGGACTCCCTTGTAGTCAACCATGGTTTGAGTTCAGGATCCGGTGTTTTAAACTCATGCTGGGTGCTTCTGCGTGCGTGCCCAAGATCCCAAGAGGAGAACGGAGAAGGGATTGAGGCATGGCCATCCACCCTGGAGGGTGATTTCTTGCTTTCTGTCTTTCTGTCTCTCTCTGTCTTTCTGGCAAGTGCACGTGCCCTATAGCAAAAACCTCTCCAAAAAAAAAAAAAAGTCAATGGAAGAGGAATACAGATAAGATATTGTTTTGCCTGATGACATATAAGCAAATGTATTCCTCATTTTCAATTCCTCAAGAGAATTAGTATTATCTATTTTCTAATTGTATGTACTCAAAGGAAAATAAAGTAGAAGATAAACACCATAAGTTAAAAATAAATACTTTCAAAGGAGTTCAAATTGAATGCCCAAAAGTTCTTTAGACCCTTTCTTACTGAGTAGTTTGTAGTAATGTTACTTTTTTATTAATAGATATTTGTTGCTCTAATAGATTGAATCATATAGCTTATTTTTAGATTTTTTCTTTTTAATAAATCCTACTAACCAAGTGAAATATTAATTTGCAAAAGAAATTAAATACCTATTTCTCATTATTTGCCCTGATATTGATGATAAATATGCTCATGACTTAAACTTGAAGACATGAGGGGCCATCTGATGGCATAGAGGTTTTGTTGCTGGACTCCCACATGGTCAACTGCCATTCAAGTCCCCACTCAGTGACTTAAAGTAATTCTGGGTGTGTGTGCGTGTGTGCCTAAGATCCCAGAAGGACAATGGAGGAGAAGTGGTTGCAGTGCAACCAAGTCCCCTAGGGAGTGATTTATCACTTTCCCTCTCACTGTCTCTGTTTCTGGCACTCTGGTGAGTGCATGCACCCTAAGGGACAAAAAGAAAAAATTAAAAAAATAATAATAATATTTGAAGACATGGTAATAGTCAAAAAAGAAAAAAATGTTTTTCTTTTTTGACTATTTTTATTTTAAATTATGAGCTTGCTGAAAAAATTGTGATTTATATAAATTTGTCAAATCAAATGTTAGCAATTAAAATACCTGGGTGTAGACCCTGCCAGACCCCGCCATGATGGCACACATAGGAAGAGTCCTGCTGGCCCATATGGGAGCCCTTGGGCTCATATCCCAGTTAACCTGAATATGCAGGGCATGCCCACAGATGTCCTGTGCTCCTGGCTGGCTGAAGGGCTTGGAGTAGGATTGTGACATGAGAGCCTGATGAGAGCTCCTTATCTGGATATGTTTCCAAAAACAAATACTATTCCTTCTGTTGTAATAATAACATAAAATGTTTTTGGCAAAAAATAATACTGTAGAAACTTCAGTTCTCCTGAAGCTCAACTATTGACCTACTTGGGTTTTTTTCTTTCTTAATTTGTCAGGCATATGCACTAGCTAGAGAGAGACACACACAGAGAGATGGAAAGTAGCAGTAATCCCTTCTCCCTCATTTCTCCTTATTTTGGGGATTTGGGATGCTCACATGAAGTGTTTTTCCAGGCTCCCAGGATGGGACTCGAACCATGTCAACCATGTGGGATGCAGCTCATGTAACCACCAAGCCACAAGCTGGCCTGACTTACATTTTTTTTTCTGACTTACGTTTTTAATTAAAAAAAAAAAAAGTCCACGAATATACTTACACACCCCTTCTCACGTATTAATATACACAGTCTTAGTCATGGAACTGATTGGAAATCATTATGCATATTACTTAATTGTTTTCTTAAATGATTGTACCAATCCAACTTGAAGATTTTGATTGTTCTTGTATGTGACTAATAAGTATAAATACATAGATAGATACACATACACATTTAATTAGTTATATGGTAGTGTTTTTATCTGTGAATTATAGAATTTTTCAGCACAAATATTTATTGGATAAGATTGTTTTTCTCTCTTGGCAAGTGGTATGAAATCTACATTCGATGGCAGAAAAAAATGAATCCAATACATGAAGTTATTTTTAAAAAGTTGTTACTCTCATAGATTTGTGCCAAACTATTGATTTGAAAAAAAAGTAGAAATATATTCATTCCAACCCAAGAATTACTTTTTTTTTTTTCTATCAAATGACATTAATGAACCATAATGTGTCTTTCAGCAACTCTTTCTGGAAAAAAAAAACATCCATTTGTTTTTCTGCAAGAAAAATGGAAATTAGTATATCCATCAAAATTTGCTTCTGTTTGATCTGAAATACAATCAGAAATACAAATCTTTTTTTAATCCACACATTTCATTTAATTTTATTCATGGCTATAAAAACATGTAGAAGGTAAGAGCATAAAGGTCCTTCTAAACAAAAATTCACTAAACTAAACATCATCACTTCAGTATGAGTGCTGTTGTTAGGGCAACTAATCACCTAAAAAAATTCATGAAGAAAAGGACATCACCTTAAGAGATGATGTAAGTAGTCATAGCAACAATACTATTTTAAAATCAAGTATTGGTGTCCGGTGTTTCTTTTCTTCCTCCTGACATAGGATGCATAAGATATTGTTGCCCTCTTTCTACACATTTTATGTTTTACACCATAAAAATAAAAAATTTCAGATGTGCCAAGCTGTCTCCAGATGTGTTTTTCTGGCAGTAGAGAGGTATCAGTCAGCACGAGGATGGTGCTGATTGTATTATTTCCTCACAAACTTTAAACCATTATATTTAATATCCAAGTGAAACCGAAAAGGTTTGAAAACACCAACAATAACAATTAAAATAGTACAGTATCTTGGAGGAATTCAAGATAGTTGATAGCTACTTTCTGAATTTTTCTGTGTGTTTTCAAAGCCAGACTTATCTATAGGAATAATACTTGAGTCATTTGCTTTGCTGAGATTTCTTGAGATTTCTGTTTTATCTTCTCCCTCCACCCCCAATTTTGCCTGCTGTAAAATGGGTCTGGCCTTCTCTGGATTTTTCACTCCTGACACATACTTCTCTGCATTTTCACTCCTGATATATAGCTATCTCTAAGTAGCACTCTGTGCTGTCTCTAGAGTGATTGTGATTCTATTCAATACCACTGATCCATCATACTGCATTGATAAATGAGGTCCGAAATGAAAGCTACATCTTCAATGATCTAAGGTACATTCTTCCTTGGGAGAGGTAAAACACATTCAACTGTATTTTGTGATTTCTCTCTCTCTGGATATTTGGTATCTTCTTCAGATCGTGTTCTACTGGTCTTTTCTCCTGGGACCCTATGTTTGGAATCTTGTGTCTCTCTCAGACCTAACAGGATCATCAGGCACAAAGTAATATCTAAGAAAAAAAAAAAAAAAAAAAAAAAAGACATAGATTAGATAAATCAGAATAAATATTCCATCATGCTTTAACCAGATTTGCGTTTCTACACTACATTATAACTGTTATAGCTGAGGGGGGCAATTCCACTCAGAAGAAGAGTCCCTTGCTTTCATAATCTTAACTTTTTTTTCTTTTTCATGGAGGCATAATTTATGTATTTCTTTAAAATAAGGGCATAGCTAGACATTTTATTTGACCGCACCAAAGTCCTAGGACAATGATTAGAGAACATGTCTGTTGGAAGAACCCGGATGGTGTCAAAAGAGAACAGGTTGTATGCGATGCTTACGCACATGGTTACAGACAATGGTTCCACTTCTTTCCTGTTTTCTGACAGTATAATAGGGCGTGATGGGCCCTGTCCAGAGCACAGTGTCATCCCCGAGTCCTCACCATGATCTCTAAGTCTAAATCCTTCATGTTAGGTCTAAAACAAATAAACTCATTTTTGGCTCTTAACAATGACTCTATCAAGTTTTTTCCTCTATTTTTCCAGACAAGGTCACTTCACTCATCTTCCCTGGGGATGGGGTAGTCTGGATCTCTCCCTACCTGAATTCAGTGGTTTGTTTTGGCATAAATTCCATTATCATTTGGGGCTTTGCTTTTGTGGGTTTTTTTTTTTTGTTTTTTTTTTTTTTTTTTAATTGAGCCTTTTAAATTCCAAGTCTGAATGCTGTACGGCAAATAGTTTGGCCTTTATAGTGTCTGTCTGGAGAGGGATTCAAAAGCCTATTGTGTAAGGATCCTCATTGTTCAAAAAGTAACACAGATGTCTCCATCTGACTAAGAGAATGGCCATTGACAGAGAAATTTAAAAAAGGGATAAATGTAATAGTTCAAAATATAATCTGCATGTTTTGTCAAAATAAGAGGAGTCAAGAAACCTTTGTATAGGAGGGGAAATGGAATTCCTTGCAACTTAATTAATCTAGCTCAATTCACTTAGGACACAATTAAAATCAAAATCCTAGAGTAGGGTTTTCTTAAACTCTTACTTCTCAGGATATTGATGTTATTTTTAAGTAAACTGGAAAGAAAAAAGAGGGTGCTCTTCTATGAACCAATACTTGAGAAATGCCATGTTAAGGCTTAACAGGTTCTATTACTTACGGATAAGTAAGCCTTTACTACATTTATATAAAACATAAATATTATTTTATATCAGAGATTTAATTGTAGGGTATCCCAATTGTATTTTATATGGTTTGAATGTGTCTCCTCAAATTTCATTTGACAATTGGTTGCTATTACAAAGGTATTATGAGTCCCCACCAACAAGAAAACCATACCAGATGCAACCCCTTGGGTTTGCACTTGAAAATCGTGAGTTAAATAAAGCTATATATTTTTTAATACAATACCTAGTGTGTTACTCAATTGTTAATGAGAGAAAAGCAGAATAAAAGAGTATTTTTCAAAGAACTCTCTCATTTCTCTACTCTCATGACTACTTCATACTTATGTTTTAAAAAAAGATATTAGAGACCGAATATATTAGTTGTCCTTTCAAAAATTGTTGCTGTAAACTAGCAATGGAGAGTTCTCAGAACTGCAGTTCTCAATGTCCCCTTTAGTAACTTGTATTAAAGAGCTCCTGGTCCAGAGTACAGAGATGCAGAATCCCTGCCCTCTTCTAATTACTCTCACTACACCATCACCAATTACTTAATGCTTACACGAGAGAAGGAAAGCTTAGATATTAAATAGAGATGCAATTCCAACATCGAGTAATGTTAATTGTTATATCACCTGAAAAGTAATTACAGGAAAATTATATAAATACATATGTAAATTTAGTTTTTCTGTCAAATTATATAGGTAGATGTACAAGTGCGGTTTCTCTATTTTTTTCTCTATAAACAACCCCCAAATCTATAAGACCTTATATAGAGATCTTATAGCACAAAATGAACAAACTATACAAAACACTCTATTCTTATTCTCCTATTTCTTAATACAATGATTTCACTGTGTTTAATAGATAACTTTCATTGTTATGCGTTCCAGTAAAGTGGAAATGTGTGCATAGTGTATGTACGTGTGTGTGTGTGTGTGTGTGTGTGTGCACACATATATATGTATGTAAAATTAATTAAGAAATACCAAATTGCTCTCCCAGATGTAGAAAGCTGCCATATCCCTTCATCCTTAGGTGCATTTGACACTATGAACCTGCCTAATTTTGCTAACACAATAGAAATGAAATTATATAATTATCTTATGTAATTCTCATTCCCATTTTTCTGATTAGTAGTGATTAGGACTCTCTCTCTCTCTCTCTCTCTCTCTCTCTGTCTCTTTTGCTATAGAGCACATGTGTTCACCAGAGAGAGAGAGAGAGAGAGAGAGAGAGAACTCACCCTCCCCACCACCACCCAGGGAGATGGCCATGCTGCAATTCTTTCTCCAGTCTCCTCTGAGAATTTTGGGCACACACGCTAACATGTCTGATGTGATTTTTAAGCTGTTGGGTCTGGACTTGAACTGTGAAGTTGGCCATATGGGATTCAGCATCTTAATCTCCCTGCCATCTACTGGCCCTGGACCACCTTTTAACACACTTGCTAGCTTTCAGGATTTCTTCTTTTGGGAATGCCTGTTCATAACTGTTTTTTATTTGTCCACTGAGACCTTTTATCTGCAGGAATAAATTTAGACTATACATATTAATCCTCTCTTGCTTGCAAACGTTGTAAATATCTTTTCCCATTCTGTAATCTCCTGTTGCCTTTGTCCATGGTGTCTTTTATTTAGGAAAAATGATGAGAATTTAACTATTTTTTTTTTTTTTGCTTCATGGTTTTCATTTGTGAGTTTTAAAAATACTGCTACCACTAAGTCATAAAGATATTCTGCAGCATTTATTCTATTAGCTATGTATTTTATTTTTTCACAATTTTGTGCTTAATTCATTCTAGAGACCCCCCCCTCTATGTGACATATTATGTAATGATTGCAATATTGTATTTTCCAATTTAACTAACACAGATTCAATTAAAAAATGGTATTTTCTCAGCAGTTTTTCAATTCATTTGCAAACTTGAGACAGTAGACTTCAGATGCTAGACACCTGGAGGTAATTTTTTAAAGTCACCTTCTTTCATATGATAAAAGTATTTTTATAAGTTAATATGCTAATCAAGACCAATAGTATTTTCTTAAATCATTATTTAAACAGCTCACAATTCAGTGATGGTGCTCCAGCCAGCAACCTGTCCTTGCCGACAAGCAAGTCGAAGTGCCACCTGGTGCCGAGGTGAAACCTCACAGGGTGAAAAGTCACAACTCATCTCAGCTGGCTGGGGTGAGAATAAGCAAGGGACCCCAGTCTATGGGCATGATGAAAAGTCGTAAAAATGCTCTTTTAATTTAATCAATTAAAAGCATAAGCAGCATGAGTTTGATTGAATCAATTTGAAGAATTAACACAGTAGTCAATGAGCTTGTCAGCAGGAGTGAAAAATTCATGCATCACCTCCACACAGCTGGAAATCTGGATCCTTCCATTAGATAACACTGAAACAACCTTTTTCTGCATCTAGAAAGGGGACTTCATTTGCAGACAAAAAGAGCAGGGCACACCAAGGTACATCCCGTGACAACTAACACATCTGGGGTCTAGGGTGAGAGACATACCACTGTGTCTTGGTCATGAGCAATTTTGTGTCTTCCGTATTACTTTGTTTGATCTTCAGTATAGAAATGAGCTTTGCCTCCATTTAAAAACTATTTAAATTATATCAAGGTGCAGTCTTAAAATACAGTAATGTGAAATGATGAGTGTTTGAAGGCACCTCTTATATTAACCATCTCTTTAAAATACTACAAAGTTAATACCAGGTGGTCTTGAGATTATTGAGGTAATTGTGAATGCACACTCCAGCAAAGATTTAATGAAATGGGTACTAACAGTTGCAGCCAAGTGATACCCATGGAGACAATGACATATGTTAACTTGCTGAAAAAGCTAATAAATATCTCTAAATTTCTAATGCACTCTTTTTTAACACTCCTGGAATCTGACTGTGTTTAATAGGAATTATTTTATGAAGAGATTGTCTATACAATTTTCACCACTTAGTTGACAGTTGAGCTAAGAAAATCATATATACTGCAGAGACAGGGCAGGAAGAAGGTAAACCAATAGGCATGCATCATCAGATTAAAAAAAGTAAAAGAAATCTCACTAATCCAAGCGTTTCTTTGATTACAATAGAACTTCTTCACACATTTTGATTTTTAAAATTGTAGAAGTCTGGGGACATCAGGTGGCCTGCCTGTTCAGGCAATGGACTCCTACTGGTTGACCATGGACTGAGTCCTGGACATGGCAGCTTGAAAAATCACAAATTAGGGAGAAAAAAATAGAGGGATAAGACATGTGTAGAACACAGAAATGGTCTATTACCTGTTGATGATAGCGTGTCTAGTATTCTCTGGCCTGCTATGAGGTGTATTTCATGTTCGGTAAATTCTCCTTACAAACTAAATGATGTATAGCAATTGAATGTATAATAATAATGATGATGATAATAAAAAGAAGTTCATGGGTGGAAAAATGAACCCTAAAGTCTGCCAAAAAAGAAAGAAAGAGAAAGAAAGAAGGAGGACAAAAAAGGGAAAAGAAAGAAAGAGATAGAGGAAAGAAGGGAAGGAGGGTGGGAGGGGGGAAGGCAGGAAGGAAGGAAAGAAGAAAAAGAAAATCACATCAGGCATCTGTGCATTTATGTTCAAAATCCTGAGAGAATTGGAGGAGAAGGGATTGTGGTATGGCCACACCCCTTGGAGGGTTATTTCTTCATTTCCTTCTCTCTGTTTTGTACACATATGATTCTAAAAGCTTTAAAATTTAGGTATAAATAAAGAAACATTGGATTAGTCTTTCCCTGTGTCCTCTCCAGTGGCCTTATGCCAGTCTCACCCTCCTGTCTATTCAGCATATTAACAAGCCTGGGGTCCCATAGACTGGATTGCTGTGAGAAGAACCAGATCTAGAATAAGTATTTGGTAAATGTATATATGTGCATACATACACAACATAAGGTGTATGTAAGGTGTATGTCATAGATACATACCATATACATGTGCTATATGTGTCAACTGCACATAAATAAATATAGGGTGAACCGTAACACACTGCTTAGTGTGTTTTTTGTTTTGTTTTGTTTTGTTTTGTTTTAGTTTTGAAAGCTTTTTTGGATTCTGGAGATGTTTGATCTATATTCATGACAACTCTTCAAGTTAGAGTTATTTTACACCTATTTGAGAAACGGAAAGAAGAAGTTGAAGGAGTTAAGTAATCTTCCTAAAATGACAAAGTTAGAACCTAATGAAATCCGGATTCACATCCAAGCCAATGGCTCTAAAGCCCACATATTCATCCCTCTTCTATTCTTCCCTCTCTGGTTGTAGTGACTCTTGTAGCTGAGTATTGTGAAGTTTCATTTCTTATCTATATTCACCAAACCTCAGGGTTTTCCAATCTCGAGAGGCAGAGGAGTTTCACAAGAGGCTGGGACAGAAGAATCAGCCCTTGGCCTATGTGTGTGTCATACAGTTGTGGACAGAGCTTGTCCGTAGGGTGCTCCTGATGCACAGGGTCTAACAGGGCTTTCATCTAGACCTGTAGCCCTCATGTCCCAAATACGCTGCTGCACAAGAGGAATCAATTGCTAATTATGGATTCCATTTACTATTTGCGCCAGAAATAAGTGTCATATTTAAAACATAGATGTTAGGTTAATGTGTCCATGCCTCATTTCAATCAGCAGCATGTTGCCTGTAGTGACCTAGATGAGAGGACATGGTAAAAGGCACGTGTGACCTGTGCCTGTCAGCAGCCAGAGGCAGGTAGGTGGGCTTTGTCGATTCAATGGTCTTGCCGTATAAATCTGTACGTTTGCTGGACCAATTCAGCAAGGCAGTTGTAGGAGCTGCTAGCAAACTGTCATTACCTATACTTCAGAGATCAACAACTTGTAGGACCAGCAGGTGGCATAATGGTTATGTCACTGGACTCTCAGGTACTCAATCGTGGTTCAAATCCCAGATCTGGTGACTTAAAACTCACTCTAGAGGTGTGTGTGTGTATCCAAAATTCTAAGAGGAGAATGGAGGAGAAGTGATTGTGGTATGGCCATCCCCCCAGCAGTTGATTTCTCGCTCTCCCTCTGTCTCTCCAGCAAGTGCACATACCCTATAGCAAAAATCTCCCTAACAACAACAACGAAATCAGCAACCTGAACATCCATCCTCTCAATGATTTGTCATTTTTTGATACTGGAAATATTAAAAATCCTTTTATTTATTTTCTCTGAGACATACTAGTTACCCTGATTTAATCATTACACACTGTATTTCTGCAGTGAAAAAGCTCATTGCTGCCCACAAACATATACACTTACTGTATATGGATGAAAATCCTACACAATTAGGGACAGCAGGTGGTGTAGTGACTAAGCTGCACTCCCAAATGATTGTCAACGGTTTAAGTCCTGGACCCAGTAGCTTATAAATCACACCAGGCATGTGTGCAAGCATGCCCAAAATTCCAAGACAAGACTGGAGGAGAATGGATTGCAGCATGACAATCCCCCTGGAAGGATGCTTTCTCAGAGAGATGATTTCTCACTTTCCCTCTCTCTGTGTCTCTCAGTCTCTCTCCAGCAAGTGCACATGCCATATGACAAACACTTTTAATAAATTCTACACAATTAAATGAGTAAAAGTAGGGTCTCCTGGGAAATGAAGTGAGGAAATAATTAAAAAAAAAAAACAGAATCAACAACTTTCATAATATGATGAATCTTATTGCTTATTTAAGGTAAAAAAAGAGGGGGAAAAAACTCAGGAAAAGCTTGAAAGAGAGTCAGGTAATTTAGAGCACTTCACATCTTAGACTCAGGAAATTTTGAATTGTCCTATGCTATAAATTATAATTATATAGGATGATGCTAATGAATACAGTTTCGTTTACACTAAATGCCACTACACCACTTGGAATGGCAAAAGGCCTTCCAGTCCAAGATACAAACATTTGTATATTGAGCATCCTAATCAAGTTATTTAGAACAAAAAATACCTGTTATGCTTGAAAAGATTTTAAACTTAGGTAAAATTTTAATAGTAAAATGTTATCATTAATGAATAGAACACACATTTCTGAAGGATTCTATCGCCAAAAGGATTTCATACGTGAGAAAGGATTTATAAATGCCAATTAGACTGTTACTTTAAAATGGTTAGAAATGCTTTTCTTTCTCAAAAGCACTGAGAATATTTTTTTGAACTTTTTAAGGTACAAGCCTTTCCAACTTAAAGTTAAAAGTGGTTCTAATGTAAACACATCTGTCGCTTAGAGTGGGTGAGAAGAATTTGTAAATGTTTCAGTGGAAACCATGAACTCACGTTCATGAAAAACGATGTGAGTTAAAATGATTATTTCAGTGCATAAACACAATAATGTAGGCTGTAACTTTTAATATTTTGTTTTACATTCTTAGCTTTTCTCTGGGCACAAATTGGTTCTCTTTGATAGAATGGTCATTGTTATAAATAAATTCTACCACATGTGGAAACTCCTCACTTGCACTTGCAAAGGACAACCCGTTTTGTAGTATTTCAAGATTCTTTCCCGAAGATAACATTGTATCATTTAATGCCTATTAAGAGGGACAAAAAGTGACAGATGTAAAGGAGATAAGAATGAATCAACAGTAGAGCATTTGATGACTATTGGCAAGCAGTTGAGATCCTTCACAGATCCATCAAAATAGCGCATTTCAAAAAAGAAGAAACATAAATCAAGACTCTTGCCATTTCAAGGAAATTCAAAAGAGCTATAATATTCAACCCACATGGATTATTCTGTATTCTTCAGTATAGGAAATTATTTTCTAAAACGAATTGAGTCAAATTTGCTGAAATTACAGGTAGAGGGGCTGGCAAGCGGTGTGGTAGTTGAGGCAGGCGCTGGACTCCCACATGGCTGACTGTGGTTCGAGCTCCAGACCTAACACTTGCTTTCTAAGTCTCCACCCCCCCCCACCCCGCTTTCTCTCTGACTATCACTGGTCAAATTGAAGAATAACAATAAATAAAATTAAATAAATCATCCTTTTGGGGGCCAGCAGATGGTGTGGTGGTTAAGGCGTTGGAATTTCTACATGGCCAACCATGGTTCTAGTCTCTGACCCAGTGGCTTTCTCTCTCTTTCTCTCTCTCTCTCTCTCTCTCTCTCTCTCTCTCCCCTCTCTCATTTCTCTGGCAAATCTCATGTGAAAAATAATAATAATAAACAAATTAAGTAAATAATTCTTTAAAAAATAATAATTCTTGGGACCAGCAGTTAACGTAATGGCTATGTCGCTGGATTCCCATGTAGTTGACCATGCTTCGAGTCCTGGACCCGGTGGCTTAAACTCACACCGGGTGCGTGTGCATGCGTACCCAAGATCCTGAGAGGAGAATGGAGGAGAAGGGATTGAGGCATGGTAACCCCCCTGGGGGGTGATTTCTCGCTTTCTGTCTCTCTGTCTCTCTCTGTCTTTCTGGCAAGCACACGTGACCTCTAGCAAAAACCACTCCAAAGAAAGAAAGAAAGAAAGAAAGAAAGAAAGAAAGAAAGAAAGAAAGAAAGAAAGAAAAAAAAAAAAAAAAAAAAAAAGAAAAGCATGCAAAACCCAACTCTCAATCTCTCTTCACCATATGAGGACACACACAGGAAGAAAGAGCTTACTGCCAGGAAGGAAGAGAACCCTTATCAAGGACAGACTCTGCTGACATCTTTATCGTATCAGCCTTCAGAACAGTGAGAAATATGTATCTGTTGTAGAGCATTCCCCTGCACACCCCACCCCAGGTTGACTAAGCAGGTGGATCCAGAAGGATGCATTTCAGGCAGGAAAAGTGGTTATAACAATAATAGTGGCAAGAGGTGATGCAAATGAAGAGATGCTGAGGATGTTTTGCCCTAACGCTCAAAAGTCAAGCACTGTAGTTAATTCTTGGCCCAGAACTCACCTGTCTGGGTTCAGATCATGACTGTACCTTTCACTAACTGTAAAATGTCGCACACAAATAATCTACGTTCATATTCTGTATGTCAGTTTAACAAAGGGTGGTGAGGTATTTGCCACACAGAGTTATTGTGGGAAGTAAATTAATTAAAATATGCACAAAGTACATAGAACCTTACCTAGAACTTACTGAATAATGCTTATAGTCATTGGTGATTAATGGGATATGAGTCATGAAGAAGAGGGAGACATCATGTAAGACTTATGGATGTGTAAGTCATGTTCCAGGAAAAGGCCACAGGTGTTACAATTTTACATGTAAAAGTTAAGTAGTGAATATCACTAATTTTTCAACATGTCAAATTAAAGCTACCATTTACCATAGTTTCAAAGGTAAAATTTAATAATAATAACGATTTACCTTTTATTTATTTATAAAGCTATTGATAAGGTAATCTTAACATACACAGAAATGCCCGATTTATAAAAAAGGTAAGAAATAATAAATAATACATTAACATAGTTTCTAAGGTAAAATTGGGAAATTTTAACAAGAAATACAAAAAGTCACTGATATTTTTCTCACTTACTCATTTCTCTTTTAAGTAAGGTGTTATTTTAAATTTTGAAATAGCTGCAATATCATACACATAATTAATGCATTTATTTAAGCAGAGAATAAATTCAATTATATAGTAAAATATGCATGAGATGCCTAATAACCAAAATTGAGACATCAATACATAATTATATTTCCCCAAGAGCTTTAAAATTACTTTATTCTTTTAAGACTATAACAACAAAAACAAATTATAAATAGCATTCTTTTCATCTTAGTTTGCATGTAATATCATTAAAGTCAAACAGACTTTGGTCTTACATAGAACTAAATGGAGTTATCCCATAAAACAAAACGGACCTCTAGAATATATGTATTATGGAAACAATGTTCTGTATCTTAAACTGTTTTTTTTAATTAAAATGTAGAAATTTATTCTGAAATTACAGTAGATTACCAATGACAGATCCTAGCTTGTGGGCTATAATTATTTTTTTTTTTAATTTTGGGTGTGTCTCTAAAAAAAATAATGTAGGGATCAGCAGGTAGCAGAATTGTTAAAGCAATGACCCAATGTAGTTGACTACGGTTCAAGATCGAGACCTGGTGGCTTGAAAATCACACTGGGTTTGTGTGCATGTGTGCCCAAAGTCCCAAGAAGAGAATTGAGAAGGGAAGAGAAGGGATTGTTCATGGCCATCCCCATCGGGAGTGATTTCTGACATTCACTCTCTCTGTCTCTCTTTGTGTCTTTCCTCTCAGGTGAGCACGCTTTGACAAAAAAAAATAGTAATAATAATGCAAAATTACAATTATCTAAAAGAATATTAAAGTAAGAAAATAAATAAAAAATTATGAACTTTTTTTTTGAGAAGTTTTTCTTTGGTTTGGTTTGATTTTTTGCTATAGGGCACGTGCGCTCGCCAGAAAGACAGAGAGAGACAGAGACAGAAAGCAAGAAATCACCCCCCTGGGGGGATGGCCATGCCCCAATTCCTTCTCCTCCATTCTCCTCTAGGGATCTTGGGCACGCACACACATGCGCCCAGCGTGCGTTTAAGCCACAAGGTCCGGGACTCGCACTGTGATCGACTACATGGGAGTCCAGCGACATAACCATTAGGCCAACTGCTGGTCCCGAAATTATGAAATTATAACAGCTCAGAGTTACCCTAAATATCATAAAAATCCAGAAGGAGATCTTACTTTTATCAATTAACTGCCTGACACTGCTATATTTTTCCAAGGATTTTGGTTTCATATTTTCGGCCATCTTTTTGCATGAAAATGACTTTCGTAATTTCATTTTCTCTAGAGAAAATTGAAGGATATTTCCATTTTCTTTCTGTGTGGTGGTAGTGCAAATATTTATTAACAACAGTAATAGTAAGAATTTAGAAAGTTTAATCTTTGCCATGGCTTAAAAAGAGGGATTTAGGGGAAAACTTTCAGTCTTCATCTATAGCAGTTTGGAAGAGATTTCTAAAGATGAGCTTTTTGTTTCAAGCATTATTGCCTGATATTTTCATTACTAGAAGCTGAAAGATTTGACTTTGTGCAGATGGAGAGTAGAATGGTGGACCTTGCAATTTGGGAAAAGGAGAAGACACAGTGGGGAAGGAGAGGACTTGGTTAACAGAGAGAGACTTCAAAAATGTCATGACAGTGGAAAAAAGTATGAGTTTATTCTGTTACAAAAATGTTTTAAAACTATGCATAGTTCTTTTCATAATATACATTTTTCTATGAACCTTTGAGGACCTGTTAAACACCTTCATCTCTGCATAGTTTCTTGTATTAATAGCATCTTGCCTTAGTGTGGTATATCTGTCACAATGGATGAGCCAATATTGGTACATTATTATTAACTAAAGTCCATAGTTTATATCAGGGTCTATGTTTTGTGCTCTACATTCTATGGGTTTAAATAAATACATAATGACATCCATTATTGCAGTGTTAGAAAAAGTAGTTTCACTGCCTTAAATGTTACCCATGCCTCAGGGCCAGCAGATGGTGTGGTGGTTAAGGCACTGGACTCCCATATGGTTGACCATGGTTTGAGTCCCAGACAAGGTGGTGGCTTAAAAATCATCGGAGTGCATGTGCATGCACGCCCAAAATTCCAAGAGAAGATTGGAAGTGAAGGGATTGCAGTGCATATCCTTCCTGGGGGATGATTTCTCACTTTCCTTCTCTTTGTCTCTCTTTGTGCCTCTCCAGGGAGCACATGTGCCTTATGACAAAAACCTAAAACAAAAAAAAATGGAAAAAATTACATATGACTCACATATTTATTCCCCGAATCTCTCCAGAAATCTAACAGCCACTGATAATTTTACTATCTGTATGATTTTGTCTTTTCTAGATTATTACAGTTAGAATTATATAATATTTAGCCTTTTCAGACTGGCTTCTTTAACTTAGCAATATGCATTTATGGAAACTCTTTATTTTATTAAAATTTATTTATTTAATTTTATTTATAATTTTTTTAAGTTTGCATAAGGCATGTGCATTCACCAGAGAGAGAGAGAGAGAGAAAGAGAAAAAGCATACCACCAAGTCCAAGACTTGAACTGCAGTCAGCCATGTGGGAGTCCAGAGCCTTAACCACTGTATCACTTGCTAGCCCAACTCCATTTATTTTTAATGACTGAATAGTATTCATCATACAGATGTACCAACATTTGTTTATCTAGTAATCCATTGAAAACTTCTTGGTTGCTTCCAACTTGTGGTAATTATGAAGACAGCTGCTAGGAAAATTCATATTCGGGGTTTTGTGTGAACATAAATTTTCGCTCATTTAAGAAAATGCCAAGGAGTACAGTAATTGTATACTTTGCTTTGTAAGAAACTATGGAACGCTTTCAAAGCGGCAGTACCATTTTGCATTTCCACTAGCAATAAATGAGGGGTCTTACTGCTTCCCGTTCTCGCCAGATTTGGTGTTGTCAGTATTCTAGATTTTTGTATTACTAACAGGTGTATCCATATGGTTTTCTTAGCTTTGCCATATGGTTTTTAAATCTTAAGAGGCAGAAAATGCTAAGTTCCAGTGGAAAGTAGATATTTAATCATCGTTCAATGTATTTTTACAGGTCCTAGCTGTCACTGTGGCCTTTTCTTTTTTATTCCTTTATTTTTATTTTTTTGACAGAGAGTCTTGCAATGTTGCCCAAGCCAATCTTGTGTTTAGTTTCCTCCTGTCACAGCCTTTCTAAGCCTTTGCAATGACAGTGCATGTCATAGCACGTGGCTTTTAGAGTGGACCAGGATTCAATCCTGGGCTTCCCCTGTGGTCCCAGCCTGTGGGAACAGGTTTGTGGCAGCAAGTGACACTATGTATGTGGCATTTTTTTTTTTCATTTAATTAGGTTCAGAGTCAAAGGAAGTTCTGATTTAATAACTTCTGTTACATGAGTATCATGTTCGTATTTTTCTTAGATAGTAATCAGCACGTGACAATTTACTTTATGTACGACAGGTGAATTCTTAGCCACTTGGCATAAGCTTTTGTTTCTGTTTTTGTTTTTGCAGCAAGCAGCTAGACAACAGATATCCTGATAACTCAGATATGTTTTTGTTTCTTTGCTTATTTGTTTTGATTTGCTGTAGGGAGCATGTGTTTGCCAGAGAGAGAGAAAGTGAAAAAGTACCCCCTAAGGTGGAAGGCACCTTGCAGTCCTTTCAATTCCATTCTTCTCTCAGGATTTTGGGCACACACTCCCATGTACCCAGTGTGTTTTCCAAGACACCAGGTCTGGGACTTGAACTTTGCAGTTGGCCATATAAGATCCAGCTGCCTTAACTACCATACTGCTGGCTGGTCTATATGCTTTAAATTAAAATGTAGGTATTACTTATTCATGTATGAAATGTTGTGTAAATGAAATTCTGTATATATATGTACACACCAGTGCAAGGATTCATGAACATTAATATATATACATAAATTCAAATGTTTATGCATAAATATGTTCATCCAAAATAATATTTATTCATAGACATTTCTTAAACTGATTAAGTTTAAATGCAATGAGAAAATAATTACCTATTTTAGTGAACAGACTTCTTCAATTGAGATGTCCAGTTGATCTGCAAAAATCTATACTGAGTTTACAGATCCTTTTCAGAAAGGTGAGAGGGTGAGTACAAATGAAGAAGCGATGGTCTCAAACTGATATATTGGTGATTAACTGAATTTTTAACACTCTGCGATAAAATGAAAGCAAGTGAAGTGTATTTTTAAACTCTTAAAGTTAACGTGCTAAAATATTCAAACTGTTAAACCTTAAAATACCAAACCAAACAACTTCATGCACCAAGTCCTATGGTGAGAAAATTGACTCCATCAGACTGTAGGAGCCACTTAAGATTACCAAATTAGACACAGACAGGTGTGAGAATTCCATTCTCGCAGATGGAGGAATTCAGACGCAGAAGGATTAAGGAACTTGCTTGGGGATACACAGCTGCTCAAGTCAGTGCAGCGATGGCTGAGACCCAGTGTGAGTGAGATCCCACCCTGGGGACTGTTCACTTCATTGACCTGCCTTTTATTTAGTCGCAGCATATTTATACTGTGTATTTCTTGTTAGGAGAGTGTTCTAAGAAATCTGGCACACTCATGTAGGATTTCAATAAAATTTATAAGTCAAGGATCAATAAAATCAAGATTTCTACTACATGCTTCTTTGTATTTATAGGAAAGTGGTTACTAAGCTCCCAGATCAATTTATCTGTTTCGATAGAAACAGGGCATGTCTTTCTCCTTTACATGTGAATATACTATGGCCACACGGCCAGTCCTGGAGTTGCTGTCTCCCTACTTCTGCCTCTCAGCAACTTTTAGGTACCTAGCGTTTTTCAGTGCCTGGAGAGGAGGAGTTTCCTAATGTGGGACTAGGATCCAGGTCGTGGGGTTCACAATGCACCACTGTTGCCTGTTCCGCCTTCACGTTGCCTTACGAAAATTTCTTTCATCCATGTCCCTCTTCTAAATGGCTGGCATGAGCTGGGTCTGCACCATCCGGCCACCAGCACAATACTTGACGTGAAATGAACTGAAGATTATGAACAGAAGACGACCAGAATTTCCTTGCACCACCACCTGCTACTCTCCTACTCCTTTCATTTCCCTCTTTCCAGGACATCCCTGAGCACACCAGGCATGAACATGTATGTGATCCTGGCTGGCAGGGGCTGAGAGTAGACCATGGTATGGGGACCCTGCTAGGGATCTTTCTCTTTTGCTATCTTTTTTTTTTCTCTCTCTCTCTCAATCATGGAAAAGATAAATCAACAGACTTTTCAAATGATTAAAAACAGTCAATGTGATATTATCATAAATAAGATGAAAGGGCAGTAATTGAGAAGTCAGGGAATCAGAAAAATCATCATATAGGCAGGACAGGTGCTGGAATCCATCCACGAGAAGAGTCAACACTGCACATCGATCTGGGTGGCCCATGAAAAGCATTTGAAAGTATCAGAAGACTTAATTGTACCTTTTTTTTTTTTTTTTTTTTTTTTTTTTTTTTGCTATAGTGCATGTGCGCTCCCGCCAGAAAAGCAGAGAGAGGCAGAAAGCAAGAAGTCAACCCCCACCAGGGGGGATGGCCACACTTCAATCCCTTCTCCTCCATTCTCCTCTCAGGATCTTGGGCACACACCCACACACGCCTGGCGTGAGTTTAAGCCACCGGGTCCAGGACTCGAACCGTGGTCAACTACATGGGAGTCCAGTGACCTAGCCATTATGCTAACTGCT
Source organism: Tupaia tana (assembly GCA_026018925.1). Lineage (NCBI taxonomy): Eukaryota > Metazoa > Chordata > Mammalia > Scandentia > Tupaiidae > Tupaia > Tupaia tana. The sequence continues at coordinate 19,822,652 of JAKSZU010000025.1, read as the reverse complement.
GGTCCCAATTGTATCTTTATTCTTGGACAAAGATTATTTTCTCTATATTATTGAGCCATTAGGTCCTTAACGAAGCAGTTTGCTTTCCACTGGTAATACCAGCAATATACCTTTATCGTCCTAGGTAGATATTAACACTCTAGCCCTTGTGTTATGTGTGGGCAGGGATCCTGATCACCTTTCTTTTCCACAAGAAATCACACTGGTCAAGGACAAGGAAAACCTCATACTGACTGGACCTGAGGAATCAGAAGCCACAACTACTCCAGACTTAGTGCTAAGACACTTGCATCTCAGAGACTAATAAATAAATCTAACTGAATTTCAGGAGTCTTCTACCTTCATGAATTTCCTAGGGTCCAGTTGCATGGGGCACGTCCACATGCCCCTTCTAAGATGCAGATACTCGTAGTTGCATCTGGTCCCTCCTACACCCAAAAAAGTAACACTCCACCTAGTGGACCTCTGGATCTTGTCAGAAACATATTCTTCATTCCGGTTGCTATTTCAGCCCATCCCATGTACCATCTACTTTCCTTTTGAGAAACAGCTCTTGGTCTGCCACTGGGTCTTATTAGAGGCTAAAATCTTACTTATGAGAGACCAAATCTTCATGCAACCTGAGCTGTTCATCAGGATTAGAGGTTATCGGTCTAAGTCTAAAGTCAGGCATGTATAGCAACACTCCACCACCAGGTGGAAGTGGTATATGTACTTGTGATTGGGCCAGAGCGGGCACTGAAGGATCAAGTAAGTTCCATGAAGAAGTAGCCCACGTGTCCACAGTCCCTACTCCTGCTATACCATGTTCTCTTCCCTAACCTGAACCTGTGGCTTCAGGAGAAGTACTCTAAGTTTAGGTGACAGAGAAGAGAAGACTCCATCCTAGGTTACAGCTGCTTCTACAAAATAAAATATACAGATACTATCCACAAGTGAGCAGTGGCTGCCCTGAAGCCCCTCTCTGGGTCATCCCTCAAGAACAGTAAGGAAAGGAAATCCTCCCAGTGGCAGAACTTGGAAGCAATGCACCCGGTAGTCCCGATTGGATCCTTATTTTAATTTGCTTGACTCTCCCGCCTGGCTGAATGCCCACTTTCAGGGATATTTGGGACTGCCATTGTCCCGTAAAGATTAGGCTGTGTTATATCTGCTATGTCAGTGACCCTCATCCACCTGTTTAAAGGTGCAAAAACTGCATTGTTTCCTGTTTTTTCTTCAAATTGACATCTTTTAAAAATTTACATCTTTAATTTAATAAATTAGATTTATACATTATATCATAACATAGATATGCATACATGTGCGTATTATACCTACATATCTAACTACCACACTGTAGAATCAGGGAGAGTACATTTAACAGAGACCAGGACCTAAAAATAGTAAGTGCTTAATATATTTAATAATTATTATAATTCCACTGGACTGGAGCTTAAAAGAGAAAAGAAACTACATCAACCTTTATTTTTTTCTCCAAGCTCTTAAAACAATCTGGAATGTAGAAAAATACCACAGACTCAATATTTAAGAATGCAGTCAATAAGTAAATGAATGAATGACTGTAAAAGTAGAAATGGATATGAATAAATCCCAAAGACGCTTTGTAATGAGTTTCGTGCCCTGAGGAGCAATCTTTTATCAGTTCTTCTGAATCTTCAGTTTAAACCGGTTCCAGTTGTGGAACAACGCCAGAGAGACAGCCCATGACTTTGAAAAGGAAGACAATTAGCAGCCAGTGGTTCTATGCATAGCTCTCATAGCCCATAGTGCTTCTTGAATGTTCCATCTGGACCCGCCTTCTCTGTTAGCAATCTGTGAGCCAGACTCCTCCTGTACCCTGACATTCATCATGACAAAAAAAAGGAACTTATGATGAGAACAGCTACCTTCAACAAAGCCTTTTCTTTCCTTAGCCTTTTTTTTTTTTTTTTTTTTTTTTTTTTCGGTAGCCCTCCCATTTAGGGCCGTTTAAGAAGGATGATAAACTATATCATGTACAGGAAAATTGAATCCAGTTAAAATCCAAAGCAAACAGAAAATGCGGGGGTTGTAAGAGATAGAGAAATCATGTTGACAGATAAGCAATTGCTCAAAGTCAAGGTAAACATTGTTTAGAGACCTCTCATAGACACTGTAACAAGATGTCTGTTCTTGATGCGACACTGGCAAATATTTGGAGAGACAATAGCAATTTCTTTCTTGATATGAAACCCAAATGGTCAGAGAGATACAAGTAGAATATTTTCTTTAATTCTCCATAATTTTTATCTAGCCAAAATGCCCCTTGTCTTTAGATAATCTTTTTTTTTTTTTTTTTTTTTTGAGAGATTTTCGCTACAGAGCGTGTGCGCTCATCAGACAGACAGAGAGACATAGAGACAGAAAGCGAGAAATCATCCTCCCCAGGGGGGATGGCCACGCCGCAATCCCTTCTCCTCCATTCTCCTCTCGGGATCTTGGGCACTCACGCACACGCGCCCGGCGTGAGTTTTAAGCCACCGGGTCTGGGACGCGAACCGCGGTCAACTACGTGGGAGTCCAGCGACATAGCCATTATGCTAACTGCTGGTTCCCTTTAGATAGTCTTAACTAAGCCAGTAGAGGTTGAAACCTTTAATCATATCAAACATGTCAATTGTATGTACATAGCAGAAGCAGTTGCTATTTCTAGCACACGGGAACACCAGAGGAGAGCACCAAACACAGATCATGTGACTTTTATTGCAACTCCAGTTTTGCCATTAATTGATTAAGCTAGAATGCGTAATATATATATATATTTTCCTTTCTTTTACATGGTTATAATATTGCCAATTTATTTCACAAATTTGCTCCATCCGATAAGATAATAGATACCTAGAGGGTGCACGTACTCACCAGAGAGAGAAGAAAAGGAGAAAACAACTCTCCCTTCATGGAAAATGGTTGCATCAAAATCTTTTCTTCTTTATTTCTTCCTCCTTTCAAGATTCTGGGCTCACATGTGCACATGAGTGCAAACACTCTCTCACACACACACACACACACACACACACACACACATTTGGTGTGTTTCTGAAGCCATAGGGTCCAGGAGTTCAACTGTGCGGTTGATCACATTGGATCTGGCTGCCCACAACCACCAGACCATGAAAATGACCTACATCAGATACTTTTTAAGAATGTCATTTTCTAAGTAGAATAGTACATATTATATGACTGGCACTGATAGGTTTTCACAATTTACAGCTTTATAATATGTAGTCTGAATTGCAACATAAGTGGCATAAACTTTGGAGAGGTAAAAATACAATGAACTGAATGTCTGGTGTTTCAGTCTGTAGCTGTGTTGCTAACAGAAATACCTGAGACAGGATGATGTACTAAGAAGTACAGGTTGCTTGATTCACAGTTCTGGTGGTTGAAGGCAGAACCTGGAGGCAAGCAGAGACTGGGCCCTATCAAAGTGGACTCTGCCTGATGGGTTTTCTTTCCTTGTAAACCAATCAGGACTCAATTTTGCAGTCCCACCTGCAATCACCCAATCACTAATCTTCCAAATGCTCTACCTTTGAACACCATAATTGGATCATTTTAGCACTTTAACTACACCGTTAAGTCCCAACATAGGAATTTGGGTGACATTCCAACTACAACACTTGTCGAGAAGCATTTTAATAAAGTTGGAGCTTGTCTTTGATTTTTCTGATGAGTGTCTCCTCGCTGTTACACAAGTCGAAGTGGAGTAGTATTGTCTGTCCTTCTCATTGCGGTGGCATCCGAAGGTGGTGGTGTCCAGTAGCAGTGACGTGGTCCACATGGCCATCTTCCCATAATCCAAGATGCTCATTGAACATGGTGTTCTTGATTCTGCAGCTCTGCCTGGATTTCTCAACATTTCCAAATCTTATTATCTAGGCAGCTTTTTATCATTCTCTAGATCACTGCTTTACTTCCATAACAATAGTCCATTTCTGCTGTTTACAACCAAAATTTCTAATTGACACAATGAGTATCAGAACACAAGGTCAAGATCAAGATTGAAAACTAGTCAGATGGATGTCTTGTTTGTGCTATTTCCTACCTATAAATGGTATCAGATTATTTTGTCCCACTGCGCTTTATTCTACTCATTTATAAAATTGAATGTATATTACTTAGCCTGGAGGGTTCTTCTAGAGAATGAAATAATGCTAGCATCTAACAGTGTCTGGCAAATAGAATTCAGTAATGGGAACAGAATGGTAATATTCAAATACCCTTTGATCATTTCTCTTTGCATGTAACCCTCTTTCAATCACTGGAATACGCCCTGGAGGAATTCTGCTTGAAGTATATTCTGAAAATGTATTTGTGAACATACATTCTGGTGCAAAATCTAAAGCTTGTTAAAGAAAAGTTAAATGATTTGTCTTGTTTTCTTTTCTCACACCTTAAGCCAACTTGAACTCTTCAAGTATGAATCATAACTTTGGACTGAGTGAAAACATAACCAAATCACCATTAGAAGGCAATATCTTTTATTCCATTCCTGGTTTCCATGATGCGAGATTTTTCAAGCCTTTCTCCATCAAGAACTTTACCTTATTCCTCTTGTAGAATATGGAGAGCACAAATTTCCCAACCCCACTCCAATCACTGTCCACGGTAAGTGTCTGTCCCAGCTCAGCATTTGCCTAGATTCAAATGAGTAATCTCTAGATATGAGGTTATTATCATAGATGCAGGTATCTCTTACATTAAATTGAAATCTCTTCATGTAACCTCTTATCTAACTTTATAACTAAGAAAGGGGATATTCAGAACTCCTCGTAACTCTTTTGTTTCATTTCTCAAATTGCTCAGAACTTTGATGGAGAACAGACGCTGCTTACTTGGGGTCTCCCTCTGGAGTCTACTACTTACATTAAATAGAGGCTAAAAGAGTTTCTGATTTGCTTAAATATTCAATTGTTCAAGCTTGATGGGCAGCATTTTGGAGACACTGTATAGGCATCTACAGCAAAGCAAGAACATGCCCTTGACTGTGTGTAGGGGGATTAAGTCTGGCAAGTCGTTCTCTGTGGTTAACACTAGAATGGACCTATGGGAAAACTCACTGTGCATTAATTATCAGGCATTGTGCTACCTTTTGGATTTTTTAGATTACGTTTTTGCCATAGGGCTCATGTGCTTACTGAGAGAGACAGAGAGAGACAATGAGGTAGAGAATGAGAAATCACACTATGCTTCATCTAAGTGACTGATAACCAGAATACACAGGAAACTAAAGTTGTTTACCAGGAAAAAAAAAATGATTAACCCAATTAAAAGATTGGGAAAGGAGCCGAATAAACAACTCTCTAAGGAAGACGTATGAACACCAATAGGCATATAACATAATGCTCAGCATTCTTTATCATAAGGGAGATGCAGATCAATGAGATACCAGCTAATCCCACTCAGAATGACTAAGATTTTTTAAAAAATGATAAATGCTGGCAGGGATGTAGTAAAAGAGGAACTCTCCTACACTGCTGTGGGAATGTAAATTGGTCCAGCCACTGTGAGAACAATATGGAGATACATTAAAGATCTACAAATGGAACTACCATATGATCCAGCAAATCCCACTCCTGAATATCTACGCAAAGGACAGAAGAATACTTATTTGGAAAAGTTCTTGCACATCTATGTTTATTGCAACATTTTTCACAATTGCTAAGACATGGAACCAGCCCAAAAGTCCACGAACAGAAAAATGTATTAAAAAGTTGAGACACATATACTCTATGGAATACTATTCTGCCATAAAAATAGAAAGTGGATGAATATGGAAGATTTACTGCTGAGTGAACCAACCCAAGCTATGAAGGAGAGACATTGTATGTCTCCACTTAATATATGCTGACTATCTGCACTCTATGACCAAAACTGAAAGACTAGAGGATACAGAAACAGAAAATGGTTATAGATACCAAATACAATGTGGGAAGAAGATAGGAGAAGGAGGAAAGTCTGAAGAAAGACACTAAGGAGAAAAATAGGCAAAACATTTATGGGACAAATAAATGGTTATTATTTGTTGATGATAATGTGTATAGTATCCTCAGCTGGACTGGTGAGAAATGTATTCATGTTGCAACATTCACTTTACAAGCTAAGTGATGTATGTGATTAAATATATAAAATAAATTAGAGTAAAAATTAAATGAAAAGAATAATAGTATAAAGTTCAAACTCTAGCAATTCAAATTATAGAGGAAAACCATTATAGAACAAGGCTAGTTATATATTGAGTAAAAAAGAACTATATATTCATATATGCACTTTATTTTGTATATATATATATATATATACACACACACACACACACACACACACACACATATACTCACATTATTCTCTTCCTAATACGAAGAATTTCCATTAACCTCAGTAGGCAGCTGCTTGAATTGTACCCATTATCTCTATAAATATATAACATCCCAAGTGTACAATTATGTTAGCCCACATTGAAGAGTGACTTAGTTTTAAAATCCATGTGCTGGGGACCTGATTCTGAAATATTAGCATTTGAAAAGATAGAGACTCTTCATAGAAATTGTCAGCAGCTCAATGCATCCTATTAGTGCACATTTTATAATAAAGAACAACAATTATGACTGAGAATTCTCTTTTTCTCCCCAGCTAGACATACTTCTCCTATCACAGTTTGATGAGTCTAGAGTTTGCTGATTCATTGCCCATTCCTCCAATGAAGAGCATTCTCTCCATGCACATTTTGGCTTATAATATATAAGTCCATATCTGAAATACAATATGGGTAATCCATTTACTGTTTGATCGATACTATCATTCACAGAGCTAAATATACATGTTTATTATTTCATCATGATTGCATTACCATCATTTTTAAAAAGTCTTCCTTTAGTCTTAGTGCCTGACTAGACACAAAATTATTGTGTGTTTCCTTTAGAATTCAACAATCTAAATAAAATTGCAAACCTTGTAAGAGGGCAGTGCATGACCATGTATAGAAGAGAGTTAATCTGTTTAGTTTTATATTTGATTGGCATATATTTTATATAATTGTGCCATTAACATTTTTAATGAAATAATTGCAGATTCTTCAACACCTACTCAATTCTACTGGAAACAAAACTAAGTAGTTTATTCAAGACATGCTAACAATTGTGCTCTAAAGCAAATTCTAATAATATTGGAAAGAAAAGCTCCTTAAGATGTGAAAATTAACTAGTGATAGAAGGCACTGTGTAATCTTTTTTTTTCTAAGGGGCAAGGTAAAGCCCAATCTTGGTGGTACAACAGATTCCATGGCTATGCAGTAGCTAAAGGTATATGGGAGGCCCAGGTTCTACTTCTGGCCCAACCTAAACGGGTCAGGCAGGACGGTTTGCACCGGTGACCCTAGCTGGAGCAGGAAGAACACAACATGAAGAGAGTCTGTAAAACATGCCTGTCTCTCCATGTATATAGTTAGCTTTCCTTCTTCTCTCTCCCTTCCATGTACTTACTCTCATACACAATAAACAAATTAACAGTGGCAATTTCAGTGAGTTAAGGGAATTCTGAAAAATAATTGATCACCACAGCCTAAAATGTGGAGTAATGCATAGATTAAATAGAATTTAAATCCGTCCTTGAAGGAGACATAATACTTAAAAAGAAGTTTTGCAAAGGAAAGTAACAACTGGAATCTCCAGGCCCTAGAGAAAAGTTCATGTTGTACCACAAAATAGACCAAGAGACATTATCGAATGAAAGAGGCCTTCCAGAACAAGGGCATTTGGCATCAAGAAGAATTTGACGTTGGGTTGCAGGCTCGCTGATTTCTAATATTCATGGTGTCGTACATTTGCACATCTGGAAAGGGAAAAACACAGTAAGATAGGGAACTGGGCATGGCTTCATGCTGGCTGAAACTGCCATGGGGAGACCTTGATGGGGATGCCTGTCTCTCTCTCTCTCTCTCTCTCTCTCTCTCTCTCTCTCTCTCTCTCTCTCTCCCCCTCAGTCAAGAAAGTAATACATTCTTTAAATGTTTAACCAAGAATCAAAAAAAAAAAAAAAACAAATCACTCCATATCAGAACTAAACTAAATCATGTTATATAAAAGAATAAAAGGATAAAAAAAAATTGATGTGTTCATGTAAAACAAAATTAGGAGGAAAAAAAAATGGCAAAATAGAGGTAACCCGGGAAATGGGGGTGAGTGTATGGGTATGTCTGAGTGAGCCATTCGAGGGTAGATGTATGTACATCCCTGTCTGTCTGTCTGTCTGTGAGAGACTGTGGTAGCAGGCGGTTCAGGCATGCAGGGCCAGGAGCCACAGTGGCTTCTGCAGCTACCACCACCAGCCCTGGCACCTCTCTCTGCGAAGGTTTAGGGTGTTTGCCATCTTGAGAGGTTTTCCAAAAACCGGCTCAGGAAGAAGTCTCCAGAAGGGACTACTGCTGGCACCTGGCCTTGCGGCTGCTGCTCAAAGCTCTGAGTCAAACTGCACAGCCTTCCTATTGGGCCCTGGCGTCTGCAAATTGAGCTGTTCGCTATGGAGGCCACTGTTGTCCCCCAGAGAGACCAGCAGACTGGCGCCCATCTCCGCCCAGATCCAGGATCCGACAAGGAGCTGGGAGACACCTGCGCCTGCCAGCCTTGGCGTTGTTGAGCTGGAACCTGAGATCCAAAAGCAGCTATGGGGGTCCAGGAATGGATATCATCACCAGGCAGGCAGCCACTGCCCCACCACTGCTAGACCCACAAGTGGCAAAGAGACTGGCCGACTGCGGTGTGACACTGCCATGGGGACCCACCATCCAGGAACTGAACTATCCACCAGGGAGTCAACGGTTACCTTCTTCTCCTCCCCCAGGACTGGGGGGAGCAGCATGACCCAACTGCCAGGTCCCAGCTTAAAGAAACTGAAATATTCACCAAGGCGGCAGCTGTTAACCTAAGAGGTCCTTTTCCTAATTAACATTTTCTGAATTATAAATATGCATGTATTTGTTTATCATCTATTTCCTATTCTCATCTAACTCAACTCCGTAGAAAGAGTTTTGGTCTATTTTGTTTACATTTTAAATTTGTTTTCATGTATATATAAATGATACGTGTGAATATTCCTCTTCCATAGTATTTTCAATGGTGCCTATCACACCATACATTCTCATTTAAAAACTATATTTATAGGGGCTGGTAGGTGGCATGGTGGTTAAGGACACTGGACTCCCACATGGCGAACCGCAGTTCGAGTCCCGGACCTGGTAGCTTCCTCTTTCTCACTCTTTCTCACTCTGTCTCTCTCTGGTCAAATTAAGATAAATAAATCTAAATAAACAGTACAATCTTAAAAATCATTTTTATATAATGTTGATGTGAGAGAGATATTCTCGGTTGCATCTTCAAATACTGATCATTCTTTTAATTGCACTACAAATTTTCGTTCACTTGTTTCAATACAATTCTATGTGCTATGCACTACATGCCATAATAAAGTTTTCATTCTATTGGGTCAGGAGGTAAAGCAAAACCAGATTAATATGGATACATACAAATTCTTAGACCCATCATAATAACTATATGCCTTTTAACAAGGGGTTATTACTCATCTGTTGGAGAATATGGGTACAGTAATTTTAAACTCTAAAAAAATCCTATTACCTCTTAGCATGCTTTGCATTACAATTGATTAGTCCAGAGCCTAAGCTAGAACTAATCTTCCCTAGCATTTAAATTAGGCCGTTTTACACCACAGTACCTATTCCTGACATAATGCATCCCAAGATAATCATGTTTAACAAAAAGGATTATTCTAGGTTAAAATTCCCATTACATACTCAAAATACTTAGCACAGCAAATAATGCAAAGTATGGGTCCGATTATTTGTTCCTTAACGCCAGTGCAAGAATATCTGAACAACCAAACTTTTCTCTGTCTTTGCTTTACGAGGGGGTGGTAGAAATGGAGGAAACAAGACAGAATTCAGAATGGATGCAATCTTTTGTCATTTCTCCATAGGAAAACAGAAAAGAATGGTGTCGCAAAATGTATCTTCAGAGCTGGGTCCCAATAAATAACCGACTAGTTCTAATCCTGTCATACTTCCATTTTCCAGGATTGTTATGGACCTCATACTAACATCAATTACCTGAGAGTTTCCATTGCATAGTCTATGAGTTAGCCACTAAAGTTGGAATGAAATTCGTCCTACTTCTCTACAAGAAATCAACAGAAATAAACAACGAGAACCCTAAATTAGGAAGGCCATATTTATACTAGGTGTTCTAATCCATTCCATGGCAAATAACAGGAAATACCTGAAAATGGGCAGTATATCCAAATAAAAAAGTACTCAAAGTATGGAAGTCTGATATCCAAAAGTAGGATATCTTAAGTGGGACTCTTATGGCTTTATTTCAACGTCATGAAAACGTGGAGAAGAGCGTGGTCTGTGTTCTGTGTGTTTCGTGGTCTCATTCCCACTCCTATCAAACCTACCAGGAGTCAGTCACAAGTCCCCCTCCCCCATAACTTAATCACTTCTAAAAGCTCCACCTTTTCACCCCATGAAGGTAATTAGAGAAAACTCAATTAAATTTTATTATAGCCAAATTCCAACAGATGAATTTGGGGGAAAGACACTGCTATAATCTTTAAAAGTCAAGTAATAAACTCTAAATACAAATGTCAGAAAAAATAAATTTTAGAAATCAACCAAGTGGCACCTCAGGATCCATATTCCTATCTGGAATTCCTATCCTTATTGCATTGCTAACAGAAAAATCTGAGACTGGGCGAGTTGAGATAAAATAACGGGGGTTTATTCAGCTTATAGTCAGGAAGTCTAGGATTCAGGGTCCAATTTCTAGTGAGGCTACATGTCAGAGGCAGACAGGATCTTCTTTGTTTCTTTAAAGAGTTTCTTTGCTATATGGTGCATGAGTTTGCCAGAGAGGTAGAGATTAACAAAGAGAGAGAGAGAAAGTGAGAAATCATTCCCCCCAGTGGATTGACTGCCATACTGCAATCCCATCTCCCCCATTCTCATCTTGGGATTTGGGGCAAAAATACACATGTGCCTGGCATGAGTCTCGAGCCACGGGGTCCAGATTCCAACCATGGTAGGCCACATGGGAGTCCAGCACCTCAACTACTACGCCACCTGTTGGCCTCCAGAGGCATGATCTTAAGCAAAGCAGAGAGTGGCCTATATCCATGAGGTCTTTACCTGCCTCATTTCTTCTTTGTTATGTACATACCAGCCCTTAATTAAAACTCCTAACCTCCCAGTTCCTAATCTCCTCCCAAAGGTCCCACTTTTCAGTACCATAATCAGACTGAGTTTTCGACCTCTTAATCCCACTATAATAGATGAGCACATAAATTTTGGGGGAATATATATAAACCATAGCAACATCACATCCTTATTAGAACAGTACACATTGCAGAAAAGCGTCATCATTTAACTTAGAGAAAAAAAAAAGGAGAGAAACAAAAAACAGGACCAAAAAAGAGGACTGAAAAAGAGCAGGAGAAAAGACAAAGGAGACTTGAAAATCACCTGACTTGAGGAATTTCCCCACACTGTTGGAAGACGGAATAAAAATTGCTGTGAATTTTATTTCCCAACCACTTCCTAACTGTGAGGGGGCAATAAAAGGACTTGAGTTAGACCAGAGGCAGGGATCATTCATCTGAGAACCTGACATAAAACAGCTGACCAAATACAAGACAGGAGAAATAAAAGATGATCCATCAAAAAAGAGACCTTTGATCCAAGAATCTTTACAGTGGCCCAGACTCTTGCTGTGTGATAAACTCAACCTACAGGGAGGAAATGATGTACATCCATAGACCCCTTTTAACCTCCTCTGCCACTGGGAAAAGACAGAGATTCCACAAAGGATTGGGGTATGGCTGTGTGATTTGCCCTTTGGCTCTACTGAAGCACAAGATTAACCAAAGGCTCATAAATGAGAGGTGTGCATCTTTCCAACCTACACACCTACACACAACCAATGATTTCAACTGTGCCCGGACACGCAGGGTACATACAGTAGAATAAAATAGGGGAGAGTGAGGAGGTTAAAAACAGCTAGATTCACCCCATCCTTTTACAGATGAGAATTAAAGGGGGAGCAAGACACAAAGAAATGAAAAGCACCCAAATTGAGCAGCATTTCCATAGCACACTAGTTGTCTGAAAATTAATAAATTTGGAAAAGAGATCAGTGATATTATTTAGTATTACATAAATGATCATTAAAACCACAAACAGGTTTAAAACTTAGATTATTGCTATAAATATAGATAGGTAGATGTGAATCGATTTCAGAAAGTTTGTGGTAAAATGGAATAAAGGTACAAATCTACTTTGGTGCAAAAAATTTTCAAATCCCTGCATAGGCTTTTCATAACACACATTTTCCATAAACTTTTGGAAAAATCCTCATATATGTCTCACATGAATATGTATGTACACCTACATACTTATTGAATAGGTATAAATATATTAGAATAAATATATATCACAGAGAAAATGTAGGTATTCATATGTTTAGAGATAAACATAATTTATATAAATAAGATTACACAATGGAAATATATTCATTATGACAGTAAGTGAAAAAAGAGTGTGACGGGGCTTGCAGGTGGCATGATGGTTAAGGCAGCTGGACTCTCACACAGTTGATGACAGTACGAGTCCCAGACCTGGCAGTTTGCTTTCTCACTTTCTTTCTCTCTCTCTGTCTCTCGCCGGTCAACTTCAAATAAATAAATAAATAAATAAATAAAACTTAAAAAATAAAAATAAAAAAGGAGTGTAATTCAGATCTTTCAGTAATATATATATATATATATATATATATATATATATATATTGTTCGTTTGTTTGTTTTTATATATATGTGTAGTCTCTCAGGCTCTAGGACAAGTTTGTTCTTCTAAGACACCACACATCCATAAGAATGATGCAAAAATGGGGGATTCTTGGTGCAGAGATGGTCTTTTTTTAAAAAAGGAGGCTTTGGAGCAGAGAAGATGGAATCAGACTACACGTGCATTAAACTTATTCAGAACAGCTCTGGCTAAACTGGAAATGGAGGGAAGGGACAGAAGAGGGATCCAAGGAAAAGGTGGAGTGAGCACCCTAGGTCAGCCATGTAAGCTAGTTAGCTGCCACCACTCCCAGTTTAAATTTACCATATATAATACTTTCTGTACCAAATCATGCAATATACAAATATTTAAGCCAAATCTTTAAGAAACACAAGCAGAATATTAAGATTTTTTTAAATAAAAGATTTTCTTCAATTCTACCAATAATAATTACATAAATTATTATACATAAAGGGGAAACAAAACTTTGTAGAAGTTCTTTAAAACAAACTAATGTACTGGGTATGGACACAACTTGGGTGTTAATAAGATTTGGTAAAGGAGAAATAATATTGGAATAGAATGACCTGAATGCTAATCCAGACCCTGTTTTTTGTTTGTTTGTTTGAGGAGGGTATTTCTGCAATTAATAGACCTTATTTTTTGAGCAGTTTTAGGGCTATTTATAAACTTCATGGCAAGTACAAAGTTACCACATAACCCTCACTTTCCTGAGTTTTCTCTATTATTCATATCTCAGATTGATTTAGTACATTCATTAGGGTTGATAAGCTATTATTGATATTATCAAAATTCATAGTTTATGATAAGGTTGATTCTGTATGTTTTAGACTCTGAATATTTTGTGGATTTTGACCAATGTCCAATGACTTGTATCTACCATGACTTTACTACACGGAACAATTTCACTGCCCTAAAAATCCCATATACTCCACCTGTTCATCCTTCCCTAGGACATCCGTATTCCCCTGACCCTTGTAACCACTGGTATTTCTAAAGTCTCCATAGTTCTCTGTTTTCTAGGAAGTCATGCAGTTAGATGGGACCAGTAGATGGTATATCAGTTATATCACTGGATTCCCACATGGCTGACTGTGGTTCAAGTCCTGGACCCGGTGGCTTGAAACACATGCCAGGCTTGTGTGCATGCAAGCCCAAGATCCCAGGGGAATAGAAAGAAGGAATTTCAGTGTAACCAACCCCCCAGAGGGGTGATTTCTCATTTTCCCTCTCACTGTCTCTCTCTCTCTCTCTCTCTCTCTCTCTAGTGAACACATACACCCTATGGCAAAAATCTCTACCAAAAAAAGCAAGTCACACAGTTAGAATCATACAGTAGATAGTCTTTGCAGATGGCATCTTTTACTCAGCAATATGCCTTTAACTTTCCTCTATCTTTTCATGGTTTGATAGCTCATTTCTTTTTAGCATTGAATAATATTCCATTGCATTGATGTATCATAGTTTGCTTATCCAGTCACCTACCGAAAGATGCCTTGGTTGCATCTGAGTTTCAGCACTTATGAATAAAACTGTATAAACAATTATGTGTAGGAATTTCAATTGATTTGAATAAATATATCAGAGTATGATTATGGATCATATGGTAATAGTATTTAATTTTGTAAGAAACTGCCAAACTCTATTCCAAATTGGTGTACCATTTTGCATTTCCACCCACAGTGAATGAGAGTTTAGCTTGGTCCACATCTTTGTCAGCATTTGGTGTTGTCAGTGTTCTGAATTTTAGAAATTCTAAAGGGGCATGTTGGTATCTCATTGTCATTTTAATTTGCATTTTCTGATGACATATGATATGGAACATCTTTTCGTATGGTTATTTGCAGATGTACATCTTCTTCGGTGAAATTTCTGATCATTTTTAATTGAGTTATTCTCTTACTTGTTATAGTTCTATGCTATTTCACAAATTATAACAAACTTAGAAATTTAATACAACACATATTTATTACCTCATGGTTGCCTTGGGCCAGAGTTTGAATATAGCACAACAGGTCCTGCTGATGCAGAAAGTTGGGGTGCATTTGCCCGGTACTCAATGTAGGAGCAGCAGGGAACCCAATTCTTCGTAACACGTTCATGAAGAATTAGAGACATGAACACAGGGAAGGGATAATACAGCAGGGAGTTTATTAAGAGAGGGAAGGAAGAACAGAGCTCCCAGGCAGGGAATGGATCCTGGAAAATGGGCTGCCAAAGAGGATCTGAGGAGAGGGGTTTTCATATGGGTCAGAGGGGTTTTGTTTGGGCATCTTGCATATGTGTTCCCCTCATGGTAGGGAGTCACATACATGTCCTATATGTAATGCCACTGGTAACTGATTTGGTAACTTGTTAGTTCAGAGACTGTTAATTTGGGGCAAGCATTATCTCAGTTAACTTTGAAGGTTCAAAGACTGTTAATTTTGAAGTTTACTATCTAGGCACCAGGAAGTCTTGTCTTCTTCAGGTCTCTGTAAAAAATTACTCCTACATTGTCTCCATACTATGGGCTGTGACAATGCATCTCTGTTTTTTGTCTAATTAAATATCATAGCAAAGAGTCACAAATTCTTTTAGAAGCAAGATCTATATGTCTTTGGTCAAAGGAACATAGTGAATTTACAGAAGAAGGAATAAAGAAATTAAAAAAACAAAATCACTAAGCTACCCACCTTGGCATTCAGTGGCTCTGCTTTCTGGTTCCCGGCCCTATCTACTTACCCACTGAGTCTAACTCTTGTCTCACTTCCACTAAGGAACTTACCGAGCTATTAGAGGGGCCTACAATCTTGCTTGAGGCTCAGGGTCTTTTTCCAAGTTACTGGTTGCTGACTTAATTCAAACCTTTGTATTTATAGGAATGAAGCCTTCAGCTACCAGAGACAGTCCACGGGTCCCTGCCACTTCATCCTTTCCACAATACAGCCATTTACCTCTTCAAGGACAACAGGATAGAATCTGCTGTCATTTGATAGAAAGTGGATGAATATGGAAGATTTATTGCTGATTAAAGCAAGCCAGTCAATGAAAGAGAGAGATTGTATGTCTCCACTTAACATATACCGACAGTCCACACTCAGTGGTAGAGACTGAAAGATTGGAGGACATAAAAGCATTGAAAATAGTTATGGACACTGGAGACAGTATGGAATGAAGGTGGGAGAGTGGGACAGCATAGAGAGGGAAATTAGGAAGAAAAATAGAGGGACAACACGTTTGTGGGACACAGAAATAGTTTATTACCTGTTGATGATAACGTGTATAGTATCCTCAACTGGACTGGTGTGAACTGTATTTCATGTGGGGTAAATTCACTTTACAAGCTAAGTGATGTATAGTGATAGAATGTATAAAACACATTTTAAAAGAAAGAATTATGATGGAGAATTATCATAATTATCTGGGTTATCTGGGTGAACTCCATGTAATCACAGTATTCCTTACCAGAGGAGTCTTGATAATGTTAAATGTGAGTTAACTTGGCCTAAATAGGCCTTCATATTTGAGTAAAATATTTGGCCTAAAGCATCCATCGTAGAAATTTATCTGCAACCTTTCCTGATATGAAGGCACGCTCTAGCTTACAGTAATAGTATATCCATGTAACCCACCAACCGAGTCTCAGCTGGTCACAGCAGACAATCTCTCACACAATGGCAGGAGAAGACTCACCAGTCAGAGAATCTCTGTACCTCCTGTCCTGCTTTGCTGGTTCTAAGAGCTAGTATGACTTTTTCAGATGGGGCATTCTGAACCATCTTGGGACTGGAGAACTACCGGTTCTGCACCTGTCTCTCACTAAAATAAACTTAGTTAAATTTAAGTCCTCTGTGTTTCCTCTGACATGGGTCACAATCCAAGAAGCAGATATGGTGACAAAAGCAGAAGTCGGAATGATACAGAACCATGAGCCAAAGAATGTAGGCAGTTCCTACAAGGTGGAAAAGACAAGCAAATGGATTCTGCCCAAAGGCTCTCTAGAAGGAGTGGGGGAGAGGTTTTTTTAAGCTTTGCCAACCCATTCTAGACTTCTGTCTTCTAGAAATATAGGATAATAAATTCGTGGGGTTTTTTTAAGCCACTAAGTTGGTGGTCAATTGTTTCCATCATAATAGAAAATGAATACATTCTGCTGTAGAAAACGTAAAACAGCTATCTACCACTATGACGTCATTCATAGAAACATACATGAAAATATTAAAATTATATTTTCCTTGATGTTTAAATGTTTATCTCCAAGGCTTCCAATATTCACAACCAGAATGACACAAAGGTATTGTGAAAATGGTTTTGAAGCACTCCAAAAACAAAAATAATAACACTACTGGGACATAAATGATATGAAAACTTCAGCACGTCATCAACCACGTCAGAAAAGCTGTTCCCTTCTCATCGTTCTCCTTCAAGTTTGCCTTAGTAGCTCATTTAAATGATTATTTTTAGCTTGAATAAGAATGATAAAGGAGCAAATGAGTGTAATTTACTCCAAGACCTGCCAAGTTTAAACGTAGTTCATTGCCTGCTTTTTAAAAACACGAAGGCATGAATTTGTGATTTGGTGACATTTATCCCCACCAAGATATGTAAATTTCAGTGTGAGGAAGTAGAAATCTTTTTTAGTTTACTTCAGAAATGTGGTTTAGAAGCATTCTTCTCCAAAAAACCTATGATCATGGGGAACTTAGAAATTGTTGTTTCTTCCACTAGTTTTGAGACGATAGAGTACAGAAATGGCATGCTGACTGGGACCAGCAGTAATGGCTATGTCGCTGAAATCCCATGTAGTTGACCGCGGTTCAAGTCCCGGACCTGGTGGCTTAAACTCACACCGGGCACGTGTGTGTGCATGCCCAAGATCCTGAGAGGGGAATAAAGGAGAAGAGATTGCGGTGTGGCCATCCCCCCTTGGGGGGTGATTTCTCGCTTTCTGTCTCTCAGTCTCTGTCTTTCTGGTGAGCGCACATACCCTATAACAAAAACCTCTCAAAAAATAAATAAATAACTAAAACGGCATGCTGACTTGTTGAAGTAGGAGAAAGTGTACAGTTTTTTAATTTTTTAAAAAATCATTCCCATTGATTATACTTCGATGGCATAATAACAAACCTATCTTTGGACTGAGGTGAAATAATTTTAAACTTGGAGAATTTAATTTTTGAGTGACTAAAACATTATTTCTCTAAAGTACCATTTAAGAACAAAATAGTTTTTGGTGGTTGTTAGAGCCTGTTCTTATTATTTAACCTGTGCCTCATTCTATTGAGGAGGATGCTGTCCAACATGCTGAGTCATGCAAGTGCTTTAAATGACCAAAGGCCAAACACGACCAGACCAATTTATGAACTGGGCAAGTGTGTTTCCCTCTCTCTTTGTACTTACTCCTCTGCCTTTGACTAGCTGTTTCCACGCCGCTCTGGGACTACACGCCTCACATCACTGCTTCTGTGGCTCTCCCAATATCCAAATCTCCATTATGCCACAAAAGGCTTTCATGCTTTGATCCACAGGAAAGAATGTACCTTCTTCAGTTTCATTTAGGATTTGGTCATGGAATTTGCCTGAAAACACTGCTGAGACTTCTGGTCAAGATGGCTTTGTGACTTCATACTTTATTATTCCTCTGCCACTTCAAACCCTAAAATACCTAAAAATAAAAATGAAAAGAACTGCCCAAAGACAGAATAGTATCTCTATAGCTTTAAAAAGGAATAGACACACAGAAAGGCATATATTCGCTTACTTAAGGCTTCCTTGATCTCGACAATAGGTCGTATTTCTGTAAAATGAAAGGTTTTGATATTATTGTAAATTGCCCTGTTTATTTCAATTTCTTTTTTGATTATTTGTTGCCATCATAGAGTAGACAACTGAATTTGGTATTGACTGTGTATCCTGCAGGCCTCCTAAATTTACTTTTTAGTTCTAGTCATTTAGTTCTATAGTATAGTGGGTTGCTGGGAATTTTATATGGAGATTTTCATATTGACTGCAAATAAAGACCAATTTAATGCTTTCTTCTCTCTGTGTTCCTTGTACTGACTGGATCCTCCAATCTGATGTTTAACCAAAAATGGTAAGAAAAAATGTTGTGTCTCTGTTCCTGATTTTAGTGGAAAACAACAAAATAAATAGATATAATATTGTCCACTAGTTCGTTACAGTAAAAAATATAAATATAGATAAAGAGGTTCAATTCAATAGAAAAATCTAAGAACTTAAAAAATATATGACCCTAATAATAAAACAGTAAAATGTATAAACCAGGGGACCAGCAGGTAGCATGGTGGTTAAGACGCTGGACACACCCTCATGCCTGACCATGGTTCAAGTCCCAGACCTGGTGGCTTTCTTTCTCACTTTCTCTCTCTCTCTCTCTCCCCTCTCTCTCTCTCTCTTTCTCTCCCCACCATGTGTGTCTCTCTCTGGTCAAATTAAAATAAAACAAATGAACACATAAAAGTAAATAAATAATTTTTTCAAAACATATAAACCAAATATTAGCAGAACTACAAAGAAAAAATGACATATTATCATGTAGTTTTGGCATACTCTCTCAGAGCTGATACATCAATTAAACAAAGCAAAAGTAGAAAAAGCAGGCATATAATAAATATATAGGAAATTTATTTCTAAAAATATAATAATAGAAAGTGAGCTTCGTGATGCTGTATATATTCTCAAAGCCTTGGTGATATTCAGATCCTAAAATAATGAAACACAGTTCTTAAGTTGTAATATCCAACTTATCAGTAGTCAGTATTTTATGTTTCATAATTCTTAAAAAGCAATAAAAACAACACCATTAAGAACTGCATGTAAATTTAACAGCATATTTATAAACATAAATAGGACATTAATATAGAGAAAGTGTACGCAGATAGTAAAATTTCATAGTTCATCTAGATTTTGATGAAGTTGCTACCATCCAAATATATTTTTCTAAAAGCAAATAAAACTCTAATGCAGTTCAAGAGCAACATGGAAAAGTAAAGCAGAAGTGAAGTGCATGCCATGGCGGTAGAGTTATTCAAATTTCGTTAAGAAAAGAACAATTTTTATTCTGTAGTAATATTGAGTCTGCTTGGGAAGAAAATCATTTATCCTCACTATGAGACAGTGCGTTCCAGCAATAGACAATATACTCCCTGTTTTTAAACACTTTCCACAGATGTTAGGAAGATATTGCTTCATATTGATGAAATATCTTCTCTGCTACTGTATCAATAGAAAATGCTTCTGGTAATGTCCTGTGCGATACACAAGACAACATATCTATTGGTTGTAAAAGTATGTCTGTGGGATTAACTTTATAACCTTAATGGAGCAATTATTTAGAGGCTGCTGAAATCTGAAAAATAATTCATGGTTTGAACCAGATTAAAGGTACAATTGATACTGAGAACTGCTGGTAAATTCCCCAAGCTGTAGTGTTTGCAGATCTTGAATGGTTATTGCCAATAGTTGTTGTAAAGGAGATATAAAAATATACAGTGTCGTGTTTTCTTTATTTTTTTGATATCTGTTCCTTAAATGGATGTTTGGAATATGAGATTTATGTTCTTCCCTGAGAAAGTGTATTAGTTTACAATTTCAGCTTTAAGTAAAATTTAATTAATCAAAAATATCTAGACAAACATTTATAATTCCTGGGCATGACATATTTAACATTAGTTCCTTTTATATGTTTAATATAAGACTCTGTTTGACTGTGCTGTGAAGGTTCATGTCTGCATATTTGCTTCTACATTTCTCAGTTTCGTTCTAATTTCCAAGACTTATAGTGTAGAAATTATTTTGTTTTGAAACAAAAGTTAAAATTTCTCTACTTTACTATCTGGAGAACCTGGAGGATAAGTTCCCTTTTCCACTTATTTCCCGTAGGTCAAGACTTTCACATGGCTAACCTAATTAGAAAGAAGATAGGGAAAATGATTTTTTAAACTATGGACATAGCCATCTCTAACAATAATCACTTCAATAATTAAAAGAAGATGAAATGAATATTGAGTTGGCATATAGCAGTGTTTGTGTCAATGATCATTACCCATTATTATTATTATTATTTGCCTTATTAAATTCACATTTCACAACTAAAGTTCCAAAGGAGAAAAATGTCACTGATCATTCAACTTAAAGAAATTACTTGGAAAACTCAATGAAGCTTGTCAGCAAGAGTTAAGAGAAGAGGTACCCTTAAAAATTCTAATATAGCAATCCCAAAGAACTCCTGCTTTTCACGGACCCAAACACTACACAAGGAGGTTTTAAGAAATCCTTATGTACATAATCTAATCAGTTACTTCAATAAACTGTGTTATACTGTATAGTTTTCTCTGAATTTTTATAAAAGTCGTACATAAGTTTGTGTACGATAAAATTCAAATCCACATTGTTTAACTATACCTGGATTCTTTCAAAGTGGCAAGGCTTTATGAGTACTCCATTTTGATCCTTTTATTTATTTATTTATGGTTTTTGTTTGTGTCTGCTATTTTTAAGTGTTTCTTTTAAGACATTAAACTCTGGGGCCAGCAGGGGGCAGGTGGTTAAGGTGTTGGAATCCCATGTCGCCAAAGAGGGTAGGAGCTCCAGACCAGGAAGCTTGCTTTCTGCTTCTTCAGTTTCTCTCTGTCTCTCTGTCTCTGTCTCTCTCTCTCTCGTGCCATATAGCAAATCAAAAATAATAATAATGAAAAATAAAATTAAATAAATAATTTTTAAAAAAGACATGAAACTCCACAGATAAGTAAGAGCACCCTTTGTACACTTACCCAGTTTTTCTCTTCCTGTCTATCTATACAAAAACAAATATAAGTCTGGAGAAATTCTAATGGTAAACTGTTGTGCTTGTTGAACCCCCAGTGCATGAGTAACTTTGACATGTCTATGAAATATCTTCTTATATCTTCATGACTCTTTCAGGAGTAGAAGTTAAAACCTATTTCCCTAGCCTTCCATGTCACTACTTTCTATTAACTGGAAACAATTATGTAGGCTGGAAGTCTAATGAAGTAGGTGTGGTGGAGAAACCATTGTGAAGGGATGCTTAATAAGACATTGACTTTCTTTGTTTAAAGACATATTTATGTAATTTTATTATTATTATTATTTTGCTATAAGACATTGACTTTTAGTGACTGCTACAGGAAGGGTTCTAACAATATCTAATCACTGACTCCAGCAGAGCAGATTTATCCAGATGTGGTAACCATGACATCTTTGCTACATTGCTTTGTGAAAATACACTCTAGTCCCCCCAACCAATGCTAAAAGCCTAGAGCTTCCAGATATTTGCCAAGCTCCCTAATTTTTCAAATCTGTGTGATGCTGACTGAAATAGACATAAACAGGATTTATCCCAGGCAAATTGACATTTATGGTAACCATATACAGAATGCAGTTGGAGATAAAATGGAACATATGAGAAAGATCCAAATTCAGAGAGATTTTCTAGCCACTGTTATAATGATGATTAACTTACGATTAACTTTCAAAAAAATTAAAAAGAAAATTTATCAATAACTAAACAGACTAACAGTGATCACCAGAAACAAAAAAGTGAGCAAGGTTGCATAAAAGGAGTAGATTTGATAAACAAGCAACATGTAAACCCAATAAAATGTGTCCATTAAAGATCTACAAATAAAACTACCATACGATCCAGTAATTACACTCCTAGGTATCTACTCAAAGGATAGAAAAAGGTTAAATTGGATATGTGATTGCACATCCATGTTTACTGCTGCATCATTCACAATTACTAAGTCAAGGAACCAACCCAACTTTCCATGAACAGATGAATAAATTGAAAAAGTGTGGCATATATACACTATGGAATACTACTCAGCCATAAACAGACAAGACCCTGGTATCTGATAGAAAGTGAATGAATATAATAGAGTTATTGCGGAGTGAAGCAAACCAGGCTATGAAAGAGAGACATTGTATGCCCCCACTATTTATACCAAATACGTATACTCTATGGCAGAAAATGAAAGATTGGAGGATGTAGAAGCTTGGGGAACAGTTGCAAATAGTGGGGACAGTGTGAGAAGAAGGTGGGAAGTTGGGGAGGGTGAGAGGAAGAGAATTTAGGAGAAAAATAGACAGGCAAGACATTTAGTAGACACATAAATGGAGGATTGTCTGTTGATGATAATGTGTATGATAATACCTTTTTCTGGAATGATGCGAAGTGTATTCACGCTGGGAAAATTCATTTTACAAGCTGTGGTGATGTACCATGATTAAATATATAAAATAAATTTTTAAAAATTAAATAAATAGGGACCAGAAGATTGGTTAATGGTTACATATCTGGACTTCCATGTATTCAACCACGGTTCAAGTCCTGGACCCAGCACCTTAAAACTCACTCCGAGTGTCTGTGCGTGCATGCCCAAAATACCAAGAGGAGAAAAGAGGAAAAGGAATTGTGGTGAGGCCATCCCCCCGGGGGATGGTTTCTCACTTTCTGTCTCTTTGTCTCTCTCTGTCTTTCCAGTAAGCTCATGTACCCTATAGCAAAAATCTCTCTAAAAAATTTTAATGCCAATAAATAAATATAGTAATAATAATAAAGTTTATAAAAACAACAAATTAGTGACTAAATGAGCCTTTGGAACTGACTCCCTTTTGAAAACCACTTCATCATGATTACTGGAGAAATACAAGGGAATATACCCAGGAAAGTGATTCAATTGTTTGAAAAACTCTGGTTATTATTATTGACATTGTTATTGTTCATTCAAGCTTTACAAACTTTTATAGCCTGTCAGTGGGAGAAAATAACTAATTAATATATAACATATGTTGAGAAAGGAACTCTACAAGTAAAACTAGCCTTGAGTCTAGTTTCATATGTTTCTGATTAACACAAATGGCTAACCATAGAAATAAATAGATTTTCCTTCTAAATAAACACATGGTCATGCAAAGAACTCATTGCACATGATCCCTTAAAAAGGAAGATTATTGTCAGAAAGTTTCAATGAAATGCTAACTGTATTTCATTAAGGATGAGATCATAACCAAAAAACACTAAATTTACATAGCAGTTTTGTCTTTTTTTTTTTTTTTTTTTTTTTTTTTTTGAGAGAGAGAGCAGTAACTCTGGTCACTATTCATCTGGACTGAATTCAATTCTTCAGCCTATGAGCCAAGATTCAATTTAATATTCTGAGTTGTCACTAGCTGAAATGTTAATTCCCTTAAAATATTAAATGACTTGGAAACTACTGGTTTAACATGTTATGAGAAGAAAACCCAAGGGAGGTAAGGAATGAAGGGAAGACAAAAGCTACAAGACAACCTCTCTTTAAAGTTTGTCACCTCACTGTCCGCATGTGACAGAGTCAAATGGAGAAAATAACTGCTATTTCTCATGGTTTTAAGAGACCTGACATACACTTCTCACTGCCATTCTCCTTTCAAACAATACATGCTCCACCTTTGTGAACGAGGATGAGTATTTGGGGAATTAGATGTCCAAGAGAAAAACATCTATATAACATGGAGAAATTGTAGTTCATGGCCAGTGTACAAATGATTCAGAGTTATTGAACAAAACGTTAAAATTAAGCATTGCTATGGGATTCTGATTATTTTCTCAACCTTAAATTAGGATATAGGGGAACCTATTTAGGCTATTTAGCTGTTAACTAAAATTTGTAATCTAACAAATCTAGCCAGCCTGTCAGGAAAGCTGAGCTAATATGTGAAACCAATACCAAACACACAGAGTAGGTATAGATTTTTTAATTTTTTTAAATTAATTAATTTACATTCATTCACTGAGCATTGTCACAGCATACAAAATGTGATTTCCCTTGGGACCAGCAGTTAGCGTAATGTCACTAGGAGAATCTTAATGACAGCGCTGTTTATCATTTAATAGCACACCCAAATAAAAACAGAAAGAAAAAAAGTTGTACCAATCTGCTGAATGTCTTACTATCAAGGCTGGCACTGAGTGACAAGATTAATGCAAAACTTTGTGCTCAAAACTGACTGAAGACTTTCCTATGATCTGAATGTGTGTATGTCCCCTGCATTTACATGTCAAAGTCCTAAGTCCAAGTTAATGATATTAGGAGGTGTAGACTTTCATAAGTGATTAGGGTTTAGGGATGTAAGAATGAAAACAATTAATGCCCTTATAAGAAGCCTACAAGAAAACCTCTTACACCTTCCACCCTGAGAGGATTTCAAGTGAGAAGACAACCCTTCAGGTTAACTGCCACTAGAAGGCATCATGTATTGGAAAGTTTACCCTCAACAGATATAAAGCAGCAGCACCTTGATCTAAGACGTTACAGCATTCCAAGCTGTGAGAAATACACTTCTTTTGTTTTTGAGCTACTCAGTTAATGACACTTTGTAATCACAGACCAAATAGACTAAGAGACTCAAGCATCAAACTATGAAAAAGGAAATTTGAGTGCTAACTCTACCGCCAGAGTCTTGTCGCTCAGAACATGCACATAACTTCAGTTAACCTTATTATTTTCACCTGCAAATTGGAAGAATAGTCTGACATGAACCAGTCAATCTTGAGGTTAAATATTGTGAAGGTCACTAATGGTAGACTAGGTATAATAATCTGTGAAGAATTCTGATCATAATGGCCTTGATAAATAGTTAACATACCCAAAAGGAAAATAATGTTGCTTGAAAGATAAAAAGTCATATATGTTGCATGTAGCATAGAGGTGTTGCAGATTAGAATGTAGGAGAGGTTTTTGCTATAGGGCGCGTGCGCTCACCAGACAGACAGAGACAGACAGAAAGCAAGAAATCACCCCCCAGGGTGTATGGCCACACTGCAATCCTTTCTCCATTCTCCTCTTGGGATCTTAAGCACGCACGCACACGCACCCTGTGTGAGTTTAAACCACCGGGTCTGGGACTTGAATGGCAGCCGGTTACATGGGAGTCCAGCGACATAGCCATTATGGTAACTGCTGGTCCTCTAGCTGTCCTTTTACTACCTATGCTTCAGTTTAACCCATACAATTGTTCCCAACCTACAAAACAGATAACAGTAATGGAGTGTCTTGAAGAGAATGCAGATTTCAGATTAATACCTGTCTCTATGACAAGTGTTTATACCTAATTAGCAGTATAGATTTTACATACATTTAAAGTTTTCAAGCCTAAGAAATAAATATGCAAACACAGTTCAGATCTACTGCTTTAATCAAGTCAATTAAAAATGAAGTAAGCTTGGACTGATTGAGATAAAAATTGCTGTCAAAGGTCTTACCAGTGCCATTTTCCAAAATTTTAATGTTTATTACAGCTACAAAGGATGTGCTTGTTTTCTGAAGTGAAGCATACCACTGGCTGGAAAAGTATGCCAATTGCATTTTATTAGTTTATTAGCTACAAATAGAAAATAATAAATATCTTACATAAAGGCAAAGAAAGCAATATATTTTATTGAGTCAAATTGAAATAATTCAAAACATTTGTTTTTATGTTTTATTTTATAATTCAAGCTTTTTACATTGATGATTTGATTCTTTCTCACTGTAGGGGTTTAAGGAAAATATTAAAAGTTTATGTTTTAAAGTTCATGCATATTTGCCATGTTTTCATAAATCGAATTTAGTATTTTTCTTTCTATGACTGTTTTATGTTTTCTTCATTTTATTTTTTCTATTGGACATACAGTTTTTCCAGTTAAACTGGAATTCCATTTCATTTATAAAGGATTTTTTTTTAAGTTTTTGCCAAAAGGTCCATGAACTTGCCAGAGAGACAGAGAGAGACAAGGAGAGGGAAAGTGAGAAATCACCCCCCAAGAGGGGATGGCCACACCACAATCTTTTCTCCATTCTCCTCCTGGGATTTTGGGCATGCATGCATGTATGTGCACCAGATATGAGTTTAAAGCTGCTGAGCCTGGGACTCAAACCATGATCAGCCATGTGGGAGTCCAGCACCTTAACAACCACGCCACCTGCTGACCCAATTAATAAAGAATTTGAACTCTCGGCTTGATTTATTTGGGCACATATTTTTCCTGGTCTTGGTGTTTGACTTCTTATCTTACTTATGAAGTCTGATGGTGGGATTAATTTTTAGTATAACATCAGATATATCTCTTTTGCTATGAGTTTTGTTGGTTTGGGTACTATTAAATTAACTAACAGTACTTTCTTGCTTTTGTGATTGGAACAGTCTCTCATGTTCTAGAATAAAAAAATAGAGTCATCAACATTTTAGATTAGAACTCCAGTGTCTCTAAATATTACATTTGAATCTTTTTTTTTTTTTTTTTGAGAGGTTTTTGCTATAGGGCGCATGTACTCGCCAGACAGAGAGAGACAGAGAGACAGAAACCAAGAAATCACCCCCTAGGGGAGATGGCCACGCTGCAATCCCTTCTCCTCCATTCTCCTCTCAGGATCTTGGGCACACACGCACATGCACCCAGCATGAGTTTTCAGCCACCGGGTCTGGGACTTGAACCACAATCAACTACATGGGAGTCCAGCGACATAGCCATTACGCTAACTGCTGGTCCCACATTTAAATCTTAATACTTCTGTAGTTTATATCTCCACATGGACTAATATGGTTTTGTTTTGTTTTGTTTTGTTTTGCTGTAGGGTATGTGCACTTGCTGGAGAGGAGGGGAATAGGGAGAGGGAAAGTGAGAAATCACCCCCCTGGGGCAGATGGTCACACTGCAATCCCTTTCTCTTCCTTTCCCCTCTTGGGATTTTGGGCACACATGCACACATGCCTGGCATGATTTTCAAGCTGCTTGTCCAAACCTCAAACCACAGTCAGTCATGTGGGAGTCCAGGGCCTTAACTATTACCATGCCACCTTCTGGCCCCAATCTACTTGACATTTTTAAAATATTTATCATAATTCTGGGTGTGGGTCAATAGAGGTTTTCACACAAATGATTCTTTTCCAAACTACACAATTTTATCCTAAATAACAGAATCCTTAACTGAAGAAATCCATTTTGTGGAGATAAATACATTATATCTCCAGGGTCCCCAGATTTTACAACCCAAACCTTGGACATGTAAATGAAACCATTTTCAGGACAGTATGCTAATGATTATTTTTTAAAGTAATAATACTGCATTTTATAAAAAACATTAAAAAATTAAAAACCAGCTCTCGAGAAAGGACCTTCAAATTAAACAAAAATTTTAACGACTAATTTAAACTTTGGGGTGTCTTGAGGGAAAAATATATCATATAGCTGAGTCTTCAATTTCAGATCTCACTTTTCATTCCACATAGGCATATAGATTTAGAATCGGATCTGAATAATTAAATGTGATATAGGGATTTCTCAATCACCCTGTCCTAATGCACCACTGGTAAATAACTTCATTATGAAAAGTAATTGTTTATTTAGAAAACCTACATTCCATGGGGGACCAGCAGTTAGCGTAATGGCTGTGTCGCTGGATCCCACGTAGTCGACTTATCCCGGAAAAGTAAGATCCTGAGAGGAGAATGGAGGAGAAGGGATTGCGGCGTGGCCAAATCACCCTGGGGGGTGATTTCCTGCTTTCTATCTCTCTGTCTCTCTCTGTCTGTCTGGCGA
The DNA here is from genome assembly GCA_026018925.1 of Tupaia tana. NCBI lineage: Eukaryota > Metazoa > Chordata > Mammalia > Scandentia > Tupaiidae > Tupaia > Tupaia tana. The sequence goes on along the minus strand of JAKSZU010000025.1, from coordinate 19,794,181 downwards.
GCGCAATAGCCTACATTCCTTAATCAGATATTCTCCAAATAGGTGAGTACTCTACCTAGATTATCATTTCTTTTTTATTTTGAGGACTATCATTAACACATCTCATTTTATAAAAGTGAATGTTTAAAATCTGGATATTTCAGAACGTAAACACTGGAAATTAAGTCATGGTGATATCATTTTCCATCTTTCCTATTACTTCTGGTCTTGATACTGGGAATTTCCACATGACTTTATTGTGTTTAGATATATGGCATTATCTAAGATTAATTATTTTGTTTTTAAGTTTATAGATTTACTCTTCATAGACAGAGAGAAGGAGAAGAACCTTCAACGGGGCATTCATGCCACCATCCATTTCTGATTTCAGCAAGCTGGAGTCATGGGCTGTCACATATACGCCCAGTGTGCTAAGGGAGGTGCTGGGATATGAACTCAGGACCCTTCTCATAGGGGTCCATTTGTGTTACCATCATGCCACCACCTGGCCTCATGTAGCAACTTAATTCTGCTTTTCTTTTTTTCTAAGAATTTGAAGTCATCTAGACACACCTGAAAAAGTTTGTCAACAGAATATGAGACTCTGCAGAGTCCCAACTCGTAAGAAGTGTGACTATAACCATTTATGAGAAAGAAATAATTTATTTCCGAAAGTAGTACCATACCAATATACAGGGGAAAATCTATGAATTTCAGAGAACCAGTTTCAAGTAATAGCAGCACAAGTGCTTATATATATATATATATATATATATATATATATATATACAACAAATAAATAAGCCACGGAGAGTGAATCTTCTTTAAGGTGAATGTCACAATGATTCTAGGCTTCCTACATAAAAAAAAAACCCATTGTGAAGAAAGCGCAAGACCTATTACAGAGTGCACATTGTCACTTCTGTGAGCCCAACCAAAGCCCTGGGGAAATTGGTGCATTCAGTACATTCCTCTGTGAAATATTAAATTACTTAGTTCTGAAGTGCCATTCTTGAGTTGCAAAGCTATTTCCTAGAAGCATTTCTCAATGTGTCACAGATTGCTTTAAAAAAGAAGCCAATGACAATAGAAAAAAAAAAAAAGAAAGAGAGAGAAAACAGTACCAATGGTAGTCTTAACAAATTTTAACTAATTAATTCGGGATTAGGTGAGTCGTAGCTGCCTCTGCACATAGAAATGTCTCAGCTACTATGAGAGAGTGTGTGTTTATAATGAAAGAAATGCGCTTCCTGCCTCATGAGTGTTTACAACAGTGGAAATACCATAGAATGGTTAAAGAAGAATTTCAGTCTATACTGGTCTGGTGTTGGCTTTGAGCTCTACCACTGTACAAGGTATTTAAGTCTGATCAAGTCATTTAATCTTGCAAAATCTCGGTTGTCTTATTTATAGACTCCTTTAACTAGAAGCGTTTCAAATTGGAGTCAGTCCTGTACTGCAGTCATGAAGTGTTATGCATACAAAGCCAGATTCCACATGGCGGATCCTGGCTTGAATTCTGGCCCCAAATCTCGATGGGATGGGAAAATGGAGGAAAAAAGATCGCAGTGTGACCTATCTATATTAAGGATTGCTTTCTCGCTTTCTCTCTCTCCCTCTCTCAGAATGCACGTGCCCACTATTATTATTTTTTTTTTCAAAAAGAAGAGTATCAAATTGAATTATGTAAAAGAATTCCTAGGCAAGTAGAAACATTCTATCAACAGCAATGTTGATTATTGTAATGACATTTGTTCTCTACAATCTTATTAATTAGTAAGTGTAAAATGAACAAATATCATTATTCTAGCCATCACTGTGAGACTGTTAGGAAACTACATTATCATGAATTTATTCATTCATTCTAAAAGTATGAGTTGAGCACATGTGACATGCTAGACATTAATCTAGGTGCTCGATGTACACGTCAACAAAGCAGACATAGACCTTGTTCCTGTGGAGCTAATTTCCCACCAGACCATAGTAAATTAATACCACAAATAAATACATAATATAGCATATTAGATAATTTAGAAAATATGAAAAAGATAAAGATAAAGGGAACTGTTAAGGAGGAGTAGTATACTTAATACGTGGTAATTCCTTCAATAAGAAGAATTTTAAGCAAACGTTTGAAGGACGTGTGTGGACTTGAACACTATACCTCAGGCATAGCTGAGACAGAACCCTACTGCTGCTAAGAGCCAAGTGTAGCTGGGACAGAAATAGCAGAGAAGAGAGAATGAATACAGGAGATGAGTTACGACAGAATGGGAAGGATCAAGATTACCTCTCACGACGTCAGCCACTGTAAAGCACTCAGGTTATACTCAGGAAAATAGACAACAACTTGAAGATTTAGCACAGAAAACTCACATGATTATGTTTGTGTTATTTTATTTTATTTTTAATTTTATCTTTCATGAAAGAGAAAGACAGAGAAAGACAGGCACTCCCAGCAAGGTTCTTCAAGCAGCACATCTGGGAACTTGCCATGTGTCTTCAGATCGGAGAGCATTGCAATATCACTGTGCCACCACGGATGGCCCACATTTGTTCTGTGATCATCCCAGATGCTGTCCTTTGAACAAACTAAGGAGTAACAGGGTAACCAGGACAATTAGAAGGCGACTGAATATAGGAGAGCTTATTTATGGCTCATTTGGGATGGTAGGGAAGAAAGAGAGTCAGCTATGCAATATTCTTTTAATGTAGAGTCTATAGGTTTGGCTGTCACCATATGGATTCTGAGAGAAACAGAAGAGTCTCACATAAATTGAAATTTCTTTCACTTAACAATTATAAAAAGTTGCCATAAATAGACCTGGGTGGAATGGAGTGATAGCAGTCTATTAGTGGATTTTTTTATTTATCTATTTATTTTTGAAGGTGAGGTGGTAGAAGTCAAAGAGGCAAGGGGCTGATCTGAGAGTTTAGAAATATTGTGTTTGATGTATTGAACCGACAGCCAAGCGAAAATATCAAACAGAACACTGGATAAATAAGTCACGAGTTTAGAAGAGAAGTCTGAGTTGGATAAACACGTTTGAAAGTCTTCAGCACGTAACTAGTCTTTAAAATCGTGAGTCTAGAAAAAGCCACCGTGTGGGAGAATTAGAGAATAATTAAGCCAATGTCTAACTGCTTTGACTTCAGGAGATTTTAAAGAGGGACCACTGAGGGACCAGCAGATGGCGTAATGGTTGTATCTTTGGACTCCCATTTGGTCAACCCTACTTCAAGTCCCAGACCCGGTGGCTAAAACTCATGCTGGGTGCATGTGCCTGTGTGCTGAAAATCTTGAGAGGAGAATGGAGGAAAAGGGATTGTGGCGTGGCCCTCCCAACTGGGGGTGGTAATTTTTTGCTTTCTGTCCCTCTCTCTCTCTGTCTCTCTGGTGAGTGCATGCACTCTGTGGCAAAAATCTCTCTAAAATAATAAAAAATAAGGACCATAGAGTTCCAGCCACGATGGCGTGTACTGTTAAGACACTGTTCTCTGCAGGCCGAATCACAGGGAAAGCCTAGGTTTGGTTCCCAGTTCATCCTAAAGCCTGGGTGTTGCGGTTCGCCACTGCGATCTCAGCAACTCAAGAAGCCAAGGCAAGGGAACCAGCAGTTAGCATAATAGCTATGTCGCTGGACTTCCATGTAGTCGACCGCGGTTCACGTCCCAGACCCGGTGGCTTAAAACTCACGCCGGTCGCGTGTGTGTGCGTGCCCAAGATCCCGAGAGGAGAATGGAGGAGAAGGGATTGCGGCGTGGCCATCCCCCCTGGGGGGTGATTTCTCACTTTCTATCTCTCTGCCTCTCTCTGTCTGTCTGGTGAGCGCACAAGCCCTATAGGAAAAAAAAAAAAAAAAAAAAATCCCTAAGGAGGAAGAGGTGGAGGAGAAGAGAGTGCGGTTGACCTGTTCTCATGCACGGTGCTTCTCTTCTCCTCTCCCTATCTCTCTCTGTCTCTCTCTCACTGGCAAGCTCACGTGACCTCTAGTAAATTAAACAACCAACAAAAGAAATGAGAAAGAATGTGGTCATTCAGTGGCACCAATAGTAAGTTACAGAATATTTTGGTGCTGAAATTACAGTCATGAAGAAGACAGGGTACTTTCCCTCTACTAATTCACAGTGGAAAAAAGGGACTAAAAAAGCAATTTACTGGGACCAGCAGTTAGCGTAATGGCTATGTCGCTGGACTCCCATGTAGTCGACCGCGGTTCGAGTCCCAGACCCGGTGGCTTAAACTCACGCTGGGCACGGGTGTGTGCATGCCCAAGATCCCGAGAGGAGAATGGAGGAGAAGGGATTGCGGCGTGGCCATCCCCCCTGGGGGGTGATTTCTCGCTTTCTATCTCTCTGCCTCTCTCTGTCTGTCTGGCGAGCGCACAAGCCCTATAGGGAAAAAAACGCTAAAAAAAAAGACAATTTACTGATGGTATCAATATCTAGAACATAGTATTGTGAAGTGTATATTAGTATTTGACCAGAAATATCCTAGTACTTTTTGAACATTTACACCAGCTCAATCTTTCCTAATTCCCAAAGATGTGAATTTAAAAAGCCTTTAAAACAACAACGAAAATGGAACAAAATCTCTCTTGAAGTTGCTTCATCTAACCTTCACTCAATATTTTATAAGCCATATAAAAAATCATATATTTCTAAATGACATTTTAATTGACTATAAAAAAGGAAATCAAAAACCACCTAATCTCTATAACAACCTCCCAAAATCTGAAATAATTCATAAATATATAAACATTTTAAAAATCCATTTACCATTTAATTGAAAGACTTTAAATGAAAACATCTTAAAAGCTGCCTCTTGACCTTGGAATAAAATCCAAAGCCCATTATCCTACAAAGTACTGTATAGATTGATTTGTAATAAAATTTAAATATTATTCTTCATATCATTTACATCTTTTTTTTTCTTTCTTTTTTTTTTTTTTTTTTTTTGAGAAGTTTTTGCTATAGGGCACATGCACTCGCCAGAAAGAGAGACAGAAAGCGAGAAATCACCTCCCAGGGGGGATGGTCATGCCGCAATCCCTTCTCCTCCAGTCTCCTCTTGGGATTGGCATGAGTTTTAAGCCACCGGGTCCAGGACTTGAACCGCCGTTGACTACATGGGAGTCCAGCAACATAGCCATTACACTAACTGCTGGTCCCTCATTTACATCTTCTCTTTCACTTGCAATTGGGCTTCCCTTTCCCTCCTCCTTCCCCTCCACCAATCTAGAACACTCTTCCTCCAGGGATCATATATCCTCATTTTTTAAATCCCACGGGAGAAATGCCAGGGAGCATCTTCCCCCACCTCTATTCCTTCTCCTTATCTCCACATGACATATTCAAGAGCGTGTTGCAACCCTCTTTTATGTGGTGTAACAACACATCGCATGTCTTTCATCACAACTCTGCACATTACATCCTAATTTAGTGTTTAAACCATTGTCCTGAATGATAGGGACCTTGTTCATCCTATTCAACATTGAACCCCAAGTGCTTAGCCCAGTGGTTAGCCTCTAGCAGATGCTCAACAATGAATTCTTCCTAATGGATAAATGATTGAATGAGAGCAATAGTGAAAATACACATCAGAATAAAAGAGACATATTTATTTAAATAAAAATATCAAAACAAAAACCCTTTGGTTAAAAAAAAGACAAAGACAAAAAATATATACAAGTCATTTGTCCTAAAAATTTAAAGCAAAACTATTTTTCACTCATCTTAGAGAAAATATTACAGCAAGATAAGTTCCTTCTTAAAACAAATCACTTTAAAGGCACATGCATTTGGCCATTCTGAAATGATAACGCTCCCATTTATCCTGCAGTTAATTCCTTCTTCTGCAAGGTAATGTGCATTATAGTCACTTTGTGCATCACTGTTATGTCTTATTAGTTCACATTTATAAAATAACCCTTTAGTATTTTACCAAGATTTCAAGTTTTCAAGTTAAAGAGAAAAAAATAAATTTACATTTTTAAAAACAAAGTTCAAGACATACTTGACCCTTAAGAACATTGTGACTTCTTTTTGATTTCCTGGTGCCTCTAAAAGCTCTTTTAAGTTAAAAACAGTGATTTTTCCACCACTTTTTGCAATTTTATCAGTAACTGTATTTCATCTCTTTACATGATTCTTTTTTTCTAGAAAAACTTAAGGTAATAAAACTCTATTAAAACGCAATGAATAAGTTTCTACCCATTGCGTATGAAAAAGTATTTATGGTTGATCATTATAAGGTTACACAAAACCTCACAAAATAGTAATAAAATTAATTAGCATTATAATATTAAGAGCTATTGAGGTACTAAGTGTTTAATATGCAAGGTTTATTTCAATTCCCACCAGCAATGGATTATATTAGAAAAACTCTATGTGCTTAAACAACAAAGAAATAACAGAATGAAAAAACCCCAGGAATTGGGAAACAATGTTTTCAAATCGTACGTATGATAAAGAGTTGATACACAAAATATATAAGGAACTCAAACAATTTAGTAGCAAAAAAAAACAAATTACTAGATTTTTAAAAAGATAAAAAGACCTGAGAAGGCACTTCTCAAAAGAAGACATACAAATGACCAACAGATATACCAAAAAAAGTTCAACATTTCTAACCATGAGGGAAACAAACTAAAACCACAACAAAACATAAATTAAGGGACCAGCCGTTAGCGTAATGGCTATGTGGCTGGACTCCCATTAGACCGCGGTTCGTGTCCCGGACCTGGTGGCTTAAAACTCACACCGGACGCGTGTTCGTGTGTGCCCAAGATCCCGAGAGGAGAATGAAGGAGAAGGGATTGCAACATGGCCATCCCCACTGGGGGGGTGATTTCTTGCTTTCTGTCTCTCTGTTTCTGTCTGTCTTTCTGGCGAGCACACATGCCCTATAGCAAAAACCTCACAAAAAAATTATTTATCATAGGGAAAATTAAAATTTTATTGTACTTTCTTCCAATTAATTCATGATTTAGAAATATTTACCTACTGAATTCCTGAGTTGTCAGAAAAATCATGACATAGTTTTCCTATGAGAAAATGCGTCATGACTTTTCCAACAATCCAAGACAAGAAAAGTCCCTTTGGTGTGTTGATAGACATGATGATAGACAGAAACACAGCGATGACCGTACAGTGTGTACTCTGAGTGAGGCCTTTCTACAGAATGCCTTTCAACAATTCTGAGTATAAATAAATCCCTCTCCCTCTTCAGGCAGTTAGGCAATGCACAACTTGCATGGCTTTTTGTGAACACTCTCTTATCTTTGAATTCCTGTTAATATACAGTGTAGTTCCATACAAGCAGTCGAAGTGTAACCAACAAATATTTCTTTCCTAAGAGACTGAGGGGTTCCTCTAGCTGTTAAGAATTTGGAACTGGAGCTTTGAGAGATTAGTAATAAGCCCGTCTGTTCTGAAAGCAGAGGTATTAGCTCTTCATTGAGTATGCATTGAATTTTCTGATGGTCCCCTTTATATAACCCATGACTACTTACTGAATGGATCAACAGGAGTATTTTTAAATTTTTACATTAAACGAGAAACTTGTCTCACTATGAACTTACCTGTATGACTTAGAACTTAAAATTTATTCTTTTATTTTTAATATTTGATTAAATTCATTCATTCATTCATCAAGCACTTCATCAATCCCAATTCATAAGTGCGTAATGCTAATTGTAAGGACAAAACACACACAAATAAAGTGTAAGGCAATTACAAGATATTACTGAAGATGGAAGGATATGGGATACAGCTGAAAGAAGCCTATGTTAAAACAGTGATGTCTGAGGAACCAGCAGTTAGCGTAATGGCTATGTCGCTGGACTCCCACGTAGTCGACCGTGGTTCGCGTCCCGGACCCGGTGGCTTAAAACTCACGCCGGGCGTGTGTGCGTGCGTGCCCAAGATCCCGAGAGGAGGATGGAGGAGAAGGGATTGCGGCGTGACCATCCCCCCTGGGGGGTGATTTCTCGCTTTCTGTCTCTATGTCTCTCTCTGTCTGTCTGGCGAGCGCACGCGCCCTATAGCGAAAAACCTCTCCCCCCCACCCAAAAAAAAAAAAAAAAAAAACAGTGTTGTCTGTACTAATATGAAGAAGTTACTATGAGAATATAAAGCAAAAGATTAATGTTCATGAAGGAATAATGCATAGAGTTTCAAAGGAAATGTTCCATTTTTTAAATATGTTCTCTACAAAGATCTCTAAAAAAGCATGAACACTTTGCTGTAATTCTGGATGCTAGAGCTCACTTACAGCACAACATTTACATGACTTCATCAAGGAATGATAAGCATGAGTATTGTCCCTTTATGAAATTCTGATTGCAAGCAAGCTGATCAGCTCCATATGCCTGCAATTATCCGTAATAATTCCACATTTCATTTGATTAATTCTTCTGCTTCCCTCCATGCAAACACAGAATGATATGGACCTCCGTTACCTGGCACATTGTCCTAATTATTGTTTCATTTTATTTAGTAATGTAATGAAACTGGAGCATTCAATCAAGGGATTATTGCTCCTACTTTGAAGAGAACATTATTAATTATGTAGTAGCGAGACTGCTGCTTCAGGGCCATGCAGAAGGTTGCCTAATTACTCAGTGATTTCAGGACAATTTACACTGTCAATCTGAGTTTAAAATAAATAAATAAATAATAAGGCTGGGCTTCCACTCCTTCCCCTTTTCCCACTCTATCTTCCTTCCTGATATATTTGGCCAACAGATGCAAATAAATTCAATAGGTAATTCTATAAATGTGGACACCTAGGCTTGGGTTATTGTCTACATGTGTGAAGCTTTGATGTCATCCCCCATCTCACACCACCCAACACCAAAGGAGACAACCACAAATACAGGTCTTATTCCTGAAAAACTAAACTGAAATGTTTAATGGTTTGTTTTTGTTTGTTTTGTTTTGTTTTAAGAAATATCTAAAACACTGCGACCAGCAGATGGCATAATAGTTCTGTTGCTGAATTCCCGCGTAGTCGACCGCAGTTCAAATCCCAGGGTCTGGTGGCTTAAACTCATGCCGGGTGTGTGTGCATGCGTGACCAAGACCCCAAGAGGAGAATGGAGAAGGGATTGCAATGTGGCCATCCCCCCTGGGGGGTGATTTCTTGTTTTCTATCTCTCTTTCTCTGTTTCTCCAGTGAGCACCACACGCCCTATAGCAAAAATCTCTTTCTTTAAAAAAAGAAAGAAAGAAATATCTAAAACAACCCAGACTCACAATGTCTGAATTAAAACCTACTATTTGCTAAATATTAAGAAGATAAACAAGGGCATTAATAAGTTCTTGAAAATCAGAATATAAAGCTTACTGTAAATTTTGTTGATCTGGAATGTCAGGGACTGTTGCAGAGATTAGTACTGTGTTTCCACTGGTATCCCGATAATTACTCGGCAGTAAACAATGAAAGCTAAAATTCCTGCAGCTGATGCAATAATTTTTGTTTTTATAGAATGAAGACTCTGCCAAGGGTAACTCCTAGCTTAACAGATATGCAGCCCCAGAGTAGAGGGTTAAATAGCCAAACATCAAAGTTTGCTAATTTGTAACTAATTAAATCAACAATATAAAAAGTTTTCATTTACTTCTTAGTATAACAATATCACAATTAATGAATGACTGAAAGAATGTGACATTTGAAAAGAAAAGTCATTGGGACCAGCAGATAGTGCAATGGTTACACCGCTGGATTCTCACATAGTCGACTACAATTCTAGTCCTGGACGTAGTAGCTTAAAACACACTGGGCGTATGTGTGTGCGTGCCCAAAATCCTGAGAGAAGAATGGAGGAGAATGGGTTGTGGCATGGCCATTCCCTTGGGGGGTGATTTCTCCCTTTCTGTCTCTCCAGCAACCACATGCCCTATAGCAAAAAAAAACAAACAAACAAACAAAACAAAAACAAAAACAAAAACAAAACACAGAAAAGAAAAGGAAAGCCAAGACACCAGTAATTTTTAAACAAATTTATGGGGCATAAAAGTAGTTCTCAACCCTGCATGATGACTTATCCAGGGAGACCAGGACACCATACCACACCAACTAAATCAGGATCTCTAGAGAAAGAATTTCAGTATCTGAATTATTTATTGATCTATTTATTTTTGGCTTTTGCCATACGGTGCATGTGATTGCTAAAGAGACAGAGAAAGAGACAGTGAATGGGAAAGCAAGAAATCATCCCCCAAGGGGGATGGCCACACAGCAATCCCTTTTCCATTCTCCTCCTGGGATTTTGGGCACACACACACCCAGTGTGATTTTCAAGTCACCAGGTCTGGGACTTGAGCTGTGGTCTTCCGTGTGGGAGTCCAGCACCTTAGTGACCATGCCACCTGCTGGAATGTTGGAATGCTTTTATCTGAAGCATGCAGGGTGGTGTATTCTCCACTGTTCCATAAATTTTTATTATGCAAAAATTCAAATATACAAAACTATAGGAAAATACATATGGTCATCATCTAGATTTAACAATAATATAGTGAGGTAAGTACTTTACATACTGTTTTCTTCTGCATTATTTAAGACTACAAACTATGACTTTTCCCTCGGGTACTTGTGTGTCTGTGTGTGCGTGTGTGTGTGTGTGTGTGTGTGTATGTATATATACATATATATATAATATTCTCTTACATAACTGCATGAACATCACTGCATATAACAATGTAAGTGAATCAACGTCATTGTTTATTATTCTATCTGTACATAACTTTTCTCTAATGCAGTCAAAAAAATTTTTATAAAGAGAAGTACTCATTATTGGTAATGTATTGGCTGATTCCCAAGAAAGGAAAATTACGAGTATGTAAAAAATAAATAAATAGATAAATATGGAGAAAAATATAAACATGGGGAAGGCTAGGAAGGAGGGAACAACAGGGGTGCCCGGGGAACGGGAAGCCATTAGACGTAAACGGGTCTGGCTTTTGCATTCCCCTGCCTCATCAGGAAAGGATGGTCTCTCTGTTAGAGACCAGAACTGGATTCTATTCTCCCGCTTTCCATCCCACCACAGACTCCTATAATATCCCAGAGACTCGGGAAATGTATATTTAGTTGAAGTAGTTTAAAATATAAGATCATGTTTTATTAATTTTTTCTTAAAATTTTTTGAGAGATTTTTGCTATAGAGTGCATGGACTTGCCAGAGAGATGAAGAGAGACAGAGAGACATAAAGTGAGAAATCACCTCCAGGGGGATGGCCATGCTGCAATCCCTTCTCTTCCATTCTCCTCTCAGGATTTTGGGCACGCACGCACACACGCCTGACGTGAATTTTAAGATGCCAGGTCCAGGACTCGAACCACAGTTGACTATGTGGGAGTCCAGTGATGTAACCATTTCGCCATCTGCTGGTCCCAGGTTTCAACCAAGTTTTTAAAAATTGAACTGGACTTGCAAAATCACGAACTTAACTTAAATGAGTGTGAATACTTTTACCATAATTTATAAACATTTTCAGTAAAAATGCCACTCTAGGTAATAAACGATAAGGCTCTTTTTGTTTACTCCCTCCTAGAATATTTGAAGAAACAGTAATTTCTTATTTAGCTGCGTTTTTCATAACGTAGAGACCAGGACATGCAAACTACCAAATTTACTCTATATTTTCATACTATATAATCTGTCACTACATAATCTAATGTAGTAATTTTATCCAGAATTGTGTAATCTTTACAGATTCGGAGAAAATATATATTTTAACATGATGAGAATAAGCAATACCTCTGTTGCAAGGGCATGTATATAACTCCCATTGGGGAATCTTCTACTGATTTCTTTCATCTGAGTCTGAAAAAATAGATTCTTGGGAGCACCTTGTTACACATTACACTTCATTCAAGAATATATAGCGTATCTGAATTTAGAGAGATAAAAAACAGAATACATGTATTTAACAGTAGTACCATTTCCACTCTCACTAGTATGTGGATAGTGGAAATTGAGTTTTACTTTCCCTTTTGGCCTTGCATCTCCAAGAGTAGCCAAAGGAAATTTCCTCTTAGTAATCAGTGCACCCTGCCGAGTCAAAATGTGAAGATTGTGCTGACGGTAATTTTTCTTATCTTCGTAATACATGACACACATGAACTGTCGTTTTAAAGTATTAAGACTAAAATAATTAGCAAGATATATTTTCCCTAAGGCTTAGAACACAGTAGCAAAATGAGTAAAAAATAAGAAAGTGAAAAGATAAGTAGGTCACACCTAAACTTTTGCTTTCCATGTAGAGGTATACCTTGGCTAAGATCGCCTCCCAGGAATTAAAGTTACAGCGCTGCCTACCGGTAATCCTACCTTGTTCTTTTGTCTGATTATAGCTATCCAAGTGGAGTTTACCCTAACGTAGCGTGTGAGGACTCCTGCCACCAGGCGTTCTCCATCCAGTGAAATCACTTTTTGTTCATTGTTTCTACACTGCTCAAATGATCAGGCTCGGTTAACTGTCCTGATCAGAAAACTCGGGCTCAGCTGGCTGTCCTGCTAAGATTCATTCATGCATTCCTTTAAACAGGCATTAAGTCATGAAAAAAAAATTTTGGCTTTGGGCCAACAGGTGGTGTGGTGGTTGAGGTGCTCAATTCTCACACGGCTGACCATGGTTCAAGTCCCAGACATGGAGGAGGACTTTCTCGCTTTCCTCTCTTTGTCTCTCTCTCTCTCTCTGTCTCTCTCTCTCTCTCTCTCTCTCTCTAGTGAACATATGTGGTATGTCCTATAGCAATTTAGAAAATAGTGATAGTAAATAAAATTAAATAAATGTATTTTTTAAAATTTACCTTACCACATATGCCAAACAACAGGTATTATCTGGGGCACACAGACCCAAAAAAAAGCTCACAACATTTTGCTTTCCATTATGTAAAATATGAGTGTCATCATTCACATAATAACACAAATAACAGTGGTCAAAACACCAGTTATGGCACCCTCAAGAACACAAATTCTTTCACCCAAGCATGAGTATTAAAACACAAGGATGTGGAATCAGAAATAGATAACAACGAATAGGAAAAAATGTCATAATATAATTGGAATAAAACTTGAGACCGATTTTTTGGGGGAAATAATTGAATATATGATAAAAATCAAAGACTTTATGTACAATTAGGATGATTACCCCCAAAAAATACATCCTTCATAAGAACTTTCTGGTCTTATATGAGTTCCTAGTGAAGAACCTCTGGGTTTGAAGAAATCATTTGAAAAGTGAGTAGAACCCTAAACCTCAAGACTGAGCTAGGAGTGTAGAAGCAATTATGCAGGCCAAGCTGGGAATGGCCCTCACCTTGAGTGTCAAGAATGTAAATTGGGGAACCAGCAGTTAGTGTAATGGCTATGTCACTGGACTCCCACGTAGTCGACCGCAGTTCGCGTCCCGGAGCCGGTGGCTTAGAACTCACACCGGGTGTGTGTGCGTGCGTGCCCAAGATCCCGAGAGGAGAATGGAGGAGAAGGGATTGTGGCGGGACCATCCCCCCTGGGGGGTGATTTCTCGCTTTCTGTCTCTGTCTCTCTCTGTCTGTCTGGCGAGTGCATGTGCCCTATAGTGAAAAACCTCTCCAAAAAAAAAAAAAAAAAAGAATGTAAATTGAAACTAGGTAGAAAATCGAGACCAATGTAGGAATTTATAAATGTGTATGTAAATGTTCAATAAATGCCAGACATCTGAGTACTTGCCAAACATCTATACAAACACAAAAATTAATGCCATCCAAAAGCTCTCAACCACAGAGGCCTGATGGTGGGGCAGTGGAAAGCATCTTACAAAGATGACCTGCATGGAAGGTTTCTTGATTTACATCCAAATCACCTCCCTGAATATGCTTGGCATGCACATGACTGATCTGACATTGGCAAGACTGTTGGGGTGCTTTCTCTCTGTCCCTCACTCTCTGTCTCTTCTTTGTAGAAGGATCAAAAATATTTTTATAGAGATCCTCACAGTTTGATGCGATCTATTTATCAGGATCAAGGCAAGTACAGATCAATTATCCAGCGGAAGACAAAGACTAAAATATGTACATTCAGCAAGTGAGAAGAGTGGACCCATGTCCAAGAAGATGCTCAAACACCATGACTAGAATAAAGAATGACTTAACAATAAATTAAACAAACCAAAATTAACCTAACAGATGCACGACTTGAAGCCACTGGATCCCAAGAATTATGCCATTAGTATTAAAATACCTTATTGATAGATTCAACTCCACAAACTATAAAACAATAGCATGGGTAGGAGTCTAGAATTCATCCAGAATAATTGCCTGACCATCCAGGGGGTCTTTCTACAATAGACTGACAACTGGTCACCTTATCTCTGCTTGAACACATCTCATTGCTGAGAGGTCTCCAATATTTTGTAAATGTTTCAGTGTGTATGTAAGAAAGTGATTGCTGTTTATATTTGAATTCTCAAAATAGCTCCTTTACTGTTTTTCGGTTGTTTTAAGAGTATTTCTGTTGACTTTCTCATGTTTTCCAGGTATAATACTATATCATCTGCACATAATGATAAGTTAGATTTTTTTCCTTCCAATGTTTATACCAATTATGTCTTTCTCTTACCTAATTGCATTGTCAAGTACTGCCAGAAAGCGCTTAAAAATAGTGGCAATATTGGGCATTGCTGCCTTTAATAGTAATGACCTAGAATTTCACATTTAAGCCCAATTGTGGTTTTGGTTGAGTATATGTGTGTGTGTATTTCACATATATTTCAGAAAGAGTTGTTAGACAGGAATATCAATTTCCATCCACTACCTTTTAAGCAACTATATAGATTTTTAAATGCTATTTCTCCTTTGTTCTATTTCGTTAGTACATTAAAATAGATTTCTAATAATGAACCCTACATTTTATTTCTGTAGTCAATCCCACATGCTAACTTTTCTTTTTAATGTGTTGCATATCTGCATTTGGTAATATTTTAAAGCATTTTTATGTTGTTTCAGAAGTCAAACTTGTGGATAGTATTTTTCATTGGCATGTTATTGTGGAATTTGATACAATACTATGCTCTGTAAAAAATAATTTGCAATTTTCCCTTTTCTCAAATCTGGAAGAGTTTAGCAGAAGAATTTTGATTTTCTGAAGGATTTGTAAGGACTGACAGGAGGCCCAGAGCTGGATGTCCTTTGTATTCTCATGTGTTTCCAGTATAATTGGTCATTTTAACTGTTTCAGCATTTCTGGTGTCTTCCAAGAATTTATATTTTTGCTTAACATATTTCATTTTCTCAAGTTTTTTTTTATAGAGTTCAGCAATATAGTACCTTATTAGCATTTTCATGTATAATTCGAGGACACTTTTCCTTCTCATTTTTTTCTTGACAGACTGGGTACAAGTTTCTATTCTGCTGAGGTATTTTGAAGTTCCATGAGCCCTTACAAAGAAAATGGATTCCTGGGGCCAGCAGGTGGTGTGGTGGTTAAGGATGCTGGACTCCCACATGACCAACTTCAATTCAAATCTTGGACCTGGCGGCTGTTTTCTCACTTTCTCTCTCTCTCTCTCCCTCTCTGTTCAAATAAAAATAAATAAATAAAGTTAATAAAATAATTATTTTAATAAAAGAGAAAATGGACTCCTTATATCAGGATATGAATTTAGTAATCTCTATTGGATTTATTCATTATGTCATTCATATCCTCTGTAGTCTTTTACGTTTATTTTAACTGTTAGTTTTCTGTCCACCACTTCTTTTATTAAATTTTATCCAATATCAGGACCAGCAGATAGAATAATGGTTATGTCGCTGGACTCCCACGTAGTTGTTTGCAGTTTGAATCCTGGACCCTGTGGCTTAAACTCACACCAGGTTCCTATGTGTGTGCTCCCAAGAGGAGAAGGGAGAAGAAGGGATTGTGGAGGGTGATTTCTCTCTTTCTGTCTCTGTCTCTCTGGCAAGCAAATGCACCCTATAATGAAAATCTCTCTTTTAATAAAAAAAAAAAAACTCTCCAAAAAATTGATCCATTATTATATTATTATTTATAAATTATCATGAAATTTAGAAGCTTACTGAGAACTGTGCCCACTCCGTGAGGAATTAACACTTCCCTCATCATGCCTCCATTTCTGTTTATTTTTCTTTAGGTAGCACTAGCCAGCCCCGATTCTTTGAACTCTTGCTTATATGAAGGCTTTGTGTCCCATTATCTTGAATATTTTCCTCAGTGTGTAGTCTTATTTGGCAATGATTTTCTAAAACATGTTGTTGAAGTACAATTCAATATGTTATCTGACCAATATGGATTACCACGGAAGTGTTGCCTCTTCCAGTTCAGCTACCTGGTTTATACTAATTCTAAGATTTCACATAAGCAGTCAAATCCCCTAGGTGGCTCACACTGAATATGAGTTCAGTACAAATTCATTAACACCTGTTACATTATATTACTGATTCTGTTAATATTCATGTGCACATTTCTTTACATGTACTAGGTACTCCAAAAATATAGGTTGAATGGAATAAGGTTGAGAGGTTTTTGCTATAGGGCATATGCACTCGCCAGAAAGACAGAGAGAGACAGAGAGACAGAAAGCAAGAAATTAGCCCCCAGTGGGGGATGGCCACGCTGCAATCCCTTCTCCATTCTCCTCTCGGAATCCTGGGCACGCACGCACACGTGCCCAAAGTGAATTTTAAGCCACCGGGTCCGGGACTCGAGCCGCGTTCTGCTACAGGGGAATCCAGGGACATAGCCATTATGCTAACTGCTGGTCCCAGAGCTTGGCCGACTGATTTCCAGCTATCCCTTGTTTGGTTTGGTAACAAGATTACAAAATGTATGTAATTGAGGTCTCCTACAAAAGGCGATGTCTATTAACTTTGTGTTTGTCAAAAAAAGTTCATTCCAAATTTACTTCAATTAAGTCAATAAGTGTCATTCTTGAAAGTTATGGGTTTGTGATTGTAGTCGCCTACTGTAATCATGCAGCACTTGTTTTGAAAAAGGACAAGCAATTTTGAGCTGTGTGGCAAATGATACCTGATGTAATGTAAGCAATTTATAACCAAGTAACTCTGTAACGGTCTAAGAGCTATCATAAATACTTCAAGTAGTGTTTTACTAGTATGGAAATAATTGTCTAATTAGTAATGCACCACTACAGAATGACAAGAGCTTTATTAAAAAGAAGTATATGCTCCACAACTTGGAGGATAAATTCTGGTAGTTGTAGGAAAGGAAAATTAATATCATTAATGGATAATGTTTATGGAATAATCCATTGTAATGATTTTGAAAGATATTCTTAGAAGTCCCAAAAATGTGGTACTAAAAAGCTTGTTTTTAAAGGTGATCAAAATACATAGATTTTATTTTTAATTTAATTGTAAAGAATATGAAAATATATGTATCTTTATATGCACATGCATGTAGACATAAAAGCTCATTTTATTGCTTTTCTGAAGCACATATTGTTAAGTCAAAAGTGATGATCACGTTGTATTTTGTTAAGTTATAAACTTATATTATTAATCTTGTGTTAACACTGACAGAAGGAACCCAAGGATGAAAAGTGCTCTGATAATTTATTTTATATTTGTTATGATGATTTATCATCATCAAGTATTCTTCATCTTCTGAAACTTTAATATTCACTATCTTAACTCTCTCTCTCCTCCCAAAATGAAGCAAATCAGGAATGTGTTTTCATTACAACTCTATCCTCACTAATATAAAAGAACTTTTGACACTTAGAAGGCACTCTAAAAATATTGTGGCATGAAGGCCTAAGTGCCTAATCTTATCAGTTGACTGTTTTTATCCCTGCTTACTTAGCTGAGTACATATTCAAAGAGGCCTTAGGGGATCATGTTGGATAAGATGGTTAGAGAAGTTCTCTCTGCAAAGATAATCTTTGAATAGACAAGAGTGATGAAAAGGAGCTAGCCATGTGAAAATATGGATCAACCAAATTCCAAGCACAGAGAAAAATGGACATAAAATCCTTGGCTTTGGAATTAACTCAGTATATATTATTTTCTCAGTACAGTGGTAAGGCAAATATAAAACTGATAGCATAATATGGCTCCTGGCCTAAGGAACTTACATTTTTTTTTTGAGATAGAGCATGTAAATAAAGTAGTTCTATTTTAATTCACAGATATATTAGATATATTAAGGACTCTCTTTTATACACATCTTATCAATAAATTATAATGTAATAATGATAAATTTCTCTTCTCTCCTGGTTTCCAAAAATGTCTTACAAAAAAGTATTAGAGGCCAGCCCATAATGCAGTGGTTAACCTAGCTAGATCCCACGTGGCCAAATGGTTCGACTCCCAGACACAGCAAGTTGAAAAACACGTTGGGCACATGTGTGCATACGCCCAAAATCTCGAGGGGAGGAAGAAAGAGGAGAAGGAGTCGTATTGTAACCATTCCCCATGGCAGTGTTGCTTTCTCGTTATTCCTCTTTCTTTCTACTCCTCATGTCTCTGTCTGGTGAGCACACACACTCTGGTAAAGTTTTTTAAAGAAAAAACAAAAGCTATTAGATTACTTCCAATTATTTTTCTGGATGTTGACAAATGATGACTTTATTATTATTCTGTTAAAATACTGAATTATATTGGTAGAGTTTCAAATGTGTATCATTCTAGAACTCCTGAAATACTCTACTTGATTCTTGATGTAATTACCTTTTCATGTCACTTTTTTTTTTGGTAACATTTATTTATTTATTTATTTATTTATTTATTTTTTGGAGAGGTTTTTGCTAAAGGGTACGTGCACTCACCAGAAAGACAGAGAGAGACAGAAAGCGAGAAATCACCCCCCAGGGGGGATGGTCACGCCGCAATCCCTTCTCCTCCATTCTCCTCTCGGGATCTTGGGCACGCATACACATGTGCCTGGCATGAGTTTAAGTCACCGGGTCTGGGACTCGAACTGCAGTCAACTACATGGGAGTCCAGCGACATAGCCATTATGCTAACTGCTGGTTCCGAGTCCGGGTAATTTATAAAGAATAGAGGTTTATTTAGCTTATGGTTTTAGAGGCCAAGGTCAAGAGGCCACATTTGTTGAGGGACTTCTTGTTGGTGAGGTTCAAAGGCAGCACAGGGCATCACATGGGAGGAGCTTGAGCAGGAAATCTATGTCACTAATTTTTAATGACTTATCTTTGTTTAATATTTTTGCTTCTGAATTCATGAATGAAATTGGTGTATATGTTCCTTTTATTATCAAGGCCATACAAGTTGTGGTATCAAGGTGATGCTGATTTCAATAAGAGTTAAGAACTTCCTCTCTTCTCATTTCCTGTTATGGCTTTTGTAAGAGAGAAGTAATTCCATCCTTAAAGATGTGGTAGAATTTGTCAGTGACGCAATCAGAGCCTATAACTGCAGAAAGTTATTTATATTAACATCAACTATAGATCAAGGGGCCAGCAGGTGGCGGGGTGGTTAAAGGCGCTGGACTTCCATACGGCCGACCAGCCAACCACGGTTTGAATCTGGACATGGCACCTTGCTTTCTCACCTTCTCTCTCTTTCTCTCTGTCTCTCTCTCTCTCATACACACACACTCTACCTCTCTCTGGTCAAATTATAATAAATAAATTAATTAATAAATAAAGCTAAATAAAATAATTCTTAAAAAAAAAATCTATAGGGGCCAGCAGGTGGCATGGTTGTTAAAGACACTGGATTCACGCATGGTCAACCAAAATTCAAGTCCTGGACCTGGCGGCTTGCTTTCTCTCTCTCTCTCTCTCTCTCTCTCTCTCTCTCTCTCTCTCTGTCCCTCTCTGGTCAAATTATAAGTAAATAAATAAAGTTAAATAAAACAATTATTTATAAAAATACCCTATATATCAGAACTTCTACCACTTATTTTTTTCCTTATATGAGTTTTAGTAAGTTTATTGTTCTTAGAGTTTCTAAACTACTTTAAATTATCAAAGTTATTGACCTAGCTTGTGCTTAATAACCAATATGACTTTTTTAACTGTCTAGAATTAGGGATATATTTAGTAAGATATTTTTCCATTTATGGTATTGTTTAATTACTAATTACTCCCTTCCTCAGTCAGTCCTGTCAGGACCTTCAGGCATTCATTCATTGTATTAGTCTTTGTAAAGAACTAACTTTTGACTTAGTTGATCCACTCTGTAGAGGTCCATTCTTTAACAATGCATGTTTGTTTTCTTATTGTTTTCTACCTTTTATTTCTTTGGATATAATGTGCTATTGTTTTTCTTATGCCCTTTGAAGACCATCTTGAATTGTTGATGCTCAGTCTTTCTCCTTTTTAATATCTGCATTTTCATTCTACATTTCCTCTTACTGAGATAGCTGTATCCTTCAACTTTTGATATGTCGTGGTTATTCATTCCTATTTTGATGTTTGCTTTAAAAATAAAAGTTATGTGAACTCCCATGTAGTCAACCATGGTTCAAGTCCTGGACCCGGTGGCTTAAAGTCATGCCAGGCACGTGTGCAAGTGTGCCCAAGATCCCAAGAGGAGAATGGAGGAGAAGGGATTGCGGAGTGGCCATCCCCCTAGGGGATGATTTCTCGCTTTCTGTCTCTCTGTCTCTCTGGCGAGTGCACGCGCCCTGTAGCAAAAACCTCTCCAAAATAAAATATAAAATAAAATAAAATAAAAGTTATAGGAATTCTGTATGTGTGTGTATGAGTGTGTGTGTTTCAGAGACATTTTTGCTTGAGGGTGTGTGCGCTCACTGGAGGCACAGAAGAGACAGAGAGAGAGAAAGTGAGAAATCATCCCCAAGGGGATGACCATGCTGCAATCCCATCTTCCCTTCTCCTCCATTCTCCTCTTGGGATTTGGGGCACACATGCACGTACTCATACCTGGGATGAGTTTCAAGCCACCAGATCCGGGACTTGAAACGTAGTTGACCATGTGGGGAGCACCTTAATCACTACATCACCTACTGGGCCCAGGAAATGTGTTTTATGCATCAGATTATTTGTGAGATTCTTTCCTCTTTTTGTTACTGATTCCCGTCTTCATTCCACCAAGTCTAAGAGATATCACTATGACTTCATTCACTTGAAATTGTCGATACTTTCTTTATGCATAAACATATGTTCAATTTCCGTAAATTATCTTTGAGCAATTTAAAGAGATCTGTATTCTTCATTCTCTGGGTGCAGTGTTATCTATATGATAATTAGATCAGGGTAGCTGACTTAATTTTTGTTAAACTTTTCTATATATTCCTAATTTCCAGTCTACCATTTTGTAACTTAGAAAATTATTTGAAAATTCCCAAATATAATTCTGGGTTTATCTATTTATCCTGTAGCTCTTGTCTATGTTGATATATAGATAGATAGATAGATAGATAGATAGATATAGATATAGATATAGATATATAGATAGATAAATATAGATATAGATATAGATATATAGATATATTTGAAATTGTGTTAATAGGCAATTTATAATTGCTGTATATTCCTGGTATGACAAAAGTTTTATCATAATAGACATGATTATACAATTTTATATATAAATAACCTGGGACATTTTTTTACTTTTTTTAAAAATATATCTCTTTATCTACTTATTTGTCCTGATTTTCAAGCTGCCAGATCCAGGACTAGAACCACAGTTAACCAAATGGGAATCCAGCATCCCAATCACCATGCCGATAACCTGAGACTTTTAACATTTCAACAATATGACAAAAATCATAATTAGAAACACACTCAAGATTTTTCCTCAGGTCTGAATGACTCAAAGCTGTGACAGTTCCATTCCAAAAAGCTCTGCTTCACTGAATGATCTCTTTCAGCTTTGATATAAATAATCCAGGTAGCACCCATTTTCCAATTATTTGCATTCAGTAGGACATGAATATACTGATTACTCAAAATGCATAGTGATAATTCAATACGTAATTTAGGGTTTTTGAAAACCTCAGGTTCATCTTTTTAAACAGAAATAATTAGGGTGCTACATACAGGTAGGAAAATTCTGACAAAGCTTTCTAATTATATGGATTCTATTTATCAAGATTTTGCTTTACCTAGGCATGAATATCACTGTAAACCTTATTTTGAACATTACAAATTGTTCCGTAGTTGTTGGTATAGAGCTTGAGGAAATGACCTATAGACTAAAGAAATATCTAAACAATGCAACTGATTTGACTAGAAAATACTTGAGGTTCCCTACGATTTCCAAAGGAGACTAAAGGTTGTGAGAACCAGTGAATGTGGGAGGCCCTGTGGGCTGACAGACGTGGATATTGAAGTGAAACCCATTCATGGAACTATGACTTGATAAGTTAAAATTTGCTGCAAATTGGCACAGATTTGATACATTGTATTCAATGTTAGTTCAGACTACATGCTTCATATTAATTTTTTTCATTCTATAATCATATACCCAAGGAAGAAAGAAAAAAATGATTTGAAAATATGTTCTTTCAATTAAAATAACCTGATGACCAAATTGTTGCTTTGTCTGTGGTCCAACACAATGGTCTTCCCGTGAGTCTGAAAAGCCAACATTATATTCTGTGTTCAATAAATGAGTGATCAGTGACTCTGTGGACTGAACAAGAGATACTATGGCTTGGGGAGATTCATACCAGCTCCTGTCTGACAGGTGTCATCCTTGCCCATCAGAAAATGTGAGCTCTTACCTGCATATTGGTGGGGGGAAGGGATTTCTAGTTGATCTTTTGAGGGAATCTACACACTTCTCATACGAGTATATTTACTCAGTTAATATTGAGGGTTTATTATCTATAAGTCTCTGTGATATGAAGACAGGGGGAAATAAACCTAACAGCCAACGCAAATTCTAAATAAAATTAAAAGAGCAAATTCATCTTGACTTTGGTTTTTCTTTCAGATAACTCCATAGCTTATCTAGAAATACGGGGATATCCTCTCACCCACCCCAGCCTACGTTTACCCAAATGCACGTAAGTCCCTGATCACTCCTTACAAAGATGAAGGAAGAGTAGTTATAAAATGACGTGAACTCAACACAAGGTAGTCTATGTGTGTTTGTGTTTCTGGCCAGCACCGAACACATTAGAAAACATGACCTAGGAAATTTTATTGTAAATACACTCGGGTTTATAATAAAGTTTAACACAGGAAGTCTTCAAAAAATTATGAAAAATGTATATGACGAAAAAAATGTACATAGACGTTTACCTTTTTTTAAGAATTATTTATTTATTTAATTCCATCGGTTATTATTGTTATTGTTTTTTTTTATTTGACCAGAGAGAGAGAGACAGAAAGAGAGAAGGGGGAAGTAAGAAAGCAAGCCACCAAATCTGGGACTCAAACCACAAGCGGCCATGTGGGAATCCAACACCTTAACCACTATGCCACCTGCCGGCCCCCAATTTTTATCTTTTTAACTTTCTGTACGATAATAAATTCATACTTTGATTCCATTTTTCCACAGACTTTTTAAAGCTCTCTCCTAACTGTTCTTAGGAATCACTGCATAAAATCAAGCCCCAAAATATTGCCATATCAACCATAGAAAATTTATTGATGGTGCAACACTTCAACATTTTAAGATTGACACATTTTGAAAACATTATAAAAACCCTTAGGGCCGGTAGGTGGCATGGTGGTTAAGGGCGCTGGACTCCCACGTGGCCAACCATGATCTGAGTCCCAGACCTGGCTACTTGCTTTCTCACTTTCCCTCTTTCTCTCTCCCTCTCTCTCTCTCTCTCTCTCTCTCTCTCTCTCTGTCCCTCTCTGGTCAAGTTAAAATAAAATAAATGAGTAAGCAAATAAAGCTAAATAAAATAATCATTTAAAAAATTATATAAACTCAAAAATGGAGAAATTTTGACGCATTACATGGTTAACAAATACAAGAATGCTGCAATTAATATGGTGTTTTATTTCAAAAGAAAGTTTGCTTAAAATGAAGTGGTGCAAGAAGGGTTATCTGAAGTCAGCTGGAAAGTTGTAACCCCAGATGTGGATGGGTGTGACTTGTCACGTGTGCTGTCAACTGAGGTGTGTGGTGCATGTATGTGCTTGGTGTGTTCTTCCAGGTTCAGTTCATCTGGGGACAGTTTCCTGCATTCACTTCGTGTTTCTCAGCAATTAAATTGCCCATAAATAAATGTAAAATTAGTGTGGTGCCTGAATTGTTCCCTAATGTATCAAGCAGGTTGGAATACATTTGCTTTTTCAAAACAAGTGCTGTAGAAGAACTGACGTGTGAGAATGAGCTGAGTGAGTCATACTCTAGGACAGAGAAACACACCGATACATTTGCACAGCGAACTTTTATACTGCTGCCAATGTACTTCCAAATCCTTCCACAGAAAGTGACAAGTATGTGTCAATTCGTGTTTTATTCACACCCTATTGGTAGCTACTGATCTCACGGATTTCAGTCAGGAGTAGCTCTTCAAGGTTGGTTAGTTTTCATTTGAAATACATCCTAAGCCCATATTCAGAGATGGCTAACGGCTTCAATGACCTTTATCTCTGATCAGACTCCCAACGGAGCCTTCCCCAATCGACATAATAAGTGTCAGAGGTTATTTTAACTGGTATTACGAGAAGTCAAGACATGTGAAACAGCAAGATATATTATATAGGTACTTTCTTACCAGTATGAAAAAGGCATAAGAATTAAGCATGTATTTTTAAAAGCCATGTTAAATCGCCTCGCTCTAAGATAACATTTAAAGTCTACCGGTCAGATGGCTCCTTTGTCCAGAGAAGTCATAAGCAAATTTTTTTACCTCACTCATACATAAAACGTAATGAGAATACTACAGGGTGTAGTTGATTAAGCCTTAGAGAAGGATACTCCAGGGTGTAGAAGGGACCTTGTGGTCAACCATGATGCCCTGTGAGGTAGACCCACATGGGAGGCTGCCAGTTGTCATCAGAGACCTCTTGAGTATGCGAGATGCTCATGTCCCCATGATCCAGGGCTGACTGAAGCTGGGGTTAGATCATAGCATCAAGACCCAAGATCCATGGAGGGTGCTATATCTCTGTCTCTTTGTCTCTCTTTCTCTGCCTCTCCCTCTCACAGAATTAAAAAAAAAAAAAAAAAAAAAAAAAAAACTTTTTTTTTTTTTAAGAGATTTTTGCTATAGGGTACGCACGCTCGCCAGAAAGACCAAGAGACACAGAAAGACAGAAAGCAATAAATCACCCTCTGGGGGACAGCCATGCCACAATCCCTTCTCCTCTCAGGATTCTGGGCACACACGCACACATTCCTGGCGTGAGTTTAAACCACCGGATCCAGGACTCGAACTGCAGTCAACTACATGGGAGTCCAGCAACATAGCCATTACGCCAACTGCTGGTCCCAAGAAAAACTTTTTTTTTTTTTTTTTTTTTGTTTTTTTTTTTTAAGAAAATAAAGATACTAGGGCCAGCAGGTGACATGGTGGTTAAGTCACTGCACTCTCACATGGCTGACCGCGGTGAGAGTCCTGGACCTGGAGACTTGCTTTCTCACTTTCTCTCTCTCTCTGTCTCTCCCTCTGTGAGTGCATGTGCCCTATAGCAAATTAAAATATAGTGATAAATAAAATTAAATAAATAATATAAAGAAAAAAAAGAAAGATACTATCAAAAATGTTGAGGGTAAACGCCATACACTGAGCTCTTCTCCCCACTTTTCTCTTTGCCCTGGTCCTCTGAGATCCCGCTGCTGCCCCAACTGGACCTTGGGAGCCCCTGGTGACCCCTCCTGTCTCCTGGAACCGGCCCAGGGCCAGGGCTGCCCTGGAGGTACGCCCCATACCTCTCCCACAGTGAACGTCACAAGGTGAGAGGCATCAGCCCCAGGCACTAGCCCACAGTACTCTGCTGACTAGTGATTGACTTGCTGATCCGGAATGGAAACCCCTAAATGACACACGTCTTTCCTTGATTTATGCTTGCCTTGTACCTGAGTTTGTCCTTCCCGACGTACAGTCCATTCTATCCCTGGCTGCCAGGAGCTTCCCGAGTCAGTAAACTCACATCTGTCTCTGCTGGACCTCCAAGCCTGTTCTTTGGACTTGGCAAACATCATGGACAGGCACTCCAAAATTTGGGCTCCCCAAAATACATTTAGCACAGTCAGAAGGATTCCAAAGAGCACCCTGTTTTAGTGACCACAGTTTAGACTGACGAAAAAGGGATGTTGCTGGGAGAAATACCAGGGTGGGCCCCCACCTCAATGTGGTATGAGGGAGCCAGTCTCTTAGACAGTTGGGGACCACCCTATGAGTATGGAGATGCCCCAGAAATGCCTACAGGACTGCTAGAGCCTCTTTTTTTTCCCCCAGAATTATTTGTTTATTTAATTCCATTTGTTACTTCTTTTTTTTTTTTTTTTTTTTTTTTTTTTAGACCAGAGAGAGACAGAGAGAGAGAGAGAGAAAGGAAAAGTGAGAATGCAAGCCACAAGGTCTGGGATTTGAACCATGGTCGGCCATGTGGGACTCCAGCACCCTCAATCACCATGCCACCTGCCAGCCCCAGGACTGTTAGAGCTTCTAAGGGAAGTGGATGAGAAGGGGGACTTTGAAAAGCCAAGGCAGTCAGGGCTGCAGCTGCCCTCGGCTGGGCACTGCTCTGTGCTCTGTGCTTAGCCTGAGAGCCAGGACTAGCTGTTGGGGCAGAAGCACAATGCCTGAGGGAAAAGCTCCAACTGGAGCCAGATGCAGGAGTCACCAGGCTGGGATTAGAGACCTGCTTTATCGTCCCCTGGAGCAAACAACTGAACAATGACAGGAATTAGCCTCCTGCTTTTGCAAAGGCAAAGGGGGCAGAAAATGCCCCTAGCATAAATCTCAGCAACAGTGGCATGATCAGACTGGAATCCCCAAAGGTGGGACCCCACTGAGGACTTAAAACACCTCAAAGGAAGAGGGTTCCACAGAGGTAGTAGAAAATATTGAAGAAGGTGCACAAGCTAGACCTGTAGCCATGCAGAAACTGAAAACCCCACAGCCACAACCTGTGGGAAAAGAAGAGATTGCAACATGGCCATCCCCCTTGGAGGGTTATTTCTCACTTTTCCTCTCTCTATCTCTGTCTCCAGCAAGCACACGCACCCTAAGGCAAAAACCTTAAAAAGAAAAATGGAAAAAAGTAAATCCAAAACAAACAAACAGAAAGAAACCCTAGAAAACACTGAAGGTCAAGGGCCTCGTTTAAAGTCATTTAATTAAGCCTGGGGCAGAATCCGTACCTTTTATGGTTCACAGTCTCCTACATCATCACTGAGGAGCCAGTCCCAAAATATACATCCATATCTGATGCAGTCTTAGAATTGGGGTTCATCCTATTAAAAAAGAAAAACCAAAAAAGAAAGTACCTCTAGGAAATGAATTAGGATTGGGGCATTTTGAGTTTTATTTGATTTAATGCTCTGTTTCTAACTTTTGTTTGGTTAAGGTCAGGGTTCATTACTATTACTCTATCAATCAAGAAAAATTAGGACCTGTGCTTAAATGGTTAGTTCAGGTCAGAACTACAGACAGAGTTGAGCTCACCGTGCAACTATCAGATTCCTTTTCTAAACCCCCTGCAGACTGCCTTAACGGAACCCCTCTTTCCATATTCTCACCACATCTTTCAGCCACTTAGCGGAGCTATAGTAAAATGGGCAAGTGAATTTTCAGCCTGATTGTCTCTCTCTCTCTCTCTGTCACACGTGTATTCCCAGGAAATAATCTACCCCCTGGGAGTCTCCAGCTGATTGTAAGGTGATTTTTCTCACACTGGGTTTTCTGTAAACCTAGTATAAAGCTCTTAGGTTATGAGCTAGTGCAAGCATACAAATGACACCTGTGGAAACGTATCCCTTTCCTTGAAACGTGTAGAAATTAATTGCACTTAGTAGAGCCACAATTACGGCTGTCCAGGGCAGGAAAAAATATCAGAGAGAGTAGAGTGACATTTTTGCAACAGGGCTTTAAGGCTGAGTTGAAGACACTCTTGGGGATAAAATTCTCAATCGTTCATGCACATACACAGTAAATTACCCTAGAAGTAAATTACAGCAAAGTGTTGTACAATGGTAAAATTATTGATTTAGTTGGGCTTTTATCCTGAGTTAGATGTGGAAGATCAATTGTTAATACTGTCTTGATCATTTCTAACAGTGCCCAGAGGCATATGAGCAATGACACAGTGTACGGATGGAAGCATAAATAAAGAAAAACAAATCCAAGAAGGTCATTCTCTACCTAAATTTGTTTTTCCTTTAGAATTCACCCTTTATCCTAATGGGAGTGTTATGCATTTTTATTTGCCCAACAAGGGCATTGTGCTAAAAAAAAAAACCTCTTTAAAAAAATCAAATAATATTTTCAAAACTCAATGTTTTTAACAAAAAGATAGTACTCAGAAGAGTTCATCTGTTGGTGACAACAAAGATTTCAATATAAACAAGAGAGCTTATGAGGTGTGTGTCACAAACGTGTTATATTGTGTAAAGAAATAAGAAATAAGGGCCAGCAGGTGGCTGGTTGTCATTGGACTCCCACTTGGCTGACTGCTGTTCGAGTCCCAGACCTGGCGGCTTGCTTTCTCACTTTCCCTCTCTGTCTTTCTCTCTGTCTCTCTCTGGTGAGTGCATGCATGTGCCCTAGAGCAAAACTGGATAATCATAATAAATAAAATAAAATAAATAATTGTTTTAAAAAAAAGTAAAAAGCAGTTTTCCAGAATCATTCTGCCCAAGTTCTTTCATCGGTTTCTCTCGTGTCTTGTTAGCTAGTTGTGAAAACCTTAGCAGGTTCACAGCATAGACTGATCTGAGTTCTATCCATTTTACTATTTATCAGTCGCTCTTGAATTTCAAGGAGAACAGTAGCATAAGAAGAAAAAAGTGCAAAACAGGAAAAA
Source organism: Tupaia tana (assembly GCA_026018925.1). Taxonomy (NCBI): domain Eukaryota; kingdom Metazoa; phylum Chordata; class Mammalia; order Scandentia; family Tupaiidae; genus Tupaia; species Tupaia tana. The sequence goes on along the minus strand of JAKSZU010000025.1, from coordinate 19,765,303 downwards.
ATCGGAATTAAGAAATAAAATATAAAGCCAGACCCTCAGGTGGGTCCAAGCTCTATTTTTTACAGTTGATTTGCCCATTCCCTATTGTGGCTGTTGTTGTTGCTGTTTGTTTTGGTTTGGTTTTGCCATAGGGCATGTGTACTTGCCAAAGAGAGACAGAGAGGGACAGTGAGAGACAGGGAGGAAGAATGCAAGAAATCACACCCCCAGGGACGATGGCCGTACTGAAGGACAACTCCAGTCTTCTCTCAGGATTTTGGGCATGCACACACACATGCCGCACATGATTTTTGAGTCACCACATCTGAGACTTGAACCTCTGTCAGCCATGTGGGAGTCCAGCACCTTACCCACGATACTACGAACTGGTCCCTATTGTGGCATCTGTTAAAAAAACAGCTAACTACTCTGCATTGGTCTAAGAGTGATAAACATGTTATCTGCATGTTTTGCCTTAGGGCAACACCCACAGAAATTAGTGCATTCATTTATTTATTAAAGAAAATATTTATTGGGTCTACTAGTCACCAGCTATTGCTCCAAATATTAGGATCAAGAATGATGGTAGCACACAGTAAAATGGGGCCCTCTACATGGGCAATCCCACAGAAGAATGTCCTCCTTCCTATGACAAGAAAAAAAAAATTAACCCTTTTTTTGGTTTACTTTATATCTTTTTCTTATTTTTTAAATTGGTTAACTGGTGTTTGTAGCTTCTGTAACTAATGCACTCTGTAACAATTGTAACAAATACCGGCATAAATAAGCCTGTTTGCTTAGAAGAGGAAACTTAAGCAGCTTGCTTTAGACAATGGTCACAACAATGCACCTGAGGGCAAGAAATCTTCAGGGTTGAGAATGTTTGTCCAAGAGACACAATGTAACAAGCTAAATGGGGGAAATTGTAATAGTGTTATCATTTAACATAGCAGTTCCTCACAGGTGTTTAGATCGGCTTGTTTAACAGTATAACAAAGAAAGCATGTTGCAGGGTCTTTTACTCTGTCGATGTCACAAGTCTGAGTTAACAGAGGCAATGCCGCCACAAGAACAAAAACAGTCATAAAAGTTGTGTGAAAGGGAAGAGTGCACAGAAGAATTTGTGGGAAATCGTGAGGGTAGGAGTAACACTGGACTAACTAAATTTGTGCTGTAGAACACAATGGGTGCCGGAGAAGTGCAACAGTCTATGATATATTGGAAATTTCTGTTCTGGAAGTTGGCTGTGGGCTTGTTAGCTCTCGGCTGCTCTGTGTCCTCAAGTACAGCTCAGTAAACTCCATTTCTTCTTTTTTCTTTGCCTCTTAATTGGTGCTAGGAAGACAAAATAGCATCAGTGAGTACTGTAGGTTGGGAGGGTAGAGAACTACTATTTTCCCATGAGGTGTTCAGGGAACGTGTTTTTAGGATGTAATGTTTTAGCAAAAAGCTACATGAAATGGTGAAGCAAGTCACGAAGACAGTTTGGTGGAGACCTTTAAGGATCTTCCCATAACTTCAAAGTTACACATGGGACAGTCACCCAGTGTAACCCAGTGCCCAACAGCAAGCATTTGATCAGCCCAGTAGAGTTTCTGCTATTCTGATATTTAGAGTCTATTTTTTTTTTTTGGGGGGGGAGGAAGGAATATCTTTCTTTTTAAAGACAAAATAAATCATTTTAGAGAAATCTTAAAAATAAGCAGAGCAATGGTCATCCCCCCCACACACACACACTGTGTATCATTGTAACCAAATCTCTGTTCTTCAAATAATTAAAAATGAATAAATCACACCCAGTGTAGTCATGTGAAGTTCAGATCCTTCTTAGAAGATAAATGGGCTCCCATGAAATGAATTAGAGGGATCTGGAAAGTTATCAACTTTTTACAATCAAGAATATGGACTTTATAAGATGGCGAGTGACTTTCTACTTATTAGACCTAATTGATTCCACTTATAAAGATAGTAAAACAAATCTTCTCTTACTGAAAGAATCATTTTTTGCTTAATTAGTAATAAAATGATAACTTCATATATCTAAAGGTTATTAAACTATATTATTCCCTCTAATGAATATATTCATAACAGAGAAAAGAACACGGGCAATGTTCACATTGCAACATAAATCTGTTAACCTTTAAGTGTTTAAAAATTTTATTCCTGTCATCTTATTATTAAATCTTGTACATTTTGAACAACTATAATCCATAATCATCTTAATAGTACATTAAGATCAGAATGTAAAATTTGTGGTAGCATACCAATTTCCATGGTAACATCAAACCTTATCATAAACACTTCAAGAGATAACAGCATTAGAAGCTAGCTGGACCCAAACGTCAAATTCTCTAGTAATTAGAATAACAATCGAAGAAATTAGAGGAAATTGTGGGTAAAGCAAAGTTCTTGTTTGAAGAAGCAGAACTGGCTAATACAAGATTTTAAAAAAACCTTTATTGAAAATAAATTTTTATGAGTGCATGGTATTACAGACCTCAGTGTTCCATCAGGATGCACGGTCTTAAGCTTCGAGCAGGATAGACAACCTGAAGAGTGGGGATACCTAGACCTGACATCAGTGTGAGCTGGGTAAAAACAAGATCTCTGGAAGGTATAAAGCTTGCCCGTATGGGATAAATAATGACTTCATATATATATATATATATATATATATATATATACACACACACACATACATACATACACACACACACATATGCATCTCGTACTCCTAAAGAGACGAGAAAACTAAGGGGCCTGCAGGTGGCATGGAGGTTAGGTGCTGGATCCCCTATTACCATCTTCACAGTTGGAATCCTGGATCTGGTGACCTGAGAACCATGCCAGAGGTGCATGCGTGCATGCCCAAAATCCCAAGAGGAGACTGGAGGAGAAGGGATTGCAGTGTGGGTCATCCTCCCTGAGGGGTGATTTCTCATTTTCCTGCCCTCTGACTCTCTCGTCAGTACATGTGCTGATAGCAAAGACTTTAAAAATAAATAAACAAATCAAAGAGAGAGCGAGATGAGAAAATAACATTTTTTCAGAAGTAATTATCTTGGAATTATACTGTCAAAAATATTTATTTAATTCTCATATCATAATCCCTTCTCCCTTCTCTTCTTGGGATTATGGGTATACACACACACACCGCCGATGTATTTTTCCAGCCACCAGGTCCAGGAATCAGCTGTCAGCCATGTGGGATCCAGCCACTTTAACCACCACATCACCAGCTGGCCCTAAACGTTTCTTTGAAAATGATGGGATGGGGCAGTTGACATCATTTTTTTTCTTCTGGGGGGATTGGGTAGATTCGCAGAAGAAACAATCATGAGAGGAGCTGAAGACACTCCGGATCATCTGAAGACCATACACAGGAGCTCTGGGCACAGAAGAAATGGACACTGGAAAGTCAGGGAGAAAGGAATAATGGCAACAGAGTTCAGTGTTAATCGCAGTGAAGATGAGGGGTTGCTTTTTTCTTGTGTGTGTGTGTCTGTGTGTGTGTTTGTGTTTGGAAAAACAGGATTTTGTAAAGAAATGCTGACCAATAGAAGTGATTGAATGTACGTGACAGAGAGAAATGAGTGCATTTTGTTCCAGTGCCTATTAGACCTCGGGCAGCTTGTAGATAGTGCGAAAGCAAGGCAAAGGAAAAGTCAGATACAGAAGCAGGTTTCCAGACAAAGCCAGTGCTCTCTCTCCATGGAGTCAGTGGGGATAGGCACAATACATCACAGACAAGATATGCTGATTGGAGGAAGCAGTGTGGACCAGGAGAGCGTATGGACAACATGGATTTAAGGTTGCTTTTCTTTTTTTTTTCTCTTTTCTTTTCTTTTCTTTTCTTTTCTTTTCTTTTCTTTTCTTTTCTTTTCTTTTCTTTTCTTTTCTTTTCTCTTCTCTTTCTCTTTTCTCTTCTTTTCTCTTCTTTTCTTTTTTCTCTTCTCTTCTCTTCTCTTCTTTTCTTTTCCTTTTCATCTCTTTTCTTTTTTTCTTTTTTCTTTTCATATCTTTTCTTTTTTTTCTTTTTTCTTTTTTCTTTTCTTTTCTTTTTTCTTCAAATTCAAACAGCAGACCTAATGCCAAACCTTTAATATTCTGAATGATTTCGATCATTTGCTTTCTCAGATTTTGTAGTTTATTTTTTGCCAACTTCCAGTTCGCATGATGAATTAATCATATCTTCCACTCTTAGTGGATGCTGAACAAAATGTCAAAACATTCCAAATTACCACATTTTCTTAAGTGCAGAAGTTTTGAACATCATATTCTTCTTCATCAAAATCTGAAAGAATATAGTTATAGGAAAGTTAAACACATAAGTTTTGCTTGCTCCTAGTTAATCTGTACATGTTAAAATGATACCCATAATGACTAAATTCATACATATCGATCTAGATTTGTTATTTGGTTCAGGACATGGTGTCAAGTCCTGGATCTCTAGTGATCTAAGGTGAGACAGAAAGTCCCTGGAACAGAGGTTTTGAACCACCCTTAGAACAAGAAAGAAACCTCCACTGCAGGTCTTGAAAAGAGAGTGAGTCAAGTGAGGCAAAACACAAAGCTAAATTAGTGTTTGCACTAGCTTATCAGAAGGACCAGTAGTTAGTGTAATGGCTATGTTGCTGGACTCCCATGTAGTCAACCACGGCTCAAGTCCCAGACCCAGTGGCTTAAACTCACACCAGGCACATGTGCGTATGTGCCCAAGATCCCAAGAGGAAAATGGAGGAGAAGGGATTGCAGTGTGGCCATCCCTCCCCCCCCCCCGCCCCGGGGGGTGATTTCTCGCTTTCTATCTCTCTGTCTCTCTCTTCCGTGGCAAGCGCACAAAATGCAGGGCACACAATTTGGAAGGTCCATAGGTCAATAGGTATCAGCCACCAGAAGGGTAGATAGAAGAAAAGGAAATCTCAACTTTGAGAGAGGAGAGATGCATTTTTGGCAAAGGGAAAGGTCTTCAAAAATTTCAAAGAAAACTCAAACATTGGAAAAACAATGTATGGATTTAAAAAATGTTTTTCCATCAAAATAAACACACACTTTCATTCTATTTTTCCCAGAACCTTTTTGAAGAACCCTTGTATGTGAGTCATTATTAGCCCAAGGATACAAAAGCAGTAAACAAGAGAGAAGCCAATTGTGTGCACTACAGGAACCAGGAGGGCAGTAGAAATGACTTGCGGCTGCATCAGAGAACACAAGGATGCTATGCTGTTTTTTCTTAGATAAAGTTTGGCCTCTGAAATTGTAGACAAGGTGAAGGAGTCCTACAGATGGGAATCAAGTGACCTCAACTGCGGACATACAAGAGTTACTGAGGCTGGGGACAAGGATTGGCCTGATAGATGATTGATTATTTATGAAAGGCTTCTGTTTCCATTAGGAAGTACAGACTTATCAAAATAGAGTTGCAGTTGCTTGGAAGATTATAATGCTTGTGTTTCCCAGACTATTTAAAAGCATGCTGATGGTTTGCTAGGACAGGGAGTCTCAAGGTTTAATGTACCCATGAATCACCCAAGGATCTTCATAAAAGGCAGGTGCTGATTCAGTAGGTCTGAGTGGGACGTGAGTAAAGGCATGCCTAAAATGCTCCCATAAGAAAGACGTCCTTGGTGTTGGTCCTTGCCTTGCCTCTAGAGATCAAGGTGCTTAGAAGATATTGAGGGCATAAAAACAAGCAGAACAAACACATACCAAAACAACAAAGCCTAAAAGTTAAAGAAACATGATGAAAAGAATGTAATAATTAGTTCCTGGAAATTTTCTCTAATTTTTCATGCTATTAGCTTTTATACAACAATCATATTGTTCCAACATGTTTTAACCCTCTCTTTGGTAGTACCATTAAGGTATTAAGAAGAGAAAATACACCTTCATGCCCTTTATACATAAGAGTCCTTGGCATTAAAAAAATCATTTCTAAGACGTCTATGAATAATTTCTTTAATCAGAGATTCTAACAAGTCAACAAAAGAGAATCTGAGTGTGTAATGTGAAGATACGGTTGAGTGACACCTGCAGTCTAGCACTGTAGGTAAACAGCATGGCTTTGAACCTGGTTCAATTTTCTTGACTCTTGCCCTTGTCATCAGTGTAACTTTGACTACATTCTCTCTTCTCAGAGGTGGGTGATCGTCAGGTACAAAGACAGATGTGTATTTCAGAACAAACTGAATTAGGTAAGATTGAGCACCTCCAGTGATGGCACGGTAAGTGTCAACTGTTTATTTTTATCTGCTGGTAATCGTTGACCTCATCTTTATACACAGAGAAGTACCCTTGCTTTACAGGAAAGCTACATTCTGAATAAGGTCTTCAATTTTGCTCGAGCATTTTCACTCAAAAGAATTCAGTTCCTCCATTACTTGAAAAGATAAGACTACACAGAAATTTTGGAGTGACCTCCAAAACCACACAAAACCCATGCAAGGCTAGGAAAAGCAGATAGACTCTTTTCATTCAAGTATTTTAGTGTTTATCTCTACACTGATCGATTAACTGCCTATGAAAACAAACAAGTTCTGTTCATTCATTTAAACTCTTAACCTTGGTTGATGGTCTTATCAATGATCTATGAAACAATTAAAACATCTACATCTTAAGCATTTATAGTGTGACTGGTATTGTACTTCATACATTTAATAAAGTTGTTTTACTTTAATGGACCTGTTTAAAGAATACATCAATAAAGTATAGTGAGCAGAAGGAACCTCTACCACACAAAAACAATCAACAAGGTTCTGTCTTATAAGTAAAGCCCAAATGCTGGCATTTTCCAGAAAAACAAAAAAATATATAAGAGCCAAATATGTAATTGCTTTTGGATTCAACTACTGAAACTTGTATATTGAAATATTTCAACTACTTTAATATTTTATTACTCTAGTTACATGCAAAATTTCACATAAATAATACTGGGGGGGGGGGGGGGAGAACTACCTGATTCTGACCCTTGTTTACCATTTGCCATGGTAACCTGACATCTTCAGGAGGGAAACTATTTGCTATCAGACAACAGGATGAAGACATCTCAGAGGGGATAATCAAATGTTGCTCATTATTGTATAGATTAGGCAACATAACTGGCATGGCAGCTAGATATTTTTTCTATATGATTGTGCCATTTTGGGCATGAATTTCTCATTACTGTCTTCAAAGAGGTCGACGAGCTAGGCCTTCCTAGCCTCCTGCATTGTGAGCTATTCTGCTTTCTGCTTGGTCTGGTCAGTTTTTCACCATACTCAGTAAGTTTACAATCAGAATACATCTGACTGATTTTGGTTATTTTCTGTTTTCCTTTTTCTTTGACAGGTTATGTTATAATGTGTATCTGTAAATGGAAAGATAATGCATTATTTGAACAAATGAGTTACCTAATAAAACTCACTCATATCTATTTCAATTCATTCATATTTTCTCAATGAAAAATGAAGTAGCAATCAACAAAGTTGTGTAAGTAGATCTCATGTTAAATACTCATGCCATGAAAAAAAAAAAGACAGTAGGGCAAAAGAGAACTTTTGGAGGTGATTTGTTTATTATTTTGACCATGGTAACGGGTGTTTGCATGGGTCCAAACTCATTAAGTTGTATGCATAAAAAAAGAGAAAATGTCTGATTTCTTGAAGACTTGAAGAGCTAAGAGTAATTAACCCTTTGAATTTGAGGCATATTTATATAAAAATAGCTTGTAACCTGTTGCTTCCAAAATACTTTACCACTAAGATACTGTGCAATAATAGGGGAGTTTGTTCTTTATACAGAAATACCCTGCCTCAAGGGTACCTTGCAAGAACCTAGAATCACAGGGAATGGGTAAAATATCTAAGCACTTCTCAAATATGTATCCATCATTAACTGTCACAACCGTTATATTCATTTTCCAGAAGAAATTGGGGCTCACAGAGACTAAGTCATTT